>CM019691.1:85187453-85787453 GCA_009760885.1 Achatina immaculata | reverse complement strand
TAAAACAGGAAAAACCTCTCGACGCCCGGAACATTGTACCGGCTGGACTATCCCGCTCTCCACTGGAGTTTATATACCAGCTCTGCCAACTTTAAACCTAATATATATATATATATATATATATATATATATATACACAGATATATATGTATAGCCGTGAAGTTGTATATTTCCTAATGCCAGAATTTCATACATCAGTTTGCTTCACTTCTTATTTGTTTTGTTACACATACTAACTGAGACGCATAAGACTCCACAGAAAGCAGCTATTAATCAATATTTGTAAATTATGTGAATAATTTAATTTTTTTTTCTGCACCCAAATCAACAATAAAACGTGGGAATGACACTGAAGATTTGTTTACCAAAGTCCTTGTTTCCCCTTCCCCCCCCCCCCTCTTTTTTTTTTCAACGACCATCGTAAATTTGAATGAACATTCCATGAACCAGGTTTAAACACGGCGTGAAGCAACAATGCTGTCTTCTGTTGCTTCTAGGCTCATGAAATATTCATTAGTTGTTCTTGAATTCATGATAGTGAAAATAGAGCTACTTTAATCACTCTTCTGTGATTATTTTTTCATGCCTTAGACTCTATTCCCCGAGATTTTTTTTAAAAACTAACTTAGTTGTAGCTTAAAAATTCGATTCGTTGAAATCTTTGACAATGATAGGTCTGTGCAAAATGACACAGTATTGTATGGTTAGAACTCGAAAAAAAAACATAGACGAAGCACTTTTAGACGTGAGAGAAAGAAAAATGATAAGAAAATTACCTGGGACTTGAACCACGGACTCCTGTAGGACGAGCAAACCGTCTAGCCAAGAAAAGAACAGTGCATTAGTCAACTTAGCTATCTCGCACTCCTGTAGAAATTAGATCTGTGCAACAGTCACCCAGTGTCCTGGTCTCTCTCAAAGATAATGTTATTTTGAGCTAATGGTTATAGATATTAAAGTGAATTTTTCTGCTTCAACATTCTTTTTTGTTTGTTTGTTTGTTTGTTTTGTTGATCTGCCTTAGTTAAATAATAGTACATGGTCCTTAAATATCGCACATATACAAGATACATGCAAGCACTACGTTCCTTGACACATATTGCTGCTGCGTACTAATCGGCTTGCACGTATCGTACCTAGATAGTTTACTTTATCTTTCTAACTGTTACTGAAGGTAAGCATTGCAGGATGTGCTAGTTTACTATTATGTAACAGACGCTTACTGCTGGGCAGTGATATTCCACGTCTCTTTAGATTATGATAGCATGCGGCATCCAGTCAGTTAACACGCACACAATGAGAACCAAGTCTTTAATGATATAATCTTTATAACTCGTTTTAATCGAATGAAATTTTCTTGTACCTTGTATCTTTAACCTGGAGATGCACAGTTTTCCCTCCTTGCTTCTTGTAACTAGGTCCTGTCCTTTCTTCTTCTTCCTCTTCCGTTTCTATGAGCCCTATATAGTCTCTCTCTTTCTCTCTCTCTCTCTCTCTCTCTCTCGCTCGATGGTCTCCCCAATATTTGATTCCTATGATTTTCTATAACAGGCTCATGTAATGACTCCTTAGACGTATCTATCTTCTCTTTGGGTGCCCTGTGTGTCTCACATTCAGTCTTTGCTGTTGAAGGTCTACGATGTTGTCCTGAATTCTGATGAAGTTACCGAACAACTTTCTTTTATGTTCGGTGCATGTCATGGTGCCTATCATTTTTTTTAAAAATGACATCATTTCTTACACTATCTCACAAAATAAGATGGGCAGCTTTTGTTGGTACATCGCATAGACATTTAATTTAGGTATGCCAGTTTTTACCAATGTCCAAGTCTGATGTTGACAACGAAGAGTTGGTATAAATATCTCTCTCTCTCTCTCTCTCTCTCTCTCTCTCTCTGAACTTTAAGTGCACAGGGCACATGGGGTTTCCGCAAGAGTTTTACACAAATGCTTGTCCTTTGCCTTTTTTTTTTTGCTCTTGCCCAGGTGAGCCTTCTATTGCTCAACATCCTTTCTGTTGTTCTTCTCCATGTCTCTTTTGGTCTACCCTTACTTCTGTTCCCCTGTGGTGTCCATCTTAGTGTTATTTTTGGTAGTGAGTTGTCAGTCATTCAGAGCACATGTCCCAACCATCGCCAGCGTCGTTCCTCAATAATTGCTTTCAGTGGCTTCATCTGCATTTCTGCCAACAAGATGCTATGGTATAAATATGCTGCTTTAATATTGTTCGTTTTGCATCTAAATACTTGGACAATACCACAGCATTAATAAAGCTTCTGCTCTATGTCGGCGACATTAACATCCAAGAAGTTGTGCATATCCGGTTATAGTTAATTTCAACTTTCTCCATAGCAGTAGTGTTTAGGAAACGAAGTGCAAGGGCAAAATATGTATAGTAAGGTATAAAGAACTGAAAACATGGCACTGCAGACTTGTGACAAGTTGTAGATCTATCACGTCTAAAGTGATTTAAGACATAACAATGTAGACTTGTGACAAGTTGTAGACCTATCACATCTAAAGTGATTTAAGACTTAACATTGTAGACTTGTGATAAGTTGTAGACCTATCACGTCTAAAGTGATTTATTCATAAACTTTCTAGGCTAATCACAAATACTTCTTCTTTAACGCTTTGGTGTACGCATGTTTGCTGTTTCAATTCTGATTGTCTTTCGAAGTAGGATGGCGACTGCAGTCAAACTGGTTCAAATAATAAAGGTAGATAGAGGCGTATGGTGCAGTTTTACAAGGCAGCAGAGGGAGTGAGTAAGTGAGAAAAAAGGAATAGAAAGTATGAGAGTAAGATGAGAATGTATAAATGAAAAACATTCAACATTCAATATTTCGGCGTGAGCCTTTTTCGAGGATTACATATACAAACAAAACACGACAAATAACTAACAGAAAATGAAAAGCTTATCTTGTGGCATCCTCCTAAGTAGGAAACACAAGAATGCATGCCCCATTGACGAGGCATAGAGGCCACGGGGGGCCGCAGAGTTTAGCAGATGAACCCAATCGGAAATAAAAGGCGGGGAAAGGAATAGAAAAAGGTGGGGTGGGGAGAGGGAAGGACACTAGACACCTTTAGGCCGCTAGAGACCTGCTTCTCTAGAAGAAATTAACGAAGATATATTGTTTACATCATCGTAATGCCCATCGCATGTATTAATAGCTTTTAAACCACAAACAATGGTTTATGTTTTAGTTTTTGGCACACATGCCATCACGATATCTGCACTTCTGTTTGAAGTAAATACGAGTACCTAGCTTTTAAAGAGAAACTCTCCTTGCTTTCATATTAGCAAAATCAGAAAGAGGTCAGTATAGTCAGATTTTTTTTACCGATTTCATGCTCATCTGAAATTATGACAAATCCTTCCAATCGAGTTTCGATCATTGTTAAGATTAAACAAGTTTACAATCAACATTAATTTCACTTAAAACATAGTGCAAACCAAAATTAATTTCATTTAAAACATAGTGCAAACCAACATTAATTTCATTTAAAACGTAGTGTAAACCAATATTAATTTCATTTAAAACGTAGTGCAAACCAACATTAATTTCGTTTAAAACACAGTGCCAGCCAACATTAATTTCATTTAAAACAGTGCAAACCAACATCAATTTCATTTAAAACAGTGCCATATAGAAGACAACATGAAAATGGTTTAAATCTCAGACTTTAAGGGCAAGTGTTTCATGCCTTCATTTTGTCCACTGAGTCATCATCAGCAAGTCCTGTTGAAAGTTCTACAATAGAATATGCTAAAGCACAAAAGGTTTCCATTCGAGATTCCCACCTGGTGGTACTTGGTGACTTGAGCGTTGGAGTTTTTAAATAATTTTATTTTATTTTAATATTTTACCCAGCTCATTACACTCCCCCCTTTCCACCCCCTCCCCTCTCTCTTTTCTCCTACCCCCTCCGAGCTTATGCACATGTTGCACTATCGATAGAGCCGGCCCTACAGCCTCCTTTCTTCTCCATGTCTTCTACAGGACATTCTCGCTGTTTTCGACTGGGTATTCTCTCTCATTTTCAGTCTATTTTCTGAGTCTACAAACCTTCTTAATTTACGATCGCACGAAACTGCAAGAAACTGGCCCGTTCTGCCCCTCCTCTCTCTGACGAGTTGGGAATAAGGGAGGTAAGTTGCAAGATCTGGAACAGCACGTTGTGTTTTGTTTGTTACTTCGCGTCGTATTTAACCTAGATGTTTGTAGGGCTAATCTTTCTCTAAACAAAGCTAAGGAAATGGCTGATACATTCGGATCACGCGCAGTTTTTAAAAATAGATTGATCGTAGCGGTTTAGAAATGTGACATATATTGCTTTTGCCCCCCTCATTTTTTTGTCTTTTAAACTGAAACTTTAGTTTGTGTTTCATAATATGTAAGATTGCTTCTGTTTTTTTTCACATGTACACTACGCTTTCGAGTAACATTGTGTATTATTATCTGATGTGCTTCGTCTAAGAAGTAAATAGAATATAATTTTTTTTTCGTATTTAAAACTATACGGACTTTTACACAACCACATGGAAAACATGAAGAAATCATCGTCCATTTGACTTCGAACCTGCATTCCCCACCCACCCACCCCCTTTTTTCAAAATCTTGCGTCAGTTACCACGACCTCAGCATTTACAAAACAATAACTAGACACTCTTCTATATTCCTTTCCATCTTTAAATCTTTTAAGCATACACTGATTCCTTCTTTCTGCAGGCCAACTGCCAACAGCTAGCCGTGTTTTCCTCCCTTCTTCTTGCTGGAAAACTGTGTTCCGACTAACTCTGTACAACTGTCAAAATATATGGCCTTTCTCGGCTGCACAGAAGCGTTTGAAGCTGGCACTTGTCAAGTGTGTTTCCCGTTTCGCTTTCAAGTATACGGCGAAGGTCCTTTTAACATGTTTCTTAAAGCCCCTTCTTCAAGCTCCTTCTCGACAGTTTGATTAGCTGACAGAGGAGTGGCGAGATCCTTGAAATCAGTTGCAGACGGTGGTAAATTATAGGCAGACAAGAATGTTGCCATGAAATGTTCTTATAGGAGAAATGCCGACTGCGGTAAAACTGAGTCTAGTTACAAAAAGTAGACACGTTTGCCACGTTGTTGTAGACGCTGGTGTACCCAGCAGACTGACAGGTTCAAACTTGGTTACGTTTCTAAGAAACTTTTGATGCGGGAAGGAAAAAGGAAACTATGTAAATACAGATGATTATTTCATGTCTTGTCTCATTGTCTTGTCCCCTTCTTCATATACCTTTCGGTGTTGAGGGGACAAATAGACGTCTTGATAGGGCTCAACTATGTGATTTATATTATGGGATATTTAATGTTTATGCAATTTCCTCTCTCCATCTCCTTCGTGGACGGTCTCTTCCTCTGTTACCTACAAATCTTAGTGTGAATGTTTTCTGTGACATAGTCTGGTGGTAATCGTGTAACGTGGCCAAACTATTTGGCTTGTTGTTTCTAGATATAGTGTAATACTGGTGTTACTCCAACCTTTGCCCTAATGGTGTCATTTCTTATTTGGTCTCTTCTTGTCACATTTAGTATTGTCCTTAAACATCTCATTTCTGTCGTGATGATTTTTCTTTTGTTCTTGGGTGTTAGTGTCCATGTTTGACATTGATAACATAGAGTTGGGGGGAAAATTGTGTTGTATAATGCCATTTTTGCTTCAGTTGTGATGTATTTGTTTTTCAGTAAAGGAATCGTTTGTCCAATGACCTGATTTGCTTTATTGCATCTGTTCTCAATCTCAGTGTCACTTGTCCTTGAGGATGATACTATGCTACCTGGGTATTCGAAATGTTTCACTTGTTTCAAGGGCTGGTTGTCTTTGTTTGGATTTCTTCTCTTATTTTATGTGACAATTTATAAATATTGCTGCACTAGCAGATTATGTTATCCAAAAGACAATGACTCTGGCTTACTAGCTGTGTTCTGTCTGTGTAATACAAAGTAATATATTAATAGCATAGATTACAAAATAGAGATAATTTAGGCTACACATCAGATGGACAATATAGTTAGGAAGGAGTGGGTACCGTTATTAAGTTTATCTTTTGGGCCCATGGAGGTAGTTAATCTATCCCTTTAGATTTTCCTTTTAGGCCTTACTCCTTTAACATTTGACATTTCTGAGCCTTTCACAGGGCAATGGTTTTGACACTCTCATGAGATACCCAGTAGCTATTAATTAATGTATTACAATTCAGTTACTGAATACTACTTTCGAGAAAAGAACGTTGATAATTTCTAGTCATGGACGAAATGTTAAATAAGATTTTTAAGGGCATGCATCTTTCCCATCCCAACATATGCCTGTGAGACCTGGACACTTAACAAAACAGCTGAGAAACGCATAAATGCCTTTGAATGTAAATGCTACAGAAGAGTTCTTCAAATATCATGGGCACAAAAAAGAACAAATATATCTATACTACAAGAACTTAATATTGAAGAAGGCTGGCTAATAAAAAGGATTAAAGAGAGAAAACTTAAATATTTTGGACACATTAAACGTCATGATAATTTAGAGAAGATCATCCTGGAAGGGTACATAATGGGACAAAGAAAGAGAGGAAGACCAAGCCGAATTAGGCTGCAAGACATCGTTGATGATCTGCAAATGGATGCATCAGCAGCAGGCCATCTTGCTCACAACCGAGAGGCCTACAAGAGTGCGGTTAAGGAGGCAAAGTTCCGCAAGGGACATGCAAATGAATGAAAGTATGGACGAAATGTTTATAACAGTGGTTCTTCATGATATTTTATTTATTTATCTATTTTTTTTTTTTTTTTTGCATTGAGACCTCTCAAGCCCGAGAACAGTTGTGGACCCTTACTTAAAAATAAATCAATAAAAAGAATCCACACGATACTAAGATTTTTATTTAATCAAGCCAATCCATATTCTGGTCTTGGGCCCCTCAAAAATTCCCCCCCCCCCCCCCCCCCCGAGAGTCCAGGTTAAGAACAGTTGATTTATAATGCTTTATGAATGGACAAAATATAATTTTACATGGTTTTAAATTTCAAATTTCGACAAAAAGCAAAAAAAAAAAAAACAAACAAAATCTTGATCTGACAAGGTGGCTCTAACAATAAAGATAACTGTGGTGGATTTCGGCGCCATTTTAAAGGTCTAGGCACTATGTCCACCTTCTTATGTAGCCCTGAGACAGTCTGCAAAACTTCTTCAGCTTAGCTACTGAGACAAGACTCGAGACGGTCTCCATGGCGATGAAATCTCTGCCAATCCCACTCGATGACTTGACATTCTGCTTCAAGACTACCGTGGCTTCGGCCACAAAGAACACACGTTTCTGTTTTTCACAGACATCTATAAACAACAACGCAGCTTTAAATTGGGGTTCTCGTCCGAAACTTTCCCTGTTTTTATTTCCCACTTCGTCGACCTATTCGTGCTAAGAATTCAACAGAACGTTGTGGGGGGGGGGGGGGGGGGGGGGGAAGCATCGGAAATTACTCATTAAAAGTCATGACCAGCAGACCCTCACGAGATCGATCATAGGCTTTAAGATCTAGCCGGGGCTGACCAGCAGTAGGTTGGGGTGAGGGTGGGTGGGAGGGAGGCAGGAACCCGTTATTTAATTATCGCGGGCGACTGTGATTGGGACCAAAGACCGAGAAAACGCACCCCCTCTTATCTAACGCCAAGATTTAACCCAAACTTTCAATAAACAGGCCAATCGATCTCCGCTTATGTACTTTATAGAGGAGTGATTTTGTGTGTGACGGGATCTGTGGTGGATGATGATGATGATGATGATAAAGAAGTCTGTTTCCTGTTTCTAGGAAAGCTGCCACTGAGCTATTAAATGTCCTGGAATATCTTGCGGTAATCAGGACATTTTTTTCATGGTCAATTGTATATTAACGCCGAAACTTTTACAGGTACTTCTGACTGTATCCAGTTAAATGCTTACTTAACCTCTAAACTCTTCGTGTGCAGTTTTCTGATACTTTATAGCATCGAACACAATCTCTTTGTCATTTTTTAAAACATCTGACATAGTATGAAACCTGGTACATTCTACATTCTGTGTTTTAAGTTGTCTAATTCTACTATACTGAGACATGATGAGCGAGATGCAGGCATATCATCGAAATAAGAAAAGCAGGGAATTCTATAAAGAACTGAGAACAGTGAAACAATCTCTACAGAGCTTGAAGGATAGTAATGGAAACATGATAAATAAAGAAGAGAAAATCTGTATCAAATGGAAAGAATATTTTGAAAGGCTATTAAACTGTGAAGGGCATATAAGCACATTATACCATACAAAGAAATACAGATTTGTGAAACTGAAATAAAGCAATCAAACTTTGAAAAAGTCACCTACAGTATCATGCTTCTGCGAAACAACAAAACAACGGATCAGATGGAAGTGCTGCAGAACTGGTTAAGGAAGGAGGTCTAAATTTGCATGAACAGATAAGGGCATTGATACAACAAATATGGAGAGAAGAAAAACTCACTAGTGAATGGGAAGAATCATTACTAATCCCAGTATTCAAGAAAGACGATAAGAGCCAGTATGAAAACTGCAGAGGAATATCCTTACTACAAACAAACTACAAAATACTATCTATTATACTTTTAAATAGATTAAAACCAAACAGCGAGAACATACTGGGAGACTATCAAGAAGATTTTAGGACGAATAGATCAACTGTAGACCAGATATGTTATCTACGTCAGAAGATGTAAAGTACTGGGAATATGGACATGAATTACATAATATTTTCATTGACTTAAAAAAAAGCTTATGGCAGCATGTTATGTAAAATTATGAAAGAATTTGAGGTACCTAATAAATTAAATAATTTGACCAGAATATGCATGGAGGATGCGCAAAATATAGTAATGTAAAAGAAGAAAGTCAGGATCCTTCTATACAAGAACTGTCTTAAAACAGGGTGATACATTATCCCCATTACTATTCAACCTAGTACTAGAAAAGGTAATCAGAAAAGTGAAAGAAGAAAGCAGTATAGAAGAACAAGCTAAAATACTAGGATACGCAGACGACATCGACCTAGTGGGGAAAACAATGCAAGAAGTCACCAATACCTGCATACACATGAAAGATGTGGCACTAAAAGTGGGCTTGACCATTAACCAAGATAAGACAAAGTATATGATTATATCAAGAGACCAAGGGCAGAATGATCTAGATTATGTAAATGTTGGAAATATGATCATTAGGAAAGCAGAAACATACAAATATCTAAGCACAACCTTCAACAGAAGCAACATAGTAAGCGAGGAATTTAAAAGCAGAGTACAGATAGGGAATAAAATATACGATGCCTTGTAGCACCTGTTAAGATCCAAAATCCTGTTCCAAAACACCAGAATAACTGTGGACAAAACTATAATAGACTGACCGTCATTTATGGATTAGAAAAGTGCAGCACAACAAAGAAAGAGGAACAACAATTGCAGGTCTTTGAGAACAAGATCCTAAGAAGAATCTTTGGGCTCATAACAGAAACCAACAGCGGAGAATGGAGAGCTAGAAGGCTACTGAAATGAATAACTTATTTAAATCCAACGAAGTATAAATGTATTGAAACTAAACAGACTACGCTGGTAGGAACATATAGAAAGAATGGATGAGAGCAGACGAAAGACAATGATGTAGGAAACAAGACCAAGGGGGTAGACCAAGACAGAGATGCAAAGACAGCATAGAAGAAGATATAAAAGAAAGTGGTGTCACCAACTGGAGAGAGAAGATTAGGAATAGAGAGGAATGGAGGCGAACTTTATCTGCAGCAATGAGCCGTAATGGCTCGGAAAGAAGAAGAAGAAGAAGGTCTACTATATAAAAAAAAATTCCAAGACAGTAGGACGTCTTCATTTAAAATTTCAAATTCTTAAAAAGGAATAATTTTTAATAGTTGGTACTGATTCTTGAAAATCAACGAATTCTCTCAGTTTACTTCTCACTTTGAATTTACATTTTCTTTCCTGTTATTTCCTTTTTTTTTAAATTATAAAAAATTATCCTTCTCCATTTACTAATGTGCACGTGTTTGCGCGTATTTCGTTCTGCATCTTTCATTTCGCATATGTCAAAGTCACTTCCTCAAGGTACATGAACTGACAATAACACTGTTTTAAAGGTACCATACAATTCAAACTGCCTTCATTTCAAGGCTCAGCACTACGAAGGACAATCAAGTTTTTCACCAAGAATCATCTGTCAAGAGCTTTTAGCTGGAAGCCACAAGAAGATCTGCAGCCATCACCACTAATACCACCATCACCACTACGGCCACAATCACTATCATCACTACCACCGCAACCACTATCACAATCACCATCACACGATTACTGCCAATATTACCACTACCACCATCAGCATTACTACCATCATCAATATCAATATTACCATCATCACAACTACTGCCACAATCACCACTATCACCATCACCACTATCATAATCACCATCAGCACTACCGCCAATATCAGCACTACCACCGTCACCACTACCGCCATCTTCACCATCACTACTGCCGCCACCATCGCCACCACTATCACCAATACCGCCACCATTGCTACTACCACCATCACCACTACCACTATCACCACTACCATCACCACTACCACCATAATCACCAGTACTATCAGCATCATCACCACCACTACCACCTCCACCATCACCATCATTACTATCATCATCACCACTATCACCATAAGAACCACGATTACTACCATCATCACCACCATTGCTATCAGCGCCATCGCTACTACCACCTCCACCATTACCACTACCACCTCCTCCACCATCACCGCCATTTCTATCAGCATCATCACCACTACCATCATCACTACCATCATCACTATCACCATCACCACTACCACCATAAGAACCACGATTACTACCACCATCACCACCGTTACTATCAGCGCCATCGCCACTACCACTTCCACCACTATCACCTCCATCATCACCACCATTACTATCAGCATCATCACCACTACCACTTCCACCATCGCCACCATTAATATCAGCACCATCACCACTACCACCAGCATATCGCCTATGACAAGACTGTTTTCATATATATTTACAATACCTTCGTGTCTCTCTCAGAACGCACCATTTATGAGACAGCATTATTTCAAAATCTGTCAGTAAAACTTGTATATCATTAGTACTTATGCATCACCAGTGACAATACTCTGTCAAGTTATCTCCAGACATTTGTATCTGCGTCGTTGTTTATCATTCATGACAGCACCTTTCAAATATATTTTTCAACATGTTCTTTCCCAGTATGTCTCATTTACGGCATCACCGTTTCAAATTATATTTGCAAATCTGTATATCTATATATATATAAATAGAAATATTGCTGTCTAGACTCAAGAAAGATTAGGTGCCAAAAGGAAGTATCTGTCAAGAGCGATGAATAGTTAGGGTCTGTTTCTGCATTCCAGTGGGTTTTTTAAAAAATATTCTGTGTATTGATCAATCGATCTTTTCGTCTAGTGACCAGCATAAACTCTTCCAGACGTTTGAAGAAGCTTGTGAAAAAAGGGTGTAGGAGGGGAGAATAACTCTCTCTCTCTCTCTCTCTCTCTCTCTCTCTCTCTCTCTCTCGCTTTCCTTCCTGACGAATTCAGTAACGAATTCTATAACGTTATTCCTACGACCACTGTTACAGATGCTAGCTCGACACTGGCTGGGAAGTTCTACACGTCCTTGCTAATTATTATCATAAAATGCCAGGAGACCACGTTTTTACATGGTACTTTTATTGTACAAGTAACGGAAACCATTTTATTCCATCGTTTTACGTAAACAGACCTCTCCGTGAAGCCCCGAAGGAATCCATAGGAGAGCACAACATGATAATGAATGAAATAAATGAAGGAATATGCTTTCAGATATTTCAAACTCATCGTTATCATGTTTCATGCTGGCAGGTGCTGGATAATTCAGGACCTTGATGGTGGAATTTGTATTGCTGTCATTATCAGTTGTGATATGAGTATGCAACATTCTTATTACTTCTCAAATTCTAAGAGAGGAGTGAGGGAGGGAGTGAGAGTAAAGGGGGATGGGGGTAGGAAAACGAGAGGAAAGGGGGTGGGGGAGAAAGAGGGGGAGGAGGAGATAGGGGAAGATTGAGAGGAAAGGGGGTGGAGTTAGAGAAAGGGAAGGAGAATGAGAAGAATGGCGCAAGAGTGAGGGGGGGGGGTGAGAGGAAAGAGGGAGAGAGAGAGAGAGAGATTCTGAGTATATTTATAGCTTCTGTTACATAAAAGTCAATAACCTGAAAGACGGTCAAGGTTACACAGTATAAAACAAGCAAACATATAGATATCTTTATGAATAAAACAAACAGAGCTTTACTGCGAACTGTAACCATTTTAAGACGAGTAAATCTCCAAGAGAAATGCCAGCAAATAACTGACTTGTTGAGGAAAGACGTTGGCGATGGTTGGGACATGTGCTCCGGAAGACTGACAACTCACTACCAAAAATAGCATAAAGATGGACACCACAGGGGAACAGAAGTAAGAGTAGACCAAAGGAGTCATGGAGAAGAACAGATAGGGTGTTTAGCAATAGAGTGCTCACCTGGGCAAGAGCGGACAAAAAGGCAAAGGACAGGCATTTGTGGAAAACCCTTACTCTCATGTCCCCTGCGCACTTAAGGTTCAGAGAGAGAGAGAGAGAGAGAGAAGAGAGAGAGAGAGAGAGAAGAGAAATCTGAGCAACAAACCATCAGATTGCGTTTCGGTAACTTCAAGTTTGAGCTGAAAAAAAAGCACCTAAAGAAGACAAGGCGAAACTGTTGAAGGCGTCGTGAAGAAACATGGATATCAGAGAGTTTCGCAGTGTAACAGAATAGCCATTCTGTTCAGAGAGTTTTTGTGTATTGCTAATAATTGTGTTGCGTAGACTACGTCATTAGGAAAGTACGTGTGCAAAAAAGTCGTTAGAAAGGTCCGTGTGAAAAAGCCGGTCGTTAGGCAGTCTATGTGTGGAAAGTTGAACTGGAAGGACGTGTTGGGCGAACGAGAATGGGGTAGAGCGAGTCTTGTTGTCAGAATTAGTTTAGTTTGTTTTTTCTGTGTGGCTGCAGTCCTTGGTAAGCCTGTAAGTATGGTTTTTGGTATGAATAAATCATTGTAAGGTTTTCCTTGCCCATGTGGCGTAGATATTCACGCCGGGCATTTGTTGCTGTGAATTTCTGTAATAAATGTGTGTTGTCTGATGATAAACTACAACAAATCGGCTTTGTGGAAATTCTCATTGTTGACCAGTTTGTTTTGGTCGGAAGACTGCCAAGTTATGTTCAAGTTGTTGTATTCGTACTAATTTTGTGGAGTGGAAAGCCTGGGTGTCTTGTTGTATTTTCTTAGTGTATAATACAGAAAATTAGGTGATGGTTAGAACACCAGCAACAAGAAGAAACTTATAAGTTGAAACTGTACTCCACAAGAAGAATCAATCAAACCAGTAGTCTCCTTGTAAGGGGAATTCTGTTTCAGTGGCGCCGTGATTCTGCTTCAGTGGTGCCGTATCAGGCCACTTGTCACGTCCAGTGTGTTTGTTTACATGTTTAACAGTTCATGCACGTTTTTTCTAGCCCACAGTTGTGTGTTGCTAGTATGTTTCGTCAGTGGTTTTCAAGTTTTGGTTAGGGAATAGTATTTTTGTTAGTGTCAGAGACAGTTATCGTAGAAGTTATTCAAAACGGCGATGATGTCCGGCCTACCCAAAAGAAAGTTTGTGTCACATCTAGTCCTGGGTCCTGGGCAGTGCAGCTACTGACGCTTACCTGTGCCTGCAATCAAGTCCAGTGAGACTGAACCTGAACTACTATCCGGTGAGGAATCAGAGCGGTTTGTTCCAAGCGACATTTACTTCTCAACCAGCTCCATCCAGACCGGGGAGGTAACATGTTGACAAAATTAACTGTTTTCCACAATTTCGGCAGATAGACAGGAGTGGACATTGATACATGGACAGTCGTTGTTTGTGCTTCTTTATGTGTGGTGTAGGATTTCAGACATTGTAGATTCACCTATATTTGGAATAGGCATTGTAGGACATTCTTATTCAGTGTTATTAGCGGGACTTTATTGAACATTGATTTTAGTGGTGATATTTGGAACAGTACATACACTTCTTGTGGCTTTTCATTTAACTTAGGACTTCAGTGTAGTTAGTTAGTGCGTGGTATGGTATTTAATTGATTTTCTTTTCTATGGTTATTAGTTGGATGGCATTAGTGCATGATAATGAATAATTGATATGCCATTGTTTTGAATAATTGTTGACATTACTGTATATGGTGGCATTGTATTGATTTCAGTGGTATATACTAACAATAAGTAGAGTGCACTACGGATAGACGCACAATGGCTTCAGCTCCATCCACGTCAGATTTGCTGGGGTTATTACAAGATACCCTGTCCCAAGTCAGCAATGACTTGAGGTTTTCCCACGTCATGTCAGCTGTAGCAAAGTTCGACGGGGACCCAGCAAAATTGAAACCATGGCTGGATGAGATTAATAAGATTATGGACATGCGGAATGCTGATGTGCCCAGCAAGAAGAACTTGGTGTATTTACGCACCACAGGTTCCCTGGCAGAGTTCGTCAAACAGCGACTCCAGATTCAAGAGACATGGGAGGAGTTCGTATCTGTTTTATTAGCACGATATGGGGTGCTGCAGACTCCTCAGGAGGCCTGGCATACGCTAGCCTCTACTCGACAGTCTCCTGGAGAGCCCATTCAAGCGCTGGCTGATCGCATCAGTGAGGCAGCCAGAATTGCTTACTCTGAGGCGGAATGGGTAACTCCGCTGGCGCAGAGGCAAATGGTGCAGTCATTTGTAGATGCACTACTTTCTCGCGCATTGAAATCAAAATTATTAAGAGATAAACCTGTTCTGTTTTCACAGGCGGTGGACTTAGCCTTACAAGAAAATGACCTCATGAAGTCGGTGAATCTTAGTTGTAGTTCCCGACAAGCTTTCATTGCAGGTTCTCGACCGTCCGGTGAGGTGACGACACACAGAGAGTCTCCTTGTGTGGATTCGCAGAGAGTACAGTTAGTCTCTCATCAGGAGAACTCTCGACGGACGTCTTCACACTTCGAAGCGGGTAGGATAGACCACCGGAGATCGAATACCAGGAAGGCTAAACCTGCGAGTACACTACCACAAGAAACTAGATCTTGTTATAACTGTGGAAGGAGAGGTCACATAGTCCGATTTTGTAAGCAGAGTGAAAGGAAGGATCGTGTACATTTAAACTGACAAGTCGGCGCATGAATAGCTCCCATGTGTCCGACCGTATCTTTACACCATCTAGATCTGAAAAACACTCTGTCTCATTTTCGCATGCGACACCACTACGCTCGGTGGCTGCGAATCCCCCGACTCCTACTTCTGTCCTTGTTTCTGTTGATACTTTTCGAATTCGAGCATTGTTAGACACAGGAGCTAGTGTCTGTCTTATCAAGGATTCTGTATATAGATCCTTACGTTCTGCCCCTAAACTCTTGCCCGCTAGAATTACACTGCAGACTGTTACTGCAGCTTCCATGAGAGTAATTGGCAGAGTTTACTTACCTATTTCTATTGCTGGTGTCACTGTTTCTCATTGCTTTTATGTGGTTCGCAACATGAACCGTTCCGCCATTCTTGGGCGAGATTTTTTGTCTCGTTCTGGTGCTGTCATCGATTACAATTCTAATACACTAAACATACATAACAAGATGATTCCTTTAGAATTAGATGCACACATTGCTTCTATTCTTCGTGTCCAGCGTTCTTCTCTTCTTTCTCCACGTTCCGTCAATCTTATTCCTCTTAAACTGAAAGCCCAACCATATTTTCCATCTGGCAATTCTTATATGGTTCAGGGTATTGAGACACCATTCTTACTGTCCCAGCCGGAGATAGAGTTGGTGGACTCAGTATGTGAGCTCCACACTAATCGCTATCCCGTGTTGACAGTAATTAATCATTCTAGTAAACACATCGAGCTCAGACGTGGATGTGTTTTGGGAAATTGACACCATTCACGGAGTCAGTTGACTCTATCCAGCAAGCTTCTGGTACTGAGGAGACAACACCTGACAGTCGTTCTGAGACTATCGTTCGACAGGTTCAGTGCCCTGAAGTGCACAAGGACATAATATCCAGGTTGTTGACACAGAACAGGATGTCTTTGCCTTGACTGATTCCGAGATATCGCATACCTCGACACAGTGCAGATGGAGATTGATACAGGCGATCATCCGCCAATCTCCAGGAAACCCTACCGCACTCCGTTGGCGAGTAGAGAGGTGATAGAGAGGGCCGTCGAGAATATGTTGCGTGACGGAATAATTTCTCGCACGATCTCAGAGTGGTCATCACCAGTTGTCTTGGTGACTAAGAAAGATGGTACCCATCGTTTCTGCTGCGACTACCGTGCACTCAATGCGGTGACCCGTTCATTGTCATATCCATTGCCACGCATTGAGGACATCCTGAGCACGATAGGCAAAGCCAAATTTTTCAGCACGTTGGATGCTCGTTGTGGCTTTTGGTGTATTCCCTTGTCCAAGGACGCTCAGCAGAAGTCAGCTTTTAGCTGTCATCTTGGTTCTTTCTGTTTTAATTACATGAGCTTTGGTTTAAAAGGGGCACCATCTACCTTTGTCGCACTCATGGACACAGTATTACAGGGCTTAGGCAAGTTTGCACAAGCCTATATTGACGATATACTGGTGTTCACTGATGGAACGATCGAAGACCATGTTCGCGATCTTCAGGCGGTATTCGACCGATTGCGTGAGCACCAGGTCAAGCTCAAACCATCCAAATGTCACTTTGCGGCCTCTGAGACAAAGTATCTCGGGTATGTCATCAGCCAGTCAGGCATATCTCCTGATCCTGAGAAGGTCAGAGCCATTGCCGACATGCCGTCTCCTTTGAATGTGAAGGAGGTGCGCTCTTTTTTGGGGACGTGCAGTTACTATCGACGTTTCATTCCCCACTTTTCGGAGATTGTGGCTCCCATAGTGGACCTCACCAAGAAGGGTCATCGGTTCAAATGGTCTCCAGTCTGTCAAATGGCGTTCGAGTCTTTGAAGGATCGCCTTGCGAAAGTACCGCTTCTCTCGCATCCTGACTTGCATAAGCCACTTACATTGTATACAGATGCTTCCAATGTTGCGGTTGGAGCCTGTTTGGTGCAGACAGCTTCCTCTTCTGATGGACTCTCAGTTGAAGAGCCCTTATATTTTCTTTCGCAGAAGCTGTCGCGCTCGCAGACTAAGTGGTCTACTTTCGAGAGAGAAGCGTATGCTGTCCATTACGCCACGCAGAAGTTGAGATATTTTCTGGCGAATAGACATTTCGCTGTGAAGACTGACCATAGACCCTTGGTGGACGCATTTATCAGCAAACAGGAGATGTCAGACGTCAAGTTGCAGAGGTGGTTTGCTAACCTCCGCACCCTGGACCTTCAGATGTTCTTTCATCCAGGTGCGCGGGAGACAACGTTGGCAAGTTTCGATCGTGCCACTTCTCTACCAGTACCAGTTCACGTTCTTGATGGGGACGTCCCTCAGTCACAAGGATCTGAGACATATGTCGTAAAGTCAGTGAGCGTTGTGGAGGCCTATTCACAGGCAGAGCCCCCGCTTGTAGTAGATTGCTCTGTGCAGACTGACTTGCCGTGTCCCTGTCAGCAGAAAGAGAGAGTAGAGAGGGCGACTAATACATTGTGTCCTATGGTTCAGGACGTCGCCATTAATGTATCGTTGCCTGGTGGGACCTTTCAGAGGCAATATCAGCAAGATCGTTGTAGATCTTACTTGCCGCGTCCCATTAGACAGAGATTTTCTCTTCCGCCGCCTCCTCGTTTTGTTCCCAGGCTCCCACCGTGGTACCTGAAGGAAACCCAGCAGAGAGTGGTCCCTAGAGCTCCTCCCTCAGACCACTATATGGAGGTGGATGCTTCCGCCTCAGCAGTTCCTATGTCGGTGGATGACTTGCGACCTCGGCATAGGCGGAAGAAACGGAAGAGAGCCGATATCTGCCATCAGTCTCAGAAGGAACACTGTCCTCACAGTGAAGATTATTTCCCTGAAGAGACTTCACCTAGTGCCGATTGCGATACGGAGATTGATCAGTTGTACGTCTCCGATCGTAAGCTCGTTGTGGCAATAGGGCAGATAATGGATACCGTGGACTTAGAAACGTTCACGATGAAAGATCTCCATAAAGCACTTATGGAAAAGTTCCCACTATTGGAACTAGATGGCAGGAAGCAGTTCATAGAACGTGTTGTGATCAACATATTAACTGCGATTCCTTCTACTGAATAGTTTGTAATCTATAGGGATTTCTAAAGAAAAGCACAATAGACACTAGTTGGGTAGTGTTCTTCGAAAAAGGAGTTCATCCTTTGCTTCTATCCTATTTCTATGGCAGTAGAAATAGATGGTGTAGTTCACAGAACTCAGTATTAAAAATGTTGTAAATATATGTATATTTATGTTTGCACCACAAATGTTTAACGTACTTAATTTGTACAAATTGTGGGTGCATGAAATTTTTTTTGTAGCTGCATATTCAGCTTTAAATTCATTGTTATCGCTCACAGTTCGTGAGAGTTTTCTGTGCAAGTTCGCAATTTTTTTTTGTTTGGTTGGAGATATTTGATGGCCAAATATCTACCTTTAGGGGGTGGGGAGATATTCTGTAACAGAATAGCCATTCTGTTCAGAGAGTTTTTGTGTATTGCTAATAATTGTGTTGCGTAGACTACGTCATTAGGAAAGTACGTGTGCAAAAAAGTCGTTAGAAAGGTCCGTGTGAAAAAGCCGGTCGTTAGGCAGTCTATGTGTGGAAAGTTGAACTGGAAGGACGTGTTGGGCGAACGAGAATGGGGTAGAGCGAGTCTTGTTGTCAGAATTAGTTTAGTTTGTTTTTTCTGTGTGGCTGCAGTCCTTGGTAAGCCTGTAAGTATGGTTTTTGGTATGAATAAATCATTGTAAGGTTTTCCTTGCCCATGTGGCGTAGATATTCACGCCGGGCATTTGTTGCTGTGAATTTCTGTAATAAATGTGTGTTGTCTGATGATAAACTACAACAAATCGGCTTTGTGGAAATTCTCATTGTTGACCAGTTTGTTTTGGTCGGAAGACTGCCAAGTTATGTTCAAGTTGTTGTATTCGTACTA
Organism: Achatina immaculata; assembly: GCA_009760885.1. Lineage (NCBI taxonomy): Eukaryota > Metazoa > Mollusca > Gastropoda > Stylommatophora > Achatinidae > Lissachatina > Lissachatina immaculata. Next base: position 85,768,191 of record CM019691.1, on the reverse strand, counting down.
ATTTTGTGGAGTGGAAAGCCTGGGTGTCTTGTTGTATTTTCTTAGTGTATAATACAGAAAATTAGGTGATGGTTAGAACACCAGCAACAAGAAGAAACTTATAAGTTGAAACTGTACTCCACAAGAAGAATCAATCAAACCAGTAGTCTCCTTGTAAGGGGAATTCTGTTTCAGTGGCGCCGTGATTCTGCTTCAGCAGGTTTAAATAATCACATTCAACACACTATAAGAAGAAGAAGAAGTCAATGACGAGATCAACAGTGCTTCATAATTTGGTAACCGGGACAAGAATTATAGGACATCAAAATAAAATATAAAAGGAATGAGAGAGAATTCAAAGACGTACAACTAATACACGCGCATGTAGAAATGTTTCAGAGAACAGTTAACAACTTACATCTGTTTACAGATATAGCAAGAAATGAGTTTGTCCTTTGATTTTCCATTTGTTTGTTCCAATTTAATACCTGTTCGGCCTGTCAGAGATAAAATAAGAGTGTTTAGCGTTCATGTGGATGAAAAGCTACTAAATTGCTTGAAATGATGCGTAAACTTTATACCTCAATGTCATTGTATAAGGGGAACGAAAGAAGGTGTCGAGTGACTGCGAGCGACTGGCGGAAGTGTGACGTCAGAGAGAATGAATGAATAATCTTTATTTTTAAAGGGTAAAGAATTGGGCACGCAGGCCTGTCTTACATTCTGCCCTCAGAGAGAGAGAGAGAGAGAGAGAGAGAGAGAGAAGGGGGAGAGAGTGAGAAAGATGCATGGCGGCCACTAGCAATGTGTGTCACTTGTACAGGCTGTTGGTAATCGTGAGTATTCGGCTAAAAAAAACTCATAGGCATGCATCATATATATTAAATAAAATGACAGTTGAAGTCAGCAAGTGACAGTGTGTTCGGTAACTGATGAGAGAATAAACTGATCTGACACTGATACGTGGAATCTAGTTTTTCTGTGACATCTACATATGTGTGCCTTGTTGAGAACCTCCCTACAATTGTATAACAAATCGTTAACGGAAGTATTTAATTTTTTTTTATTAGTAAATGGCTTAAATTACATTCGCAGAGAGCACAAGTGTTAAAGAAAATTCAAGAAGCTACAGTCACGAGCACTGCATGCACAGAAAGACATGGGTTGAAGAAAATTCACTGAGATTTGCAAAACGGTTGAGGAAAATCAGTCAAACTGCCACGAATACTGTAAGTTCTCAAGAAACAAAGGAAATGATAATCTTCCGACTGAGAGCAGGACACTGCAAGCTGAGACACCATGTATAACAGAAGCTGAAAATTAGTCTAAATGACCTATATATGCATACGGAAAAGAGCAACAGACACCTCATCACATCCTCCAGAGTTGCCATCTACACAGCCCTCTCAGGAAAAGTACCTACAGGAGAATCACTAAGGTGATGTTGGAAATCTGCGACGAAGGGCCGCATTTATCAAAGAGATGTTGATGTCAGAGCGAGTAAAGAAGCCTCACTGATAACGTTACTGAATTCCTATTACACTTGTTTTTTCCCCCGTATTTCTGTTTTACTAGGTTAATCTTCTTGATACTCCACTGGCAGCCGGCATTAAGGAAATTAACTGTGTTTTTGGAGCTGTTTCTTTTCTTGGTACGTATATAGGAAAGGACATTGCTCTTCAACAAATACGTAGCTGATTAAGAGAAAACAGGTAAATTAGCAGTTCACATTATTGTTATTTTTATCACTTATTATTGTTAATAATGAGAGATGGAGAGAGATAGAGAGAGAGAGAGAGAGAGAGAGAAAACGAAATGAAAGAACAAACTTTCTTTTCAAAGGATGAAGAGTTGGATATTTAGACCCATCTAAAGTTCCTCCCTTCATCATCTAACTTTCATGTCTGACGCAGCTTCATCATCTAACTTTCATGTCTGACGCAGCTTCATCATCCAACTTTCATATCTGACGCAGCTTCATCATCTAACTTTCATGTCTGACGCAGCTTCATCATCTAACTTTCATGTCTGACGCAGCTTCATCATCTAACTTTCATGTCTGACGCAGCTTCATCATCCAACTTTCATATCTGACGCAGCCACTTAACATCATTTTAGTACTCGCAGAAAGAGAGAAGCTGCTTAATGAAGATCCTTCTGATTAGACGGCCAGATGCCGTCAGTAAGGAAGAGCTATGTCAAAAAACTAACCAACCCACAGTGAAAGAAGTGATAATGAAAAGACTTCGGAGATGGATAGGACATACACTAAGAAGGTCTACTATAAACATAACCAGGCGAGCTATCACCTGGAATCCCCAGGGAAAGAAGAAACAAGGAATACATAGAAAAACCGGTCGAAGTAGTTTTGAAGCAGAGATTAAAAAAAAAGGTGGACTACAGCTGGAGGTGGGCAGAAGAAATAGGTCAGGATAGAAATAAATGGAGAGCTCTGCTGATAGCCCCAGATATGGATAAACGAGGCGAGGAAGATAGAAACATACATACATTACATTACATACATACATACATACATACATACATACATACATACATACATACATACGTACATACATACAGACAGGCAGACATACGAACATACATACATACATAGTACATACATACATACACACATATATACAGACATACAGACGTACATACATACATACAGACAAACAGACATGCAGATAGACAGACAAACATACAAACAGACAGACAGACATATAGACATACAGACTATATTAGACCTATTCTCGTAACATTTGTACCAAGCTTTGAAAATGTTGAACCCAGATGCTGCCTTGTATTATCAGAGTTAGCGTCATCTGTGTTCCGCTGAAATGTTTTGTATTAGTTTTAAATGTTAATAAAATATCGTCTTATCAAACTCTGCATCAATGTACTCGTAAGTGCTACAGCAGTCAGTATGTCTATCATACAGGTATAATGGTAAGAGGCGAAACTAAAGCTAAAATACATGTAGGGGAATAGACATCAGCTTTGCTCTACAACAGTGGTTCCCAATTTGCAAATATCCACTGACCTCCTGCTGTTCCAAAAATACAGGTTACTGACCCCCCATACGTTGGAAAAGTTTCATACCTGTATGGTAGCCTTGTGCTTTAAATGCAACAAATATTTTGTTTTTCCAGAAACTGTACGTAAACTTTAATGAGTAAACATTACACTACACTAAAAAAAAAATTGTACAAACTTTGTGAATTTTTCAAAATGACAATAATGAAGAAAAAGCAGACAGCAGTTAACATTTATGCTTGTTCTAACAAAATAAACAGAACATGAAATGTGTGACAGCCGATCAACCTAAAAATACGCTGACAGAAATCATGCCTCTTTTATATTCCAAACAATCGCTTCCACATCCGGTTCAATATTTCTTATTTTTTAAACGTGAAATAAACTTCTTTCTTCCACGCAGGATTCGCATAAACGTCGGTTGTCAAACATTTCACAGGGAAGATTTTAAAAAAAAGGACTTTGAGATTATGTCACGGACCCCCCGCGGCAGGTTCCGGGGACCCAGGAAATGTTCTACAACATTTATTAAACTCCTGAACATTACCCACCTCGGTAAAGATAACTATATACAACAAACCACTATACTACTACCAGACTCGTACGGCCCAGAAATACTGGCTACAGTAAAACAAGATTTAAAACCGGCTACAATGTTTTGAGAAGAGCATTTTATAGTCCCTTCGGAGAATATGATAATGGAAACTGAAGAGCCGGGACCAATAAAGAAACCCATAGTTTGTACAAAAAAAAGAAGAAGAAAACACCCATGACTAATCACTTCTTATATAAAAGCTAACAGGTTACAGTGACTAGGCTGTGTATAAACAAAGTTACAGACCAGACAGACCAAACTTGCATATATACAAGAGCTGGATTTGGCATGAGAACAAAAGCAAAGATGGGAAGACAAGCTGCAGAAGACCTACTAGGACAGCTGAAACTAACTTCATATAAAAATTATTTGTTCGTTTGTTGTTGTTGTTGTTGTTGTTGAAGTATGCACCAGACATGACAGGAGACCTATGTGTATGTTTGTCTAGAAGTTGGTACCTGCCAGAGAGACTGAATCTAAGCTACGGAATTTCTATGTTATGACCTGGTTTCTTTCCAGGTGTCACGATTCTCTCGTGTCGATTGAACAGCTACTAATGATTTCGATTTCAAATAACTTTTTTTTTTTTTTTGGAGGCGCGAGATCCCTTAATCAAAATGGAAAAATACACATAGAAGGGACAGATATTGAAGAGGTCAATCAATTTGCATACCTTGGCGGCTACATAGACCAGGATGGTGATTCCGGAAAGGAAGTTAGAATCAGAATTGCAAAAGCAGCATCGATCTTCAAGAACCTTGAGAACATACGGAATTCAAAAGTTATAAGCACAAAAACCAAGTTAAGACTATTCAATTCAAATGTAATATCCACCCTCATTTATGCACTCGAAAGTTGAAAAACAACTAAAGAAATAGAGAAGAAATTAGACTTTTTTTGAAAACAAATGCCTAAGGAAAATACACGGCATCAAGTGGAACGAATTCAAGAACAATGCAGAGATACGACAGATGACTGAACAACAACCATTCTCATGGGTGATCAGGAAAAGGAGATGGACATGTTGGTCACGTAATAAGAAGAAGCGATCAGAGAATCCCAAAACAAGCTATCAAGTGGAACACAACAGACCAAAGAAAAAGAGGCAGACCGCGTGAAACTCTGAAGAAGACATTGTTAAGAGAGGCCAAATTAACAGGCATAAAATCCCTTGATGAGGTTGAAAGACTCGCCGAAGACAGGAACAATTGGCGAACTACTTTGCGAGCCCTATGTGACGTTTAACGGCACGGGAAGGATATAAGATAAGAGATAGCGCAGTTCGTTAGTACGCTGTTCTCTCGTAGCTAGACGGTTGCTCGTCCTACCGGAGTCCGTGGTTCGAATCCCAGGTAATTCTCTTGTGGTTTTTCTTTCTCTCACGTCTCACTAAAGTGCTATGTCTACGATTTGTTCGAGGTCTAATCCTACAAAACTGCGTTCTCTTACTTTACTAGGACAGCGTTTACCAGTTTCCTCTGATCGCCTCCCAGGCCACATTCTCAACGAGTCCCCCCCCCCACCTCCTACCCCCATGTAATACTCGTATAATGGCCTATTAAACTAAGATATGCACTACACACCTAAAATCGTCAGTCAGAAAGTATATGGAGTACATTTCTAACTCACTTACTGCATTATTTTCTAAACTTTTAATGTGATGGATGAGTTTCATATAGGGGCACAAGTTTCTCAGTATCAGGTTGAAAAATGCTAAGAAGAAAGATACTACTGCTCCCGTCTGCTGCTTCCTTATCCCTCAGCCCCCCCCCCCGCCCACTCACTCTCCCCTTTTCTCCAGTGCCCCCTTTTTTCTTTCACACCCATCCCCGTGGAAGAGGCACGCTTAGATCGAGGGGTGTACGACCTTGACCGAAGCGTCATCGTCCACGTGATTGGTAGTTGTTCGGAAGGATGTATATAGATATGTAAACATTGGCTGGCACATTTAGTTAGATAAAGGCAATGGCCGGGCAATGTCTTGTGTAGCTGTGCCTATGGATGTATTATGGTGATATTCTTCCCGTGCCCACCTCATGTGGTGTAGATTATGTAGTTGTGCAGTTAGCTGTGATGTAGCGTTCTGTATTTACATATCGATGTGGAAATTCTGTGTATGATTGCTGTGTGATCTATCAGTATATTTGGGTGGACAATGTGTTTGATTCGTTATTATGCCCTCGAGTAGATTGATCATAAATTGAGAAATTAGACTCTTTTGAAAACAAATGCCTAAGGAAAATACTCGGCATCAAGTGGAATGACTTCAAGAACAATGCAAAGATAAGACAGATGACTGAACAACAACCAGTCTCATGGGTGATCAGGAAAAGGAGATGGACATATGTTGGTCACTTGATGAGAAGAAATGATCAGAGAATCCCAAAACAAGCTATCAAGTGGAACACAACAGGCCGAAGAAAAAGAGGCAGACCGCGTGAAACTCTGAAGAGGACATTATTAAGGGAGGCCAAATTAACAGGCATAAAATCCTTTGATGAGGTTGAAAGACTCGCCGAAGACAGGAAAAATTGGCGAACTACTTTGCGAGCCCTATGTGACGTTTAACGGCACGGGAAGGATATAAGATATATAAGATAAGATTGATCTTGTGCTGCAGCAACGCGGTTATATAGAGGTGTGTCATGGCAGCGGTAGCTGCGTCGTGGAATAAGTGCCATTGCACAGTAGCTTCGTAGTGTAGGCTAGGTGTGGGAGATCCCGGGACCACAGGTCCATCAGGTTTAAATAATGCAACATGAGAAGTTATTATCATATGATACTATGCTTAATTACCATTATAATGACACATGTCTTGATGTCATGTTGATGTCAGTGTCACTTGTGTGTTTTTTTTATGGCGTATAGTCATTTTAAAATTCCGTGTTCTTAATTTCTGACTTGGTGATTTGTACTGTATATGTCAGTGTACTGTGTATTGATTAAATGCTCAGGATTTATACATAATTAGCATACAATATACCAAGGAGGGGAGAACCTGGCTTGGCGGTCATGATGGGGGAGTTAGATAGGCCTCAAGTACAGTAGTACATTGCCAAGGGATTGTTGGTCTGTAACATCTGGATAAAATATTCTCCCCACTAGTTATAAAATATAAACTTGCGCCAGTAAGATTCACACCCCCGCCCCCCCTCGGTCATTTCTAACACATACAGAGGGCATCATCGCCCACTTTGAGAAACACTGTACTAGAACCTGAAGTAAACAAATGGAAACAGAGACAGAAAGCCAGAAAAATAGACCAAATGGAAACTGTCTGCATATGCATATGTAACAATGCGCCATAAAGGCTTGGATTGGCGAAAAGAGAGGTTGTCGCTGTATTCCTATAACTCATCTTCATTTCCTTATGTTTACAGCTATCTGAGTTTATTCTTTTCATTTCCTTATGTTTACAGCTATCTGAGTTTATTCTTTTCATTTCCTTATGTTTACAGTTATATGAGTTTATTTTTTTCTCACACACAGTATTTCTTATGGTTTTCACAGATTCAGATCACTGGCGATGTAGCTTTCTGTTGCTCGGCTTCTGCGCTGATATTTAGTAAACTTCCTGGTCTTTTTAGAGTTACAACTTCAAGTCAAGACAAGCTAGGAAGGAAAGTACTGGTCGTCTAATCATAGCTGATTTAACCAATATTCTATTACGGGATAAGCCACGTAAATAACAAGTCGATGTCGCCATACCGGGATTAATCTAAGATGTGGACGTCAGAATACGTGGCTTAACCAACATTTGAAATTTTCTATTACTCAGATTTATAAACATTGAAAAAAAACTTTGATTTCAATTTATAAGCCACCTCCTGTTAGCCTCTTAATATATTCTTCCCAACTGGGTAGGGAAATTAGAAAAAAGGTTAGATTGGCGCTACGCAGTACAGCGAATTTAAAGAACCATCTTAACAATGTGACGGCTTTTTTTTTGGTCATGGTCGTAGGATCAGAACTTTGACGTTTCGGAATCGATTACCAATGTTTTCGTAAAAAAAAATATTTAGGCTGCTTTATCATATTTTTTTAAAGACACACATAGAAAGCAATGAAGAGATTAATGTTGTTTTCCGGTGCGAGAAATCGCCCACTGGTCTGAATCTATTCTTTTCTTACAAGTATTGTTTAGTACCGACTATCCGATTATTCTTTCCTCTAATGGATTTAACTGGAGGACGCTGTCCGTCCTGGCAATCAGCGACCCGTAGCTGACATTCTGGAGTCGGGGGGTGACGAGTCATAGCTGATCAAGACCCTGTCCCACTCCTCCGTTGGTACCCTCAGTAACAGGCCTGGCCTGGGTAACAGGGTAGGGATCGCCATAATCCCCATGGTGGTGGACTCTGCTAAGAAATACTGCACACCCCCATCCTTATTAGTTCCACGCAAGGACTGCAAAAATAGCCGCCATAACCCGCTCCCAGGTCGACACGATCCTGTGGCTCAGCAACGTCATAGCACAGGCTACAAGAGAACATCCACCTTCATAGCACAGGCTACAAGAGAACATCCACCTTCATAGCACAGGCTACAAGAGAACATCCACCTTCATAGCACAGGCTACAAGAGAACATCCACCTTCATAGCACAGGCTACAAGAGAACATCCACCATCATAGCACAGAGTACAAGAGAACATCCACCTTCATAGCACAGGCTACAAGAGAACATCCACCTTCATAGCACAGGCTACAAGAGAACATCCACCTTCATAGCACAGGCTACAAGAGAACATCCACCTTCATAGCACAGGCTACAAGAGAACATCCACCTTCATAGCACAGGCTACAAGAGAACATCCACCTTATAGCACAGGCTACGAGAGAACATCGACTCACAGGTCCACGGAGATTTAAGAAGAAGAAGAAGATTGGGAATAACTTTCAGCTGCTTTCTGCTGCTGCCTGATGTGTAGACGAAAGGACTGTGTTGTGAGAAGGTAGCGAAATGATCGTAGTTTCCGTTCAGGCTTACACACTGTGACATGTATTACACACTGTGACATATATTACACACTGTGACATATATTACACACTGTGACATATATTACACACTGTGATATATATGACAATAACACGATCATCTTAACATGTATGCACACCTACAATGAATGATTTCTTTTTTTATTTCGAAACAGTCCATAAACACAGTAACAAAACGACAGATCTTTGTTTTACGTATAGTAATGCTTCGTTCCTTATCATCTCGTCCATCGGACTGAAGGTTGGCAGTAATGAATCTAGCCTGCTTTTTCTCACTTTACTAAAGCCCAAAGGAACTGCCTTACGTATTTTAAAAAAAAATAGCCCCAACTGCACTGTTGTAGTTGTCTTGGTCTTTACTTTCGTGTACTATTAGATGGTATTAAATCAACGGTTCTCAGATTTTTATTGGCTGTCACTTCCTCACCTATTGGGTCACATCCCTAACTTTAAAAAAAAAAACCTGTTTTTCGCTCAGTTGGCTATAACGAGTCTCAGCATTCACTTTCTCCGTACCACTGGGTCTTCCTCGCTCTAGGGGACAGTGCTGCTCATTTTTTGTAACCACTGTACTAAACAATTACTGCGTGTTTTGTTTCACTAATATTTATATAATGTAGCCAACAATATAAACAAGGCATTCATTTAATGCTAAGTGATGATAGGCTGTGATGATTATAGATTGTTTTTATCATCATTCACTCATTAAATCAACAACAGAAGGATAGAACCTTGCAATGAAGCGACAGTTAGTGATCTCTAACGTCTGTGTATTCATATACGGTTGAATCCGACACAATCTAACAAGAGACACCTGACAATGGACGGGTAAGAGAACTAGAGACCAACAATGGAAGATAAGAAGCAACAAAGAAATCTACAAGTTGTTTAACTCTCCGCTTATAACAGCCATTATGAGGTGGTCTGGGCATTTGGAGAGAATGGAAGAGGACAGACTCACAAAGATGGTAGGGAAGAGACCAAGAGGTATACCTTGACAACGATGGCGAGACAATCTAGAAGAAAACACGCGGACTTTGGAAACGGTAGTTGGTAAGAAAAGATCAAGAACAGAGACGAATGGAGACTTGTGCTGTTTGCAGCACTGAGCCTCAGTGACTGGGAAAGCTGCTCAAAGAATAAGTCTTGACGATATGTTTAGTTTCAAAGGAAAAATATGCATAGAAAGAACATCTGTTGAAGAAGTAAACCAATTTGCATACCTCGGCAGCTATTTAGACCAGGATAGTGACACCAGAAAGGAAGTTAGAATTGCAAAAGCAGCATTGGCCGGTATAAATCTTGAGAAAATATGACAATCAAAAGTTGAAAGCACGAAAACAGTGCTAACATTATTCAATTCGAATGCAATATCCATCCTTATTTATTCATGCGAAAGCTGGAAAAACAAGTAAAGAAACAGAAAACAAATTAAACTCTTTTGAAAACAAATTCTTCAGAAAATACTCTGTATACAGTTGAATGAATTCAAGACTTACGCAGAGATAAGGAAGAGGAGTGAAGAAAAACCTGTCTCATCCGTGATGAAATGACTGAATGATGAGGAGAGGCAATCAGAGAATCCTAGAACAAGCTATCAAGTAGAACACAACAGGCCAAAGTAAAAGAGGTGGGTCATGTGAAACTCTAAAGATAACATTATTGAGAAAGGCCAAATTAGTGGGCATAAAATCCGTTGACGATGTTGAAAAACTCGCAGAAAAGAGAAAAAAAAAACTTGGCGAACTACCCCTCCCTCCCTCCCTCCCCCCCCCTCTCTCTCTCTCTCTCTCTTAACAAATGCTGAACTACTGAGACTGAGTGAAAGCTGTATGATGATAGACAGAATGTCAGACGGGCCTGCGTGCTCAGTTCTTAACCTTTTGAAAATAAAGTATGTTCGTTCGTTCTCTCTCTCTCTCTCTCTCTCACTCACTAACACACACTCTCTCACACACGCACACATTCTCTCTCTCGCTCTTCTTACTTTTGTGATGTGGTAAAAAAATGGACTCGGAAATCTTCGGCTTTGTGGAGGTAAGGAAAGTGAAGTTAGTGCAAGCATCAGCTTAAAAAAACATAACGTGAGATTGTGAGAGAAACCTGTATGTGGTAAATGAAGGAATACGACTTAATGCAGTAAGAATTGGGTCGTGGGAAAGTCGATCATGGAACGGTCGTTAACTGTTGCGGCTTCCTGTACTTGACCCTACTCACACTTGATCGACCAATGAGAAGATTCGCGGACATTATCTTCCTTTTTCACAGCGGCATTATTTAGTTTATGTTTTTATACGATACGGCGGGGCCGGTCGATTTCTGTGAGATAAATGGGTTAATGATTAGGTTGGTATTTATTATCTCTTGTCACTTTAATCTTTTAATCTTTCATTATAACAGAAATATTGTCATATCATCATCATCATCATCATGGGGAAATACATTTGACACAGAAAAGGAACATAAATTGACGGAAAGCACAACTTAATCCACAACATAATCATAAAAGACTCAACCAAAAGAAGGAAAAAAAAACCCCAAAACGAACGAACATTGCCAACATTACTAAAGAGGTCAAAAGAGGAAGATGGAAATGCCTGGGTCACATACTATGAATGAAAAAAAAATTCCTAAACCGCCTTGACTTAGACAGCTCAAGATAAAAGAAAGAAGGGCAGGACATTAAGAGCGCGGAGACGCAGAATACACTTAAGAACTAAAGGAAGCGGGAAAGGCATGGTCTGAGGTGTCCCGACATGCTCATGCCAGGACTGGCTGGAGAACTTTGCTGATGCCCTATGCTTCATTGGTCGTACAGGTGAAAATGAACTTTTCTTGATGCACTGACAGCTGTATGTACGGAATATACAGGCAGTCTCAGCTTTCCTTCGTCCTGCTTTACGACAACTCCTTTTTTTTCCGACCATTGGTCCACTGAAATCGCAGTAGAACTTCTTTTCTTAAATTTATAGATGTTTTTGTTTTAAAGAATACACAGTACTTATTTAATGTACACGAAAAATTAGTTATTTTAAAAGTATATGTACAAATTATAAGTTAATTCTTGTTTATTTGTATGACTTAAAAACATTCTTGCCTGTTGATAGAAAACTTCTGTATACTCACCCTACGAAATACACTTTACATACGTTTTACTCAGCGACCCGGACGTCGGAAACGAACCCCACTGGAAAGCGAGGTCTATCCGAACTCTAGTCTGTAACGTTATGCAGGCAGATACTGTCTGGTTTATTTTTTCGGAGGCATTTCCCTAACATAAAAGTGCCAAATGTCCATTTCAACAAATGGTCTTTTTTTTTTTTGGGGGGGGGGGGTCCTCTACAGAGTGCAAGTTGAAAGATAATGGATAGTGTGTCGAAGCGGATAGAGTGTCAAATTCTTCACCATTCCGAAAGAAAAAACGTTGATTCTTGGCACGAAAAGTCAGATTTCTATCGACTGTACTACTACTTTCAGTGGTTCTATAGGTCATCTTACAGAATATTTGATTAAAACTGAATCTCAGCAAATAAGACCTTTTTGTCCTGATGCCGTTACTTGATAATAATACAGAAACTATAGAAAATGAGAGATCAATCCCAGACAAAAGTGCACACCCTGTACTGATTCTGTCTTGTCAATTTCTGCCAGTAGTCTGAGATGTGGACTAAAATTGGCAACTAGACCAGTTCTTGAACCCATGTGAAATATTTAACCTATTAACAAGATCTAGCTACTTCAAGAACTGAAAACTGAAGGGGGAAAAATGAAATCTGTTGTCTGTATATTGTGACCTCTGTATGGATTTCATACAAGTATACATGCACATATACAGTATCTTTCGCATGCACTTAGGCGTAAATTTATTCGTTACGTGCCATAATGAAGAGCATGTTTCCCCATTTTGTGTGGTAGTTGGTTTTCTAAATTGAGTTAATTTTCTTTCTGGCTTCCTCTTCTTCTCGTTTTCCTGTGAGTTTTCCAGTGATTGCCAAGGTATCAACTACCGTTTCGCAGGACATATCCAAGGAATTTTTATTGTTTGTTTTTCTTATAATTGTAATCACAGGCAGTCCTCGAGTTAGGAACTAACTCTGTTCGTAAACTGAGTCTGTACATATGTCAGAACAGTTAGGTGTACTGTTCATATTCAGCATCACTTATATAGTACACAATGCACTTTTTTTCATGCGTAGAACCGCTGAACCGCGAATTGACGAACATATAAGAACCGACTGACCGCCGTAAACGCGCGATGTTTTGATGGACGCCACAAAGTAGCCCCCGTTTGTTATTAACGAACCATTGCATGTAACTCGAAATTTTAAAATACTGTACTAGTATTTACTGAGGTCACTCGTAGTAATTACTCTTTCTATGTAAATCAGACGTTCACAACTAAGGGACTGCCATAATTTCCCTTGATTTCCATGCATACACACAGTGAAAAAAAACCTTATGTTCCACTACCTAAAGTCTTCTTCATATTTATGATTTTGCATACTTTTCTGTTAATAATAATAATAACAATGCAGGAGGAAAATGTTTGGTGAAAAATATGATGATACCAACCATGGCAGCACAAGAAGGATTTCAAACGAGCCACAGAAGTGTAACTTGGGTCTCCGTACATCGGGGGGATGATTTGAGTAGTTACCTCCATGGACTTGTCCGGATAGCAGTGAACGAGAGAACAAACGAACGAACATAGTTTATTTTCAAAGGTTTAAGAACTGGGCACGCAGGCCCGTTTAACATTCTGCCCTTCATCATACAGCTTTCACTCAGTCATAGTCATTCAGCCTTTGTTAATGAGCATGAGTACATAAATAAATAATAAACGTTTCTCTTGTCCATATACTGTACACTCTGATTTATGCAACAACATGAAATAAACTTGCGTTCTTACATTCATTCAAAACTAACAAATTGATAGAAAAGCAGTATTAAAAAATTACAACAATCAAGTCATATTTTAGACTATGCTTAGGGAGGCATATAGTCCATATCAAACAGATGTTGACAAAATTTGAATTTATAAGAACGAATGTTACTTATAAGTTTTACATGAGTTAGTAGGGCATTTCAAGGGTGGGCAGTTGAATAAGAAAAGCTTTTTGAAAACATGCTAACCCTTGGTTTTGGGAGAATACAACTGCTTAAGCGTTGACTGTGATACTGATCCTTAGCTGAGTTTAAATAATAAACTGGCGTTTATAAATGAATTATAATAATGAGCGCAATCAAAATCAGATATTTATGTTTAATACGGAGTTACCCTTGTGGTTTGTGGGTACTAAAAGATAAAATATAATTCCCCATTAAAAAAAAATTCACCGAAATCTTTCATGATAAACGAGTTTTACCAAGTTTACAGTTCTCTCTATCTCTTCCTGCCGTCGCTTTTTTGACGCATTCAGATTCAGATTCTGACGCAGCTTTTGCGAAGTGACCTACTTCTTATAGATCCTTTAATCCCACATGCATCCTCTGTGTTGTTTTTTATTCGTCACAGAACGCTCCCGCCTGTTAGAATCGCGTGTTGCTGTAAACAGGCTTTCTTTGTCAGTCCACAAGTTTTCTCCCCTTCTTCATTTGCACAGCCTGTTTGATTTGTTCTGCGATGTTCGATAGTTCGGGGTCCATTATTGATGGGGCTAACATTTCTGCTTGTGGTCTATTTGCTAGGTGGGTGGGGAAGAAAGATGGTGTGATTTTACACACACACATTCACACACACAGAGCTTGCTCGGGTTTGCTCAGGACGTTTGGGGTGGGTGTGGGGCTGGGGGAGGGTACTGGGTTCTTCATAAGAATTGCACAACATGAGTAGCACGTTTTCAAAGTGAGCAAGAAATCTACCAGAAACAAAGAAGTGAAATCTGACATTCAGACCAGACATTATCATTATTTGTGACAAAGGAGGATTAGGAGTAGGTTATAAAGTCTTTCCTAATTTCTCGGTGCTGGTTTCTCATTTGGCTCCACCGCCATGGGAAGACCAGGACCATCATCTAGCACGATGGAGCAGCACTCTGTTCACAGACTAGAGTTAAGACCAGACCAGGTTGTTCTGTCTGTTGTACCACTGATGCGACTTACAGAATCTTGTGACACAGATATTCAACAAAAACTAAGAAGAGTATGGACTGGAATTCTTCTTCTTCAGCTTTCCGAGCCATTAAGGCCCATTGCTGCAGATAAAGTTCGCATTCCTCTCTATTCCTAATCTTCTCTTCAGTTGGTGACACCAGTTTCTTTTATATCATTTTCTACGTTGTCTTTCCATCTGTGCCTCTGTCTACCCCTTGGTCTTGTTTCCCTCTTCTCTTGTGCATGCATCATCTTCCTTTGTCTGTTCTCTTCCATTCTTTCTACTTGCCTAAGCCAGCGTAGTCTGTTCATTTTCAAGACATTTATAATTCTTTGGGATTTAAATAAGCTGTTCAGTTCAGTGTTCTTTCTAGTTCTCCATTCTCCACTGATGGTACTCTTTATAACATACTTCATACAAATATACTTCATACAAATATACTTCATACAAATATACTTCATACATACATACGAGGGTCATACCGAAAGTGGTGAGCAAAATTTTTAAAAAATCAGAATTTATAGATAGATAAAATATAAATCTGTCACATTATTCTGCATCCTTTTCTTCACTTTTCAGCATAATCTCCATTTCTCTGCACATATTTTTCCCATTGCTCTGCAAGTTTGAAAATACCCTCCCGTTAGAATTCCGTTTCATCTGACCGACGGCACAGACGCACTGCTTTCTGGACGTTCTCTCCTGTGGGACCCAGCGGGCACAAACTTTTCTATAGCCTAGGGTGTCAAACATTTCCTGTACTGCATTGTGTCCTATTCCAAGATTTATAGCGATTTCAGATACTGTGACACGTCTGTCTTCTTTAATGATGTCGTCAACCCTTTCCACATTGCGTTCAGTGAGGCAGTTCGAGGGCGACCGCTGCGAAACATATCTTGGATGTTCGTGTTTCCGTTTTTGAAACGTTTCACCCATCTCCTAACACTGCTAGAACCCATACACACATCTCCATAAGCACGTTGAAGTCTTTGTTGAATTTCAGTAGCGGAGATTTCCTCTTTAGTGAGGAACTCAATAACACAACGTTGAGGAAACGAAACTTCAGCACCCCCCATTTTGTTTATGCTCCGCGTGGTGACGTGACACGTAATGCACTTCTATATGAAGTGCAAAGGATGCAGATTAAGGTGATACATTTATATTTTCTCTATCTATAAATTCTGATTTTCACAAAATTTTGGCTCACGACTTTCGGTATGACCCTCGTTCTTCATACAAACATACAAACATACTTCAGATCAGTAGTTACAGAGGGTCTGGATGCAGCATCGATCATTATCTTGTTTGAGCTAAATTAAAATTCGGATTTTTATAGTAAATTAAATAAAAGTTCAGAAATAAATAGAGATGCTTTGAAAGGAGAAAAAAAAACTAAAGAAAAATTCAGAAAAGAGCTAAACCATAAGATAAACACAAGAGGGAATGAGGAAAATAAAAGCACTGATGACAAATGGAAAGATATAAAAACCGTTACAAAGAATACATGGACTGGAATTAAATATTAGAATTACAAAGGTCATGGAAATCAGCAGGGAAGAACAGAAACCACCTTCGAACTTAAAACAGAGACAGAGTGAAACAGTTTACAAAATTCATATAAATGGAACACATGGTAATTGATGAAGGGAAAATGCGAAACGGAAATTAATATAACCATAGGAATGGCCAAGTGCACATTCAACAGATTGGGAAAAATTCTTACATCGAAGCATACAAGGCAACAAATGAAGGTGAGAATCATTACATGTTATGTTTATTTCACTCCACTATATGGTGTATAAGTAGGGACATTAAATAACAAAATGGAAAAGAAGATCGAAGAGGCTTGAAATATGGATGTGCAGAAGAATAGGGAGAATTTAATGGACAGAAAAGAAAGCAAATAAATAAGTACTAAATGAACTGAAATTGAAAATAGAAATAATGGAAAAAAATAAGAGCCAGACGATAAAATACAGTATTTTGGTCTTATCAAAAGGCGTAATTAAAGAAGAGCATGAGATCAAGAACGGTAGAAATTAGTGGGAAACATAAAAATACAGACTGCATCGAGTTTGGCTGGGAGGTCTGTGAAAAACAAAGTCCAGAGCAGGGTGGAGAACTATGGGAGCAAATCTTCCATGAGGAAGAAACACATGATGATGATGGTGATGATGATGATGGTGATGATGATGATGATGGTGATGATGATGATGATGGTGATGATGATGATGATGATAGAAGCCATTCTTGTTGCCACAGAAATAAGAGTAATCTTGCTTTTTTCCCCTGTGTCATACCCAAGCTGTAAATAACACTAATAACTTTATGTAATGGCTGGTCACGGTATCAAATATTTGCATACGAATGGTTTTTTTTATAAACTATCCCATAAACGTTTGTTTTATATGTGTTTCTTTTCGTTTCTTTGTAAATTATAATTTTATGAGACTCGTTGAAAATGAGAAAAAACGTATAGATTAAACAGAAGGTTTGTTTTACGTATTTCAGTCAAAGAAAGGAATAAATCAGTCCACAGTAGCAGAAGGCAAGGAAAGTGAAATTTTGACTAGACTTCGCTTGGAAGTGGCCTTTTGTAGAGATTTATAAATAAACATTTTATAATAATACGATATATTTTATAACAATATATATTTTAGGAAGAGTAAATTTTGTATGCAATGCAGACAGACAGACAAACTGGTTGCTTCCATGAATCATAACATCAGCATTGCTTCTTCATGCTGGCGTTATAACACTAAAACTCCTTTCTTGGTTACCAGATTTGGTTCTCAAGTTTGTGGTTTATACCATAGTTTTTTTTTTTCCAAAACGGTGTGTCCGGCATACTGTCATGACACAAGAGAGTAGAGGTATGCCGCCAAATTTTAAGAATAAAATATATATTTGACCAAATTACATCCTAAAAAGCTATATTGAAATGCTATATTGAACCTATCTTATCATATGGAAGTGAATTACGGAGAATAGGCAGGTCTGTACATAAGTCATTGGAAGCAGCAGAAATGTGGTTTATTAGAAGAATGTTGCGAATTCCCTGGACATCAAAAATAACTAATCGATAATGTTTGAGAAGAGCTGGAGATAGAAAAAAATCTTGTCAAAAGTAAGAGAGAGAGAGAGGGGGGAGGGAGGGAGGGAGATTGTAGTTTCATAGGACATGTAATGAGAAGAGGGGGCATTGGAAATATAACAACAGGAAAAATAGAGGGAAAAAGAGCCATGGAAAGACCAAGCGAAATGATACTGGAATGTCTGGCGAGATGGTGTGAGGGGAGATCACCAACTGAGCTAATGCCCTGCATGATCGTGTACTCTGGAGAATCATAATAGCCAACGCCAGTCGCAACGGCACCTGATGATAATGATGAAATTATATATCATTTTTACTCATTTACGCGATAAAAGTCCGCCAGGTTAGTCCAGACTGTCATGAACCGAAGTGGTCAGAGATCTCTGCTTCCAAGCACGCGTACATCTCACACTGAAAGGAGAAATATTAGTGATCGTCTAGGATTTTTTAAAGCCGGTACAATTATACATGTCTTTCAACTTGAATGAAGAACTTTCCAAATTGTCGGTTTTCTTAATATTCTTTTTTAATGTAAAAGTAAACATACTTTACAAATATCAACGTAAAGTAAATGCTCGTGCATAATTTTTTTTTCTTATTTGTGGCGAGATTTACTCTTTATACATCCCGAATCAAAGTCAAATTGACTGCTTCTCCTCCATGAAAATTGAGCACCGTCATGCTACTGGCCCGATTATCCTCCAGTTGATTTCACAGATTGCTTTTATACTAGTTTTTTGTGTGTGTGTGTGGATAATATAAACCTCTACAATGGATATGTCTGTGCAGTCAACACAGAATAAGAATGAGTGAATGGTTCCAGATTGAAACAGGCGTGAAACAAGGATGTATATTATCTCCCTTGCTTTTTAGAATTGTCATAGACTTCATAATGAAAAAATATTGCAAAGGTAAAACAGGCATTGATTAGGTACATGAGACCCAACCAGAAGATCTTGATTTTGTGGATGACGTAACTCTTATCAGTGAAAATGTGAAATCAATGCAAGTAAAAACAGATACCATGTCTTCAATGACTGGTAAAATGGGACTTGAAATTAACAAGGATAAAACAAAAATAATGAAACTTCTCATTAACCACGAAGGAAAAATATACGTAGAAGGAACAGTTGTTGAAGAATTAAACCATTTTGCATATCTCGGCAGCTACATAGACCAGGATGGTAACACCAGAAACGAAGTTAGAGTTCGAACTGCAAAAGCAGCATCGACCTTCAAAAATCTTGAGGACATATGGCATTCAAAAGTTATAAGCACAAAAATCAAGTTAAGATTATTCAATTCAGATGTAATATCCACCCTCATTTATGCATGTGAAAGCTGGAAACAACTAAAGAAACAGATAGGAAATTATACTTTTGAAAAGAAATGCCTAAGGAAAATACTTGGTATAAAATGGAAAGAATTAAAAAAACAACGCAGAGATAAGATAGATGAGCAAACAACAACCTGTCTCATTGGTGATCAGAAAAAAAAGATAGACATATGTCGGTCATGTGATGAGAAGAAACAATCAGAGGATCCCCAGTTCTTTTGGCGAAAAAGCGCTCTCGAGTTCCGTGCGTGGGGAGACAGGCTTTCGCTCCCTTCCCGGACGGCGAGAGTTAAGGTGTTTCGATGCAGAAGCAAGTGGTTTGTCCGTCGAGCGAAGCATGTAAACGGCTAGCCAGCCAGGTTCGTGATAACGATGTAGTACGGTTTTGTCGACCGATGGTCTCGAAATTGGCCCATCTCTCGCAAAGAGTATCGGGTCTGCAGTATGTAACGTGTGTTGTTTGTGGGTGGCCAGGCTTTCTTCTCCGCTCGTTAGAGCAGAGAGAGCCGTCCCCGCCGGTTAAAGGAAATGAAACGCCGCCGGGTTCGAAAGGGACCCGCTCTGAGCAGAGCACTGTCTCCCTTGTCCCGCGTCGGTCTGTCGGCAGATATCCGACAAAGGTTCGGTGAAGAAAGCTATCTGGTTGATCCTGCCAGTAGTCATATGCTTGTCTCAAAGATTAAGCCATGCATGTCTAAGTTCACACTGTCTCACGGTGAAACCGCGAATGGCTCATTAAATCAGTCGAGGTTCCCCAATGAAGAAATTTGCAAATGAGGTTGCCGCGCAGCATCACTGCGGAAAAGGTGGTAGAAAGGATAAAACGAAGCAAACAGTCAAATCACGGCACCTCTGGTCTGGAGGTCGGCCACGTCCTGAGTGCAGTCATATCGGGTGAAATGCATGAACCGGCTTGTCCCAGAGGTTAAGACACTGCTGGCGAGACTCTTCAAATGCCGCGCGTGGAGTGAAGCTCCTCCCCGTTAAGGAAGCAAATGCGGAAAAGAAATAAAGGTTGCTGTGCGGAGCCGATGGTAAAGGTGGTGGAAAGTGAAGTTTAACCGGTATGTCCAGTACTATCGCTACGAGAGCTATACCACGGCACCTCTGCTCTAGAGGCCGCCCACGTCCGAAATACACCTACACTGGTGAAATATGCCTAAACCGGCACACACCAGGGGTGGAACTTGATGGCTAGATATGTCATGCCACCTCCGCTCTAGAGGTCGGTAACGCCTGATAAACACCCATACTGGTGAATTTTGCCTAAACCGGCTCATACCAGGGGTGAATCTTGAAGGCTATGCATGTCACAGTACCTCTGCCCTAGAGGTCGGTCCCGTCCCAAACACGCCCATACCGGGATAATGCCTAAACCGGCTCAACCCAGGGGTAGAAGTCACTAGTGGCGAGGATTCGTCCTCCTGGACAAAAGCTCCATCCTGGTCACAACTAGGAAGGGTAGCGGCCACGACCACAAAATGCTGAAGTCGGAGACACTGGACCAGGGAAGTCTAGATAGGCAACCACCTCTCACCCGGCGGGGATGTTTGCGTATCCTAACCACGCTGAGGTTTTCCGGTGAGAAAGTCCAACCCTGGACTGGATGGGCAACCACCTCTCACCCGGCGGTGATACACGGGTATCTCAAAACACGTCGAGGTTTTCCGGTGAGAAAGTCCAACTCTGGCCTGGGTGGGCTACCGCCTCTCACCCAGCGGGGATGCACTGATATCCTAAACACGTCGAGGTCTTCCGGTGAGAAAGTCCAACCCTAGACTAAACTAGTGCAATGAAAACCACGGTGTCACACAATCCCGCTTCCGAGACCCACCAAGAATATAGGCTAAAGCACTGTGATACTGTGAACCCCTTGTGGTCCTCTCGTGGATCTCGTGTGGTCTATTTTGGACCACACATGGGACCACGGGACCTAACGAGGACCACAGGTGTGAATTCAGTAGGCTCGCAGTGCGGTTTTTGGTGGTAGAAGTGAACGAAGAAGAAGAAGATCCCCAAACAGGTTATCAAGTGGAACACAACAGGACGAAGAAAAAGAGGTCGACCACGTGAAACTCTAAAGAAAACATTGTTAAGAGAGGCGGCCAGTTCAGTGGGCATAACATCCCTTGATGAGACTGAAAAACGCCGAAGACAGGAAATATTGATGAACAACCATACGGGCCCTATGTGACTTTTAACGGCACGGGAAAGATGTAAGACGTAAGAAAGGTTACCGACGATCTACAAAAGTTTGGATTTTCCCATTTTCTAATCGGTAATTTACCGGTAATTGCCCGTTAACGCGATGACTCAGTAGAATTCTAACAAAATAAAATGAGTGACATCATAGAAGGTATAACGTGAGCGCGGAAAACGGAAAAGACTGCCCAGAAAGTGAAGGGGTCCTACATTCACAGAACGAAAGTGTTGAATTTCCATTTGACGTAAGTAATAACAGTAAATAGGCTAAATCTAGTTAAAAATGACAAAAAGAATAGAATGTACGATGAAGCAAAGTGTTGTGGAGATCTGTAAAAGAATAGTTTAATTTAAATTTTCAGAGGAAGTCGTCCCGCCAAGAAATCCCAGTACATGAGAAAGCAGACCGAGAGAAGAGAGAAACAACACTCAGGTGACCTGCTTGTTGGGTGGGGGGGGGATGTATGGATAAATACCCTGAACTCAGTCAGTCAGTCAGTCATTTGCATGTCCCTTGCGGAACTTTGCCTCCGTAACAGCTCTCCTATAGAGTTCTCGGTTCTTGCTGCTGATGCATCCATTCACAGATTACCAACGATGTCTTGCAGCCATTTTCGCTTTAGCCTTCCTTTCTTTCTTTTTTCCCATTATGTGCCCTTCCAAGACTGTTTTCTCTAAATTATCATGGCGTTTAATGTGTCCAAAATATTTAAGTTTTCTCTGTTTAACCTTCCTTACTAGCCAACCTTCTTCAATATTAAGTTCTTGTAGTATGGATGTATTTGTTCTTTTTTATAATCCTTAGTCCAGGGTTAAAGAAAAAAAACCACGAACGAATGATTATAAATTGATGCATTAAATATCATGGGTCAGTAAGAGACCCCAGAGTGAGGGGCGGGGGTGGGTTGGGGGGTTGCAAGGGAGAGATAAAGTCCGAGAGAGAGAGAGATGCAGAAGCAGAGCAGAGCGCTAGTTATAAATATCTTGTCTTTCAGTTACCACGGAACCCAGGAACGGGACCCAGGAACAGAGACCCAGGAACAGGGACCCAGGAATTAGAGAGAGCAAAAGGAGGTGGTATGGGGGAGTGGAGCTTGAACAGCAAGTCAAAAGATTAAAGTCATTTATGTGGACGGTCAGAATTCGTGCCTCTCGTGTTCATAACTCTAAACCTGTTTGCTGGTGTTCTGTAAAGGTCTTCACCTCTCACAGGGAGCCCTCCCCCCCCCCAAAAAAAAAGAGGATCAGCCAGGCGTAGAATCTGAGACATTATACAGTGAGATACCCAGAGAGTGGGGATTCAAATCACTCTGGTTCTTTTGTACAGTACGTTAGTGCCCCCATCTTCAGCGAAGCTCCACATTTCCTCATCCTCTCTCTCCCAAGGGCCTATATATATTAACCAGGCCGCCATATATATAATGGCATGGAAATTGGAATTGTATATATATATAATTTGAATATAGTTAATATAGTGCATAAACTTTTAAAATGCTAAAAATACACGGCTGACTGCACGAGAGTCCAGTATTAAAAACGTAGATATGCCGCATCACAAATTAACATTACCAGGCGTGTTTCTATCTGAAAATTTTGGAAACCACTGGTCTGCACTTCACATGGTTCAAAAGCACAAATCATAGGAGGTTCTGCACTTGTTTTGCAACAAGTTTTGACGTAATCAACGAAAATGGTTTCTTAGTTATAAGGATTCTTCTCTTGTTGTGAAAAGCTACTTTGGCTCTGTTCTTTAGTTGATTTCGTCCGTGTTTTTGTGCCATTCGCTCTCATTGCTATTCCAAGATAATAAATTTGTTAATTTCTCTGTATCTTCCAGTCCGTGTGTGTATTACACTTGATGGAATACTTCCTTTGTACTGTCGACATTTCTGTATAGTTTATGCTTAGTTATAACCCTTTTAAAATATGATCTTGATATTATAAACAGATGTCGTAACTGACATTAGCATTCCTCGATATGTGATAAATGTATTTTTATTACTTCATATATCTGAGATTATCGATACGGTAATCACGTGTTTATCAATAAAACATGAATGGCGCTTTCACTGCTTGGTGATAAAAGGTCAAGAAACATGACACATTTTTTGTTGTATTTCCTTCATAATTTTGCAGGTTTTTGCCTTGTTTTATTTCATGACACGTCGTAAATTAGCTCATAACTTCTCTCTCTCTCTCTCACACACACACACACACACACACTCATACACACACAGACAGATATGTACTGTTAGAAAAAGAACCGCAACAAATACGATGTTGCGATTTAAACTGAAGTTTGCTGATCAGACAAGGGCAAATTGCCTGAAACGCTCACTTGGACATCAACTTCACGTGCTGACCTGAATTGTACTCAGCAGATGATTCATAAGCACAGAAAAGCAACACTAGTCAAAACAGAATTTTTTACAGTAACTCATGAAAGGTTCACAAGAATCCCGTGAAACTTACTGAACACAAAACTCATTGACAATGTTATTGAATGCCTATAACAGATCGATGCTCCTCAAATCAATTCATTTGAAAATTCAATGCGCAAATATGGCTCATCTCACTACAAAACAACGACTCATCATCACTGGACGTTTACAGACTGAACAGTCGCAAAGTGTAGTGGCCAGACAATTTAATGTGACTAGAAGCATCATTAATCGCCTTTGGAGACGATTTCAAGAAAATGGCTCAGTTGCAGACTGCCTGCGCAGTGGAAGACCCGTAGTCACAACTTCTGCCGAAGACCGCTTCATACGGCTGCGTCATCTCAGGAATCGATTTGCATTTGCGTCATCAACACAATCCAGTCAATGACAACAGCTCGTCGAATATCAGATCAAATGGTCAGGAACCGGCTGCACGACGCTGGTCTTTGGGCTAGAAGACCATACAGAGGTGCTGTTCTTACGGACCGGCATGGCCAGAGCTGACTGTAGTGAACGAACCAGCATCGTCAATAGACCGTTGCGAATGACTGGAGAAGGGTTTGGTTTAGTGATGATTCATTCTTTCTGCTCCACCAGAGTCCATGAGCGCTACGCCCAGAACTGCGTGGATGAGGCTCCTCCACATGGTGGTGGAGGTGTACTGGTGTGGGGGACAATCAGCTTCATTGAAAGAAGTGACCTGGTGCAAATTGAAGGACGCCTGAATGCCCAATGATACGTCGCTGAAATTCTTCATCCTCACGTCCTTCCACCAGGGTCGATTTTTCAGCAGGATAACGCTCGACCTCATGTGGCACAACTCACCACCCAGTTCCTCGCTGACAATAACGTCCAGACCATTCCGTGGCCATCCATGTCATCCGACATGAACCCAGTAGAACACTTATGTGGATGTACTCAACAGACAAGTCCGCCAGCGAAGCGTGGCACCAACCAATTTCCGACAGTTGTCTCCTCCACTGCGGGAAGAGCGGGCAGCCATCCCACAACAACAGATCCAACAGCTAATCGGATCCATGTCAAGGAGATGTTGTTTTCTAATACAGGCCAGAGGAGGCCATACACCTTACTGAAACGGAGGCTTCAGTCGCAAAGAATAAAAGTCCAAACCAGATTTAATAAACATCTTTTCATTGTTAAAGTCTTAAAGTTTGTTCATGCCAAGATTGAAACATTAATTCCGTAAAATAAAATTTTAATACAAGTTTGAGATTTGGTGTCCATTACGACTACTGTAGTGTTATGTTTCTTTATAAAGAAACGCAACACCACCGTAGTCGTAATGGACACCACACACACACACGCACGCACACACACACACGCACGCACACACCCACGCACGCACGCACGCACGCACGCACACACACACACACACACATATATATATTCCTGAGCATTTCTTCATGCACGTTTCCGTATTAAGCGTTTTCCGCAGTAGTAAAGCTCCAGCATAGATTCTGACGTGCCTGTTTGAATCCTTCAATTATTTTTCGTAATTCTGTGTCCTTCAAACGGTACACTGTTTCGTGACATTAAGCTCCCCCTTCCTCCCCCCTTTCCATTTTATTTCGCAATCTTAAGGTAAAGATCATTAAAATGACGTTTGTGGCGTGACCTATAAATCTGTGCGAAGTTGATAATTATTTTGTTTCAGGGCGCTTTGGCTGTGTAATTAAAACTGAGCTGGACAGATCCAAATGTCTTACTTACATATTACATCCTTCCCGTGCTGCTAAACATCATGTAGGGCCCATGTAGTAGTTCTCCAAGATTTCCTGCCTTTAGCGTGTTTTTCAATCTCATCAAAGGATGTTATGCCCACTGAACTGGCCGCCTCTCTTAACAATGTCCTCTTTAGAGTTTCACGTGATCGATCTCTTTTTCTTCAGCATGTTGTGTTCCACTTGATAGCTTGTTTTGGGATTCTCTGATTGTTTCCTCTAATCACGTGACCGACATATGTCCATCTTCTTTTTCTGATCACCCATGAGACAGGTTGTTGTTTGCTCATCTGTCTTATCTCTGCGTTGTTTTTTTAATTCGTTCCACTTTATACCAAGTATTTTCCTTAGGCATTTCTTTTCGAAAGAGTCTAATTTCTTATCTTTTTCTTTAGTTGTTTTCCAGCTTTCACATGCATAAATGAGGATGGATATTGCATTGTAATTGAAAAATCTTAACTTGGTTTTTGTGCTTATAACTTTTGAATGCCATATGTTCTCAAGATTCTTGAAGGTCAATGGCGCTTTTGCAATGTGAATTCTAACTTCCTTTCTGGTGTCACCATCCTGGTCTATGTAGCTGCCGAGATACAGATCCAAATGTACAAGTATTATATCATGTATAGTGAACAGTCATCGGAATAATGGTGAAGATGGTACATCAGTCAAGCATTTCTACGAGAGGCAGGGTTGGCCGAATCGGTAAGTATGCGGTCTCTCTGTCAATTTCTGACTTCGGGTATGGGTTCGAGTCTCACCCGCCACCTCCATTTAATCAAGGTTCTCGCCAGTGCTACGGAATACGCGCAGTATGCTGAAATCCTCATTCACAGGGCGGGCGGCGCATTGGAGCACTTATGGCCTTGTCCGACATGCAGCGGTGATAACCTTATAACATTTTAACATTTCATAGAATCTTCTCTGAGATTCTAATCCACTTGTCCCATACAAATCGGGCAACGCTTATCCGCGAAAAGCAGTCTAATTAATCATTACAGTTATTACACATTTACAAACCAGCCTAGTTAAGCAAAACCGCTGTTAAATCTCATAATTACCACCATCATGCTAATGCTGTATTGCCACTCTTGAGTACGGTGAGAGAGCTGGGTCAGTTATATGACCTACAAGATTCGTGCCGGCGGTAAAGTAAGTAACGAAGCTACTCGACTGTAAGCTAGACAGATGAAATGGTATAGATTAGCCAAATACAGACGCTTGCCATGTGGATGATCCTAGACGGTCAAGGGCTAATGAAAACAAACCCGGATGTTGGAATCTGACGCACAAGGCAAACAGTCTGCCAAAACGTTGTTATATACTTCGTGAAATCATTACTTCAATGAAGTAATGAAGATCAGAATGAAAAGAAAAGGGAGAAAGAACTAGGAGAGAAGGGAAAATACACGAATTATTGGGGGGGGGGTGGGGGGAGGAAGAAACGAAAGAAAAAAGAGAGACGAGGGAAAAATGGAATGAGAGAAACAAATGATGAACGAAAGAAAAGAAGATATAAATGAAAGAAACTGCTATGAGTAAAAGAAACTGGCACAAAATCATTCCCAGTAAGAAAGAAAGAAAGAAAGTAAAGAAAGAAAAAATAAAGAAAAAAGTATGAAAAGAATGAAAGAAATAAGAAAAAAAAGTGTGAAGGATGGGAAGAAAGTTAGAAGAAACAGGTATAGAGAATGGAAAGAATACAAGAAAGAAAGAAAAAAAAGGTTAGAAAGAAAGAACTGAGGAAAACAAATTTAAATGAGCATGAAAGAAAAAGTAGTTCCTTATATTCTCGATGAACTACGTATTTTCTGGCTCTCATATACCTCATTCATTCCTTTGCATGTCCCTTGCGGAACTTTGCCTCCCAAACAGCACTCCTGTAGGCCTCTCGGTTGTGAGCAAGATGGCCTGCTGCTGCTGCATCCATTTCCAGATCATCAACGATGTCTTGCAGCCATCTTCGTTTCGGTCTTCCTCTTTTTCTTTTTCCCATTATGTATCCTTCCAATACGGTCTTCTCTAAATTATCATGACGTTTAATGTGGCCAAAATATTTAAGTTTTCTCTCTTTAATCCTCTTTACTAGCCAGCCTTCTTCAATATTAAGCTCTTGTAGTATAGATATATTTGTTCTTTTTTGTGTCCACGATATTTGGAGAACTCTTCTATAGCATTTACATTCAAAGGCATTTATGTGCTTCTCAGCTGTTTTGTTAAGTGTCCAGGTCTCACAGGCATATGTTGCGATGGGAAAGATGCATGCCCTTAAAAATCTTATTTTTGTGGTTCTGTCTGCTCCTCTCCACAGATTCTTTATTTGGTTTACTTTCTGAAGAGCAATAGATGTCCTCCTTTTAATTTCCCTCATTGTATCTCCATTATTAGTTAGTAGTGATCCAAGATATTCAAAACTCTCCACTTCTTCCAGTTTTTCCTCATTGATACATATTTCAGTTGCCTTGTTTGTTTTGTCAGTTGTCATCACTTTAGTTTTCTTTGCATTAAGATAGAGGTTCTGCTCTTCGCTGTTCTTGCGGACTGACATAATTAGTTTTTCCATTCCTTCTTGTGTTGTGGACAGCAATACTGTGTCATCAGCATATCTAATCTCTGGTATTTCATAACCTCCAACTGTTATGGCATCGTAATATTCTTTGTCTACATCTTCTCTAACATTCCTCATTATATTTTCAGTATACAAGTTAAATAAGTAGGGTGACAATATGCACCCCTGACGGACCCCTTGTTTTATGTCAAACCAACTTGTTGTTTCACCATTTATTCTTACTGCTGCTTGTTGGTCTAAATACAGCAGTGATGTTAATTGTATCAAATGTGTTGGAAATCCCATTTCTCATATACCTAAGATCTTTAAAAAAAAAAAAAGAAAAGGGGATGCTATATCAAGTGTTTGTTTTAAAAAACTACAAAAAAAAACTAAATATTGTAGATTATTTTTTATAGAAGTAACGTTTTTTTATTTACTTTCACATTTGCGCTTAACAGTCTATTGGGCCTATGGTTGCAAATATATGGTGAATATTATTCAGTGCTCACCGGTTGTTCTCCGAACTCTCGCCCTGGTTTTGCTGGGAACGATTCTGCGCCTGTTTCTTTGGAAGGCCGAAGAGAGGGGAACGAAGCAGCTACATTATCTATAAATACGGGCACACACTGTCTGAAGGCGGGCGCCCAATAATGGTTTGAATAGCCATCTGACAGGAAAGATAACACTTATTTTTCAGTGCAATATCTGCGAGAAATGTGATAAATATGTTGTTCAGTTTGGAACATGGCCGAGATTTCGGAGTTTTATTTCTGGCATACAAAAATGCAGCTTTTATACATTATTTTGTTATCTCAGACGTAGTCAGTAAGGAAGTTAATTATTTATTTGTGGTAAGTTTATTTTTTGCTCTATTTTTTAAGGTTTTGTTTAGCATGTGTACACAAATCGTGAGTTTTATGACATAATAGAAAACGTCTTGTTTTTTGCTGTTGTGATTGTTGTTGTTGGTACTATTCTTGTTGTTGTTAATTGTTTGTTATTGTTCAGCTTGTTGTTGTTGCTGTTGTTGTTGTTCAGCTTGTTGTTGTTGTTGTTGTTGTTCAGCTTGTTGTTGTTGATGTTCAGCTTGTTGTTGTTGATGTCAGCTTGTTGTTGCTGTTGTGTGTTGTTATTGCTCTATTTGTTGTTTTTTTCTTCTTCTTTTGCTTGTTGTTGTTGTTGTTGTTGTTCTTCTTCTTCTTCTTATTTTCTTCTTCTTCTTCTTCATCTTCTTCTTCTTCTATCTATCTATCTACTTTTTCTATAACCCCAGTTTTCTGGAACCTTCTCAACAAACAAAAGAAGGATGATTAATTCAAAACAATTAAACACGAAAATAAGGAATATTTTGTTTGAATAATTGTTACATTTTGCTGAAGCAAACTACACCCAAGAGTAATTTCATGATTAATTTATATGAAATGCCTTTTTTAATATTCAGACAAAAATTCTCTGTAAAGCGCAGTTCAATGAACTAACACAGTGAACTAAACAAGGAACTTTCTGAAGATGTGAAAAACCATTTGATATTTTTTTAAACGACATGTCTTAAGTACTCGTAAAGACCAGTCCATTATTTCCAATATTTTGTGTTACGACGGATCATGAGAGGACTTTATTCTTGGTTTCAGCATTTTGGTGGCTAAGAAAAAAAATAGTCCTGTCATATCACGCAGAATGTCAGACGGGCCTGCGTGCCCAAATCTTAACCATTTTGAAATAAAGATCAATCAATCAATTAATCAGACACTTTGGGATACCGTGTTTGTATCTGTATTTTCATTGATATTATGAGAAACTAGAGTCATGCATTATCGTAGGTGGCTATCTTTGCTTCCTCAGTTATATTGTGGTACTTACGAACTTTCTGTTTTGGTTTCATAATAAAAGAGAAGTCTTATAAGAGTATATATTCTTCTTCTTCTTCTTGTTTGTCTTATTTGTTCTTGTTTTCTTCTTATTATTGTCTTCTTCTTCTTCTTCTTCTTCTTCCATGTAACGGATGAGAGAAATCTATAATAGATTACTATCAGTAACGGAATGATGATAAGAACATACAGCACATTGAAACATCAAACTAGTGGGAGGACATGATAAACAGATCTGAGGTACTGTATCTGCTAAGCTTACATCCACGATGAAAGTACTCTAAACAGGAGGGTTAATATGGCTGAGAAGTGCGCGAAGGATGGATGGCGGCCGAACTCCAAGCAAATACTACACGGAGAGCTTTAGGAGGAAATGAGCCCACTGGATAACATTTTTTAAAAAATGAAATAAAATTATCCACGAGTGATTTTTTTCTTCATCATACCGGACACGAAGTTTGGGAAGAATCGGTAAAAGATAGAAACGCGATCCTATATAAAGGTGCAGTGTCGTTTGACGAAAAAAAAAAAACGAGGGCCAAAACCTGTAACAAAAGATGCGAGTACAATAAGACTGGACTTTGCAGCTCAGGACATCTTTCATGTCGTCGTCGATGAAGCAGATACTATTTTGGTAGATTTGGTAATGAGAAATTGTTCAGAAAAATAATGCTCAGTACATTTCACATCTACTGACTTCAGTAACGTGCATTTTAACTCTTAATCACTGAAATATTTGAAGGAATGCAAAAATGTTCGCCCGTCAACGGCTTCCCCAATGTCACCCTGGTCTGGCATCACTCAGCATAGCTTCAGGAAACCTCATGGAGTCATGTTGGACCAACGACGTCTTGTTTTTTTTTCCTTTCTTTTAATAAACGGCTTCGCGGCTTTTGAAGAGATTCATTAATTCTGCGTTCATCCTTTCTGCGTAACAGTTATGTTGAAAAGTGCGCACAATGTTTTAAGCTTATAATCTTTGAGATCTGGCCTTCATAATACAGCTCGCTACTGTGTGTCATTTCGTAATGTCAGCCAGTTGTGATATATTATTCTGTTGTTGTTGTTTTTTTTACTCGCAAATTTTGCAATGTCTTCTCATATGCAGACGTTAAATAAAAATAGTCCCGTAGAGCAGTTCCTGTTCAAAAAGTTTAAAAAGTTGGAACACTCATTTATACGGAAAGTTTATCTTTGGAACACTCATGTATACGGAAAGTTTATCTCGAACAGAAGGTAGGGACGACAAATGTACGAAATGTTGTATGTAACATGCAAACGATACTTTTCAGTATTCAAAGAATATGCCAGTTTTCTTTTTCATTAGGTAATTTCTGTATATTTCGTGTTATTTAATTTATTCCCAGCACTGGTTTTTAAATTTGTGTAATACACCCATTTTTTCCGCAGTAGAAAAATGAATTTTCAGATTTCAGTGCACGAAGTCCAGCTGGATAAAAGAGTATGGCTTAGTCTTACAAGAAAAGTAGGGACATCTTAGAAGAGAGGGAAAAAAATTCAGTCAAAAGAAAACAGAAACGATTAGCATTTTGACTGAAAGCTTTCTTGAGAAATAATATAAAAGACAAAACAACAAAAACGAAAAATAAAGCACACAGAAAAGAGAACGCTGAGTTCCTCTTATCCAATGGTTTGATCTACGTCGAGATTAAAATCGTCAACTGCTTATATAGAAGCTTTCTTAAAATAATTTAAGATTTCTTAAACATACATGGAACGGTATTTTCTCTTACATCATAATACAACATAAACTGTGAGAGCTGGACCTTTAGTTTTATCTCTTATCTTCTGGCTAATCTCAGGATGAGGATCATCCCAAGGGAAATAACTGTAATCTTAAAAATCTTGGAAAAAATCATTTTAAAAGTCTCGTTTCTATTTTTTTACTCTGTGATATGGCTTGAAAAGGATTGTTTTTTTTTAAAAATTGCTTTGTGTTACTAAAAACCTAGTCTCCTCTAGCTGATAGTTTTAAACTTTCTAATGGATGTATATATCGTCTACACTTGCGGTCTATGCTCTTGTTTATAATTTTTTGTTAAAGAACGTAATTAAATAAAACCATCCCTAATGTGAACCAATAGTTTTCGGCATTATAACCTCATATTCTGCCGGCGCTCACAGTATTGCTTGCATTTAGAACTAATTACGCTTTCAGTAAAGATTTTACATCTAGAAGCGCTGTCCAAAAAAAAAAAAGTTACATCTTTGTTTCTAAAACTGTGAGTTAGATTTTTAGTGAATTATTGTGTGAATCTATGATTTTGAATGGATCGAAGACAATTTTGTGAGCTCATTCTAGTCAGAACTAGTTAGAATTCAACCTTTTGTGCTCATAGCCTAAAAAAAATATGTACCTGGGGTTTCCCTAGGAAAGCAAAGGCACCTAGGGCAGATGCTGACATTCCTACTTCAAATGTTGTAGGACCTAGAAATGTGAAGGCACTATGGCATACATCTGCTGCAGGACATAGATTTTTAGATTGTGCTCCAGCACACAAGCTGTCTTCACAGCAACTTGACTACATCAATGCTTCAGCTAGCAATGAAGACTTCTGGGTAGCTTGCTTTTTCATCATCATCATCATCATCATCATCATCATCATCATCATCAGTCATCTGTACTACCAATGGAACATAAAGCATCAAGAAAGGTTCCTCAGCCAATCCTGTCTTAAGGAGTCGGGATACCTCAAACTATGTCTTACTTGCGTCCATTAGTTCCTTTTGTTTTATGCGTCTCCATGTTCTTAATGGCCTGTCTGTCTTTTTTTCCCTCGAGGTGTCCACCTCAAGGCGGTATATTGGTGTCTGTTTTTTTCCTTTCGCAATATGTGGCCCAGTCATTTCCATCTTCGCCTTTTGACCTCTTTAATAATGTTCAGTGCCTGTTCGTTGCTTTTTTTTTTTTAGTAACCTTTTAAAATTAAAACAGTAAATTGTTACTAATATGTCTTTATTCAGAAGCAAGTTCTTTTCTGTGGTTTTGACTTCTAACAATTTCTTCTCTATGGTATCGGTGTAACAGAATGTACATATTGTTTTGTGAGAAACCCTGTCTGTTGTTGTGGTCTAATAGAGCACAACTCATCTGTTTATGCTAAGCACGGAGAAAGTATCTCGTGTTCCGAGGGAGAACTGAGTCACGTGGATTCTGAGAGGCGGGATGTATGAACGAGTTTGAGAGAACAGTTTGGGTCAGAATGTTGTAGTGACAGGTTGTGGTGTTTTAATTCTAGAAAGGGATGTAGAGATTCTTTAGTTCATTATGTAAGTTAGATGGACTGTCCTTTTTTAGGACAAATTGTTGTAGCTGATGGATTGTTCTTTTTAGGACAAATGTTGTAGTAGTCATGTAGATTGTGTGTTTGATTTGTCCCCGTTTTGGAAAAGGTAGTAATGTCAGCTGGAAAGTCATGTGTAATTTTGAAGCTGGCATGTTTTGTCAAGGTTGAATGTCTGATTTGGTCCCAAGGCGATGTTACTCGCCAGGGCATATTTTTTTATGATCATTTGTAATTGTTCTCATCAAGTTTACACTCCACATCAT
The DNA here is from genome assembly GCA_009760885.1 of Achatina immaculata. Lineage (NCBI taxonomy): Eukaryota > Metazoa > Mollusca > Gastropoda > Stylommatophora > Achatinidae > Lissachatina > Lissachatina immaculata. The sequence continues at coordinate 85,734,689 of CM019691.1, read as the reverse complement.
TGCAATACACATCGAACAAATGGGATTCATCATTAAATATTTACGGATTTGTGTCTGCTGAATCCTGTGGTTATTGGATTCTTGTTAAGTGTCAACTGTGGTGTTGAGTTAGTTGATTACATGTAACTGGTCATGTCGTGTATTAATGTGTGGTTGAGGTTATTGTTATCTGGGTTGTCTTGTTACACAGCGTATACCAATGTAACGTCTTTTGTGTCACTGGGCCTAATGCTCATGTTAAAACGTAATAGGCACAGTACAGAACAGAGTGTGTGCAAACACGTGTTTAGTGTTCAGTAATACATGCAAGTACAGTACACAGTACACGAAGAATTTCTGTTTTATCGGTTCTAGCAAGCTCTTCTCTAAGGTATCGGTTCCGGCAAGCTCTTCTCCGAAAGTTCTCTCTGGCACAGGCTATAAAGCGCGTCTAGTACACAGCTACATGAATACTCAATACTAGTACCACGTGCTCTTGGACCAAATTATTTGAAAACTGCATTACTTCAGCAATGTTAGAGACATCTTTTAAAAAAAAACGTTTTGTTCACGGCCAGTATAAGGCTTGTCAAAATGGCTAACAATTCTATTGCAGACAGTGAGGCTGAACTAGAAGAAAGAAGTAGACGATCTGACACTTGAACTATGAGAAGTTCTACTTCAAAGGTTGACAGACATACCTCCAAAGACAATGATGGGGAAAATGGGAAAAGTAATTGACGGCGACACGGAACCATACGGGAAAAGGTCATCAGAACAGAAAGAAAGATAACTAGGACACTACTGGGAAATCCTGAAAATAATAAGACAAAGAGGAACTGACAGGGACGAATGAGAGTTTTCGTGAGTCTGAGGTTAGTGAACAGTGTAGACCAGTCCAAGTACTGACTGGCGTGCAAGACTGGAGTAGGAAGAATTACAATGTGCTCATTCATTTGGAATTGTAATCCGTCTGTAAAATGCTTTATCTGGGAATAGGAAAGTCCAAGCATTATTCGAAATATTGATCTCATTGCATTTTAAATGATACGACAATAAAACGTTTTCTCAAATCGACCCCTGACCCAGTTTGAGCCGTCTCAAGCATAGGATGGACGATTCAAGGTCACCAAACGTGAGATACAAACTCCCTTGGGGATACTGGATCCCACGTCCTACACAAAGTTCGAGCTTCCAATTGTTTGTTTGTTTGTTTGTTTGTTTGTTTCGTCAGATGTAAACCTTATATAAAATATTGATTAAATATGCATGGTTTGGGCACAGCTTACATTAATTATTCACTAATAATACTGCAGTTGCATTATATATTATATCTCATTTAGATAATTTTCTCCTTCGTTTTCTGAATCTTAAAATTATTCATGACTTTAGCTTTCTGCCAAGGAAAAAGTGACCAATATTGTGTGGTTCATACACTTCACTGATGGTTTTGTCCGCTTTCAAATATCTCAGTCATATGAATCTTGCAGTACGTCTTCGTATATGGCCAAAATTCCTTCCAGCGCCTAGTTGAAGGCGTTACAGGTGGTTTGATTGTAACTATATCCCTTGCAAGGAGACCATAACTGACCTGATTTATGCTAGAAAAAGCAATTGAATCCACACTATCCCTTTATTTTGTCTATCCATCGATTTCATTGTCGTCCTTTTCCTTTTTTTTTTCCTTCAAACTTTCCTGCACAGTATGAACTGTTGAATTATGCCCTACATGCGCTTAAAAGAATCTAATTTCTTTCATAAAAGCAGAGGTAACCCTGTCATACCTTAGAGGCACATAGGGATATGGTGTTAGTGCCCATATTTTTCTAGGCAGAAGAATTTCTTTCATTACTGAACTTTAAAAGTTGATCTTTACTATAGATACATTACAAATGCAATAATAATAGTGAAAACAATATAAAAATAAGGGAAACGTTATCAAATTGCTTTTTGATTCAGCATTTGTCGTTTCCAGATAGGGAAGTTAGAAATATTGCATGACAGCGTCCACAAAACACGAAACGAGAGATTTTGCCAAGTAAATCCAAAATAAACGGAAGGCTGGTTTTAATCTGAATCGAGACAGAACGCATTTGTTCTTGGGGGCAAGGTCTGTCCATGGATCCATCACGGTTTACGCTTCGCATCATCAGCTGGAAGATATAAATACACATAAACCCTTTCCATTTCTGAAATGATTACTTTCGAATTTTCGCTACTTTTACTGTCTATTCCCAGTTCTGCGAGCTCTCGAGCTCTTTCCTTCGTTCATGGTCTTTTTCTTGTGGCAACCTCCATCGATGAACGTGCTCTTCGTCCAGATTTGGGATTTTAGTTTTAATCCGCTGTGTTTGTTTTAATTTAAGATTTTAAAAAAAAATAGTTTCATTCACATTTTAGATTCCCCCCCCCCCGCACGAATGGACATATTAAATGTATTTTATTTTGCGACAGCATTTGGGCTTTGAGCGAGGACTATAACGGGCAATACACAGATAATCGAAGAAAATGTAATATCGACTTTATGTGGCGGATTCAGAAAAACCCCATAATTCATGCAGGAAATGCTATCTTTTACACGTAAAAAAAAGAGGTCGACATTTTCTTTCTCGCCTTCATTTCTTTTTAATGTTTCTTCTTCTCTCATTTTCCGTCATTTTCAGCCTATTTTTATGTTAAATTCTTACCTTTTCATGATTTTTTTTTCCCTTTCGTTACTTTCAATTCTTTCTTTCTTTCTTCTTTTTTTCTGTATTATCTTAATTCTTTCTTTCTTTTCATACTGTTTAATCATTTCTTTCTTATTTTTTTTCTTTCTTTCTCTATTATCTTAATTCTTTCTTTCCTTTTATATTATCTTATTTATTTATTTATTTATTTTTTTTCTTTCTTTTCGTATTATCTTGATCCATTCTTTCTTTCTTTCCTTTTTTTTCTTTCTTTTCGAATTTTCTTGTTTCTTTCTTTCTTTCCTTTTCTTTCTTTATTTCTTTTCGTGTTATCTTTCTTTATTTCTTCCTATTCGTTTTATTATGTTTTAAATTTTCTTTGCTTCTTCTACTTTATTTCTGTTAACTCCTCGTTTTCTTCTTCGATGTGCTTTGTTATTTATCTCTTCTCTTCCTGTTCTCATTTCTTCTCTCACGAATTTCTCCGGTGCGACGTTTTCAATTACCGAGATTCTGTTCCAGGGGCAGTAACTCGTGGAATCTCGATCATCGCCTAACTATAACTTTCATCTGGAGGAATCTTGTAATTAGATCCAACACTATAATAGAATTCAGTTTAAGTTTATTATTATTATTATTTCTTTCTATTGCATTAGGCTTGGTTAGATGGGTTGTCCCCGGGTGTTGAGAGCGATGTCCCAATCTTGTTATTATGCATAGTTTGGAAAAGGGGGCAGTATAGACACGGGGGCTGAGCACTGCCGGGGTTAGGAAAGAGTCATCTGGACATGACAGGTTGCGAGACCAAAAGCAGGAAACGGAAGGATTGAGAAATCGTCGTTTAAATAGCGCAGAGGCTTTGCTACATATGTCTAGTCCGTGCACATTTATTCAGCGAAATTGGTTCTCTTCTCTCTTCCCCACCCCCTCTTCTCCCTCCGCCAATTTTGAGCTAAAGTACACGCTATCATTTTCCAGCAGTGCTGGCAGATGCTGCCCTCCAATATTGTCTTCCAAGGTTCCCGTCAAATGTTGGTTGTTTATTATATCGCTTTCTTCAGACTTTCTTCTAGCGCCCTCGCTCCGCCCTAGCCCCATCAATCTCTGTCCGTCCACTCCCTCTCTTCACCCTCCCGCAGTCTGTCTAAAACGGCGTTCTGCAATGTCCTCTTTATCCATTCTCAGCCTGTCTTGTGTTTCAGCCTGTCCAACCAGTCTGTCAGCATTTCGTGTGTTTCAGCCTGTCCAGCCAGTCTGTCAGCCAACTTGTAGTGGACAGACACTTCGGTGGATGTTGAAATGGACGATGGAGCATGTGTGGGAATGTCCTGAATGTGATGATGCCGAATTCTGGATCTGAAATTCTTTTCGAAGGAATGCTAGGGAATAGACCATCTTCCCTCCCCAACCATCCACCTCCGCCCCGCCCTCTCCTGCTATCTCTATCTTTTTAAATTGTGTTTAAATTTTCATCCTTTTAATACTTGTTTATGAAAGGTCTAAGTTTCTGAGGACACATTTGAAGCTGAAAGATAGTACAAAACTTTGACTTTCATATCTCCATGTTTGGGTGTATGTATGTGTCATTTTTTTTTCAATATTTTCTATTAGTAGACAAGCAAAGTAGAATTAACGATCTCCGTATGGTTTATCTGTGCTCAGTAAAGCTTTACTTGCTCGCAGTAGATAGGAACATTCATATACGCTTTGTGTTTTAAATACCAATAGAAAGGGGGGGGGTTGTGTTTTAAATAACAGTAGAAAGGGGGGGGGGTGTTGTGTTTTAAATAACAGTAGAAAGGGGGGGGGGTTGTGTTTTAAATACCAGTAGAAAGGGGGGTTGTGTTTTAAATACCAGTAGAAAGGGGGGGGGTTGTGTTTTAAATACCAGTAGAAAGGGGGGGGGTTATGTTTTAAATACCAGTAGAAAGGGGGGGGGTTGTGTTTTAAATACCAGTAGAAAGGGGGGGGGTTGTGTTTTAAATACCAGTAGAAAGGGGGGGGGGTTGGTTGTGTTTTAAATACCAGTAGAAAGGGGGGTTGTGTTTTAAATACCAGTAGAAAGGGGGGTTGTGTTTTAAATACCAGTAGAAGGGGGGGGGGTTGTGTTTTAAATACCAGTAGAAAGGGGGGTTGTGTTTTAAATACCAGTAGAAAGGGGGGTTGTGTTTTAAATACAGGTAGAAAGGGGGGGGGTTGTGTTTTAAATAACAGTAGAAGGGGGGTTGTGTTTTAAATACCAGTAGAAAGGGGGGGGGGTTGTGTTTTAAATACCAGTAGAAAGGGGGGTTGTGTTTTAAATACCAGTAGAAGGGGGGTTGTGTTTTAAATACAGGTAGAAAGGGGGGGGGGTTGTGTTTTAAATAACAGTAGAAGGGGGGTTGTGTTTTAAATACCAGTAGAAAGGGGGGTTGTGTTTTAAATACCAGTAGAAAGGGGGGTTGTGTTTTAAATACAGGTAGAAAGGGGGGTTTGTGTTTTAAATACAAGTAGAAAGGGGGCTTTATGTTTTAAATACAAGTAGAAAGGGGAGGGGTTTGTGTTTTAAATACAGGTAGAAAGGGGGGTTTGTGTTTTAAATACAAGTAGAAAGGGGGGTTTATGTTTTAAATACAAGTAGAAAGGGGGGTTGTGTTTTAAATACAAGTAGAAAGGGGGTTAACGTGGGAAACATCCAAGAAGGTAGCCAATGACTTTTGAAAGTGGAAATATCTTGTCACAGAGAGCTCCACGTGTAATGAGCATTGAAGAAACAATTGTACACACTTGTACTCGGTAGATAAAGGCAGTCACATATATTATATAATTGTTTTAGGAGACAGATGATTATATATATGGAATGAGAACTTGGACGCCTTACATTGAATACATTCTAAAATAAATGACGAGAAACTGAGAACAAATTTTGACTATTTCTTATCTTCGCGACATTAAATCCGCCCATGATTTGTGGATAGTCAGTGCAGTACCACGTGGGCAATTTTTGACCGAAACATTCCCATCACGCCATTTTATAATATTGCAGCTCTGAGCAAATTCCCCTGGTAGGACCTTGTCTGGCCTTTTGTCCAGGAAGAGTGTCATCACTTGTCCTAGTCGCAAGGGAGGACTGAAGAAAGATTTTGTTACCAGTTCTGGAAACTCAGCTTGTAACAGCAAACATACATGATACTGCACTAGATCTTCATAGAAGGAACACGAATTAATTATTTAAACTACAGAGATAATGAGCTTAAAGGTTTGCAGAATGAATTCCACGAAAAAACAGAAACGTAACTTAAAAAGGGCAAAGAGTCACCAATGGAAAAAGAAAGTCAATTTCAATATCTTCTTCAAGAGCGAAGTTGGCGAGGGCTAGAGAACTCTTAGCACGGGAACAGGATTGATAATCAGAGCATTTACACATCATAGAAAGTTTGAGCATCATGGCGTACAGAAGGCAAACGAAGATCAATATTTCAAATTAAATGTCTCTACGGTGCTCAGAACCCTTGAATACCTTTACGGAAGCAGAAGTAACAGCCGTGAATTGGCCTTTAGTTACAGCGTCTAATAGCAATTATTCAAGTTCTTTCAAAGCACCTGGTAGCACACTAGGAGGTAATTGTGTAATAGCTTCATTTTGTTATTCCTCTTTTATGAAGGGTATGAAGTTAGTGAAAAGATCTATTCATTCTGTTCTATCTTGTTTCTTTTTCCCCTGGTAGGGTTCTCTATTAGAGCTATAACGTAAATTATGGGTACAAATACTGATATTATAAGAAAGGGAAGGAAATCAGTACTGACAGTGGCGAATCTGTCAGATCTACGTAAATATAGACGTTGGGTTCACATTACAGTGGCACAGGACACGCCTCTGCGTGATTAGTTTGGGGGGGGGGAAGACGAAGGACTTGACTTATGAGCAGGAAAAGAAAGTTTTGAGAGAGAGAGAGAGAGAGAGAGAGAGAGAGAGAGAGAGAGAGAGCTACTGATTGATTGGCTGAACTTTATTCATAAAGGCTGAAGAATTGGGAATGCAGGCCTGTCTAACATTTTGCCCTTTATCACCCAACTTTCATTCTGTTCCAGACATTCTGTATCAAACAGTAAAAAAATATGCCATGCATGTAAAAACATGATTAAGATTGAACTAACAAAACTGAAATAGCAAAGTTGAAATGACAAACCTGTTATTTTTCATTTCCACCCACACGCTCAGTGCAAGAAATAGCTACATACATGCAACAAAATTACTTTTGCAGTTTTTCATATTAATGAATATCTATCAAAATAGGAGAATTCACTATAAAAGCATATCATAGATAGATGGATGGATGGATGGATGGATGGATGGATGGATGGATGGATGGATGGATGGATGGATGGATGGATGGATGGATGGATGGATGGATGGATGGATGGATGGATGGATGGATGGATGGTGTGTATTGTGATGAAAGACAGATGAGAGAGAGAGAAGAGAGAGAAAGCAAGAACAAGGGGGGAGAGAGAGAGCATGTAATGAGAGGAAGAAAGAGGAAGGGAGAGAGTGATGAGAGAGAAAGAACAAAGAAATAAGGATAGAGGGATGAGAACGAACAAATGAACATACTTTATTTTCAAAGGGTTAAGAACTGGGCACGCAGGCCCGTCTAACATTCTGCCATTCACCATTCAGCTTTCACTCAGTCACAGTCGTTCAGCATTTATTAATGAGCATTAATAATCATGAAGATACAATTAAATGATTACATAAATAAATAATAAACTTATCCCTTGTCCATAACTCCACACTCTGATTTATGCAACAGCATGAAATAAACTTGCATTCTTACACTCGTTCAAAACTAACAAATTTATAGAGAAGCTGTTAAAAAATAGAACAATCAAGCCATACTTTAAACTACTTTAGACTATGCTTAGGGAGGCATAGTCGATAACAAACAGATGTTGACAAAGTTTGAATTTTTAAGAGAGAGGTGGGGGGGGGGGGCGGGCCAAGAAGGAGAGGGGAAAGAGAGAGGAGAGGATTTCATTTTTTCTTCTCATTACTGCATGACATGTCAGAGAACGATTTTCCTAATGGTGGGTGTCTTGTCCAAACAGTCGTGACAGAAGCGGACTGAAACACGAAAATTATAGTGGTCAACACATTTGCCCCAGATGATCAATAAATCATATTGTATGCACGATTATTACAGCCCAGTCAGTTTCCAGAGAGAATGACTGAGTCAGAGAGGAGCAGGAGGGAAAGAAACACAGAGGAAGGGGAAAGAAACACAGAGGAAGGGGAAAGAAACAAAGAGGAAGGGGAAAGAGAGACAGAGGAAGAGGAAAGAAACACAGAGGAAGGGGAAAGAGAGACAGAGGAAGAGGAAAGAAACACAGAGGAAGGGGAAAGAAACACAGAAGAAGGGGAAAGAAACACAGAAGAAGGGGAAAGAAACACAGAAGAAGGGGAAAGAAACACAGAGGAAGAGGAAAGAAACACAGAGGAAGGGGAAAGAGAGACAGAGGAAGGGGAAAGAAACACAGAGGAAGGGGAAAGAGAGACAGAGGAAGGGGAAAAAAACACAGAGGAAGGGGAAAGAAACACAGAGGAAGGGGAAAGAGAGACAGAGGAAGAGGAAAGAAACACAGAGGAAGGGGAAAGAAACACAGAGGAAGGGGAAAGAAACAAAGAGGAAGGGGAAATAGAGACAGAGGAAGAGGAAAGAAACACAGAGAAAGGGGAAAGAGACACGGAAAAAATTGAAAATCTCAAGAGATAGTGGGATGCGACATCTGAATTCAAAGTATCTCAACAAAACGAAATAAATCTGAAATAGGAGTGTAAGCCCGGCATATTAATTATGCAATCACACACACACACGCGTGCGCACAAACAAACACACACAGAATCAAGTGGGCTAAATAAACATAACAAAAATGACGATTTTTACATAATCTTTTGCCCCTATACGGCCACGCCATTGCGTGAATTGTTTATGATTTCAATCTCCTAGATTACAGACTGCCTCTCAGTTGTTATCATGTGTCCACACTAAATGCTCTCTTGTAACCCGTTACTGTTTGGGGTTGATTTTCTTTCCATACAGCGAACAATTGTTCAGTTTTCTCCTTCAATATCGTATGGAATTCTCCTGTTTGGAGATGTCTGTATAAGAAAAATATGTTTAAAAGCACAAGACAACCCTCATTTGCGGATGTGGATCAGGGAAGTTGTCTGGATGCCCAGCGCGAAAATATGGAGTGATAGGAAAGACGAACAAACAAACATTTGGAAGATGAGTATGTGAAATGAGCTTTGAGGAAACTTGTCTCGAAGAGGAAGAGGGCTGTAGATGAAAAAGCTTGCGATAGCTGGAAAATAATCTTAGAACTTCTCCGGCGCACGTAAACACAGAAACGAGACTTAGAGGTGTTTGGTTGTCTGGTTACAGCTCACACACCAGGGAGCAACAAACTTCCTATGTCAGAACGTTTGCCTTAAATCCATTGGGTGGCTGTAGAAATTATGAACAGAAACGAGTAATAGAATTCCAATGGGAAAAAAAGAATTAGCATGCTCCAAGAGCTCTTAATGGGAATGGTCGAAGAAGGAACAAAAAACAGAAAACAAGCTTCGAATATCAGGAAAGATACATACATCTGTTAAACGTAAGAGCATCACATTTGAAAATTCTGAAGTGTGGACACTGCTGGATCATCTACGGTAGAGAGTGTAGCTCCTACAAATATTTATAATTACCATAAATCTTTGTATTACAGATGTCTCTGGATACCAGTTCATTGTGGTCACTTGCAGGTAGCTGAAATGTAGAAAGGTTCCGATCTGCCTCCAAAGATTGTTCTTGCTGCTCGTTCCTGGCCTGTGACGATGGTGGTCATCCTTCTCCGTTTTCTGCAGTTCTTGGCACTGGTTCTTCTTTTTTGCGATGTTTCTTTGTGCACCTGTTAATATCTTTTTTTCTCTTGATCTCTATCTCTTGTTTTCCGCAGATTTTGTCCCTTCTCCCCCCCCCCAGTGATTTTCACGTTTTCAAACTTTTCTGTCTCATCAAGATCAGTAGAGTTTGTTTGTTTTGTTTTTGTTTTGTTTTTATGGCTTTACTTAGTTTCTGATATTTCGTATTCTGTGAGAGCTTACTCATTTGTTTAATGGGCTCCACATCGATCTGTACGGTTTTCTTTCTGCTTAATTACCACTACGAGGTTACTGAATTTATATGCCAGTTTCAGTGCCACTGTGGTAACTTTGATACTGCATTTTAATATTTATAGTCTGATATTAACAGTCTTGGTGCTGTTTTGTTAAGTCATCTTTTATTGCTATTCTTCATGTTTTTTTTTTGGTAAATTGTTCTCACTTTCCTAATTTATAACTGTGCCATCTTCACATATATCACGTTATTGATATTATGACCTCTTATTTTCATTTCCTTCAAAGTTTTAATGCCTCTCATTATAATTTCACCGAATTTCCAGAAAGTTTGGAAATTGAGGGCACATCTTTGTATTAGTTCTCGTTCTCTTGATGTTCTCCTAAATCTTTGTTCCCTATTACTTCTGCTCTTTGTTTCCAGTACATGTGCTAAATTAAATTCTCATAACCCTACCACATGCATGCAGCTTTTCCAGTTCATACGATCAGATGCTTCCAAAGAATGGTTTTCCTCTTCCATGATCGCCCTGTTCGCAAAATGCAGCGATGGCGTGACTTAATACCTTATTAACTTCTGCTTTGTTGACATCCACATCCAGCCAGGTCCCGGGTGCCTGCATTCATCTAATTAAGTCCTGGTAAAACCCCGCCTGGGTTCGACATTATCCCAACGATCCCTGCAGTGCGGAATAATTAATAATTAGGGTTTTTTTTTTTCTTTTTAGCTTTCTGGTCAATGTCTATCAATGTGCAACAAAAGCTGCATGATGGTTTTAATAAACTTTGAATACTCTTGATTAATGAACTGAAACCTGGAGCAAGGAAGTGGTATTTTTTTAAAAATGGTGCAGTAAATTATAAAAAAAAAGGTGCTTCTGTTCAGAATAATGATCAGTCAGTCTTACATTTAAAGCATTGCTGAGAATTTTTTCCGCAGATACAAACTGCGGTAGTTTTTTTTCATTAAAATAAAATTCCTGATAAGGATGTTGTGTAAGAATGCTTAGATAAGTATATACATTTAACTGATTAATCCTGCAACATTTAAAACAAAAAGGAAAGTTCACATTTTCTTCCTTTTCTTCGTCGTCTGCTGGTTTTGCTTCATTTGTTTAAACATCAATGATTATCTGTATGTACAAATCATTATCGAACTTGTTTTTATATGTTCTATAATTCACTACCACGCAATCTCTTTAAGTTCTGCACCTTACCGTCGCGTCCACTTCTGTGACATTCTGCGACTCATTATAATGCTGTGCACAATACGTTTTGCAATTCGTTGCTTCTTCTTGCTCTTTGTATTAATTGCACTATTTTATACTTCAACAGGTCTAAACCAGACGAAGGAAACAAGAGATCATTAGAGCGAGAAATTGCCGAGTTGTATGAGCACTCACTACAGCAGGAATTCAAGAAAACTGCTCTTCGGAATAGCGAAGATCGGGCAGCGGCTAGCAAATACAGCTAAATAGATGGAACATTTCTGGATTAAAATACACTGGAAGCAGCAACTGTCCCGTACTAACATTGGAAGCTGTAACTGTCCCGTTCTATCATTGGAAGCAGCTGCTGTCCCGTACTAACATTGGAAGCTGTAACTGTCCCGTACTAACATGGAAGCTGTAACTGTCCCGTACTAACATTGGAAGCTGTAACTGTCCCGTACTAACATTGGAAGCTGTAACTGTCCTGTACTAACATTGGAAGCTGTAACTGTCCCGTACTAACATTGGAAGCAGCAACTGTCCCGTACTAACATTGGAAGCTGTAACTGTCCATTTCTATCATTGGAAGCAGCAGCTGTCCAGTTCTAACATTGGAAGCTGTAACTGTCCAGTTCTATCATTGGAAGCTGTAACTGTCCCGTACTAACATTGGAAGCTGTAACTGTCCCGTACTAACATTGGAAGCTGTAACTGTCCCGTACTAACATTGGAAGCTGTAACTGTCCCGTACTAACATTGGAAGCTGTAACTGTCCCGTACTAACATTGGAAGCTGTAACTGTCCCGTTCTATCATTGGAAGCAGCAACTGTCCAGTTCTAACATTGGAAGCTGTAACTGTCCCATTCTATCAATGGAAGCAGCTGCTGTCCCGTTCTAACATTGGAAGCAGCTACTGTCCCGTTCTATCATTGGAAGCAGCTACTGTTCGGTACTAGCATCCAAGCACTCCAATCTTTTCATGTCTGAAGTGAGTGGAGCTCATGTGATGAAATTACTATTTCTATGATTAAAAAAATATGAATGTCCCAGTCATGGGGTACATGGATGACTTTAACGCCACGCTGGAATTTTTAAATCTACGGGACACGTTCAACTTTTCTATGGAGGAGTTTATGTTGGTTTCACAAGAGTATCAGGCAGACAACCGGTGGTTTTCCAAAGAAGTTGAGTATTCTATTATATTTTGCTTTGCTGTTCTAATTTGCATTGGCATCATCAGCAACGGGCTCTTGTTTTACGTTATAATCCGCAAGGGCTGTCGTCAGTCTTCCAGAAATTGGTACATTCTCAACCTGGCCGGAAGCGATATCCTGACATGCGCAGTGTGCAAACCTCTAACGGTTGTTCGGCTAGTGATGAAAGACTGGGTGCTGGGCGAAACGATGTGCAAGCTCGCGCCTACACTGCAGACAGTCTACGTCCTTGTATCGACCTTCACCCTTGTGGCTCTAGCGGTTGACAGATACAGCGCCATTATGTACAACAAACATCAGACACATGTCCGGCGCTCCGTGTTCGTATGTCTCAGCCTCATATGGACAGTGTCCATCTGTATGTCCGTTCCGATGGTCGTCGTGCATGAGATCGAGCACGTTAAAGGTTTCAACGGGAGTGTACTGTACTCTCTCTGTATCGAGAAATGGGGTTCGGAAAGTACAAGCAGAGTATACAATATTTTCTTCCTTTCTTCGTCGTCTGCTGGTTTTGCTTCATTTGTTTAAACATCAATGATTATCTGTATGTACAAATCATTATCGAACTTGTTTTTATATGTTCTATAATTCACTACCACGCAATCTCTTTAAGTTCTGCACCTTACCGTCGCGTCCACTTCTGTGACATTCTGCGACTCATTATAATGCTGTGCACAATACGTTTTGCAATTCGTTGCTTCTTCTTGCTCTTTGTATTAATTGCACTATTTTATACTTCAACAGGTCTAAACCAGACGAAGGAAACAAGAGATCATTAGAGCGAGAAATTGCCGAGTTGTATGAGCACTCACTACAGCAGGAATTCAAGAAAACTGCTCTTCGGAATAGCGAAGATCGGGCAGCGGCTAGCAAATACAGCTAAATAGATGGAACATTTCTGGATTAAAATACACTGGAAGCAGCAACTGTCCCGTACTAACATTGGAAGCTGTAACTGTCCCGTTCTATCATTGGAAGCAGCTGCTGTCCCGTACTAACATTGGAAGCTGTAACTGTCCCGTACTAACATTGGAAGCTGTAACTGTCCCGTACTAACATTGGAAGCTGTAACTGTCCCGTACTAACATTGGAAGCTGTAACTGTCCTGTACTAACATTGGAAGCTGTAACTGTCCCGTACTAACATTGGAAGCAGCAACTGTCCCGTACTAACATTGGAAGCTGTAACTGTCCATTTCTATCATTGGAAGCAGCAGCTGTCCAGTTCTAACATTGGAAGCTGTAACTGTCCAGTTCTATCATTGGAAGCTGTAACTGTCCCGTACTAACATTGGAAGCTGTAACTGTCCCGTACTAACATTGGAAGCTGTAACTGTCCCGTACTAACATTGGAAGCTGTAACTGTCCCGTACTAACATTGGAAGCTGTAACTGTCCCGTACTAACATTGGAAGCAGCTGCTGTCCCGTTCTATCATTGGAAGCAGCAACTGTCCAGTTCTAACATTGGAAGCTGTAACTGTCCCATTCTATCAATGGAAGCAGCTGCTGTCCCGTTCTAACATTGGAAGCAGCTACTGTCCCGTTCTATCATTGGAAGCAGCTACTGTTCGGTACTAGCATCCAAGCACTCCAATCTTTTCATGTCTGAAGTGAGTGGAGCTCATGTGATGAAATTACTATTTCTATGATTAAAAAAATATGAATGTCCCAGTCATGGGGTACATGGATGACTTTAACGCCACGCTGGAATTTTTAAATCTACGGGACACGTTCAACTTTTCTATGGAGGAGTTTATGTTGGTTTCACAAGAGTATCAGGCAGACAACCGGTGGTTTTCCAAAGAAGTTGAGTATTCTATTATATTTTGCTTTGCTGTTCTAATTTGCATTGGCATCATCAGCAACGGGCTCTTGTTTTACGTTATAATCCGCAAGGGCTGTCGTCAGTCTTCCAGAAATTGGTACATTCTCAACCTGGCCGGAAGCGATATCCTGACATGCGCAGTGTGCAAACCTCTAACGGTTGTTCGGCTAGTGATGAAAGACTGGGTGCTGGGCGAAACGATGTGCAAGCTCGCGCCTACACTGCAGACAGTCTACGTCCTTGTATCGACCTTCACCCTTGTGGCTCTAGCGGTTGACAGATACAGCGCCATTATGTACAACAAACATCAGACACATGTCCGGCGCTCCGTGTTCGTATGTCTCAGCCTCATATGGACAGTGTCCATCTGTATGTCCGTTCCGATGGTCGTCGTGCATGAGATCGAGCACGTTAAAGGTTTCAACGGGAGTGTACTGTACTCTCTCTGTATCGAGAAATGGGGTTCGGAAAGTACAAGCAGAGTATACAATATTTTAATGTTATTGTTTCAATACCTATCTCCTCTAATATCTATAGTCGTGCTCCATTTACTTATAGGCAGGTTCCTTCAGTCCAGATTCCACAACAGCTCTGCCAGCGACGTCAGCATTCGGCGCAAACGAAGAAGACATAGGAAAAATATCCTGCTTCTCTCCACCATAGCAATTTCGTTTGGCGTTGTGTGGTTTCCCTTGCATTTTGTTAACGCCCTTGCCACAGTCAACTATTCATTCTTCAAGGGAGTTAATTTCCCACTATTGTACGCCATATTTATGATGCTAGCCTTCAGTTCGGTATGCTTGAATCCGGTCATCTACGGACTCCTTAACACAAACTTTCAGCGAGACCTGATTATGATCTGCGGAGTGCAAAAACAACGATTTTCCTTTTATACTGACTATACCCGGCGATCAAGTCCGAACCTAGAACAACTTGGACTTATTTCCTGCACGCCGAACGAGCTGGGGATTAGCAACGGCAATTTGTGCCGAATAAAGAACGACAACTGTGTCAGTGCAATGTGATATACGTGTATAATATCATCTAGTAGTTTTAGAATAATGTTTTTTTTTAATGTAGCCTACCTCATTATCCGTATAAGACCTACTTCGTTATGTCGTCTACTACGCTATGTCGTCTGTTTCATTATGTTGCCTTCTTCATTATGTCGCCTACCTCATTATGTCGCCTATTTCATTATGCTGTCTTCTTCATTATGTCCCTGCTACACTATATCGTCAACTTCATTTTCTTGCCTACTTCACTATGTCGCCCACTTCATTATGTCGTATACTTCATTATGTCGCCTAATTCACTTCGTTGTCTACTTCATTATGTCGTCTATTACACTATGTCGCCTAGCCTAATTCATTATCTCGCCTACTTCATTATGTGTCCTGTTTCAATAAGTCGTCTACTTCACTACGTCGTCTACTTCAATATGTCGCCTACTTACCTTTGTCGTCTACTTCATTATGTCGCCTACTTCACTATGTAGTGTATTTCATTATATTGCCCACTTCTGTGCTTTTTTAAAATGCATTTTAAAATCCCGGATGTGTTAATTTCTTATTATATAACACTCTTATACGTGCATTTTCATGCAAAATTTTATATTTAAATAATAAACGCCAATTTATAATCCAGCTCATGCCACTAGTTTTACTACACCTGTTACAAGGTACAACCGCGATTACTACTAAGTAGTGTGCGCTGTGTAGTGTACTAAATAGTAGTAATATCTCATACTATTATTTTTTTCATCACGAGCTTTGCTGCTGCTGCTGCTACTACTACTACTACTACTACTACTACTACTACTACTACTACTATTGCTGCTGCAGCTACCATCATCATTACTATTGCTAATGCTGCAACCATCACTTTCACCATTACTGCATCTAAGATTGCTGCTGTTATAAGGTGTAACATGCTGTCACTACTGTAGCTTTTTTTGTTGCAGTTGGTACATATGTAAATACCAGTGGAAAATTAAATGAAATTATTCATCTTTAATGTATTCAAATAATAAAGCCGAAAACTAATTCATTTATCACGTCTCTGAACAATCAGTCCTGGACATTTTGTTGTAAGTATGATGTAGATAATGAGGACTCTGGATGTGACTACTGGTAAACACAAACAACAACAACAACAACAACAACATGAGTGGTAGTTCTCAAATATTCACAAATATATAAAGTTAGCAAACAGGAAACAACTAGGCTTGCGCACGGGAAAGTGACAAAGCAGAGTGTTTTTCTAGGTCACATATACGTCACTGTGCTTCATTAATTTACTGTTCACAAATATAACGCACTGAGAAAAATATGTAATTTTTTTTTCTCACTTTGATACAGTAGATAATCAAGAGGTTGTTTCATTAGTTCTATCACGAGGTCTGTATAACCCACGTCTGTTTCATTGGTCATATCACGAGGTCTGTACAAACCACACCTGTTTCATTGGTCATATCAAGAGGTCTGTATAAATCACACCTGTTTCATTGGTCATATCAAGAGGTCTGTATAAATCACACCTGTTTCATTGGTCATATCAAGAGGTCTGTATAAATCACACCTGTTTCATTGGTCATATCAAGAGGTCTGTATAAATCACACCTGTTTCATTGGTCATATCAAGAAGTCTGTATAACCCACGTCTGTTTCATTGGTCCTATTAAAAGGTCTGTATAAATCACATGTTTCACTGGTACTATCAAGATGTCTGTATAACCCACGTCTGTTTCATTGGTCCTATCAGGAGGTCTGTATAACCCACGTCTGTTTCATTGGTCATATCAAGATGTCTGTATAACCCACGTCTGTTTCATTGGTCATATCAAGAGGTCTGTATAACCCACGTCTGTTTCATTGGTCATATCAAGAGGTCTGTATAACCCACGTCTGTTTCATTGGTCATATCAAGAGGTCTGTATAACCCACGTCTGTTTCATTGGTCATATCAAGAGGTCTGTATAACCACGTCTGTTTCATTGGTCATATCAAGAGGTCTGTATTTGTTTCATTGGTCATATCAAGAGGTCTGTATAACCCAGGTCTGTTTCATTGGTCCTATCAAGAGGTCTGTATAACCCAGGTCTGTTTCATTGGTCCTATCAAGAGGTCTATACTAACTGTATCTGTTTCACTGGTCATTGAAAGACATGCGACGTCTGTGACTCGGATGCAAACTCCCGTCGCCTGACAAAAACGAACAGATCCAAACTGACAGAACGGTTTAAAGAGCTTTAGCCGTCATCTCGTGGGGGGAAGTCATTATTTTAAATGAGAGAGAATGTGTGTTTGTAAACGTGTGGATGCGTGTGTGCGTGCGTGAGATCAATAACAGGATAAATCTCACGTGTAAATGCACACGGGTTTCTGTTCGCATGTGCGTGGATGTACGTCTATTGGTGTATATTATGGATATTACAACATTACCAAGCTGGTAATCTTAGATTTCTTAGTTTTCATCAAGTTTATTAGGTTAGTAGAGCAAGAAGCCACATAAGGAATTATGTGCGCATGTTGAAGAGAGAACGAAAAGAAAAGTTTCATAGATTTCCAGTAAGTGAGATGTTAAGGTACATTACATTCTCCGATGAGTGGTGATCATTTCTTATCCTGAATCCTCAATTCGTTATCGCAAAGTTGCGAAATTTTCTGTCGAATTGAATGAATGGCGGGCGGAGGAAGGGAAATGGGCGGAAGAACGAATGAACTTTTAATTTCAAAAAGATGGGATGAGCGAGTAAGCCCGCCTGATATGCTGGTCTTTATTTGTTGCGCTATTGCAAAATCCAAGGTCACTTTAGTGCAAGTATACAGATCAGTTTACTACAAATATACATTTCAGGTTAGTACAGGTATACAGATCTGTTTACTACAAGTATACATCTCAGGTTAGTACAAGTATACAGATCTGTTTAGTACAAGTATACAGATCTGTTTAGTACAAGCACACAGATCAGTTTAGTATAAGCACACAGATCAGTTTAGTATAAGTGTACTAGATACTTGAGAAGCTTGAGGAAAGGTTCAGACAACAAAACATGCTCGATCTCTTAACAATGTAAAATAACAGACCAATGTAAAATAACAATGTAAAATAACAGAACAATATAAAATAACAGAACAATGTAAAATAACAGAACGAGTCGGTGGATGGATGGATGGATGGATGGATGGATGGATGGATTGGATGGATGCAATCATATATGGAAGTGTCGTGCAATCATTCAACCAAATCCATTCCCTCATCCTTTGCCCATGCTCGTCTCTTTCATTAAAGCTACTCTGGGCTGTAGAAGTACCCATGTTCTTATATATAAAAAAAACTACCAATCTGCATATCTACATATCGAAATCAGATCTACAGATTCCCACATACAGTCAGACAAATTATCTTTCCGGGGGGGGGGCGGTATATTAGTAGAAAGCGACTGCTTATCTAACGCATGCAAACAGCCTGTGCAGACATTCAAAGCGCATCAGACATAGCTTGTCTGATGTTAGCTGGAGTTTTATTAGAATGTAAAACTGCGTTAGCTCAATAACTGCATCAGAACAGACAGATTATGTGGACGGTTGGCGATATACATGGCAAGTCCAAACGTGATTTCGTGGCTGAGATATTAATTCTGTTTTCGGTCGCTGCAGAACTACGTTGCATATTGATAGTTTTGTGCAGTTAATAAGTATGAGAGAATAAATGTTCCGCAGGTAGCGGATTGATCGAATATTTTGTACAGCAATTACACCATGGTTGTGAGTCAAATGTTCCGTACATAATTCCCATTAACGATGGATTTACAGAGGGCTTTTGCTTGATACTTGCGTTCATACTGTATGTATACTAAATAGATGTTATTTAGTGGCTATGGTAATCAACACAGATGAAGGTCACTTCAATGACAGCCATTTTCTGAAATTTCTGAAAATATTTAAATTATCGCTACTTTTACCTTTGATATCTTGTAAATTTTTAACATTTCTTTCTTCGATTCTCTTCTGTCAGCACTTTTATCCTGGACTGTATCTTATAACTTATTAATATTTTTTTTATCTTTGAATCTGTCTACAGCCTCAGACACTTTGCTACCATTGTTACCGTTGTCCTTTCCTTCTAACCTTGTTGCTGAAGCCCATTCAACACATCGTAACTTCCAGAAGATTTCAGATTTCAAAATCCTGCATCAATCACATTCAGGACACTCCTATACACGTTCCGCTGCCTACTCCAACATCGACAAATAACATCTACTAATAGTTCCCGTCAAATGCTGGTTGTTTAACTTCCAGAAGAGAATTTAAGAAGCAGACTTCTCATAAAACATCACGTCGATCCCAGCATAAAATGCTTGCCAGGATGGAGTTAAACAGAATTCTGATTTGAGTCATAAAGAAAAAGAATAGTTTTTGTCAGCTAAATTACCCCGAAAAATTAACTACGATCACACCAAACACTTATTTATCCACAGCTGCTCGCTTTCTCTTTTATTAAGCATTTTTTTTTGTCAGAGAGATATTTGAGAAATATAAAACACAAGAAAAGTCGAAGAAACTGCTCAACAACTATCTACCAATAAGCAACATCTGGCTACAGTCAGGCCGAAGTATGAACGATTCGCCTCCGAAAAAACTGGGACAGAGCACTTCAGACGCGCGTGGGAGAAAGAAATAAAGTAATGTACGAGATGTGATCGGAAATTTTCCAGACTGGTCCTATAAGTAAGCAAAAGCTCATCAATACTGGCCATCATCATCCTGGATGTAGTTCCCTCGCGCATGGATACACCTGTACTTCGCTCCCTCATTTGTTGGAACACTTTCTGGTAGTCCTTGTTGACAAAGTTGTCCTTTCAGCTTCATTTTCATCTCTGGTGGCCTTCGACCGAACCCTGTACTCCAGTAAAACGAGGAACTGCTTAGCCGTGAGAAGATGGCCTCACGTTGTCAACTCGACCATGATGCACCACAGCGTCTTCTTCTCGTGCACAGGCAGTTGTTGGTTCTGCTGAAATCTAGCGATGAACTCGCAACCAGTCTCCTGCTAGTTTTTCTCTCGCGTCTAAACTTCTTTGTTTGCAATTTTTTCTATGCTAATCGTAGACATTGTGTTGAGAGAAAGCCTCTTTGTCTCCAAATTTGTTAAAATTGTACATGGTTACAGTTGTCACATTTCACCTGGGGGGGGGGGGGAGGTTATTGTAGCGCTGTATCCTCCTTGTTTACTGTCCGTAGTTTCCTTTGCAAATGGAATCTTGTGAGATATTGTACAGAATTGATTTTATAATGTGAGAGAAGAGACAGTGGAGAAAAGCATGGACTGCCTACGGTCGGCAGACTTCCAAATAAACAGCTTCTAAAGAAGTATTCATCATGTATGCGTGCACAAGCATTTCTGCGCTGAAACAGATTGATAGTAAGAAGGAAAGAAAGAAAGAAAGAAAGAAAGAAAGAAGGAAGGAAGGAAGGAAAGAAGGAAGGAAGGAAGGAAGGAAGACGATCAGACCAGAGCAAAAATGAATACTCGAGTCAAACTCTTTTATTGTATCAAAATCTTTCACCCAGCGACACAGGAGCCTACAGATGGATTCTTTTTTTTTATTAATAAAAACGTGAGAGAGAGAGAGGGGAGAGAGAGATAGAGAGAGAAGTTTGATATGCCAGTCTGCGATATTCTTGATACTGAAAGCACGGAGATAAAAGACTGGCAAAGAAATGAAAGAGAAAAATTTCATATGTCAATCTGCGATATTCTAGTCAGTGAAAGAAATCTTGACAAGAAAATGTCATGTGAATTTCCCTCTTTTAAAATCTGACAAGAAAATGTCATGAGAATTTACCTCTTTAGTGTGAGATCCCCTTAAAAAAATAAACAATGAAACTTTCGAATGCGAAAAATAAAGAAAACTTTTTAAAAATAGTAATTTTGACTGGTTAACTGTAACAGGAAACTTGAGTTCTTGGCAAATAATGAGCCAGTGTGAATGTCTTTAAAAAGAGCATCAATTGCATGGTGTTTTAGGGAACATAGGAAAGAAATAGGACAGGGCCTTGATTGGCTTTGATTTTTCGGCCTGAAAGAAAGCCAAAATCTTGCTTTTTCCACGCAGATTCGCTCGTAAGATATGGAGTAACAGCCCAACCCCAGAAAGAATGCCAATAAACCCACAACGCCTTCCAGAAGACATACCCAAAAGGAGGACCATAAAAGAACTCCTTTTTGCTGACGATAAAGCACTTATGGCCACATCAGAAAAAACATATAACAGAACGTGGATAATTTAGCAAGGGCATGTAAAAGCAACAACATGAAGATCAGTGCTGAAAAAAAAACAAACCAGACGGTATGCCCTTAGCGAGAGAAGAAATCTTCAGCTGACGCTGAGATTGAAAACAGATGCAATAAAGCAAATCAGGTCTTTGGACAAATGACTCCTTTACTGAAAAATAAATACATCACAAATGAAACAAAAAAGGCACTGCACATTTTTTTCTTCCAGCTTTATGTTATCAATGTCAAACATGGGCACTAACAGCCAAGAACAAAAGAAAAATGATCAATGACAGAAATGAGACGTTTAAGGAGAATACTAAATGTGACAAGAAGAGACCAAATAAGACATGACACCATCAGGGCAAAGGTTGGAGTAACACCAGTATCACACTATATCCAGAAACAACAAGTCAAATGGTCTGGCCATTTTACACGGTTGCCACCAGAAACTATATCGCAGACAACATTCACACTAAGATTTGTAGGTAACAGAGGAAGAGGCCGCCCATGCAGGAGATGGAGAGAGGAAATTACAGAAGCATTAAATATCTCTTTATATGAAGCAAATCGTCGAGTCCTAACAAGACGTCTATTTGTCCCCTCAACACCGAAAAGTATACCAGGAAAGGGACAAAACTAGACATAAAGTAAGGAACAAACCACTATAGCTGGCATCTTGTAAATCTTCACATTTCTATAAGTCTATTTTCAACAAGTAGACACAATTATCTAAATCCTAGCAGCTAAGTAGTTGAGAGTACACATATTCTCTGTAGAAAGGAGAGACTGCAGTGTACTTAGAATAAATGTGTGCTTTTAAATTCGACCGTGATACTCAGATCATGGATAAAAATAGGTGATAAAGATCTTCACAGATAAGATCTCAATATATTTTTAGAGCAGCAAGGAATGTTTCGTGTCAAACCAGACCTTCTGCTACACATAAATACTGGTATAATCTACCGCCCTCAGATAGACGAGGTTTGTTGCAGTCTGTACTTTCACAACTGTTTTAGATAGAAAAAAAAAAGCCTGTCTTTTGCTGTTCATTGATACCAAGCCCGGCCACAGGGAGGAAAGGGAGGAAGGAAAATTCTGGCTTGTACCTCTAAGGCCCGGGCTGTTGAAGGGGCAGGTGGCCCTCTTCCCCCCCCCCCCCCCCCCCCCCCCCCCCAACCCTTCTCTTTTCGTAACAGAGACTTCTTCTTCTTCTTCTTCGTTCGCATTGTCTGTCTATATCTGCAGTCCTGTCTCTTGGATAAATTTCACTGTTTTTTGTAACTCATGTATGGAACCGTAGAGCTTATCTTCTTTAGTGGTTTCACTGGGCCAGTAATTATTTCTCAGTGTCTCGTAGTTGATGCAGTTCTGGAGGATATGTTCCACAGTTTGGGGCACCTGGGCACAGGTACATAGATTAGTAGTACCAACCTTAAACTTTGTATACATATGACTTCGGAGTCGGCTGTGTCCTGTTCGGAGACGGAAGATGGTGACTTGTTCCTTTCTGTTTAGCATGTGATAGTCATCATGTGGTGGTGTTTGTGGCTTCCTGTAGGTTTTTATCATGCTTTTCTTCTGATTATAGGTGATTGGTATGTCTGGTTGCTCCATTTCAGTGCCCTCTTTGGCCAGATGGTCAGCTTTCTCATTGCCTGGTATCCCACAGTGGGAGGGAATCCATTGCAAAGTGACTCCATGTTGTAAGCCAATTTTTGACAAGGCATTCCTAAGGTCTGGTAGTTTGTTGCACCGAAGAGCTTCCAGTACTGATCTTGCATCTGTGAGAATTACTACAGGACATGTATCAGTTCTGGAGTCTGATAGTTTTTCAACTGCAGCAATACTGCCATAACTTCTGCATCAAAGTTGTTGCAGTATTTACCTGTGGGTATGGAAATCTTGTCAATGGTGTTGTTTGGATATTCAATATATGCTCCTGCCCCTCCATTCTTTATGGCATTATGTGCAGATCCATCTGTATACATACGTATCCAGGTGTCACATGGATATTTGTCATCTAGAACACTAAGTGTGGCTGTTGATCTTACAAGACTGCTCTGCATCTCACCATTCTGCACACCTTTCACTTCAGCCTGAATAGTTATTTGTGTATAATCTGCTTCTTTCCATGGTGTATGCTCTGGTACAGATGATAATGGAGCGACTACAGTTGGAAGGTCAGGTATCAGCTTACGCATACGCTTGGCCTGATGAATGAAGCTGCTTCTTTTAAGCCGTCCTAATGCCAAGTTATTGAATCTCTCCTTCAGGGGATGCCTTACAGAGCTAAGGAATTTTTCTCCCATGGTCATGACCTTTGTGTCTCTACGTTCCTTTAGCGCTTGAACACCAACTATTTTCTGCATTTCTAATATTGGTGTGGACCTCATGGCACCTGTGATAATCCGTAGTGACTGATTTTGAACCTTGTCTAGATTATGCAGCGTAGTGTTTGATGCTGTGCACCAAGATGTTGAGCCATATTCTAAATGTGGTAGAATACTTTGCTGATATACATTCTTGAGGATTCTTTCACTAGCTCCCCATGTGGTTCGACTCAATTTTCTTAATATGGCTAGTTTTCTTCTGGCGTTTGCTTCTGCACTGTTGATGTGTTGCTTCCACGTCAGTTTTGAGTCAAGAGTCACTCCTAAGTAAGTGGGTTGGTTGTTCATCCTTAAGGGTATTTCATTTACAAAGATCTTACCTGCTTTCTGTTTAGATGAGAGGGTGAACAGAGTGGTACTTGATTTCTCTGTGTTGATACTTACTCACTATTTGTTTGTCCATGATGTCAAGATGTCTGCTGCTCTTTGGAGTCTCTGTGTAGCAACTGTCGCATATTCATCTGTACACCACATGACCAGATCATCTGCATACAGTGCCGTTTTGATTCCATAGGGAAGTTCCTTGACCAGGTCATTAATGAATACAAGGAATAGTGTAGGCGAAATGACTCCTACTTGTGGTACACCGTGTCGCAGAAGTACTTTCTGGCTTTTGTGTCCATCCATTACTAATCTAGCTCTTCTATTGTGTAAATAGGACTTTATCCAGTTGTACAGTCTTCCATTCACATTGCAGTTTCTTAGTTTCCACAGCAGACCTTTTTTCCATACTTTATCAAAGGCTTTCTTCAGGTCTATCCACGCTGCTAGTACAAGGTTTTTCTCTTGGAATGCATCCTCAATCTCTTGAGAGAGATAGGTCACTTGATCTTCCGTACTGTAGTACTGCCTAAATCCTGCTTGTTGTGGAACGAGAAGGTTTTCACTTTCTAGGTACCATTTTAGCCTCAGGTCAATGATGCGTTCCATCGTTTTGCATAGGCAGCTAGTGAGACTGATTGGCCTGTAGCTGGAGGCAGTATCACTGTTTTTCCCTGGTTTTAGCAGTGGTACCATGCTTGCTTCCTTCCAGATTTGAGGTAACTTACCAGTGCTCCAGCACATATTGAAAATATCCAACAGTTTCCCATTGCTGCCATTCCCAGGTTCTTGATCATTTCATTGGACACTCCATCTGGTCCTGGTGATTTCCTTGGTTTCAGTTTACTAACTGCTAGGTCTAACTCACTGCGTGTGATTGGTGCATCCATGACCTCCACTTTTCTGACTTGTTCCTCCTCTTTCTGTGGCTCGATGCGCACTGTACGCTCCTTCTCTGGATGGATATCAATGTTGCAGTCCTGCAAACATGCGAGCAAGTGATCTGCTACCTGCTTACCTGTAAGAGTTTTCCCATCCTCTATTAGTGTAACCTTTGTACTTCTTCCAGTACTCTCATCATTTAACTGTTTGATTAGTTTCCACAGTTTCCTTCCATCCTTTTCAAAGTTTAGGGACTCTTGTTTTCTCTCTCCAACTTTCCCGTCTGGCTTGCAGCTTTGCTCTCTGAAATTTGGCCTTAGAATGTTGGTAATTATTGTGGTGTTCTTGGCATGGTCTGTTTTCTGCTTGCTTTCGAGCTGCTTCCACGTCATCATGGAGTTTTCCCAGCTCACTACACCAGTACGGTTTATAGTCCCTGCGAGCTCCTCTGGGAATGGTTTCACAAGCGGCCTGAAGGATACAAGCATTGAATTCCTTCACTATGCTGTTAATATCCTTACCTTCTATGGACAGCTGTCCCACCAGGATACCTGTACGATGTCTGTACATTGTCCAGTTTGCTTCTTTATAGTTCCATCTGGGGAGAGGGTTACTGGTGTTAAGGAGTTCATTTTCTATTGTCAGGAAGACTGGTCGATGGTCGCTACCTCCAAGTTGTTTTCCAACTTCACATGTAATGTTCCACTTCAGATCTGGAGAGTGGAATGCCAGATCTGGTGTTGATTTTGTATGCCAAGCCCTTGAGTAAAATGTTGGGGGATCCATTGGCTGGTTGATCAGGAGAAGTCCATTATCATCCTGCCAGCTCTCAACTTCCTCTCCACTCTTGTCTATGTGGTCATAGCCCCAGCTCTGGGAATGGCTGTTAAAATCACCACAGACCATCAGTCTCTCTTTGTGTGGGTTTGTTTCTAAAGCAAGTGGGCGGTCATTAGGACAGTAATAGTTAAGGAGGTGGAAATCTGTATTACTACTTTTTAGATGGATCATCTGATATTCGGCTCCTTCCATGTACACTCCCACCTGACATGCGCTGATTATATTCTTAACAAGTGTGAGTACTCCTCCTTTTCTTCTGTCCTGTCGATCTGATCTAAGACACTGGTAACCTCTGATTTTAAAGGCGGCATCTTTGGTTAGGTGTGTCTCCTGTATGCAGCATATACTTACCTGCTCTGCAAAAAGTATGTTCTCTAGTTCAACTTTTTTGCTATAGCCATCTCTAACACTGCTGACACCCTCAGCATTCCACTGCATTATTTTAAGTTCTTGCTTTTTGGCTGTTTTCTTCTGTTGTATTTTTTGGCCAGTAGCTCTACTCTCATGTCTCCTGACTCCACAAGACGAACTGAGAGGACCTCCAGTAGCATTGGGTGGACCCTTTCGAGGTAGGGGGCCCGGCACTGCACCTGCCTGGTTAGTCTTCACAGGGCGAGCACCATGTTTGAAAACTGCAGATAGAGACATTTCATTAGCGATAATGCGTGTTATCCTGATTTTTGCGATGTGCCTTTTGGCTGGGTAACTCCGACTTCAGCACCTTTCCTTGCTAGGGCAGACTGTGGTCTTGCTCGGACTGCCATGAAGACAGTGTGGCTGGCCTGGCAAAAACTTTGTTTTCCAGCCTCTGGTGGCTGTACTTAAGCCCCTTCTCCATGTCAGATGGTTTTGAGACAGTTCCACAAAGACACTCTGACTTTGAGATGAGGAATCTGATGAGTGCTTCAACGATATCCATTCCCCGCCACCCATAGTCTACTGGCTCTGTTTTGTTTACATCATTCTGATAGCCATTGTTGTAAAGACCTATAGGCTTGTCACGTCCTGGATTCATTGGTTTCACACCAGACTTCCCTCATCCCCGCCAGAGATCTCCATGTCCCCATCCGTCCACCAACCTGACATTACATTTTACAAAAATAACAATTACAATTAGTGTTGATTGCTACAAGTTTCTGGGCTACAGAGGTAGGTCAGAGTTTTTAACCAAACAGATCTATGTTCCCTGTCTCACAAACACTATGTTAAGATAAGTGTACTCTTACCACAGTTGTTCCCAGGGGAGTAACAGAGACAACATTTAGGAAAACTTTTTTCCTATGTTTAGATAAGGAGTCTGATGGTAACTGTCCCCCGGGGGCCCGATCTGGCTCTTCACGGCCCTGATCTGACAAAGGAGTTATAGTCTGCGTCTGTTGTTCCTTTGTTATTCTTTCTGAGACATAGTTTTAAAAGTCAGAACGAGACTAACAGTTATAATAAAACAGATCATCAAATGATGCTCGGAAAGCGCAGATTAAATCTTGCAGAGAGCGTCAGCCGCACTCACTTTCCAAGAGCTGTTTCATCTCCGGCGACTCGCAGTGACGCAGAAGAGAAAAGTTCCCTGTAGCAAGTGTATCAAATTATGTATGGGATTCTATATTATTTGTTGATACTTCCAATCTGCCATGTAAGTTTGCATGGCAGAAATTGATTATCGTTAGAATTTTATGTTTCTCTGCCTCATTCCAGAAGTTACTTTCACCGTTCTTCTCTCTTTTCAGATGTTTCTCCTTTTTTCTTCTTCACACATACATACATTCACGCTTACATGCATACAAAAATACATACACGCATACATACACGAACACAAATATTGCAGTTTCAGATACAGATAAGAAGATACAGATTATACAGACATAAAGAGATGATGGGTACAGGGAGAGAGATAGAAGACAGACAGAGAGATAGACAGATATCAAAGGACAGATAGAGGCATAGCCATATAGACAATAAGATGGCTGGAAGTGTGTGTGTGTGAGAGAGGGAGAGAGAGAAAATTGACTGGCAGAATGAGACAAGATCATACAGTAACAAAGAGATGAGGAGAAAGTGAGAGAAAGAGAGAGAGAGAGAGAGAGAGAGAGAGAGAGAATTGACTGTCAGAATGAGACAAGATCATACAGTAACAAAGAGATGGTGAAGACGTTTTCGAAACAGCCTTCCCCTCCCCTCTACCAAACTCGCCGTGCAGAAGTTACATTAGTTCAGTTTTGTTCTTGTATCTTTCTAGTACAAGCAATCGTGATGTCTGCGTCTGTAGCTTGGTTGATTAACCGCAGTTTCTCGTTCACTTACCCATGATCTCATCCTCTGCAGTAACTACATTTGCTATCTCCAAAACAAGATCCTAAAATAACCGACCTATCTTATCACACACTTTGTGATATGCCCTAGAGCCGTAGCCATATTAGGGCTCTTGAAAGCTCTCTAGTCTATTTGGGAACACGTGATGAATACGGAAACAAGGGCTCCCCTTCATAAAATCTTTCGCCCTCTGGGAAACAAGAAGAAAGATGTATGGAAATGAGGCTTGATGACAACTTCAGCATGTACTAACATTTTTATTGAGGGAAGAGATATTCGCTCAAATGCTAGACTTGGTGAACCACTACCTACCAACATCTTCTCTAGTTCGAAGAGCTATCTGACTAGCAATAACCCGAGGAACAAGATAAAGATTGAAACTGTATTCCACTGCAACGGAGCTAAACAAGAGGCCTAGCATGGCAGTATCTTCTTCTGTACACACCAAGACATGAAGAAATTCGCTATAATCAGCTGTTATCACATCATCATCAATGAGTAGAAGAACCAATCGCCTCATTACAAAACCATTTTTAATAATAATAATAACAACGAAAAGGCATTTATACCGCATATATAACACCCGATTCATCACATGAACTACACTTGTGCTACACTACATTGCAACACCAAAGGATGAACTGGCTTGACCACATGACACAGAATAAACCCTAGTCGTCTACCAGCACAAGCATACCACCTAAAAAAAACCAGAAATCCTAAAGATGACGACCCAGAAGAAGATGGATTCTTGGGAATAAACTACATCTTGAAGAGAAATGGCTGAAACTACGTCAAGTTGCATCACTTGATTTAGATCAAACACCACTGGTAACCCTTCCCATAACACATACCAGAATACAACAGAGATAAGACAAGAAATATGAACATACAGCACGAAACAAACGTTCATGCTTATATCTGGAATATAAGAGACAGAAAACGCATAAACAGAGGTTTCAGATGAATGCGCAAGGTAAGGAGCAAAACTAGTCTATAATGTCATAGAACAGAGGTTCTCACCCTGTGGGAGATGTCCCATGGGGAAGGGAGGGAGGACGGGGAATTTTAGGGTTTCCCAGGATGGGATAACTAGGGGTCATAGATTGGCAGTCCCTCTTGGAATATTGATCTTTATACAGTGTATAACAACAGTTTGAGTGTATCCGTCTTTGGTCTCTGTCCCCCCCCCCTCTCAAACAAACCCGAAAATTCCCCGCTGGTTGAGTATCCTTGCTTTAGAGGCACTTGTAGAGTCCGGTGTTAGTTGTCCTTGCTTCCCTTCACCTGTCAGCTCTAAGAGTAGCCATGTACCAGTTTCTAGAGATCAGTGACTGCCCCCCTCTCTCCCCGGCCAGACATGAAACATCGACCTCGCTGTGAGAGACTGTGAAACATCGACCCCGTTGTGAAAGACTGTGAAACATCGATCTCGCTGTGAGAGACTGTGAAACATCGACCCCGTTGTGAAAGACTGTGAAACATCGATCTCGCTGTGAGAGACTGTGAAACATCGACCTCGCTGTGAGAGACTGTGAAACATCGACCCCGTTGTGAAAGACTGTGAAACATCGACCTCGCTGTGAGAGACTGTGAAACATCGACCCCGTTGTGAAAGACTGTGAAACATCGATCTCGCTGTGAGAGACTGTGAAACATCGACCTCGCTGTGAGAGATTCTGAAACATCGACGTCGCTGTGAGAGATTCTGAAATATCGACCTCGCTGTGAGAGATTCTGAAACATCGACGTCGCTGTGAGAGATTGTGCATCGACCTCGCTGTAAGAGACTGTGAAACATCGATCTCGCTGTGAGAGACTGTGAAACATCGACCCCGTTGTGAAAGACTGTGAAACATCGATCTCGCTGTGAGAGACTGTGAAACATCGACCTCGCTGTGAGAGACTGTGAAACATCGACCCCGTTGTGAAAGACTGTGAAACATCGACCTCGCTGTGAGAGACTGTGAAACATCGACCCCGTTGTGAAAGACTGTGAAACATCGATCTCGCTGTGAGAGACTGTGAAACATCGACCTCGCTGTGAGAGATTCTGAAACATCGACGTCGCTGTGAGAGATTCTGAAATATCGACCTCGCTGTGAGAGATTCTGAAACATCGACGTCGCTGTGAGAGATTGTGCATCGACCTCGCTGTAAGAGACTGTGAAACATCGATCTCGCTGTGAGAGACTGTGAAACATGGACCTCGCTGTGAGAGACTGTGAAACATCGACCTCGCTGTGAGAAATTGTGAAACATCGACCTCGCTGTGAGAGACTGTGAAACATCGACCCCGCTGGGAGAGACTGTACCAGTTATTCTCCGAGGGAAATTTTGTAAAGCTGTGCGAAACTATCCTGACTCCCCCCCCCCTCCCCCCCCCAACCCCACTACCCCCATTTACCATATTGATTAGCCCATTCTGTTTTCAATCACTGCGGACCCCACTCCCACCTGAAGTCCACACTTAAAACAGGGAAAACTCTCTGGGCCCCCAGAGCAATGCTCCGAATGAACTCTCTCTCGCTGGGGGTGTCGATATAAAAGTCAGGACTGAGGTACAAGTTTTGTGAACAAAAATGTGACGACTTTTAATGAAAACTGTCTCATAATGAATAACTTCGTTTGAAAAGCCAGGGGAGATAATAAAAAAAAGGATGATAATTTATTAGTGGGCCAATACGCCCACGGTTGTCCGTGTATTGGAGCAGTCTTCTCTGTATGTAACTTTCTCTGTTTTTAATTCCATTCTATGGCTCCCTAAGACTTGTAGCGTCCTCGTGGCTTTAGACTTGTCTAGCAGCCAGAGCATGTTTACAGAGTGTCTGCAGCAACTGTATAAATGTATATTAGTTTGTGTAGTGATATGACTTATGCCGTGCGAGTGAATGTGATGATACGTAATAATTACATTTCATGTATTTCATTTTTTTGTAAAAGCATATTACTGAAAGTGTAGATCAGAGGCTGAAAGTAGAAGTATTGTTATTTTTTTCTTCATGCACTTTATGTATTTATTACTTACTGTGCTAAGCTGAATGTTTGAAAGTTGACTAATGAAGGCCACAGTATCCGACGGGTCTGTGTTTCCAGTTCTTAACACTTAAAAAATAAAATTCGTTCCTTCTCTCTCTCTCTCTCTCTTTCTCTCTCTCTCTCTCTCTCGTTCGGGAGTTCTAAAATATCAGTATATTCACATTTGTTCAGGATTCAGTAAATGTTACTGGAATATTCACGAATCAACAGGTGATTATGTATAAACGACGTGTAAATGACACCATTACTATTTGTGTTCCAAGACGGATTATAAGGTAGACACATCTTAGCCGTTTCAGAACTTGCAAAGCATCAGTTCGCTGGGTAGTTTCTGATAATACTCGTGATTAAACCCCAGAGTGAACTGAAAACAAGGTACGAGCAATCACAAGTATCAAGAAATGTTTCAGCCTGGCCGGAAAGAATAGATCTTTCATAAAAGAATAGGGCCTACTTTATACACTATAATGTATCAATTATGTATACATTATAATTATAAATGCGAGTTCAAGCATTACATTTCAACTCACTGGATTTACGGTGCGGTAATTTACAATATCCAGATAGGGGTAAAGAAACCAAGAGAGAGAGAGAGAGAGAGAAAGAGAGAGAGAGAGAAGAAAGAGAGAGAGAAGAAAGAAAAAGAGAGAGGGAGAAAGAAAGAAAGAGAGAGAAAGAAAGAAAGAAAGAAAGAGAGAGAGAGAGAGAGAGAGAGAGAGAGAGAAAGAGGGAGTGAGGAAGGGAGGGAGGGGAGAGAGAGAAAACTTTCATATCTGATGTTTCATCAATAAGAGTTGGAATTCCCGGCACGGGAATGTAAAATCCTCGCTCCATGCTATAAAATCATATTGGGTGTACGGTGTTAGGCCAGTAATTCCAAGACCTTCGGGTCTTGAAAGTGTTATATGGTCAGTATAAAGCTCAGGGTCATTTACCCTCCAAGATTTCTTTTCTACCCATTTTCTCAGGCGAAAAGTGGACCTCGGGACCTTTTTTTTAAAGTTGCAGTTACCAGCGGTTTGTAAATGTTAAATAAATGTTAAAACAAATGGAAAAAAACATAATTAGAAACTTATAAGCTTATTACAGTGCCATAATGTATAGTTAAAACATTTCATTTCATTATTTTGATTTACTTAATGTGAATAATTTTAAAATTAAACGGTATCAGATATATGTATGTATGTATGTATATCATCATCATCATCATCATCATCATGTGCCGTGCCGACTAGCGTTGGCTATTATGCTTCTCCAGAGTACACGATCCTTCATGCAGGCCATCAGTTCAGTTGGTGATCTCCTCTCACACCATCCCGTCAGACTCTCCAGTATCATTTCTCTTGGTCTTCCTCTTGATCTTCTTCCTTCTATTTTTCCTGTTGTTATAATATTTTCAATGCCCCCTCTTCTCATTGCATGTCCTATGAAAGTACATTGTCTCTCTCTTATCTTTTTGACAAGATTTTTGTGTCTCTCCAGCTCTTCTCATACATTCTTCATTAGTTATTTTTGCTGTCCAGGGGATTCGCAACATTCTTCTAATAAACCACATTTCTGCTGCTTCCAATGATTTTGGTGCAGATTTGCTTATTGTCCATGATTCACTTCCATATAACAAGATAGGTTCAATATAGCATTTTAGGACTCGTTTTCTAACATTCATTGATAAAGATGTGATAGCTAATATGCTATGTATGTATGTATGTTTAAAAAACGTATTTTATATAGGGTTCAGTATTCTCAAGGGTTCCAAGCTCTCGCCTGTGGGGTGTGGGGAAGGACGACCTATCCTTGGCGGATGTGGGAGAAATACTGTGAGAACGTGTCTTCTCATCACGACAGAAACGAGATGTTTAAGGAGAATACTAACTGTGACAAGAAGAGACCAAATAATAAAACGACACCATCAGGGCAAAGGCTGGAGTAAACAACTACTACACCACATCCAGAAACAGCAATGGTGCGGCCACATTACACGGCTACCACCAGACAGCAGACCACAAGAAACATTCACACTAAGATGTGTCACTAACAGAGGAAGAGCCCGCTCACACAAGAGATGGAGGAAGGAAATTACAGAAACCTTAAATATCCCATTATATGAAGCAAATTGCCGAGTCCTATCAAGACGTCTGTTAACTCAACACTTTAATAAGGTATATGAAGAAGGAGACAAGACAAGACGAGACAAGAGAAGACAAGACTGTCGAAGTATTTATGAACTCATTTATACATCAAATTGCTCAGGTCAAATAGATCATTAAAAAAAAAGCTAATTACTCGTATTCTGAAGTGTGTGTGTATGTGTCTGTGTGTGTGTGTACGCCTGCTGATCTCATCATGAAAAACAAATTTTTTAAGCCCACAATCAAATAAACCACATTTTAGGTTTTTCAATCAGGTAAAATTGCACCGTTTTGTATGGTTAGCCATCGAAAAACAGGAGACAAAGCATTTTTACATGCGATAGAAAGGAAAATGACAAGGGAACGGCCGTGACTTTATCCACGAACTCCCTGTAGGACGAACCACAAGAGAACTGCCCACTATCCACTTTGCCATCTCACATCTTCAGTAAAGATGCTTCACAGACCGTTTTTAACGCGTGTCCGAAATCGTGAGAAAGGTTTTTCGGTGCGTATTATCTACTTTTGTTTTCTTAACCACGTTAAGAAGAAGACTTTCGCTTTTTGTACCAAAATCCAACTTTTAACATTTCCCGGAGCTTGACTTGTGCACAAACCCTTCCATAGTCGAAGAAACAAGAATAAAAATCTCTAGAGCATAATATATCGGACTAGTTTTTTTAGTGTCTTATATATAGAACATTAAGTACCGTGTTTTCTGATTATAGATTACGCACTTTAAAATTCAATCTGTGCACTAAGAGATCAGCAGGCAGGTGGCGTGTTGTGAGAACACTTAGCGCGTGAACGTCAACTTGATAGACGTACATCATGCGCAAAGCTCGGTTTAGTATTAGACACAGAAAATTATAGATAAACAAGATGGTCTTTAGGAAAAACCCTTATGAAACCTCTTTTCATGGCATTTAATCTCTTGTGCTACTACTTTCTAATACTTGTCGAACTGACTCATATTTTTCTTCGTTTATTTTCAGTTCTGAATTTCGTACTGCCTGTATCTTTTTTTTACGCTAAATGTGTAGTTTTACAGCTAACTTTGATGACAGAAGCCGCCTGGCGCTTGAGAACTACTGCATTCAGTAATATTGGACGCTAGAACCAATGGTTTGTACTCGAAATTTAGCTACAATAACATTCCCTCTCCACTAAGTTCTGGTCTCTCCTCACTTGTAATAGCTTTATTGCAGTGGCTTCCTGTGAGTTTTATACATTCCAGTTTTACAATTAATTTACTGCAGTGATTTCGCAAGGTCCGACAACTGAGTAATGAGACTGATTTTATTATGGCCAAGACAAAAATGCCATCTACGAAGCAAAGCATGGAATCCAAAGAGGCAACCTTCATCTATGATTTGGCAACTTTTCATCGCCGCCCGATAAGCAGATGACAAACAAGCCGCCATTTTGTTGACCTAGTCAGAGGTGCCCCCCGTGTGGTACCCGGGATCTGCAAGCAAAGAATAGGACCACTGTACCCTACCACGCATGATCGTAAAAGGCGACTAAGGAGGGTTCAGCATAGGGCCAGCAACCCTATCTGGTAAAAAAAACTATCAGACTGCTACAGAAACGGAAGCAAGGGAAAAAACAAATGCAGGTGGAAGGAGAAATGCGTATCAGGAAACTGAGCCCATGAAGGTTGTGGATGAAAGCCAGCCACTGGAAGTCCCCAGCCCGACTGCAGACTTCCTGGAACCTAAACACAAGATGCTAATAGGCAGCTGGAATGTAAGAACACTTAACCAGACTGGAAAACTAGCACAAACCATCAAGGAAATGCACAGATACAAACTAGACATACTAGGAATACAAGAAGCAAGATGGACAGGACAAGGCAGAAGGAAATTAACAACACAGCACACAGAAGATACAATAATATGGTCAGGTAAAGAAGATCTTCATGAAGGAGAAGTAGCATTGATTATAACAAAAGAAGCATCAAGAGCATTGCTGAAATGGACCCCAATAAATGAGAGATTATTATATGCACGGTTCAACTCAAGATTCACGAAGCTGTCTATTATAGTTTGTTATGCACCAACAGAAGCAGCTGAAGAGGAATTAAAAGAAGATTTTTACAACAGCCTCCAAGCCACAGTAGAAACAATCCCCAAGCATGATATGCTACTCATCTTGGGCGACTTCAATGCAAAAGTAGGTGAAGGAAATGAAGATAGAAGAAGAATCATGGGAAGAGAAGGAATCGGAGAAATAAATGAAACTGGAGAAAGACTGTGCAGTTTCTGTGAAGAAAACATGATGACCATCGGAGGGACAATTTTCCAACATAAAAACATCCATAAAATGACTTGGAGGTCACCAGATAAAACCACGGAAAACCAAATCGATCACATACTAATGAACAACAAGTGGAAACGGTCACTACAAGATGTGCGAGCAAGGAAAGGAGCAGATGTAGGAAGTGATCACAACCTTCTGGTAGCAAAAATAAAACTAAAATTAAGGAAAGCCAAAATCGGAGAACACAGAAAGATACGTTTTGATACAAGAAAACTGAAAGACCAGCAAATAAAAAATGAATTCTCAATAGTACTTAAGAACCGATTCAGTGTCCTACAAAATGAAGCAGAAATGTCCATATTAGAGTTCAATAAAACACTACAGGAAACAGCAAAAGAGGTGCTGGGATCTCGGAAACGGAGAAAAGAGGAATGGATAAGCAAGACCACATGGGAAAAGATAGAGCAAAGAAAAGAAATCAAGAAAAAATTACTGAACACCAAATCACAACGGCTTAAAGAACAAGTTTTAAGTAATTATGCACAAAAAGACAAAAAAGTGAAGGAATCATGCCGTCAAGATAAACGTCAATATTATGACAACTTAGCAGAAACAGCAGAGAAAGCAGCATATACAAATGATATGAAAACCATATATAAAATCACAAAGCAGATGACAGGTAACTTCAACACAAGATGTGAAAGTGCAGTAAGGACACAAATTGGACAACTGGTCAGTGGAGAAAGAGAAAAAATTGAAAGATGGAGGGAACACTTTAACACCCTACTAAACAGAACACAAGCAGCACAAACAATAGACATACCTGAAGCAAAAACGGAACTAAACATCAATACAGGACCAATAACAATAAGTGAAGTAAAGGAGGCGATAAAGAAGCTAAAATCAGACAGGGCACCAGGTGAAGATGAAGTGACTGCTGAAATGTTAAAAGCAAAAGAAACAGAAACACCAAAACAACTTTGCCGGATATTACAACAAATTTGAGATCTAGAAAAAGCCCCAGAGGAGTGGAAAACTGGGCTTATAGTAAAACTACCAAAGAAGGGTGACCTCAGAGATTGCGGGAACTGGAGAGGCATTACCCTACTGCCACTCACCAGTAAAGTATTTTGCAGAATAATCATCAACAGAATTGTACCAACACTTGAGGAAAAACTTCGGAAAGAGCAGGCAGGATTTAGGAAAGGAAGATCATGCATAGACCACATATTTGTACTTAGACAAATATTAGAACAGGCAAATGAGTGGCATAGCACAACATATGCATTATTCATAGATTTTGAGAAAGCCTTTGACAGTGTCAACAGAGATGCACTGTGGAAAATCCTAAGATGGCATGGCCTCCCCCATAAGATAGTAAATGTAATCAAAGCCCTATATGAGGGTTTTCAGTGCAAAGTGATCTGTGGAGAACATACCTCCAGCAGCTTTAGGGTACAAACAGGAGTGAAACAGGGATGTGTACTATCACCAACATTATTTATCTTGGCAGTAGACTGGCTAATGAAGGAGGCAACATCAGACAAACATAGAGGATTACAATGGACCCTTGACACAGTGCTGGAGGACCTTGATTTTGCGGACGACATTTGTCTATTATCAAGCAGTCACAAAGATATGCAAGATAAAATAAACAAGCTAACTCAGAATGCAAACAACATAGGACTAAAGATCAACGTAGGAAGACAAATTTAATGAAGCAAAATGTGAACAACAGAAATGTACTCAGAGTAGATAGCAAGTTAGTAGAGGAGGTCAACGAATTTGTATACCTTGGCAGCAGAGTAGTAGAAAATGGAGACAGCACAGAGGACATCAACAGCAGACTTACTAGAGCAAACCAGGCTTTTGCAATGCTGCAGACTATATGGAAATCAAAAAAGCTAAGCATAAATATGAAAATCAGGATATTTAAGAGTAATGTTCTAAGTGTATTACTCCATGGAAGTGAATGCTGGAAAATCACCAAAACCATAGAAAACAAGTTGAATTCTTTCCAGACTAAATGTTTACGAAGAATTAGGAAAATATTTTGGCCAAACACCATAAGAAATAACATCTTATTGGCAGAAATGCAGATGAAGCCACTGTCAACAATTATTGAGGAAAGACGCTGGCGATGGTTGGGACATGTGCTCCGAATGACTGACAACTCACTACCAAAAATAGCACTAAGGTGGACACCACAGGGGAACAGAAGTAAGGGTAGACCAAAAGAGACATGGAGAAGAACAACAGAAAGGATGTTGAGCAATAGAGGGCTCACCTGGGCAAGAGCAGAAAAAAAGGCGAAGGACAGGCATTTGTGGAAAACCCTTGCGGAAGTCCCATGTGCCCTGGGCACTTAAGGTTCAGAAAGAGAGAGAGAGAGAGAGAGAGAGAGAGAGAGAGTCAGAGGTGCATTGTTACGTAATCAGCATGGAGTAAAAAGTTAAAATTAAATTCTGTTTAAAACTCGGAAAAAGTGCCACTGAGACAGTTGAATTGATGCGACACGTTTATGGGAATAATTGTTTATCTCGTGCAGAGATATTCAGGTGATATTCATGATTTAAAAGTGGTGTGGAAACGATTACAAATGCAACTAGACATGGACGCCCAATTTCTGTTCGTAATGAGTAACTCATTGCAAAAGTTAGAGAACGGATACAAGAAGATGGTTGTCTGACTGTGAGGATGATGGCAGATGAATTTGGTGTTAACCAAGAGACCATTCGCAAAATTTTAGTGGACGATTTGGGCAAGAAAAAAGTTGCTTGCTGGTTTGTACCACATTGGTTGTCTGATGACCAAAAACATCAGAGTGTTGACTACATAAAATACATCATCAAAACGTGTCGCAGAAATAAACATTTCTTAAATTTGATTGTTGCAGAGAATGAAACATGGATTTTCCGCTTTGATCCCACAACTAAAAGCCAAAGTGCTCAGTGGAAGTCACCACCATCACCAAAAGGCAAAAAATTCGTCTTCAAAAGTCGAAAGCGAAGACAATGTTGGTGTGCTTCTACGACAGCAAAGGAGTTACTCACAAAGAATTTATTCCAGAGGAACAGACTGTCACTGCCAAAGTTTATTTAAGTAGATTGAAAAGGATTCTCTGAGTCCGACCCGAGTATTCAACACCTGGCAGTTTTTTCCTTCTTCACGATAATGCACCTGCTCACCGGGTGGTAGTAGTTGTACAGGAATTTTTGGCCCAAAACAAGTGTGTGTTCTCAACCATCCACCCTATTCCTCAGATTTGTCTCCCTGTGATTATTTTCTATTCCCACAATTAAAGTGACCTTCTTCTTCGTTCGCTTCTACCACCAAAATCGCCCCTTGATCCTACTGAATTTACTCTTGTGGTTCTCACGACAGTTTCATTCAGGATGGAGGCTCAGAGCATCGTGGGGCTTGGGCCTATATTCTTTGTGGGCCACAGAAGCGACAATGCGTGACACTGTGGTTTTCGTTGTACCAGTTTAGTCTAGATTTGAACTTTCTCGCCGAAAACTTCGACGTGGTTTAGATATGAAAACCCCGGTGGATGAAAGGTGGTTGCCCATCCAGCCTAGAGTTTGACTTTCTCACCGGAAAACCTCGACATGTTTTGGATATAATATATCCTCGTCGGGTGAGAGGTGGTTGCTCATCTAGACTGCACTAGTCCAGTGTCTCCACTTCAGCATTTTGTTGTCGTGGTCGCTACCCTCCTGGTGGTGACCAGGACGGAGCTTTTGTCAAGGAGGAGCTTTTGTCGCCACTAGTAAGTTTCACCCCTGGGTTAAGCTGGTTTAGGCATATTGCCCCAGTATGGGTGTATATAGGACGTGGTCGGCCTCTAGAGCAAAGATGCCGTGATATGAGTAGCCCTCACCGCGAGTCTATTGGCCATACCGATTAAACTTCACTTAATCCTTTCCATCACCTTTTTCACAACGGCAACCCTAATCGCATTTTTCTTCATTGGCCGGGAGGAATTTCACCCCACGCGCGGCACCTAAAGAATCTCGCCAGCAGAGTCTTAGTTTAACCTCTGGGTTAAGCCGGTTTAGGCATTTGAGCCAGTATGGGTGTATATAGGACGTGGCCAGCCTCTAGAGCAGAGGTGCCGTGATATGAGTAACCCTGACGGCAAGACTACTAGCTACTTCATTTAAACCTTTCCATCACCTTTTCCACGACGGTGCCGCGCGGCAACCCTAATCGCATTTTTCTTCATTGGCCGGGATGAGTTTCACCCCACGCATGGCAGCTGAAGAATCTTGCCAACAGCGAGCAGGAGCTTTCCTTCTCCTAGATGAGCTACCAACCGAGACTAACGAGTCTCATCTAGCCGAAAGCGTCTGGTTTTCAAGCGCCAGATATTCGCCTTTCGCCCCTTCTCCTGTCAGTTTAAACAATTCCGCCACGAGAAGGCCAGGAGATGGATTTGGACTGTCAGAGGCTATTTGAGACGCACGCCATGGAGACATTTAATTGGAGTTGAAAGCGTATCCCTCACCCCACCTTCGGCTATTACACTCTTTAGAACCATTAAAGTTACCATTGAAAGGACGCTTCTTTGACTATACTGATGGCATCCAAAGGCCATTAACATCCAGTTTAAGAGCCATACAACAGAATAACTGCAGAGGTCGCTCCAGTGTTTGTTAGATCGTGGCACTCGCTGTATCAATGCACAAGGGGTTTGACCGTATATATTTAGTTTTATATATTCCAGTTTTACAACTAAAGCTCTAAAAATTCTGAGGATGTCCTAGTCTGTGATTTAAACGTGAGGATACACATACTTGATTACACAAATCTTAAAAAAATATCAGTATAG
This sequence comes from Achatina immaculata, assembly GCA_009760885.1. Classification (NCBI taxonomy): domain Eukaryota; kingdom Metazoa; phylum Mollusca; class Gastropoda; order Stylommatophora; family Achatinidae; genus Lissachatina; species Lissachatina immaculata. The sequence continues at coordinate 85,694,355 of CM019691.1, read as the reverse complement.
GAGAACTGGTAGATTCTTCTGTATTAAATTGTGATCAAACAATATGAATAAAACAAAAATTAACCGATATGACCCACTAACACGAGACTTCTGGAAATATAACACGTTTTGTTTACCACCAGTCATAGCTTACGTGCACTGAGAGACCATAAAAACATGTTTCTTCTGATAAAGAAACGTTACTAGGGCAGCATACACGGGTGGCCTTCCAAAACAGCAAAGCACTTTAGACGCCAGAGGAAGAAAAACATTAAGGGAAGGGCCGTCACTCCAACCAACCACCTCAGCAGAACGAACATCAAAAATGGTTTTATTTCCCCCGATAGCTAACCACACACGCTGTGCTCTATCATTTTACTGCGCGCAAACCTCGTTGTTTCTTATCTGTCAGATTTGCTCTCAGGTTAGAGCAGAGTAACTGTGATGAGAAAACTTAACAAACTTTCCCGGTCTCTGTTTCAGGTCATGATAAATTCGGGGGGGGGGGGGGGGGGGGGCGCCTTTTTTTCCAAGGTGAAGTCTGCAGTTTTCTTCAGGATTTTTGTGCCAGATCTACAGTGTCTTCCTTTCCACTCTATTCGGCAAGACCCTATCACAGGACTGCATGGACTAAGCATTATTTCAGACTGAAGTCTGTATTCTGCTCTCACAGAGATTTTCATTTGTGCAAAATATTTTCAGTTGATAAATGATTCCATCCAGTCCACGCCAGCTGGTCCTTCTATGAGACAGAATGGTACGATTGATGAATAGTTCATCTTCACTATTTGTGTTAGCCTTCTTGCTTTCTTTCTATTCTGATTGTTGGTGGTTTTTAAAAAAAAATTCCTCTCCACTTATCCTGGTTGTTCTGTTTCACTGTCCACTTCTCATAAAAAAGTCTAACAGTAGAAGTCTAATATGTAAATATTAACTACATAACACACCTTCTGTCTACTTATATTCTAATCTATGTAGATATTAACTACACAACACACCCTCTGTCTGCTTATATTCTAATCTATGTAGATATTAACTACACAACACACCCTCTGTCTGCTTATATTCTAATCTATGTAGATATTAACTACACTACACACCTTCTGTCTGCTTATATTCTAATCTATGTAGATATTAACTACATAACACACCCTCTGTCTGCTTATATTCTAATCTATGTAGATATTAACTACACAACACACCCTCTGTCTGCTTATATTCTAATCTATGTAGATATTAACTACACTACACACCTTCTGTCTGCTTATATTCTAATCTATGTAGATATTAACTACACAACACACCCTCTATCTGCTTATATTCTAATCTATGTAGATATTAACTACACTACACATCGGTCTACTTATATTCTATGTAGATATTAACTACACAACACACTTTCTGTCTGCTTATATTCTAATCTATGTAGATATTAACTATACAACACACCCTCTGCTTATAACAACATGAAACACATGATATAAAATGAACATGAAAAGATCATTCCATAAGAGCCTGTAGTTACAAAACAAAAGCCATGCTGATTATATTTTCTTTAATGATATAACATTCATAAAGTTCAAGAACACTAGTTTTTTTTTTGTCCTCTCTTTTCTCATGTCATACTAACCCATAAATCACTCTAGTTAACATATATATGAATTCAGAAATTATTCATGTGTCATATGAATTCAGAAATTATTCATGTGTCATATGAATCCAGAAATTGCTCATGTAATTATAATATGAATTCACAAATTACATAAACATGTCATATGAAACCAGGAAGTAATCATGTTAACATGTCATATAAATCCTGAAATTTCAGGCAGAATGACTGAACCTCACTATATAGTCATCTTCTCTAGCTTTAAATTAGCACTAACAGGCACTGTACACTTTCAGCACAGCTCAACCGAGTATATGGTTTGAGTCTGTCAAGCCTTTAGACAAATTCCATGAAAGATTATAAAATTCATAAATTTCATGACGGATTATAGAATCCACAAATTCCAGGAAGGATTATAGAATTCACAAATTCCATAAAGGATTACAGAATTCAAACTCCAGCAGGTGTATAAAGTCACTACAGAATCTTGGGTTACAAGAAGATGCACCTATAAAAGAAAATGCACAACTACTCCATCTGAAAAGAAAAATATCTTACCAATTAGTTTCACTTACTATGAGGTTCCACCAAAAAATAAAAAATAAAAATGGCTGAATCATGGTCTAGAGGGGATAATGGATGTGCCCACCTGTACAAACTCATGAAGAAACCAGACCCCAAATCATGAATGAAACAATCTGAACATTCAAAACCAAATCATAATGTTTAGAACATAAACTGCTGATATTCTGATAATGAGGAGGAAAACAATTTCTGACACTCTGATAATCAGAAGGAAAACAGTTTCTGACATTCTGATACTGACAAGGAAAACAGTTTAACATTTCCTACCAAAATGCTGAAAATGAAGCAAAATATAACAGAATAGTACTCTTAAAAACAGCCAACGTTTCAAAATTACATAAGACCTGAATGGCCATGGATGCTGAACAAATACATCACCACTGCTTCAGAAGCTTTTGGCTCATGACCACATAAGAGATCTACCAGCACAACCATTCAGAAATGACTTTAGTTAATATCTCATAGGAATTCTATACATTTATAACGCTAGAAATCATACTCCTGGGCTAGTAACTATACTATGATTTCAGCAATACTACATGTAACAAACTCTGAGGAACTATTTCATCCATGCTCTAACAGTGCACACTGAGTTTAGAAATGCTACTCTTTTTTTTCCTCAAATGAACTGAGAAACCAAGAAGTTTGAGAAATACAAAATCTAGAAGTTTAAGAAGCACAAACTCAAGATCAAAAAGTTTTGAGAAACACACATTCAAGATTAAGAAATGTGAGAAAAATAAACTCAAGATCAAGAACTTCATGAAACACAAACTCAAAATCAAGAAATTTGAGAATCACAAACTCATGATCAAAAAAATTCTGAGAAACACAAACTCAAGAACTTGAAAAGAACTTTAACAAAAGACAAAAAAATTTATGCCAAAAAAAAAAAGGTTAATAATAATAACAATAATAGAATGACCTACTTACAAAATGTATCTGTACACATCTGTCAATGAATTCTCATGTAATACATATAAATGTACATGTACACCAAAAACATGGCATTAAACACAGACAAGTAGGCATGTCTGAAAATGGAAAAGTTAGGGCATCAGCATTTTAAGATTCTATTTTACATGTCTCAACTATGCCATGACAGCAGTGTACTTCTCTTCACACTGTCATGATTATCTGCAACAGCAGAACCAGCGTTTGGCCATTTTTTTTTTTTAGAAATCTATCACGAAACCTACAGCTCAGCTGATAGTAGCTGGAGGCAGCCAGTCATGAGGTCAACACAAAGGTCATCAGTTAGTTAAACAACAACACAACAATTAATTAAATGCAGCCAGAATATTCTGTAAAATTTGCCTCTGTCAGAGCAGAAATGAAACAATTTATAACACTTTTATAAATATTTGAGTTATATGACAACATAACATATTTCTCTTTTACATTGCGTTTTTGGCTGCAACTGAATGCGTAAAGACAGAAACTAAATACCTTCATACTTAATCCAAGCTCTGCTATGAATGATGCAAAAATATAACATCTCTGGACATATTCTTGCATCACAAGGGGCTCATTCATTCTGTGATCTGTTTAAATATCATTCTCCCTTATTCATTTTTTCAACACACAAAATAAGAAAACTTAAAATCTGCACTGCTCCTGTACAGACATCCACTCAGAACAACAGGAAAACATGAAAAAAGAAAAAAAAACCAGACCAAAAACATGAATAAAAAAAAAAAAGTCATGAAACATCAGTGAATTCAAATACAGGGAGCTTCATTAAGGCAGATCACAAAAATAGATCATTTAAGGTTACTGTCCTCTGAAATGAACTATGAGATCTAGCAAAAGTAAGGACATTAAGAGCACAAACAATTAAGGTCCTTGTCCTCCAATATGAATTAGGAAATATTTACTACTGCATCAGCATCATCTACACAAACATGGCAGTAATGAGACAGAAGAATGTGGGAAAAAATAATGAGAACAAATAATGAGAACAAATGGTTATCATTAACAGAAAGAATGAATCATTATTATGAATATAAAGAATATAAACAAATATTCATCATAAACTGAAAAAATGTAAACAAACAGTCATCATAAACTATATGAATGTAAACAATCACCATAAACTAAATTAATTTAAACAAACAGCCATCATAAACTAAACAAAAGTAAACAAACAGTCATCGCAAACAAAACGAATATACACAAATCATGAATAAGAATTAGAACAAACTTAAATGATCATAAAAAACGAAACGGAAAAAAAAAAAAAACGAGTGAATCATCACAAATAAAAAGAATTCAAATAAATGGCCGGCATGAAACAAAACTGTTATCCTTCTACAATTGTCATAACCACAGAAAGTACTGGATTTGTTTGCAACATGAAACAATATAATGATAATGAAAGAAATATACAGAACGGTACACTTTATGACACAAATGGTGCCAACTGTCCTTACTAATGATGTATTTAGTCACGAGCATATGATCATACAACTTGACCAGTTGTCAGTATACATCCTTGGACAAACATACAGATTCCAAAATGGATTTTTTAATACTCAAGTTACTCTTTGTTCACAAGTGACAAATTATGTATTCAATGTAACAATGTTTAAATTTTAAAAAAAAAAACATATGCATATAAAAAAATGATGCAGAACAAAAGAAAGAAAAATGAAGGAACATTTCGGTAAAGAAATACACACAAAATTTGAGCAAGATCACACCACTGCAGAATGGATCTACTGCAGCTAACTGGAATTTCAGTAACAAAACATGAAAATTAAGATTAAAAAAACATGAAACAGTTTTTTTTTAAACCATCAAAAAAAAAAAAAAAAGTTAAACAGGAATACAAACCAAACTGAAAAAAAAAAAAGTTCTGGAAACTAATGAAATGAAATCACTTTTACACACAGAAAAATCTGACATTCTTTTTAAATCTAATCCCTTACAAAGAATTTATTTTCAAGAATTCAAGTTAACTGCAGCTTCATTTTTCCCATTTTTTGTCTCATTTTAGTTGCCATTTTTTTTCTCTTTCTTTGTATTCTTTTAACCAACATGAAACTTATAAACAATATACTTTCATAAATGAAGTGACAGCTAAACTGAACTAATTATTATTTCCTGTACACATTAATGAAGTTTTTAATCTGAAACAACAACTTCTCTAAGAAATCTAGGTCTTAGAACTGCAGCACCTGAAGCTAGTTTGTCTAGGGAATCTTTCACAAAGAAAAAGTATAGGACTATGATAAGTAATAAGAAATAAACAAATTCTGTAATTTTGAGTCATTTAAATACATTTTGATCTGTGTTTTGTTCCACACTTTTTAAAGATCAGAACAAAATGGAAATACTAATTTTAAAGATGAAGATCATCCGTGAAGATGAACCATAACTTAAATTAACTTAGTTGTGCAATGACTGAGAAGTTCACTGCACTGTTCTTAAAATAATCCTATGTAATAACAGTCTCTCTATATTGGTGCTTATACATCCATACTATAAGAACTTAATATTGAAGAAGGCTGGCTAGTAAAGAAGATTACAGAGAGAAAACTTAAATATTTTGGACACATTAAACGTCATGATAATCTAGAGAAAACCATTTTGGAAGGGTACATAATGGGAAAAAGAAAGAGAGGAAGACCAAGGCAAAGATGGCTGCAAGACATAGTTGATGATCTGCAAATGGATGCATCAGCAGCAGGCCATCTTGCTCACAACCGAGAGGCCTACAGGAGTGCTGTTAAGGAGGCAAAGTTCCGCAAGGGACATGCAAATGAATGAATGAATATATGTGTATTCATATTTTATGTAAAAAAAAAAAAATAGCACACTTAACAAACTGATTGGGACTGGAATATCTTGTAGAGGCAAGCTAATGTGAAAGATTATAGTTATGCCAGTTTGAACGAATGATCAAATGAAGATTCTGGCTTAATCTCTACTCATGAATGTCACAGAAACCATGTTGAATATCTAATACTAACATCTGAGTTTTTATGTGTCACAATTTAAATCACTGTATTTACAATATCAACTCAATGATACAGCACTGCTTATATCTACTTTATACTGCAAGAGATGTCACATTTTCCACATCTACAGATGCACACTATGCCACAATAAAGATGCAAGAAAGTTACAAATTGTCATGTATATACAAGAGACCTCAACAACTGGTTAACTTCAGGGAGCATACAAATGCTACACAATACAGGAACTAGCTACACAGGAACACAACACAGTTATTTGCTACACATGAATGTAACACAGATATTAGCTACACAGAAACACAACACAGATATTACCTACACAGGAACACAACACAGATATTAGCCACAGAGAAACACAACACAGCTGTTAGCTACAAGGAACACAACACAGATATTAGCTACACAGACAGCTAAACAATAAACTGATAGTAGTAGAAATCAGCTACAAAGACAGAACAGTAGTAAAAGCAACAGCAGTAAGAGTTGGCCATATGTGAATACTTCAGCTGATACTCTTTAATGCGAGGAGGAAAGATACAGACTCTTTAATGTGAGGAGGAAAGATACAGACTCTTTAATGTGAGGAAGAAAGATACATACTCTTTAATGCGAGGAGGAAAGATACAGACTCTAATGTGAAGAGGAAAGATACAGACTCTAACATGAAGAGGAAAGATAAAGACTTTAATGAGAGGATGAAAGATACAGACTTTAATGAGAGGAGGAAAGATACGGACTTTAATGAGAGGAGGAAAGATACAGACTTTAATGAGAGGAGGAAAGATACAGACTCTAATGTGAGGAGGAAAGATACAGACTCTAATGTGAGGAGGAAAGATACAGACTTTAATGAGAGGAGGAAAGATACAGACTTTAATCAGAGGAGGAAAGAAGTACATGATACTAAGTTAATAAACTAATGCCCTGGAGCTCACCCCATTCAGCACATCAAGCTAATAAAGATGGGATCCCCATTCAGCACATCAAGCTAATAAAGATGGGATCCCCATTCAGCATATCAAGCTAATAAAGATGGGATCCCCATTCAGCATATCAAGCTAATAAAGATGGGATCCCCATTCAGCATATCAAGCTAATAAAGATAGGACCCCATTCAGCATATCAAGCTAATAAAGATAGATCCCCATTCAGCATATCAAGCTAATAAAGATAGATCCCCATTCAGCATATCAAGCTAATAAAGATAGATCCCCATTCAGCATATCAAGCTAATAAAGATAGATCCCCATTCAGCATATCAAGCTAATAAAGATAGATCCCCATTCAGCATATCAAGCTAATAAAGATAGGACCCCATTCAGCATATCAAGCTAATAAAGATAGATCCCCATTCAGCATATCAAGCTAATAAAGATTGGATCCCCATTCAGCATATCAAGCTAATAAAGATAGGATCCCCATTCAGCATATCAAGCTAATAAAGATGGGATCCCCAATCAGCATATCAAGCTAATAAAGATGGGATCCATCATACAGAAATGACAAAATAAAATTAAAAAAAAAAAAAAAAAACGAGATAACTGTTACATTCAGATGAAGAAGAAACTGAGGAAGATCTATGCTGCTCAAGTGACTGCTGGAAATAAACCAAAGTTAATCATGACACATTATACGTATTTTACTGTGAATAAAATGCTCATGTGTAAAATGTACTCATATTCTGGCTGAAAATACATCCTTAAATGATAATTATACTCTTTTTTTTTTTTTTAAAGTTATTCATTATACATCAGTGGGCATATATTTTACATCAATTTTTAAAATTTTTCTTTAGGCATCATGTGTCGAAGCTTGAAACATGTCAAAGGAATTCATATATCACATCAAATATAAAGTTATTGCTTCAAAATGCTGAAATAGAATAAATCTTTTCTTCTCCTCCTGCTGTCTGAACACCAAAGTGAATTAAAATGTTAAACCTTTATTGTAAATAATCATAGGAACAAGAAACAAATCAGGTGCACAAACATCCACCGACTCAGAATGCTCGAACATAAAACAGTCCATACAATGAGAACAGTCCAAACAATGAGAACAGTCCATACAATGAGAACAGTCCAAACAATGAGAACAGTCCATACAATGAGAACAGTCCATACAATGAGAACAGTCCAAACAATGAGAACAGTCCATACAATGAGAACAGTCCATACAATGAGAACAGTCCATACAATGAGAACAGTCCATGTAATGACCTCAAAGGAAACTGCATCTCGCTTCTGGCACTTCATCAAACTTCAAGCTCACTAAACACTTTGCGACACCACTGGATGCTGGGAGTTTTTGGATAATCATCCAACTGAAGTTGCAGTTTCTCTGCCTTTTGAAGCTTCTCCTCAAATGCGACGGTATATTCTCTGTCGAAAGCATCTGCATTGAAAATAAAACCACAGTGTTATAATAACTCAAGTTCTTAACAAAAATACTGATTTTATTCTTGCCAGGGAATTCCTGACCTCCACAATAAAACGGAAATTTTTTTCTAGGCATTGCATTGTGAGGGGATCTGAGTGGCAAAGCAGTTAATGCACTAGTCTCTCACGATGAAGGTCAGTAGTTTGAATCTGGCTTAAGCCACTTCAGCTACCTAGCTGTTCTGTAACTAGAGAAGGAAAGGTGGCTAGTCATTACCTTCTACTATGTCAATATGTTAATATTAACACATATCCTCTATGTGCTTCACGGCAAATCTAGGTTACCTTTACCTTTTACCATTATAGTACTGTGATTGTGAACACTTCTAACTTTACCTCAAAAAACTATTCTTTTGTATGACCTCTATGCAGCACACAAATTATGCTCTTCGTACAGGATGCTGTAACAGAAGACATAGAAACACAATTCTAGAGTCATGTGGGAACGGATGCTTTATTTTTTTTTCCCTCAAAAGAATCAAGAAGTGGGCTTCTCAAATGATCCCACCATGATGAAGAATACAATGATCCCAAGCCCAGGGTATGGCTGAAGTGATACAACTGTTCTTGGGGCTGATTCTGGGAGACAGGACAAAATCTTGCCTGGCTCTGACTGAAAGTTACACCACTTTTTCACGGCTGTCTTTTCTCACTTGCATGACTATCTCCAGTAGCAATTTACTAATCTTATTTTGATAGTACCGCCAATAAGAATTTTCAGAATCTATTTTTAAATACTGTTACTGATTATTTATTTTTTTTTTTTTGCCAGATAAGTCATACCATGATCAATGTTTTCTCTGCCGCAGGCTGCAAAGGAGAGGAAAAGAACTTCTCTGTACATGCTTCTGAAGTGTCGCTTGCGTGGCATCATGCGACGTCGAGCCATTGTTATAAGTCTCAGTCCATTCAGTACATCATTTCGTTTGATGGATGCAATAATCTGCCACATCAAACTAGCAAAAAAAAAAAAAAAAAAGATCTGAACAAATATGGCAGGTATTAGCTAATAGTACACATAAACAACAAATAACACATAAACAACAAATAACACATAAACAACCACTTCAAATGTAAGAAATATTTTTTGTGAGCAAAACTTATGCTCCGAGTTTTGTTTATGAACTCAACTAATATTACTAACGAGAAGCAAAACCATGATATAGTTTAACTGTGACTCCTCACTGAGTGATATGGGATAATTATACAAAAAAAAAGGCAGTGAATAAAAGGCAGATAAAATTAACACAAAAGATAACAAAATGGGGGGGGGGGGATGTGCTGATGCAGAGAGTGAGTTGAAGAAAATAGCATTTAACGGTAACTGCTAATGTCACAAGCATAATGGAAGTAATTATTAATTAGATGCAGCGACAAAGACAATGTTAGTGATCATGCTTTCCTATTTTATGTACACCTTTGTATTTCAAATCACAAATGTTATATTTCTTTTCCCCTGCCTCTTGGTCAGCCATTCATATACTCATTTCTCCCAGCCTCTATCTCCTCCTTTATAACAAAAACAAACCCTGCCACAAAAATCGAAATTTCATCAAGCTTCAAAAGCATGCACATCATGCACGGATGTGGGTGATACAAGAGGGGAGACAACATCAAGATTTACACTGAATGTAGAATGTGAATTGCTACAGCAAGAAACAGAACATACTGCAGATTTGCTACAGCAAGAAACAACAGAAGAGAAGTTAGAATAGCAAAAACAGCATTGACGTTAAAAAATCTTAAGAACATATGGCACTCAAAAGTTATGAGCACAAAAACCATGCTAAGATTTAATTCAAATGTAATATCCACCCTCATTTATGCATGTGAAAGCTGGAAAATAACTAAAGAAATAGACAACAAATTAGACTCTTTTGAAAACAAATGCCACTGGAACAATCTCAGTATAAAGTAGAACAAATTCAAGAACAAAGCAGAGATAAGGCAGATGAGTCTCATGGGTGATTAGAAAAAGGAGATGGACATATATCGGTCACATGATGAGAAGAAACAGTCAGAGAATTCCAAAACAAGCTATCAAGTGGAACACAAAAGGCCGAAGAAAAAGAGGTCGACCACGTGAAACTCTAAAGAGGACATTGTTAAGAGAGACTAAATTAGTAGGCATACAATCCCTTGATGAGGTTGAAAAGCTTGCCAAAAACAGGAAAACTTGGTGAACTACCTTGCGAGCACTATGTGACGTTTAACAGCATGAAAAAGATGCAAGGAAAATTATAAACATCTTGAAACTGAACAGATTACACTGGTTGGGTCATGCAGAAAGAATGGAAGAGAACAGACAAATGAGAATGATGTTATGTATGAGAGATGATGGAAACAAGACCAAAAGGTAGACCAAGACAAAGATGGAAAGACAACATAGAAGTGAACATACAGGTGTCACCAACTGGAAAGAGAAGATTAGGAACAGGGAGGAATGGAAGCAAACTTTATCTCCAGCAATGAGCCTTAATGGCTCATAAAAGCTGAGGAAGAAGTCTTTTCTAAAAATCAAAAATATAACAATGAACTTCGTATACTTACGGTCTACTGAAATATTCCGAGTCTATGATCAGAGCATCAACAACTGTGGACTTGTGACCTAAAGTTAGTAAAATCAGAACAAATTAGCATGTCTTCTCACAACTCAAAAATCCACAAGTCTGGCTTAAAAGAGAACAGATATATACACAAGTGTGTGTTTGAATCTGTTAGGTACAAAGCACACATAATCAGAGAAAGATGAAAAAATAGGAACAGAGATAAAGTAGAAGAACAAAACAATGAATGTACATAACTTCTACATGCTTTGTTATATTCTCAACAACAAATTCTCTCTATGATTCTTCTTTTTTAATGTCCCTTGATCCTGATGTGATGGCCTAAGGTAAGGAAGGTGAAGAAAGACGATAAGAACTAAAGTGCTTCATTTCTGTACATGTAAGATGTATGTGTTTCATCCTGGGGTAACAGCCCAGAAAGTAAAACAAAGAAAATTAAGTGATAAACTGAGTCTGTGCTATGCATTCTTCTTTACACCCCAATGCTGAGAGAGAGATCAGTCTTCCACATTACAGTTTCTTTAAAATATACAAGAAAGCCAGGTGCCACAACAATAGGTAGATTGCACTCTCCTGGCATTGTGACACTTATTTTTGTTCTGTGTATAAAGTCAGGATTACTTTGACACAGAAGAATAATTAGTAAAATTTTTGGATACACTGATACACATAAAACTCATTAAAATACAAGGACAAGTAACAAATATTTTCATATATCCTTCAATAGTTACGCTAGTGTAGTGGTCAGAGCACTCGTCTAGCAAACCAAATGGTCGAGGGTTCGAATCCCCAGCTGAGCAGGAATTTTTTTCTAACTACTATGGCCCCAGGGTTCACCTTTCATTCATTCATATGTCCCTTGCGGAACTGCTTCCCTAACAACATTCCTGTAGGCCTCTCAGTTGTGAACAAGATGGCCTGCTGCTGATGCATCCATTTGCAGAACATCAACGATGTCTTGCAGCCATCTTCACCTTGGTCTTCCTCTCTTTCTTTTTACCATTATGTACCTTCCAAGACAGTTTTCTCTAGATTATCATGATGTTTAATGTGTCCAAAATATTTAAGTTTTCTCTCTTTAATCCTCTTTACTAGCCAGCCTTCTTCAATATTAAGTTCTTGTAGTATGGATATATTTGTTCTTTTTTTGTGTCCATGATATCTGAAGAACTCTTCTGTAGCATTTAACTGAGTTCACCCAGCCTCAGAAAATGGGTACCAGAGAAATCTGGGAAGGTAAAGTGCCCAGGAGTTATACTGACCACATCACTCTTTCACGTTCTGAAGGTCATGGAAAATATGGGCCTAACACCATATTCCCCAATATGCCTTAAATGGCATGGAAACAGGAATTTTAGCTTTACCTTCAACAGTTACATCACTTGATTTGTGGTAACTTTTTGAGACTCACCTTCACATATTTGAAGAAAGTGACAGAAAAAGCACAGAAAATTGTCTTAGAGGACTAAATAATCAACAGAATGGCTGCAAAAGAAGTACAAATATGTACTGAGTATATCCAATCTTGAGAGTACCAGTTGGGCATGATACAAAACTTCTCACATCTAAAGAAACTTGAAGAGTTCATATGTTATGCTGATCAACATACCTGCTCGCCAGGCTAAATACAAGGGGAGGCCAATCTCATCATGTATCCTCACATTATCCCACTGAGGCCGTATCAAAATATTTCGGTTGCTGTACATACCTTTATATTTTGCCAAGTTCTGTGGGAAATGAACATCACTATTAACAAAATTACTTTTGGTTTTTAGGCTCAAAACTATCAAGTACCACATCAAACAGCAGAACACAAGAATTCTTGCATTTGCTTACAGGGATACTGTACTTTGATATGCCAAGCCATGCAATAAGATATTATTTTTCAAAGGTTTGGCTTCCAATCTTAGTAACTAGATCAGGGAATACCATTATGAAAACTACAGGGTTATGGAAATATCCTAGCATATGATGGAATTTTGGCCTGCGATCCAGAGTTCTGTGGGTAGGCCACCTTAAACAGAAAAGGTGCTCTTACCATCAAAGTTACACAATACCATATTAATTAATTTCTCCGAAAATTAAGGTTATACAATGAACTACTTATTATTTTCTTTGAAAACTAAGATTGCACAATACTCTATTCAATAATTTCTCTGAAAACTAAGGTTATACAATGAACTACTCATTAATTTCTCTGAAGACTAAGGTTATACAATGAACTACTCATTAATTTCTCTGAAAACTAAGGTTACACAATGAACTACTCATTAATTTCTCTGAAAACTAAGGTTACACAATGAACTACTCATTAATTTCTCTGAAAACTAAGGTTACACAATGAACTACTCATTAATTTCTCTGAAAACTAAGATTACACAATGAACTACTCATTAATTTCTCTGAAAAAAAAACAACCTAGAAAATGTTTATTTTCCTCTCAATGGATACAGACTTGAGCAAAGTCTATTATTCATGGGATCTACCTTCATCCTACTTCATTTCATTCATTGGTAGCCATTTATTCAGTGCAGGTCCAGTGTGCCTCACCTTGCAGATAGACATTCCCATTTTGCGAGGCTAGTTTCCCATGCACTAGAGTATCAAGTGTCCATTTTTACAGCTGAAGAAAGCCATGAACTTTCATGAGAGAAAACAAGTTACTATCAATTACTCTTCTTAGGCTCCCACCAGAAAACATGGTTTAGATGGTATTACCTATTCATTCATTCATTTGCATGTCCCTTGCGAAACTTTGCCTCCCAAACAGCACTCCTGTAGGCCTCTCGGTTGTGAGCAACATGGCCTTCTGCTGCTGCGTCCATTTGCAGATCATCAACGATTTCTTGCAGCCATCTTCGTTTTGGTCTTCCTCTTTTTCCCATTATGTATCCTACCAATATGGTCTTCTCTAAATTATCATGATGTTTAATGTGTCCAAAATATTTAAGTTTTCTCTCTTTAATCCTCTTTACTAGCCAGCCTTCTTCAATATTAAGATCTTGTAGTATAGATATATCTGTTCTTTTTTGTGTCCACGATATTTGAAGAACTCTTCTGTAGCATTTACATTCAAAGGCATTTTATGTGTTTCTCAGCTGTTTTGTTAAGTGTCCTGGTCTCACAGGCATATGTTGCAATGAGAAAGATGCATGACCTTAAAAATCTTATTTTTGTAGTTCCATCTGCTCCTCTCCACAGATTCTATAGTTGTTTTACTTTCTGAAGAACAATAGATGTCCTCCTTTTAATTTCCCTCATTGTATCTCCATTATTAGTTAGTAGTGATCCAAGATATTCAAAACTCTCCACTTCTTCCAATTTTTCCTCATTGATATATATTTCAGCTGCCTTGTTTGTTTTGTCAGTTGTCATCAATTTAGTTTTCTTTGCATTAAGATAGAGGTTCTGCTCTTCGCTGTTCTTACGGACTGACATAATTAGTTTTTCCATTACTTTTTGTGTTGTGGATAGTAACACTGTGTCATCAGCATATCTAATCTCTGGTATTTCATAACCTCCAATTGTTATGGCATCGTAATATTCTTTGTCTACATCTTCTCTAACATTCCTCATTATATTTTCAGTATACAAGTTAAATAAGTAGGGTAACAATATGCACCCCTGATGGACCCCTTGTTTTATGTCAAACCAAGTTGTTGTTTCACCATTTATTCTTACTGCTGCTTGTTGGTCTAGATACAGCAGTGATGTTAATTGTATCAAATGTGTTGGAAATCCCATTTTTTCCATTATTTCCCAAAGTTTCTGGTGTTGTACACAATCAAATGCCTTTGAGTAGTCTATAAAGGATAAATATAGATTCACATTAAAATCTCTGCATTTCTCTATTATTAATCTTAGATTGAATATATGATCTCTTGATCCTCTTCCTTGCCTGAAACCAGCTTGGACCATATTGACTTCTTCTTCTATTTTCTTACGAAGTCTACTCATTATGATTTTTAACAGAATTTTACTGGCATGACTAATCAGGACAACAGTTCTGTAGTTTGTGCATAATTTCAGGTTACCCTTTTTTGGCAGTGGTATGAATACAGTTCTTTTCCATTCTTTTGGCCAAATACCTGAATGCCATATCTTTTTGCACAGTGCATGATAGATTGTTGCACACTCCTTTCTTCCTGCTTTAATAAATTCAGCTCTTATCTCATCACATCCTGGTGATTTACCATTTTTCAGATTCTTTATTGCCCATAAAACTTCTACTATTGTCGGTTCAGGTTCTTTCTCCTCCAATAATAATTCACACTGTTGATTTCTGTTTCCACAGTCAGTTGTTTTATACATTCCTTTGCAATATTCCTTCCATCTTTCTAGAATTTCCTCTGTCTCTGTCAAGGTATTCCCCATCTCATCACAAATTACACTTAGCTTAGGTGTGACATTTCTCGTCAATGTCTTCATTTCTTTAAACATTTCACTATCTCTTCCACACTTCTGATGTCTTTCTATTCTTTCACAACAATCTTGTATGTACTTTTTTTTGTCTTTTCTTATGTTTCTTCGTATTACCTATACCTGTGAATTTAAAGGCTTACCTCTGGTTTGTTACAGCTAAAAGCTTTGGATGACAGAAGAAACGCTATCAAATGAGTTGGTACCTCAATGCGACGAAAGAACCACACCTGAAATAACACAGATATATAAAAAAAAAACACATTTTAAAAAACTGCACAGAAAAGAAAAATTTCCTCACATTTATTATTTTAAAAAAAAACAAAACATTAGGGTAGTTATGGCACTACTGAACATAACCAAGAGCTGTGACATCACTAGTTTTCAGTGCATAACTATAGCCTTTCTATTTTTACCTTCGTGAATCTTTTAATACAACCAGGGAGCGGTGTTAGTGCAGTGGATTAATCACTTGCTTGGTGACCAGGCGACTCAGTTTTAATTTCCACTCACCAAGATGGCAGTCAAACTGTGGCTTGCAAAAAAATTCCCGGGGTTCACCGAGCCTCAAGAATAAAATGGGTACCAGAGTTAATGCTCTGGGAAGGGAGAGGATAACACCGCAAGCCATGGAGTTCATGCTGATAGTGGCATTAGTTGGCAGTTTCTGGTCAACTGCTGACTAGGTAGCCAAGCATTTATTGTTTATCCGTGCGCAACAACACTGGTTCACAGCTCATACCTTTAATAGAACCATCGGAACATTTCTCAACAGAATATAAATAAAGCAGACAGCCCATTCACAAGAAACTCATCCATACTAGGTTCCAAAATATGATAGGATGCTCTTCCACAAAGCTATCAGATGCTAGACATATGCTGCCTTCATGGTCCAGGACGTATTCCAGCTCCTTCCTCAACACCAGTGGACTCAGGTAGGGCACCACAACTGGCTCTGATGATGATGGTGCCCTGTGGACATAAATTATGTTTTCACAGATTTAATATCTAATATATGTATATATATATTATTTAAAAAAATTTTTTTAAAAAGGCAAAATCTCCATTTCCAGGGCATTAAAGCATATTGTGAATATTGTGTAAGGCCCATATCTTCAAGACCATTGGCATATGAACGTGTGATGTGGTCAGTATCACCCCTGGCTGCATTTACTTTCCCAGATTTCTCCGGTACTCATTTTTTTTAAGGTTTGGTGGACGGGCCCCTGGGCCTTTTTTCTGTGTGGTGATACCAGAAAAAAATTCCCACTGCTGGGAGTTGAACTCAGTACCACCAAATTAGTAGACCGAGTGTCTAACCACTCAGCCAGCCAGGCCACCATAAAATTTATTAAGTGATAACAAATCTTCAGTAAATGCTGTCCTGTGCCCTTGACTTAATATAGCTCTGATCTATTTGTCTTTTGTGAGGTCAATTTTTTTCAACAATTTTAAACACAAAACAGGAATTATGACTTCTGCTAACCTCATCATGATTTCAACATTTTAAAACACAAAACATAAGAATTATGACACCTGCTAACCTTGTCATGATTTCTTTCTTCATGCTAAATGATGTAGCAGTGGGTGGAGATTTAGGGACCTCCTTCTCTTCCTCTATGGACAGAGTTAGAGGTGAGTACTGAAAACTGTGAGTCTGGCCATCAATACATGAGCCAGGTGTTAGACTATCAGTCGCTGTGGTCATGCACTCACTGATGCACCGTCGCAGTGAGATATTAGCAGCCTCTTCAGACTCCAGCAGTGAGTCACCCTTCTCTAATGGACTCTGGACTTTCCCAGGTGAAGGTTCCGTGAATTTGCTGCCAGTTTTGGCTTCTGACTGTTGCTCACTTTTGGCTAGCAACTTTTCAGTTATTGAGGTGCTCTGCTCACTATTGAAGACAACTGGCTCTGGGTTCCCTCGCCAGTCCTGAAAAAAAAAAATACAGCCAACTTGATCATTTTTCTTAATGCTTCTTCAACCTTTCCACAACTTTTTGAAAATGATCTTCACTAGACTTCCTATTTTAGAGAAAATGGGAACTAAATTTAAAAAAAAACCTTTTATTGACAATTTTTTTCCTCTTCTGAAATTCATATTCTCTGCTGACAGACAGCTATGTTCTCTCTTATATAAATCTTGTGAAAAGACCCAGACCACAAGTGACCATGTGAATATAAAGGTAGCTACTAAAAGGTAACACTGTTTTGCATTATATGCACCTGTGGGACATGGTATTAGTATCCACATTTTCCTTGAGTTGAGAGTGAGGCATCATGCCTAGCTGCCTTTCCTTCTTTGGCTCAAAAACAAGCCAGGTACCAATTTCTACAGCTGGGTGACTGGGACACCTCTGATGGATCTGAACCACCACCCTTCGCCATGAGAGACTGGTGAACTAACTACTTGACACATCACTCAGATGCCCATGAATACCCCTAGCGGAAATGCATCCAAATTCATGAACTCGGCCAGCATTAAGAGAAACTCCTCCACCTCACTGAGGAGAGTAAACATAATGTAATGCAAAACAGACAAGAGAGACTGGTCCTGCTTTAACAAGCACATCATAGCATGGTCACAACTACCTAGAGGCTGCCACTACTGAGACTGTTATTGCAACATGAAACATGATCCACGTAACATCAAGTCTCAATATCTCAAAGCAACTAAGGTTCATTTATACAGTATCACATCCTGGCTGATGATCTCATTTCTCAATCCAGAATAAGAGAACTACTATGTGTTAATGAATGCATTCCCTGCTCAGTGTAACATTTCACTGTCAACATTACACGTGACAAGCTAGAAAGAAATGATATACTTGCCTTGATGTAAACTTGGAGGTGAGGGACAAACTTGGCACGACAATAGGGACAACTGAAATAATATAAAAGATCTTATTTAGAATAATTAATTTCCTACGAAATAATGGCCCTTCTCTATATATGTCTTGCATCTGGTCTATTTCTCATGAACATGCAGGAAATAATTGGATCCTGACAAAGCAGTTTGAAATCTGAAATTATGGAGAAAATGGGATAAGTATCAATGGAGAAAGAATGTATGTTCAAATGAACAGTAGGCTGAGACTAAAAGATAAGCTGGCTACATATGACTAAACTGCACTTACCCAAGGAAGGTTCTGCAATTAATCAGAAAGAAGCAAACTTACGCAGTTTAGACAAGCCCAGTTGATAAATAAAAAAAACTTGCTACAACAGCCAACCAACGGACACCTGAATGACGAACGACAAGTATTGAGAATTACTGAAGCACAGCAGGACAGCACACAAAACATTTAGTACATCAGAAAAATGGTTCCCTGCGGACCATGGAAGAGAGAGAGAGCTTATTATTGCTTATATGATGTCACAAACATTAACGGACAGTCTTTGTTCTGTTGATCGGTGCCTCAGGGGACATGGATGTTCGTGCAGCACATGTAGAAAGTTAAAGAATGAAACGACTATTTTAAAACAGTCTGCTGTGGATAGTTTAGAAAAATGCTGCAGAAGGGGAGATTTAGAACTTCCACTGTGTTGTCACTTCTACAGCATTTTTTTTGTTGGAATTAAGTATGTAAAAACAGCCCTTTTAGATCATAAAGGCATCAAGGGGATATGGTGTTAGTGACATATTTTCATTGATATGTCAGCATACTAGAAGATTATGTGGTCAGTGTCATGCCCGACTGCCTTTCCTTCCCCAGCTCCAGTAGCCAAGTACTAATTTCTACAGCTGAGTGACTGGGGTACCTCCAGCTGGATTTGAACCACCTACCTTCACCATGAAAGACTAGTGCCTTACCACTTCACCACTCAGATGCAGTTAGAATGAAGTCCAGAGACAACTAGGAAATATTGAATCTGCACAGAAAATCCCAGTAAAGAAGTCAAAATTACCTGGTATTGAGATTAGAATCCTCTGCTGACCAGCCAGCCATGATCTCCTCATCATAGATAAGATGGCAACACTTAGTACATCGTGAGCATGAGCTGATCTCAACTTCCATGGCTACCTAAATAAAGACATCACACACACACACAACCCATCAAACAATCCATTTTTTTTTCCAACTATGCTGATCATGTGAAGTCCCATGTATATGGGAATATATTTCCCCTTAAATACATGGACAACAAAGTAAAGTCTACTCTAGTGTGACTAACCTGTGGCTAGATTTCTGTCTATGTGTTTGTATTCAGACCTTGTGGGAGTTTAATTTCTAAAAATAGAATTTCTGTGCCTACATCACCTCAGTTCCATTTTAAGTGTCATGAAAGAAAGAAAAAAAAAACCAGCTGTACAGATTGCTTGATTTAAACACTTCTTTAAGAGATGCTTCATGACCATCACAAGGCTAGCACACTCTTCTCTTGTGGTGAACCACCAGATTCTCCTGCTGATAAGACTCAATTTTTAGTCATTCTCTTGCAAATCTTCTCTTTCCAACATTTTCTGAAGTGTTCTCTCCCTTCCTTAACATTTAATGGTTTACAACTTAACTCTTTGGCCACCGACAACATCTATCATACACGAAACATTTTTTTCTGTTATACTTCATAACTACTGCCAGGTTTTACCAGGAAGTGATACAAAGCTTATTTTTAGCAGTTATGACAGTTCAAATCTGCAAACTCCCTGCTATGAAAGAAAATCATGTAACTGGCAAGCATGTGAAAAAAATAAATCTTTAATATCTATTGATATGGTAGTCTAAAGCTTAAGCATTAACTTTAAAAGTAGATACATTTTGCTGTCAGCAACAGCAACAGAATAACAGCTAGGCAGGCTGTGAGGCTGACATATTTTTAACAGTCCGCCTGTCTTTAAGAACTGCTAATTTTTTTAAATAATGCAGAACTAACTAAAATTAAATCCATGAAAAGAATACTGTTGATAAAACTACAGCAAAGTTGACTGACTGGGTCAGTGAATATGAGATGACCAAGATTCCTCTATATCTATTTTTTAGTAGTCTTAGCAACAGGCTCTGTCTGGCTAACAGGATGGCCTCATCATGGTTTGCCCAAAGTGGTGAGGTTTGCTGAAAAGCTTGCTTTTGAGTCTGTTATGGGTCTTCAAGCTATCTACCATAATCTACTCTCAATTCAACATGATGCCATGTTCCAGTACCATAATCTACTCTCAATTTAACATGATGTCATGTTCCAGTACCATAATCTACTCTCAATTCAACATGATGCCATGTTCCAGTACTATAATCTACTCTCAATTCAACATGATGCCATGTTCCAGTACCATAATCTACTCTCAATTCAACATGATGCCATGTTCCAGTACTATAATCTACTCTCAATTCAACATGATGCCATGTTCCAGTACCATAATCTACTCTCAATTCAACATGATGCCATGTTCCAGTACTATAATCTACTCTCAATTCAACATGATGCCATGTTCCAGTACCATAATCTACTCTCAATTCAACATGATGCCATGTTCCAGTACTATAATCTACTCTCAATTCAACATGATGCCATGTTCCAATACCATAATCTACTCTCAATTCAACATGATGCCATGTTCCAACACCATCATGGCATTGGCTGCCAACAGCCTCTTGCTCAAATCTCCAGAGTTATGAAACAACAACAACACCACCATATCCCCCCTTTAGCCTTTTCTTCACTTTTCCCATATACCAATGAATGAATATGTAACTAATCTTTACACATTCTCACTGGTTTCAAATCTTCTTCATTCCATGATTCTGGCCTCAGACATCTGTATTTACTGTCCAGATGAACTATGCTGGTTCGAATATAGGACTCACCTTAATTAGGTCCTCAAACTGCTTATCTGTCACAGTTCCAGATCCCACCCCAGCAGAGCTATTTGTGGGCACTTCTCTCAAACAGCTGTATTCATCCAAGTAAGATGGTGAAGGCACACTTTCTGCAAACAAGTATTTTTTTTTTTACAAATCTGCTTCAAGCAATCACATCACTTTGAAAAACAATAACATCTTTACATTTAAAACCACATTAACAGTGATGCCCTAAAACTCATTCCAAATAAATATTTAAAGGAAAAGTGGTCTCTTTATACTAAGAACTACACTAACCTCCTGGGCATTAGCCCCCATATGTTACATGGGTCAGGTTTTTTATGCTAAAACTGTTAGCCCTGTATGTTGCTATGTTCTAACCTGATTTTGACCACATACAAAGTCCAAATAACACTTACAGTACTACTGTGCTGTCACTGAATGAAATGAGGTCAAGCTTCTAAACATAATTATGGAAACTCTTTTAATTAATAATAATGGTTTCAGCATGGTTTTTTTTTCACCAGAAACGTAATGCTAACTCAGTCAGTCAGTCATCTGCATGTCCCTTGCAGAAATTTGCCTCCCCAACGGCTTCTCAGTTGTAGGCAAGATGCCCTGCTGCTGATGCATCCATCTGAAGATTATCAACGATGTCTTGCAGCCATCTTCACCTTGGTCTTCCTCTCTTTCTTTTTCCCATTATGTACCCTTCCAAGACTATCTTCTCTAGATTATCATGACATTTAATGTGTCCAAAATATTTAAGTTTTCTTTGTTTAATCCTCTTTACTAACCAGCCTTCTTCAATATTAAGTTCTAGTAGTATGAATATATTTGTTCTTTTCTGTGTCCATTATATTTGAAGAACTCTTCTGTAGCATTTACAAAGGCATTTATATGTTTCTCAGCTGTTTTGTTAAGTGTCCAGGTCTCACAGGCATATAATGCTAACTAAGGAGGTTAATAATGACACTCCCTTAAAAGATATTTAACTCTTTCACTCCAGAAGAACACTGCCAGGATCGGTAATCTTGCACACCTGTGCCAATCAATGCTTGCAGAGATATTTAGGAAAGTCTAAACAAAATAATTCCCAATTACTTTTTGGGATTACAATAGACTTCATAATGAAAAAATGCTGCACAGGTAACACAGGTATTGACTGGGTACATGGGACCCAACTAGAAGATCTTGATTTTGCTGATGACATAACTCTTATCAGTAATAATGTGAATTCCATGCAAGAAAAAAACAGATAGCCTGTCTTCACTGGCTAGCAAAATAGGACTTGAAATTAACAAGGACAAAACAAAAATAATGAAAATTCCCATCAATCAAAATGGAAAAATACACATAGAAGGGACAGATATTGAAGAAGTCAATCAATTTGCATACCTTGGCAGCTACATAGACCAGGATGGTGACACTAGAAAGGAAGTTAGGATCAGAATTGCAAAAGCAGCATCAATCTTCAAGAATCTTGAGAACATATGGAATTCAAAAGTTATACGCACAAAAACCAAGTTAAGACTATTCAATTCAAATGTAATATCCACCCTCATTTATGCATGCGAAAGCTGGAAAACAATTAAAGAAATAGAAAAGAAATTAGACTCTTTTGAAAACAAATGCCTAAGGAAAATACTCGGCATCAAGTGGAATGAATTCAAGAACAATGCAGAGATAAGACAGATGACTGAACAACAACCAGTCTCATGGGTGATCAGGAAAAGGAGATGGACATATGTTGGTCACTTGATGAGAAGAAATGATCAGAGAATCCCAAAACAAGCTATCAAGTGGAACACAACAGGCCGAAGAAAAAGGGGCAGACCGCGTGAAACTCTGAAGAGGACATTATTAAGAGAGGCCAAGCTAACAGGCATAAAATCCTTTGATGAGGTTGAAAGACTCGCCGAAGACAGGAAAAATTGGCGAACTACTTTACGAGCCCTATGTGACGTCTAACGGCACGGGAAGGATATAAGATAAGAAACAAAATAAACAAAATAGAACAGATCTAACCCAACACATATTTTTTAAAATTATAGAGTAGTTCTTTCCAGTTCCTTTTTACTAAAATTTCTCAATAAAACTTTACTCTGGCAGAGCGTGAAGATTAAGTCAGCAGTGAAAGAGTTAAGCAAAAAAAAAAAAAAATGCTCTCTGTCAAGTTATATCTTCACACTGAAATACTGAATAAATTTACTTTACAATGCCAAGTTCATATTACTCTGCTGATGCAATGCAGAACATGGATGAAAAAAATAAAACATAATATTGTTAGTACAGAAAGAGAATTTGGTTAGGCAGCTGAGAACAAAAGAACCACATGAACCACTACACTACTAGTACAGCTAAAGCTCTCATGAGATCATTAATGTCTAGCAAGCCCAGAGAATTTTTGGTGATGTGGCCAAAGCAGAGAAAAAAAAAAGACACTTCAAAGAAAAATGTATCTGAGATACTGAAATATTTGGGCAGCTGAGTTCAACAATTACACTTTCACAAGACAGGTTCAGGGTTAAATACTGAGGTAAAATCTGGAATAAGGAGTCCTTAAATCAGAACATGACTGATCTGAACATCATTCTTGTGAATTTTGTGACATTATTAACACTGACTTCATCAGTCATGGAACAGATGAACTAGTTTCATAGGCAACAGCTTTTTCTTCATATAATCCTGCCTAAGCTTATGGCCAATACATAACTACCTTGGCTTAAGCTCTTCGTATGACACCTGACCATGCTTGTGCCCTTCATATAACTCTACCTAAGCTTGTGCCCTTCATATAACCCTACAGTTACAGAAAAGAAATAATCATTATAAAAATAACCTCATAGTTTTCATTAGGTCATCATGCATTTAGTTTTAATACAAAGTCATCAGTTTGTGAATATTTTATACAAAATAAACTGCGATAAAAAGAACACAGAAATCAAGCTCACCAAAAGACAGTCCAGACAATCTCTTGTTTGCATCATCTGTTTCACTCTCTTCACTATGACTCAGAATGTCCTGGCTGCCTCCATGCCTCAGACGTTCACGAAGGGTTCCACTGTTGCTGCTGGCATCATTTGCATCAAGCTCCTCAACAGAATGGGTCAAGGAGCTCAAAGAACCCAGGGAACCAAGAGATCCATTCTTTAAAGGTGTGGTTATTGTCTGTTTCAGTTCATTCAGCTTAGTAAAGGCAGCTTTGGAAGCCCATTTTATATAGCTTCCTATGGCTTCATTTGTCTTCCTAAGACTCTGGGTCCTACGAAACATGAAGTCACTGGGTCTTTCCTTCTTTGTATCTGTCAAGGAATTAATGGATTCAGCATCCTCTTCTACTTGTTTTGATGGTGTTGTGTGACCTGCTGGCATGTCACCTCCTGAGGAACTTAAAGTACAATCTGGCTCGTCCAAGGATGGGTTGACAGAGACTTCATTAAACTGACCACTCAGCTTGTCATCAGAAATGGACACTGAATGTCTCAAATCTGATCTGTCTGTAGAGGTTATCATGTTGTCACTGACATTATAACCAGACTTAATACTGCTGTTTTGCTGAGAATTTGAGCTTGCTGTCACCTCAGAATTATTCTCAGAGAGGGCACCAGAGTCAATACTAGAATGTGCTGCCTGTCCATTCTCAGCTTGCATCACTATACTATGATTAGGAGTGCTACAAGGCTTGTCTGGTGCTGTTTTTATAATGGATGATAATTCTTTCTTTTCTTTGGAATCTGTGTTTGTGTCTCCAACCACTGAATCAGATTCTGGTATCACCTTTGCTTTTCTACCACTGGATGGAGTGGAGGGAGCTTGACTAGAGATGTTGGAATCACTTATGGTCACTGATGGTACAGTCTGAAGTTTGTTTGAATCTGGATGTAAAGGAGGACAGATAGCCCCCATGGATTTACTTACGTGAGCTTCATTCTGAATGGCTGGCTGCATATCAGACAAATAATACATGTTAATGTTAGTATTATCACCGGAAGCACAATCCGAATTTTTAACGGAATCAGCTTCATTGGATAGTGAAGCATTCCCATCTTCATTTTTAATCAAATCTGAATAACGAAATGTAACCTTTGACCCCTCCTCAGCATCATTACTGCCACTAGCAGTGTTGTGTCTTGGAGACCTCCAGCCAGCAAACAGGCTCATTGAACGAGATGGCTTGTTCTGGCCTTCCCCTGCACTGCGATGTCTTCGACGCTTGGCCTCTTCCACTTCCAGCCGCAAGTCAGTGTCCGGCAGAAAAGAACTTCTTTCCTGGCTGGCCTGACTTATAATAACCAAACCGCATGAATTAGTTACTGTTGAAATAAGAAAAAGAAGCAATTCTGTGAGTGAAATGTATTCAATCATCACTGAAATACTGAATGTTAAATAAATCAAAGGTTTACAAAACTACCTTAGTGAATGGAGGTTTTTTTTCTCATGGTACCTAGTATTTAGTCAAAAGTTCAAGGTCTGAAAAAGTAAAACTGAAAATAAATGCCAAGAATATAAAACAAATTAAACTGAAAGAATACAACCAAAATTTTCAATTATAAAATGTTAAAGATCAGATACTCCTATTAAAATGAAATACACTCAAGCCACCACCTCCCATGAAAAAGAAAAATCCTCCTCCAGATAATCATGGAAAGGGAAAATTGAATAATCATGGAAAGGGAAAATTGAATAATCATGTAAATGAATTACACAAAAAAATAATAAAAGTGTGGGGAAAAAAATCTGAAGTGAATTGAACTGACTGGCTCAGAAAGGACCAAAACAGAGAAAACTGCAAACCCATGTTAAGAAATCCCTCACCATTTTCACATCAAGAATTATCAGCACCACTAATGTGGTTAGTAGTAATGTAAACTAAGTTCACAATTCACAGCTTTTAACCTCATATTCAACACAGAAGTCTGATATCTATACTTTCCGACACTGCAACCAATGTTCCCTCTAAGCTGCATGGCAGCACACACAAAAACATCATGCTGCGCATGAAATTTTATATGCTGCACAAAAAAAAACACTGCTGTGTTTATTTTTTAATTTCCTTATGTTACTCTATGCTATGGTACACTAATGACAGCACTAAATGAGTTTGTTTTAATGATTTTTTTAAATTTTAAATTATGCTCTGTGGTCTGATGTTATGATGTACATTTGCACACAAAATATTTCTGAGAATATGGCTTGAAAATTTTGTCCGCAAATCACAAAACCTTAGTGGGAACATTGACCACAACTGAATTTTTTTTTTTTAAATTTGAAAGCCTCTGATGTAAATGGATATACTATAATTTCTTACATCGAAATCTGATATGGTTATAAAAAGCACTACTCAAGTTACACAAGTGTACTCCGCAGCTGACAGTACACTATTCTCTTTATCTCTTTATGTTTGACTTTCTGTACAATTCTTCTACACAGACCCATCTTGAACATTCCATATGTTCACTTTATATTTTTCCTTTCTTCATTATTTTATAAAGTTAATGAAGTTCTCTATATTTCTCTTGGGGAGGCACAGAAAATATTTTATTGTTATTTGTCTACTTTCACTGTCACGAACTGGGGCAAACTCCACACACTGCATACTGGGTCAAAACCAAGTTAACCCTTATAACAGATGGGGCTAACAATTTTAGCATGGAAAACTTGGCCCATCCAACATGTGGGGTTAACACCAGGGAGTTAATTTAGTGAATGTATACTAATCACATGCTGAACCGTAATCACGTGCCTCCCACTGAATTCCCACTCACTTCGTAAATACAGAACTATTAAAACTACATATAAAATGTCTTACAAATGGAGCCCTTCAGCATCTCAAAGTCATCCACGTGACTGCTGGAGTTGCTGACTGATCGTTTCACAATGCTTCCAACTCTAGGTCTTTGGGCGTGGTGCTTGGCACTGTCTTCAGATATATGGACTTCTGAAGTGCAGGATAGTTTATACAACTATACATGACTATTTAAATAAATATCTGGACTTTATATTGGATGAGACCATACTGTAAACATCTTAAAGTACAATCAGTATGCCTCTTTGCCCAAGGTGGAGAAAGATACCTGCAGCTTCGCATTTCAATCAAAGTCAAGTTTGTTCTCAAGTTTGTTTTTTTTTTTTTTTCAATTTTGAAACAATAGATGGAAATAATAAGCAGCTTTAAAAAAAAGGGGGGGGGGGGGGGGAGAGAAATAAAAAGAATGATTATGGCCCAATGTTTTGTAAACAGAAAAAAAAAAAAAAATTAACACATGCAAAACTGCATTAAAAATAAAAGCAAACTGTAGGGGCACTAAAGAAAAACAGAAATTAATAAAAAAAAATACTATGAAATACATTTAAAATGAATTATAAAAATGTGAAATAAAAATACTACGAAATACTTGTACATTAAGAATGAATTATGAGAATGTCTCAAAAGCAGATTTCTCGCAAACCACAGAATACAGTTCATGATTCAGGAAGGGATAAAGGAATAAATAAATTGTGAAGTGTTCCAAATCCCTGTTTGCTGATAATGATGTCACTTATGGATATGAACTGTATGTCAACAATAGAGAAGATATTGTTTTCTGACATACTTTTTTTAAAAAAATGATCAATTCTTACCTGTCTTACTTAAATATGCAGATGACATGTTACAAGATACTGTGTTCAGTATGGGGATTTGAATGGTGAAGTGGTCAGTGCACTAGTCTCTCATGGTGAAGGTCAGGGGTTTGCATCCGACCAGAGGCACCCCAGTCACCTAGCTATAGAAATAGGTACCTAACTTCCTCTGGAGTACAACAGGTCGAGGAAAATAGGGGCACTAATACCAAAAACCCTATGTGTCAATAAGGCATGACAGGGTTACCTTTACCTTTATAATGTAAAAAAAAAAGTGCTAGCTTTGGCTGTTGATAACTCAATCTATATTTTGAAAAGTATACTTTATGACAGTATGTTGAAAGATATTTTAACAAAATTTAGAAATTTCTATCTGAAAGGGGTATTTGGGTTATGGAAATTCATTTCATAATTTATCAATTTATGAAGAATTTATTTAACAATTAAAAATAAATTAGGAATGCTGATTTAGGGAAATCTGGCATCTGCAGATATAATCAACAAAGAAATAAACTTTATTTTTAAAGGGCAAAGAACTGGCCATGCAGTCCCATTTTAACATTTCATACTTGAAAACTAAAGCTGAGACTCATCTATGTAGATAGCAGTTCATGGATTAAAAAAAAAAAAATCTATGAAAATGAAAGGAAGTCCAGAAGAAGTCCAATGGCAAAACTGAAATCACTTACCCTTCTTCAGTTTTGCCGATGCTTTGCTGCTGCCGCCACCCAGGAAACTGAAGTTCATGGGGTTCCAAGATTCCAGCTTTGATCTGCTCATCCTCTCAGAGTTTTCACTTGCTGCAGAAGAGCTGGCACTGCCGCTGTCATCGGTAAGAACAACCATTTGGGATAATCTTCTGACATCCTCTTTAGTCATGGAGTTGTAGCCCCTGTCTGACACGCCACCTGCATGAAAATCTTAACCAAATAAACGCTGACTAAGACATTCGCTGAAAAGCCAAATATCTGAGCTGGACAAAAGAAAAAAAAAGAGAACCATTTTCCTTTTTTTAATAACAGAAATAACAATATAAAAATTCATACTGGACCAAAAGAATTGAAAATGAGTCATTTTACTCTAGTAAAATCACTTTCAAAATAAATCTGCTTCTTTCCATATATTATAAATGATGCAAGATACTGAAAAACATGTTAAAGTACCATCATCTTTATGCCTAAGACGTGTAGAATCTTGAGTAATTTTTTTTTTTTTTGTTGTCCAACTTTTCCTAAATATTTTCACAGAAATACTGAACAAAAATACTGAATTCTGCATTATTAACTTAAACTCTCATTTTTATTTCTCTGCCTTTCCTTATGGAATTCCTCCAACACAGTCTGGTTAAGGACATAATATGTGGTTGTGATGAAGGCAGAGAAGATATGGTCATCTCTTGTGTGAATAAAAGCAAATCATGACCCTTATCCTACTTCTACGTGACGTTCCTAGTGACTGGCTACTGTGATAATCAGCGCTGGCCAATCAGGAAAGGGTCAATGCTCCTTATGGCGGTGCTGCCTGCTGCTTAGTTCTTCCTCTGAAAGAAGTGGAAACCCCCATAAAATAATTCTTATCCAGTTTGCAACACACAGTCACTGCTGTAAAGATGTGCAAAATGAAGTAAAGCACTCTTGATAACAATGTCTTAAATAAAGCACTCTCGATAATTATGTATTAAATAAAGCACTCCCTACAATGTGTTAACTCTTCCCGTGCCCAGAAAAAAAACGCAGACATTCCTGTTCATGCCACACAAAAATTGCAGGTCTTGATATGTTAGGGGGTATAGTTGTAAAATGGAATGGAAAACAGTATTTACATGTACTTCCGTGTACTTATTATGTTTCAAAGTATAACTAAATGTATGAAAATTTCATAAATGCAGAGTTTTTTAGGAAAAAAGAAGTAATGTGATGTTTTTAGACAATGATTGTGCCCAGCTCACCATCAGCTAGGTCTAGATCTACACTACTTACCATCTGAGATGTCTAGATCTACTTGTCGATCTCGTATTGTGATTCTATGTTGCATTCTCGCTACATTGATGTCTGAAATAACCTCCTAACTACTTCTCTAGTCATCTAAATATGTTTAGATCTACTTGGGGTACATTCAAGAGCAGTGGGGTGGTCACAGGCAATGTCCATACCCCTATCTACATCATCAAAAATTGAAAATTTTCGATGTTTCTCTTCCTTTTTCTCGCTCGGCATTGCTCGTAACTAAGGACTCTTTCACCATTTTGAAAAGTGTCACCGGAAACGCGGACAAAATATGTATAATCTAAATATTACACTGGTTGTTTTATTGAAACAAATGGATTGTCACTATAACGACTATGGCACGCAACTCAGTAACCAGAAGTTATCACTATAGCGACTATGGCACGGGATGAGTTAAGTGATGTAAAATAATGGTAGGAAAAAAATATACTGTGCGGCAAGACAAAAAAAATGTGATATTTCAGTTTTTGCCTTTGTCTAGGAATTAAGTAACAAGCAAAGATAAAGGAAGAAATGACAAATGCTTTAAGCTGCAGGTATCTCTGTCCAAGATGTTCAACACAGTATTAATGATGCTACTAACAACAGGTTCACAACTACAAGAAGACACAAATGAAATCAAGAACTGATGGTAAACACACCCGTACTCATCCTCTCTTCAATGCTGCCACTGTTCTTGTTCAGTCCATCTTCTACAACTGTGGTACTTTCTTTCACTACAGGTCCTGTACCAGCATCCACGACACTGCTGGCTTTTGTGCCTGCTTGAGCTTCAGTGAGGTAACTGTCAACACTTGCGTGGCTGATCTGGTCAAACTCGCTGCCAGAATTAGAGTAGACTGAAATGCTCCTGCGCCTGATTGCTCGTCTGAACTGGGCGATTCCTATGATGACATTGCGAATCTTCAACCAACTTAAGTGTCCTTTGGACTTTGGAGAAGGCCACTTTGCTTCCAGCATCACCTGATGAAATATATTTCAAGTGTTTTGGTAATATATAAGTTTTTGGCGAAAATCCTGAAAATTCATTTCAAATATAAGAATGCCTGATTTGATTTGTATGCCACAAATTACTTTTTTTTTTTTTTATTTAAAAATTTTACCTTTTTTAACCAAATTGATCAAACTACCTTACATTTTTCAGGTACTTTCAGACATTGTACAATTCATGAATTTAACAACATGACCATTCATACTGACCCTGTTGTAGTAACCATAAGTGATTGCATTCGGATGTACTCCATTTTTCTTCATCTGTGAGAACACCTGGACAGCCATGCCTGGCTTGTTGTACTGACCAGCCAACTGCATCAGCACACGGTAACACAGCTGCAAAACATGTTGTTATGCATCTGTTAATATCTTTGCATTACAGTATCAATGTAAGTCTCATAAAACTGCCTGCAATGTAAAGCAATTAACCCTTTCCTTTCCTAAAAAGAACAGAAAAAAAAAGTCATCTTCTTTGCACATATTTATTGTATGTATCTGCAGTTCTGTCTCCTATGAAGTTCTGTCTCCTTCTACATTTGTAGAATGTCTGGAAAAGAGTGAAAGTTGTATGATAAAGGCCGGAATGTCAGACGGGCCTGCATACCCAATTCTTAACCCTTTGGAAATAAAGATCAATCAATCAATCAATCAATCTACAAGTTAGTGGAGGAGGTCAACGAATCTGTATACCTTGGCTGCAGAGTAGTAGAAAATGGAGACAGCACAGAGGACATCAACAGCAGACTTACTAGAGCAAACCAGGCTTTTGCAATGCTGCAGATTATATGGAAATCAAAAAAACTAAGCATAAATATGAAAATCAGGATATTTAAGAGTAATGTTCTAAGTGTACTACTCTATGGAAGTGAATGCTGGAAAATCACCAAAACCATAGAAAACAAGTTGAATTCTTTCCAGACTAAATGTTTACGAAGAATTAGAAAAATATTTTGGCCAAACACCATAAGAAATAACATCTTATTGGCAGAAATGCAGATTAAGCCACTGACAACAATTATTGAGGAAAGACGGTGGCGATGGTTGGGACATGTGCTCTGAATGACTGACAACTCACTACCAAAAATAGCACTAAGATGGACACCACAGGGGAACAGAAGTAAGGGTAGGCCAAAAGAGACATGGAGAAGAACAACAGAAAGGAGGTTGAGCAATAGAGGGCTCACCTGGGCAAGAGCAGAAAAAAAGGCGAAGGACAGGCATTTGTGGAAAACCCTTGCGGAAGCACCATGTGCCCTGGGCACTTAAGGTTCAGAGAGAGAGAGAGAATCAATCAATCTCTTGGGTAAACTGGACTGTTTTTTGTAACTCCTGTATAGACCTGGAGAGCTTAGCTTCTTCTGAGGTTTTTCACTGGGCCTGCGGATGCATCTCAGTGATTCACAGCTGGTGCAGTTTTGGAGGATGTGTTACTCAGTTTGAGGTGTCTGGGGCACACGTACAAAGAGGAGAATTTCCAACTTTAAAATCTGTGTATATGTCATTTCAGAGCCATTCATGTCTGAAGAGATGACATGGTGACCAAAAATTTAGGACAGAAAAACTCCAAACAGTATTGGGGTTTTTTTTTTCCTCTCTTTTATATGAAGATAAATTTGACAGCTTTATACAGCACAAATAAAAAGTAGCAAAAAAAAAACTGCATTTAACCTATATAAAAACAATAAATCATTTTATGATTCCAAACACATTATACGGCTGGCTCACTTCATCAATAGTGCTAAGCTTGGCTTCCTGCATTTTCCTTAGCACGGCCAGGCCAATCTTGAGAGCTTCCGTCTTCTTGCTGTGAGACTGCACATAAGCAGGAAACACAACAAACCACAGGCTGTAACAGTAGCTCAGAATGCACCTGAATGAGGGATGACATTTCATGAGTTTACAAATTTAAAAAATGTAAAAGTGTATGCCTTTTGACTGAAACAAACTAACCACCTTTAAAACATTTTAATCTGAAGGAAGTGGAAAGGAAATATCAAGCTTTCAGAACAATTAGTGATAATGAGGCCATAATAAATATAAAATGTGGCCTAGAGAGTGAAGTGATTTTTTTTTAATGAAAAAAAGACCAGCAGAAAAAGAAATTAAAGAAGCAAACTTCACAGAATGTATTAAAAAAAAAAAAAAACAATATGTTCTATCAAAAATCAGAAGAAATGTTTCGACTACATTTTCAGGAACGTCATAAACTGTTTATATCTATAACAGTTAAGCAATTTATTGTTTTCAAAGAGTGCATTTTTCGTTATTTTTCTTTTATAATAACCATATTTACAAATGTCCATTATATATGCGTATGTCTCAGGGAAATGAGTATTATCTTCATTTTGTTCACTGAAAACTTTTGTTACAGTTCTAATCTCCCTTGATGCTACTTACTTTGCCCATGTCTTAGGATCCCCTACTTGCTGCAATGCAATCTGGGGACCAGAAAATAAATAACAAGATTCAAACATTACCTACACAGTGGCACAATGCTTCAGACTGTGCATTATTCTCAAAAAGAAGATAAACAAATACTACTCCCATATTTTCTCTAGAAACTGTTCTTGGACTGTAAAACTAATAATTTGCTGACACAGTAAATACAACATGGACAGTCTGAGAACCTTAATTTATCATTAGGCCTCTCAAGATCTTACAAGCAGCCTCATGTACAAGAACATCAATTTTTTGGACTCAAGGACAGAATTATCTCAAATCACCAATAAACTTGCAGAATTCTGCCAGTCTAGAAACTGCACTGAGCATCACTAACCTATAGTGTTTGCAAAAACTTGCTCATGTGATTAAAGATTCACAGTTATGATGCTTCGCCTTGGAATCAGATGTCAAGAGCTGCCAGCTTGCGTCTAGTGGGAAATCCAAATTGCCAGCTTGCATTTAGTGATAAATCCAAATTGCCAGCTTGCATTTAGTGATAAATCCAAACAGCAGTGACAGGCATGCACTTACCTTCTGCGCTGATCTGACCTCCTGTTTAGTACGTCGAGCCAGTGGGCTACTAGGACACATCTGCCTGATGGGGGCAGTAAGCACTGACTTTGTCTTTGATAGAAACAACTCCGGCTTCAGCTCCGGGAAACCATTATAACTATGGAAGAGGGGGGGACAAAAAATCATACTGTTAACCATGAGAAAAGTGTTTTATATATACACTGTATGCTTATATTTTCTACTAACTTACACATATGCTTAATTGTTTTTCTATCCTTGTCCAGTCTCGACTTTTTAAAAGACACATTACTTGTTTCAAAAACAAAATTTTATTACTTAACTACATGATGAAAAAAAAAAGATTATTCAGGGTAGATATCATTTCATTTACTAAATTATCTTTCACAAACTTCACATCAGAGCACAAGAAAAATGCTGAATGAAACAATGCTGATAAATGAAATTCTAAGAAACTGGAGTCCACAGCCAGTGTGTTTGTTTGTTTTTTTTTTTTAAATCAACAGAAAAAATGATTAACGGAACACTCTTTCTCAGTAATGTCACTTCTCCAAACGTAACAGCTTCACATTTAAAAAATAAAATAATATGCATTTTCATTTGCATCACAGTTTACTTAACAAAATGTGCACAACAATGGATGTACTCAACATCACATATTCTGACAAAGCATAAAGAAAACCCAAAATGTTTACCTGTATTTCACTCCTTCTGGCAGACCTACAGGTTCAGGGGGCATAATAAATACTGTCCTCTCACTGAAAAATATACACACTTTAAAGTGTTATAGCACAACACACAAAACGTTACTCCACACACTTACAGTTTTATGGTAAGACCGAAATGTTACTGTGATATCTTGATATATGAATATCACGTGCTATAAGAATGTCATAATAACCGAATATCCAATCTACCTGAACCAGACCCATCAAGCTGAATAAACTGAATAAATCACTGGCAGCTTTCAGACATTTTGTTAAATCAATTAAAATATCTGAAGAACGCAGGAGTTGTACTGTTTTTAGTGTACTGACTTTTCATGAAAACAAGCACTGGATCTACATTCATCTACAAACAGTATCCCACACAACATCTACCCCAACTATTAAAGAAAAGGGAAAAAAAAAACCTTCTCCCTGGGCTAAAGGAAACCAAATCTGAAATGTATGAGTCTGGCAGCAGGGTAAGACACACCTGGACAAACTATGTATCTGGTTGTTAGTGTGTAATGGGATAAACAGATATTCACACTTAAAACATATTCCATGTATATTGGGTTATATTTCTATTCCAAGCAGGCAAGTGGAAAAAGAAGTGCCTGATGGATTATAAAGACTAGACTATGGACCTGGAGCTAAGTTAAAAGGCCAGAATTAATGCCCAGTGGGAACCAAATTAGGAATGGGTTCTTTTGGTTCTCCTGGTAAAAGCGGGTATCTGGTTCCTACAAACCAGTTCCTGATTTAGGAGCCAACTCTTTTGGCTCTTCCAGTAAAAGCAGGTATCCAGTTTCTACAAACAGATTCATGATACCGAGTAGTACTAACCTGGAACTGCTTTAGAAAACAGAAACCAAACCAGTTCCAAATATGAACAGAACTGTTTGCTGATGGATGACAGTGTATATGAAACTGCATCTGATGACATGAGACTTTGAAAGTCATGGTATCAAGACAATATCATCATCATCAGTTGAAAGTCATGGTATCAAGACAATATCATCATCATCATGCTGTGTCACTCTGCAGCTGCCCCTTTCTCACGCCCCCCCCCTCCCCTATTCCTTTTACAACAAACATTTGGTTTTTTTTTTTCAATCCAGTATTAAGTGCTGAACCATTTTAACCACAGCAACCACATATTTCTGTGCTGAGCAGTCATCAAATGTGCTCATTTTATTTGTTAGCATTGATGAACATAGTGTCTCCTCATAAAACTGTCCACTGTTATAAGCCTGTATTTTTTTTGTTTCTTGAAGTACTGTTTCTAGATTTACTTCATTCACTGCAGTTCAGTGTGTTTTACTGTGAACATTATGTGTAAATAATGGTTCAAAGATATAATACCAGTTCTGTGTGGAAGACATGCAAAAGCATGTCATTTGTTTTACATGCAAAGCATCAGTCACATTTACTCAAGGAATCTGTTGCATGAGAACTTACTAAAACAGGTACCAGAAAGATTCAGTTTATAAAAAGCCAAGATTTGCCCAGCTCTAGTCTGTTAACACACACACCACACACCCCCGTGTGGTACCCGGGATCTGCAAAGAATAGGACCACTGTACCCTACCACGCATGATCGTAAAAGGCGACTAAGGAGGGTTCGGCATAGGGCCAGCAACCCTATCTGGTAAAAAAAACTATCAGACTGCTACAGAAATGGAAGCAAGGGAAAAAACAAATGCAGGTGGAAGGAGAAATGCGTATCAGGAAACTGAGCCCATGAAGATTGTGGATGAAAGCCAGCCACTGGAAGTCCCCAGCCCGACTGCAGACCTCCCGGAACCTAAACACAAGATGCAAATAGGCAGCTGGAATGTAAGAACACTAAACCAGACTGGAAAACTAGCACAAACCATCAAGGAAATGCACAGATACAAACTAGACATACTAGGAATACAAGAAGCAAGATGGACAGGACAAGGCAGAAGGAAATTAACAACACAGCACACAGAAGATACAATAATATGGTCAGGTAAAGAAGATCTTCATGAAGGAGGAGTTGCATTGATTATAACAAAAGAAGCACCAAGAGCATTGCTGAAATGGACCTCAATAAATGAGAGATTATTATATGCGCGGTTCACGAAGCTGTCTATTATAGTTTGTTATGCACCAACAGAAGCAGCTGAAGAGGAATTAAAAGAAGATTTTTACAACAGCCTCCATGCAACAGTAGAAACAATACCCAAGCATGATATGCTACTCATCTTGGGCGACTTCAATGCAAAAGTAGGTGAAGGAAATGAAGATAGAAGAAGAATCATGGGAAGAGAAGGAATTGGAGAAATAAATGAAAATGGAGAAAGACTGTGCAGTTTCTGTGAAGAAAATATGTTGACCATCGGAGGGACAATTTTCCAACACAAAAACATCCATAAGGTGACTTGGAGGTCACCAGATAAAACCACAGAAAACCAAATCGATCACATACTAATAAACAACAAGTGGAAACGGTCACTACAAGATGTGCGAGCAAGGAAAGGAGCAGATGTAGGAAGTGATCACAACCTTCTGGTAGCAAAAATAAAACTAAAATTAAGGAGAGCCAAAATCGGAGAACACAGAAAGATACATTTTGATACAAGAAAACTGATAGACCAGCAAACAAGAAATGAATTCTCAATAGTACTTAAGAACCACTTCAGTGTCCTACAAGACGATGCAGAAATGTCCATATTAGAGTTCAATAAAACACTACAGGAAACAGCAAAAGAGGTGCTGGGATATCGGAAAAGGAGAAAAGAGGAATGGATAAGCGAGACCACATGGGAAAAGATAGAGCAAAGAAAAGAAATCAAGAAAAAATTACTGAACACCAAATCACAACGGCTTAAAGAACGAGTTTTAAGTAATTATGCACACAAAGAAAAGAAGTGAAGGAATCATGCCGTCAAGATAAACGTCAATATTATGACAACTTAGCAGAAACAGCAGAGAAAGCAGCATATACAAATGATATGAAAACCATATATAAAATCACAAAGCAGATGACAGGTAACTTCAACACAAGATGTGAAAGTGCAGTAAGAACACAAAATGGACAACTGGTCAGTGGAGAAAGAAAAAAATTGAAAGATGGAGGGAACACTTTAACACCCTACTAAACAGAACACAAGCAGCACAAACAATAGACATACCTGAAGCAAAAACGGAACTAAACATCAATACAGGACCAATAACAATAAATGAAGTAAAGGAGGCAATAAAGAAGCTAAAATCAGACAGGGCACCAGGTGAAGATGAAGTGACTGCTGAGATGTTGAAAGCAGAAGAAACAGAAACACCAAAACAACTTTGCCGGATATTACAACAAATTTGGGATCTAGAAAAAGCCCCAGAGGAGTGGAAAACTGGGCTTATAGTAAAACTACCAAAGAAGGGTGACCTCAGAGATTGCGGGAACTGGAGAGGCATTACCCTACTGCCACTCACCAGTAAAGTATTTTGCAGAATAATCATCAACAGAATTGTACCAACACTTGAGGAAAAACTTCGGAAAGAGCAGGCAGGATTTAGGAAAGGAAGATCATGCATAGACCACATATTTGTACTTAGACAAATATTAGAACAGGCAAATGAGTGGCATAGCACAACATATGCATTATTCATAGATTTTGAGAAAGCCTTTGACAGTGTCAACAGAGATGCACTGTGGAAAATCCTAAGATGGCATGGCCTCCCCCATAAAATAGTTTATGTAATCAAAGCCCTATACGAGGGTTTTCAGTGCAAAGTGATCTGTGGAGAACATACCTCTAGCAGCTTTAGGGTACAAACAGGAGTGAAGCAGGGATGTGTACTATCACCACCATTATTTATCTTGGCAAGCAGACTGGTTAATGAAGGAGGCAACATCAGACAAACATAGAGGATTACAATGGACCCTTGACACAGTGCTGGACGACCTTGACTTTGCGGACGACATTTGTCTATTATCAAGCAGTCACAAAGATATGCAAGATAAAATAAACAAGCTAACTCAGAATGCAAACAACATAGGACTAAAGATCAATGTAGGAAAGACAAAGTTAATGAAGCAAAACGTGAACAACAGAAATGTACTCAGTGTAGATAACAAGTTAGTGGAGGAGGTCAACGAATTTGTATACCTTGGCAGCAGAGTAGTAGAAAATGGAGACAGC
Organism: Achatina immaculata; assembly: GCA_009760885.1. NCBI lineage: Eukaryota > Metazoa > Mollusca > Gastropoda > Stylommatophora > Achatinidae > Lissachatina > Lissachatina immaculata. The sequence continues at coordinate 85,655,517 of CM019691.1, read as the reverse complement.
ACAGAGGACATCAACAGCAGACTTACTAGAGCAAACCAGGCTTTTGCAATGCTGCAGACTATATGGAAATAAAAAAAACTAAGCATAAATATGAAAATCAGGATATTTAAGAGTAATGTTCTAAGTGTACTACTCTATGGAAGTGAATGCTGGAAAATCACCAAAACCATAGAAAACAAGTTGAATTCTTTCCAGAATAAATGTTTACGAAGAATTAGAAAAATATTTTGGCCAAACACCATAAGAAATAACATCTTATTAGCAGAAATGCAGATGAAACCACTGACAACAATTATTGAGGAAAGACGGTGGCAATGGTTGGGACATGTGCTCCGAATGACTGACAACTCACTACCAAAAATAGCATTAAGATGGACACCAAAGGGGAACAGAAGTAGGGGTAGACCAAGAGAGACATGGAAAAGAACAGCAGAGGGGATGTTGAGCAATGGAGGGCTCATCTGGGCAAGAGCAGAAAAAAGGGCGAAGGACAGGCATTTGTGGAAGGCCCTTGTGGAAGCCCCATTAAGGTTCAGAGAGAGAGAGTCTGTTAACCCACATTTCGGAGGACAAAGCCTGTGCTTACTTCTTTGGTTATGTTGGGTTCCTTCCTACTACCTGCAGTTATTCCTGCATCTTTTAGCAGTGCACATCATCAACAATGTCCTCTCATTATTATTATTATTATAAGGGGGGAAGAGAACTCTCCCCACTAGATAAAGTTGAAGATTGATACTTCACAACTGAATTAAAACCATCCACTACTGGAATATTTGTACTACTAATAAAGATATATTTTGTACCCTATCCTGGTTAGCTTTTTATTATATCGAGTTTAAAGTAGGCTTGACGGTTCTTGAAAATATTCACAAACGTAACATCCTTGTCTGCGTACACTAGTCTTTTAAGGAGGCATTCATATTTTAAATATCAGAAAAGTTTATTCAATTCTGTAATTTTGTTGAGCCATGAACATATATATGACATATGTTCGCATTATTCCCCTTGTGTATATTCTCCCTTACTTTATTAATTTTGCGGCCGAATTTTAATGTCGGTTACTTCCCTTAATTACATTCTCTTATATACAACTACTTCCCCTTGAAAGTGTCTCGAGAACTGCGTTTCCGACTTGGTTCTTTCAGCTTTCTTGAGAAAATGACTGTCTCTGAAAGCATAATTCTCCACTTTGCATACTCTGTCAATGAATGTGTTCACTCACTACTATCCCAGGAATCTTCTATTTTGTTTTTTTCCTTTACTTCTGTGACTAGAATTTATTAAACATATGCCCTATAAGGATCTTTGCAGTTTGGCAATTCCACCCTCAAGAGCCCTATATGGCATTGGAGTTTCGTTGAAAACACGATGTTACTTTTCATTTAACCAGTTAGAACTCTTCTGAATTCAAAGTTAAACTAGTGTTTTAAGCATGGGGGATAAAGACGCCATTTTTTTATACATAGATAGGGGGTAAAATTCAAGTTTATTTCAAGATGAGTGGTAGAATGGTCACACTGACCGACTAGATCTAGCTTACTATATGTGTTTCTAGTAGCTGTAGATCTGTTAGATTTATTGGATGTCACAAACATCCATAAATACTGATTTTTCTGTGCTGAAATTTGAGTGACTACGTATTCTATATTGGATTATGACACAGCTAAGGTAAGTATCTCTCTCTCTCTGAACCTTAAGTGCCCAGGGCACATGGGGCTTCCGCAAGGGTTTTCCACAAATGTAAGGTAAGTATAAAGTAGATTTTATTGCTCAGCCCTAAAATTTTTTTAGCACCAAAAATCGTTCCATCGTTTCACACCAGTTTTTTTCTTTTCTTTGTTTTTTTATGACAAATAACTTCATTTATGGAATCTTCATTAATTTCCAGTTATTTTAACTCTTTCCGTGCCTTTGGTCATTATAATGACGCTTCTGGTATACCCGATGCGTTTCAATGAAACAACCGGTGTAACATTTAGATTGTACATATTTCGTCCGCGATTCCAGTGACACTTTTCAAAATGGCGAAAGAGTGCCTAGTTACAAGCGATGCCGAGCGAGAAAAAGGAAGAGAAAGACCAAAAATTTTCAATTTTTGATGATGTAAATAGGGGTATGGACATGGCCTGTGACCACCCCACTGCTCTTGAATGTATCCCAAGTAGATCTAGACATATTAGATGATGGGAGAAGTAGTTAGAAGGTTATTTCAGACATTAATTTAGCGAGAATGCAACACAGAATCAGAATATGAGATCGACGAGTAGATCTACACATCTCGGATGGTAAGTAGTGCATATCTAGATCTAGCCGATGGTGAGCTGGGCACAATCAGTGTCTAAAAACATCACATTACTTCTTTTTTCCTAAAAAACTCTGCATTTATGAAATTTTCATTCATTTAGTTATACTGTGAAACATAATAAGTATACGGAAGTACATGGAAATATTGTTTTCCATTCCATTTTATAACTATACCCCCAACATATCAAGACCCGCGCTTTTACTCTGGCACTCTACTACATGTCCGTGTTTCTTCCTGTGGCACGGAAAGAGTTAACGTGTGATACACATAAGGTGATCATGGAATTAAGTCGGTACAATAACTTTTACACAGGGACCCCCGTTCTCCAAAACGTCCGCGTTGTCACAAACTAAGGATCGACTTGGAAGTACGCGGTCGTGAAAGAGTTAAATGGATTTTAAATGGATTTGTGTGCAAACCCAATGCTACAGGTTGACATACTAACACAGCCCATGGTTTTGTGATATAAAACCATTAAAATAAATAATATGCTGTTAATCCGATAAAAAAAAAAAAAAAAAATCACATACCTCTTTTGGGTGTTATCAATCTCTATTAATCTTGGTTCATCCCTTGTTTCATCAACCTATGACATATGTGATTCAGTGAGCTTTATAACTGTCAAGTGAAGAATTATACTCTTTACAGTAAAATTGAACAGACTAAAAGAAGGGGAAGATGTGTCCGTTAATTCTGAAAATCTGTCAAATCAAATGCAAATCCCTGCATGGTGATGGCTAAATAAAGCCATAATTAAAAAATCACAGAAACATTCTGCATACAAAGTCGCACGACCACTTGAGACAGACTAAAAACAAAACAAAGCAAGTCTACCCCCCCCCCCCACACTACCCAAAACAAGCGTGATAAAAATGTGCACGGCATGGTGTTTAAGATTCTATAAGTTTTTAAAAAATATCTGCCCAGTCCATTAAATCCCAAATCTGTTATATCCAGTCTATTAAATTAAGGATTTCCTGTATATTTTCATTCAATCCCTGTATTATTACAAAAATATATTAATTACAGATAATAACCCTTACTTTCTGTGGTATCAAAACCACTAAGTGTAAAAAAAAAAAATAACAAAACAGATCAAAGTGCCACACAACAGAAAAGATTTTTAACAAATGTAGAATGCATCAATAACAACTGAATGAAAAAAAATTCAATATCAACATATACTGTAGAAACAAAACATTTAAGAATGAATGAGAAAAGCAAATCTCATCCCTATGAGGTGAAATTAATGCAGCCCACAGCAATATAGCACTGAAATACAATGCACGGTTTTAATTTAGCAGCAACTTACTCCCCCATTTTCCAAATCTAATCATTTTCTCTAAGATAATTTGCAAAAATTTCACCTGGAAAACCCTCTGTATAACTACTGCTATTTCTACAGGTTAGAAATCAACGTCCTATGCAGAAGTGAAGCCCATTTGGAGATTTACTTTTGAATGTTGACTTGGAAGTTAAGAAAGCCACCACAGCCTGCCACACTTCAAAAATGAAAAAATTGTAACAGCTTATAACCAGAGATGTCTATAACCTTCAACTCAAACAGTACATACAAAAATAAATACTGATCCATCACTGAAGTGGAAGAACATATTGAAGAAGATACAGAAAAGCCCAAATAGATCTTTTTTTTTTTTTAAAGTAGTCATGTAAAGCAGTGGTCCTCAACCTTTCTGCATCAAAGTACCACTTTCCCAACAACTGTGTGTATAAGCAGCAGACCACCAGCTTATATGTAATATCATAATGCCATAAACTCTTAACTGTTTTTATTCAACAGATGGTACTTAATACTAAATTAATAACACAAAAACCATCTGATAATGTTCTGAGGACCATGTGTTGGGAACTGCTGATGTAAAGCCGTTTAAAAAAAAAGGTCATTTGGGACACGCCTGTAACATATAAATCTTAGGTCTTAGAATACTTTTGCATTTGAACATTTTATTATCATGATTTTATCCACAAAATCAGGTACCCAAAGTAGTAAATTTATATTTACTTGAAAAATGACTAATGACATTTCAAAGTTAAATTTTTGCACTCACCCTGAATATATGTACAAAAATAAACCAAAATTCAGTAAAATGTAATAAAAAAGTAATACATTCCACTATTTTGTAAAAAGACATGTTTATCGGCTCATGTTCCCGAAACGAAAATGGGATACAAAAAGTTACTTGCTTTCAGCATTTCAAGACAGCTTAGTAACATCTGACGATACAATTTTTTTTTTTCATGTCTCACATTAACAATATTTTTTTTTTGCTACACATAATATTTACAATATTTTTTCATTACATACAACATTAACAATATTTTATTTATTACACGAGATGTTAATATTTTTTTTCTATTACATATTTTTTTTAATTACACATGATAGTAACATTTTTTTCATTACCCATGATGTTAATATATTTTTTATCATCACATAATGCTAAATACTATTTTTAAAATCACCTTTTCGGTGCACTCATCAAAGAAAGTAAGACCAGCATCCTTGTCTGACACGAATGACCTCTCCTCGATGAACCTAAAAAACATCTGCGTGTGCATGAACTGGTGATAAAACTTTGTGTTGGCTTTGTCTCGACTCTTGAGAAACCCTGTGAATGTGATCAATTATTGGAATAAAAATTAAAGACAGAAAAGGTTTCAAGACACTGTTTCACAATTTTAAAAAATGAGAAATTTCACTGGCTGTTTTAGACATGCTGTTTTTTAATATACCCCACAAAGACCCATTCATTGTACCAGAATGAGTTCCGCCTTGATGGAAGATGTTAGAAGACTTACCTATGCAACAATTTGCTACAAATATAAAAACAAACTATGCAACAATTTGCTACAAATATAAAAACAAACAGCTTTGGTGTTGTTAGCATAAAGAGCCAATGGAGAGCTCTGATGAATAGGCAGCAGAAATGAGTAATTTAAACACTTCCAGCAAAAACTACCTCTGAAACAGAATATCTGCCTGCAGAGCGAAACACATCAGGGTATGCCGCCATACACAGAGCTGCCAGAGCATGAAATTAAAATAGGCAATTGTGCAGAAATCCAGTCTCATAAAAATAACACCCATTTATCTCTCTCTCTCTCTGACCCTTAAGTGCCCTGGGCACATGGGGCTTCCGCAAGGGTTTTCCACAAATGCCTGTCCTTTGCCTTTTTTTCTGCTCTTGCCCAGGTGAGCCCTCTATTGCTCAACAACCTCTCTGTTGCCTCTCCCCATGTCTCTCTTGGTCTACCCTTACCTCTGTTCCCCTGTGGTGTCAATCCCAGTGCCATTTTTTTGTAGTGAGTTGTCAGTCATTCAAATGACTGACACCCATTTATGCTGAAAGTAAAATTTTTTGCAAAATATGAAATCAATAAAGTTAGAAAAAAAAAATCCAGTTTCACTTAGTAAATGTCTATGAAACCACCTGTCTTTCTCGCCATATAAGCATCCCCATACTCCAAAAACGCATCCCCCCAAAAGCAAGCCTCACTGAGACATCTACTTTAGGAATGCCGTGTACATATCCTATACTTCTGGCAGCCCCACAGCCAGCTTGTGTTAAACCAACTCACAGCTAAGCTGCATGAAGAAACCAATAAAGAAGACCACACAAACATTACAGATGTCATCTTTGCCCTTGTGCAATAGTAATTAACTCACTGTGATGTTCGTCATGGCCACTTTTTGACAGTGAAACTGACCTTGCATGTCAAACAATGAAGATGCATCTGTAGCACGGTTGTTTGGTGCCTTCATGATGGGATTCAGGTAGCTCTTGTAATCCTTGAGTATGCTGGCGGTGAATCTGAGAAACACCTCCTGAATGGCAAGTTCTAGCTGCATCTGATGAGAAATAATGAATACACGCTAAAGAAGTAATTAATTAAATGATACGCATGTTACCTTAAATGAAAATCACTTAGATTTTTAAAAAAATACTATGATATACTTCAGCAATAGCAGATCTTACTGAAAACAAAAAAAAGTCACAGCAGTTTACCACCACCAAGAACTACACTGGACGAAAGGATGAAGAACTTTAAACAACCAATAAAGAACAAGAATAAACTTCACACAAATAACAATCCACGATGGCTCACAATTTGTTTCCTGCGCCTGAAGTCCTGATCAAAGTGAGCCATGTCTAATGAGAAATCGTCCCCATCATTTTTCAGCACATGAGGTTGGCTTGCTTTCTCATACAGTCTAGACAGAGATTCCTGCATCACACGTGTGGGTTTCTGTAGCAACATCAGCAAAAAGGATTAATCTTGTACTCCAAATAAGATAACAAGTATAGTTAATAAGTAGGCAATAAAAATTTTAATGTTAAAAAATAATTTTCATAATTAGCATGCATTAGGGAAAAAAACTAGAAAAATACCAAATACTGATTCTCATTTTATGACAACAGTGGGAAGCTGACATAACTATCAGGGATGATACTGACATCAAGGCAACAAACTAGACTATACCACCTCCTATCAATGCTCTTGCCAACATATTATCCTGACACTAGTACATACTGGCCACAGTCACAGTGATCATTATCCCTTTTACTTGTGGTGCCTGCAGATAAACATATCTCTGAGGGATAATGACAATAATATCATAGTATGCTTCCTTTATGATATTATGCCTTCATTACTAATAAATGAGAATAACTGATATGAGTGAAGCAGTAGCCACCCCACTCTACCAGTCTGAGGTCTAAGAGAAGGCTACCTGTACTGTGTAAGATGATGATGCTGATGATGTGCACCAAAAGAATGAGCACCAGCTGAACACGTATCTGTCTATGTGATGCAAATGCGTGGCCGAGATTGGCACTAGTTATCAAGAAGTGTACTGCTGTTGTTACTACAATCTTCCCAGAGGAATAACTGTTTTATTTAAACAGAATCTCTCTCTAGTTCAACTTTAATGGATATGATCCAGGATCTTCTCAACTCTGTTTCTCTGTTAAACACTAAGGAACAAGACAATTACTCAGGTACACAACTTTACCACTAGGACAACAACAGTATGAGTAAACTAAACTTGGCAGTCTCCCAACTTGATGACATATCAACAGAGAAGAGTAACGAAGAATAGTGCAGGTTTAGCACGTAGAATATAAGTTTATTAATGGCAAAATGAAAGATGATTTTATGAAGATGGAAACAAAGTACTGCCTCATGGCAGAGTTGACAATTACAGGAAACTACTCAACTCCCTGGCAAGAACTTGTTTGCCATATGGGGAGAGAGAAAGCCTAAAATATAGAATGATCTCTATGGAAAAACATCAATTGAAATTCACAATTGGAAAAACTGACCACTAGCATAACATCCAGAACTAAACTGGCAAACTGGATAACATTATGGCTGTCTATCTAAAATGTCCTAAGAGGACAAAATCTAGCAAGTTATATGCTAATAACTGTCCTAAAAAGGACAAATGACAATTTACACTCTACATCTGCAAAACCTGACTGAAACTACCAGAACGAGAACTACATTAACTTGAACTATTACTACTATATCTTCACTTCTGCTCTACATCTCAACTACCTCTCTTCTATCCGGTCCTAACCGTTTTTTTTTTTCTGCATTTCTAACTATCTGTTCACACTGTGTGACTTTACAGCTCTCAGTCATCGCACTGCAGAAGTCTAACTTTGACACCTTAGTTTCCTAAAATAGATTCCTAACAAGGGAAGCTACTCTTTTTTTATCCATTTAACTCTTCCTGTGCCATGGCCAATTAAAGGGCCGCATCTGGTCTGCCATATTGGTGCCGAGGACCTTATAGTGGCAGCTGGTTCGTTTCAGTGTAAAACAGGTTCAATTTTTGATTGTACACATTTTATCTGCGATTGTCTCGTGACCTTTCATAGTTTAATCCAAAGCGTGGCTAACAACCGAGTGATATCGTTGTTTTAATCAATAAATTTCAATATTTATTGTGATTTCGGAGGCATATGGATGTGTCCCATGACCAGACCGCTATTGTTGAGTGTATCTCAAGTAGATCTAGACATATTAAATGGACTGGAGAAGTAGTTAGAAGGTTATTTCAGACATTATTTTAGTGAATATACCACATACTATCACACGACGAGATCGGATGAAATCTACAAGTAGATCTACACATCGCCGATGATAAATATTGTACATCTAGACCTGTCAGTGATAAGAAGTACACAATTATCAGCTAAAATCATCACACTACTTCTTTTTTCCTAAACAAACTCTTCATTTATGAAATATCCTTACATTTACAGCTACTTTGATGCATAATACGTATATTTTTAACGTGGAAATACTTTGTTACATTCACTTTTACAACTATACCTGCTATACATATCAAGACCCGCACTTTTACTCCAGCCAGAATGAAAACGTCTGTGTTTCTTCCTGCAGCATGGGAAGAGTTAAGGTAATAGTCCCCCTTTTCCCCTTATCTAACCTTTTACCTATGGCTAATTACATCACACTAAGTTCTTCATTACAGCATCAATGACCAGGTTATTCCGGTTTGCTGCTATTGACAGATCAACAACAATATGGGAATGATTTAAAATCCAACTAAGCTATTAACAAACATAGGTGTGACTTGAAGTCACAAATAAACATGAGAATGACTTGAAGTCACAACTAAATCACTAACAACCTTTTCATGGAGACAATGGTGGTTAACAATTCTGATGCTAACTAACCTTTGGTAACAACTTGAAGTTCATGGACCTCTTGTCTTCAGGCCTGTTTGGAATTTACAGAATACAAATTTCAGATAGCAATAAAATATACCAAGATAAACAAATAATACTAAAACTGGTAAGCACAAAAACATGCACATATTTCAATGTTTGTATTTGACATCAACAGTCTCATATGTCACTATATCTGTGTAAATGACATACAAAAACTTCATGTCTCTTTCTGTTGACTTATGACTGTGACTTTTCTGATCCCTGGGGTCTGTGAGTTTTCATTATTTTTTCCCCTTATGCCAGACAGTACAAGTCTTTTTTCAGCCGAATGTTACGTGTTTAATGGAATGGGACTAGTGGAATCAACACTGACACAGCCTCTTTCATATTGGAATTATCCGTACTGTCATAACCTTCCAGTTGATGAGAACATTCGCTAGTGCTGTGAAGTATGCGTTGAGACTCTCCTTTCAATGAGGCACCCACTTCACCCAATGACTTGCCCAAAGTGTGATGATGATGATGATCCTGAAGCAGTTAACTTTCATCTTAAGCACTTTGAAATTTAACATGTATTTTTTCCTTAAGTACTTTAAATTTAAAATTTTTACCATTCCAAGTAAGAGAGACAGTGACTGGCATAACGGTAACAAGAAGAATGTTATTTTAACATACGTCTGAATTCTGTTTGTATCCAGATCAACACAAATGACATCTGGTGGTGGGTCATACAAGTCGAAGTATCGGGAATCAACACCTGCAAATCAAACAGCAGAGAGGAGAATGAATGTATATATAAAAAAAACATAAAAACCAACATAAAAAGTGTGTAAGAACACGTAAATATTTATCCATTACATAACTGTTTCACATATAAATAAAAGTCACTATTATCTTTTGCTAAAATAACAGATCTTCTAAAATTCTCATTTAAAAATGAGAAACCTGTCACTGAAACATATTAATTTTCCAGTTTTTCTCTCTCTGAAATACCCGTTTTAGATTTTATTATTTTAGCAAAAGTTGATGAGTCTTATATATCTAAAAGAGATTTGTGAATATCACTTCCAAAGAAAAGAAAATTAGCGCTTGTCAGAATTTTAACTCTTTCCGTGCCTCAGGAAGAAACGCGGATGTTCAGTTGGGTGCCGGATTAAAAGCGCGGGTCTTGATATGTACAGGGGGTATCGTTGTATAATTGAATGAAACACAGTATTTCCATGTACTTATTATGTTTCAAAATATAACTAAATGTATCAAGATTTCATAAATGCAGAGTTTCTTAGGGAAAAAGAAGTAATGTGATGTTTTTAGACATGGGTGTTTTGTGTCCAACTTACCATCTGATAGGTCTAGATCCACACCACGTACCATCTGATATGTGTAGAACCACCTGTCTATACCATATGTGTAGAACCACCTGTCTATGTCGCATTGCAATTCTGTGTTGCATTATCACTAAAATAATGTCTAAAATAACCTTCTAACTACTTCTCCAGTCATCTAATATGTCTAGATCTACTTGGGATACATTCAAGAACAGTGGTCTGGTCACAGGCCATGTCCATACCACTATCTACATCACCAAAAATTGAAATTTCTCGATCAAAAACTTCGCTTTTTGACGCTCGACATCACTCATTACTAGGCACTCTTCCGCCATGATGGAAAAGGTCACGGGGCATGCACACTAAATGATAACAATCTAAACGTTACACCTGTGTTTTAATGAAACAAACCAAACAAATCAAACGTCAAATTTTTTATGACTGACACCATGTGAGAAACCGGAAGTGTCAGGAGTCTAAAGACCGGCACGGGAAGAATTAACACTGATCTGAACAGTTCCAAACAACTTCATTCTGATCAAAACTCAAAGTACCGTTTCTTAACGTGAGGTATGCAAATTTTTTTTTTTTGGTTGCTTTTCACACGACAACAATAACGTATCAAATATTTTATAAACTTCTTACCAACAATGAAGGGAAATGGAGCATTCAGAACATCCGAGAGACCCAGTGGGCACAGTGGTATGTACGGACACTGCCAGTGAAATGGGAATATCATCTGGTTGGCAGGAGGGTTGGTGGAAAAAGTAAGCCAATCGTTAATATTTCATTTCAGCCTCATAATAAATGTGAATGCAAATGTGGAAATGGAGATGTGTTTTGCCTGCAATAATGAGCCTCAATAGTTTAGAAAGCTGCTGAATTCTGCAACTGCCAAAAGAAGAAAAAGAAGAATGCAAATGATGACACACCAAGATCCAGTGAAATCACATACATAAAAACAGCCACACAGAGAAGTATAAAGATGGGGAGAGAAAAAAAAAAGGTAAGCTTTTATGTTTTTTAACAGCACTGCTCTTCAGTGGTTGGTGGAATGTAGCCTGGAACAGATGCGTGTGTCCCATATGCAATGATGAATTTAAGACAGCAATAAAATATACCAAGATAAACAACAAATAATTCTAAAACTTACATCTTACATCCTTCCGGTGCCATTAAACATTACACAGGGCTCACACAGTTGTTTGCCAAGTTTTCCTATTCTTGGCGAGTCTTTCAACATCATCAAGGGATGTTATGCCCACTAAACTGGCTTCTCTTAACAATGTCCTCTTTAGAGTTTCACATGGTCGACATCTTTTTCTTCGCCCTGTTGTGCTCCACTCGATAGCTTGTTTTGGTATTCTGTGATTATTTCTTTTCATCACATGGCCTACATATGTCCATCTTCTTTTTCTGATCACACATGAGGCAGGTTGTTGTTAGCTCATCTGTCTTATCTCTGTGCTGTTCTTAAATTCGTTCCACTTTATATCAAGTATTTTCCTGAGGCATTTATTTTCAAAAGAGTCTAATTTCTTATCTATTTTTTTAGCTGATTTAGTTGATTTACAGCTTTCGCATGCATAAATGAGAGTGAATATTAACATATTCTAAAACTAGTAAGCGCAAAAACATAGATATAATTTAATGCTCATGTTTTGACATCAGCAATTACTTATGTCATTATATCTGTGGGTTTTTTTTATTACTGTTACTGATACCACAAACATTCTCTTCCTCTTCTTGTGATATGCTCATGAATGGAATACCATCCTCATTTTCTTTATTTAATTTCAGATGTGTTTCATTTATTCCACACATTCTTACAGCATCGTGAATCGGAGGAGGAAATAAGGATAAGATCTGTAGACAAAAGATGCAATGATAAAGAGACTGGTCTTTTTAATACAAATACTGATTATTGTTAACATGGCCAAATATGCAAATCCAACATTGGATCAGCCATGATGAGCTGTTTAGAAGAAAGGTGCTCTTCAAAACCCACAGCTAACATCTACCTGCTTCGATACTGTCTACCAGGACAAAAATTAAAAACAAGGCACCAAGGGAATGTTTGGTCTCACAAATAAGGGATTTCAATCAAGATCAGAGTGGTGATACTGGCAACAACAACACAAAAACAATACAACAACAACAGAAACATTCAGACGAATGAAGCTGATCAAATACTTACAGTTGAAACAGCTTCTGCAACTTCTGTCAACACTGTGGGTCTGAGAGAGTGCAGCAGGATCTTGCTCTCTAGCAACACAAACAGGAGAAGGCTCATGGTGAGCTCGGGCCCAAGGTTCCTCAGCAGGGTTATAAATGATGCACCACTGCAGGCATCAACGTTCTTCACATTATACATTTGTTAACAGTGAAGATGTAACTAGTAAAAAAAATTAACCTCATAAGGCAGCACTGAGAACAGGTTTGCATGTAAATGCATTTAAAGATGACATTCAGTTTTGTTTTCACAAAGAAATACAGCAGAACTGTATAACAATCTACAATTTACTTCTTTGTGGGAAATATATATTTATTGGAATTCTCTCAAAATGATCAGCAGCTTGTATGTGTACATAACTTTCAATACAGCCTAGTCTTCTTGTCGGACATAAGCAAAGCACATAAGAACATTACGGCAGTAGCGTAAATACTGGGCTAAAGAACCAAATTCCATTAATACTTCTCTATGCTGAACTCACAATAAAATCAAGCGAGAACAAAGAGATAAGACAAATGAGCAAACAACAACCTGTATCATTGGTGATCAGAAAAAAGAAGATGGACATATGTCGGTCATGTGCTGAGAAGAAACAACCAGAGAATACCAAAACAAGCTATCAAGTGGAACACACGAGGTCGAAGAAAAAGAGGTCGACCATGTGAAACTCTAAAGAGGACATTGTTAGGAGAGGCCAGTTTAGTGGGAATAACATCCCGTGATAAGGTTGAAAAGCTCGTCGAAAACAGGAAATTTTGGCGAACTACCATGTGACGTTTAACGGCACAGGAAGGATGTAAGATGTAAGATGCTGGACTGAAATTCAAAGCTTTTACAATGCACCTGAAGAAAATAATCACTTCTGAAACATTTCTTTTACTGAATATTTAAATCTTATTTGTTTTCTTATGCTTTAAAGTAATCTTTTTCAAATAAGCACTTTAACCATCACATTCAAACTAGTCAATAGTCTAACCATTATAGTTCTTTCAATGACCTAAATGATATTATACTTTCATCATCTCCAACATCAATGGTAACTTCACTCAACAGCTATAAAATCAAAAAACTGTTCCTCACCTCTGGGGGAAAGGTGAATCTTCTGGCATACAAAGTGACAAAGAATCACTGTTGAGCTGAACAAGTATTCTTGGGCGTTCAGGTGATGGGTATGGTACATCGTACATGAAATGAGATATGTGTCGCTCGACAGGAACTGTGTGAGGCCCAGTAATGGAAACTTTGTACAGATGTGAAAGGAATTTTTTGAAGGCATCAAAGAAAGGCCAGTGAGAAAGTATTGCAATGGACTTTCGGACGTGAACTGTTTTTTGTATACGATACTGCTCTCTTATGTGCTTATTTTTCAGGCCTAAGGATCGCATTTGCATGTCTGTCAGATCTTCTTCTTTGTACTCCTCATAAAAGCCAATAGCTGCACCATAAATCTGTCAAACAAGAAATGCATAAAATTATCTCAAACCAAAACAAATACAATTATCTTCTTCGCATTATTTATGAACAAATACAATTATCTTCTTCGCATTATTTATGAACAAATACAATTATCTTCTTCGCATTATCTATGAACAAATACAATTATCTTCTTCGCATTATTTATGAACAAATACAATTATCTTCTTCGCATTATTTATGAACAAATACAATTATCTTCTTCACATTATTTATGCTTTAAGTATATTCCAGTCAAAAAACGTTTCAAATGTTATTTTAAGGAATACAGAACCACTGAAAGTGCAAATTCATATGTCACAGAGCATGAAGAATAACTCAATTTCACCAGCTACTTTTCAGACACCACTGCAATGGGTGGATGCCAGATGTTAATGGCTGTGAGATTTGCTGACCAACTTCTCTTCTGGCTGATCCTTTCATTGACAGAGTCAGCCACAGTGAGAATGGATCACATTTGTGTCACCTCATGCATATCCTATTTTACCAAGGTTGATGACATGTGAAAGAATCTTGCTTGTGTTAGGTAAACCTCCTCTGATGATTAACTCATAACAAAAGATCGAAGTCCTCATATCTGTTGTAGATAATATCAAAACATGGGTAGTATATTAACTGGCCATCAAATGTCTTAGCTTCACCACCAGAAAGAAAATTTTCAGTAAAAGAATTTCCAAGTCATGAGATAAATTTCACTGAAATGTTTCAGTTATGTACTTTCCAGTACAGACTTCATTAAAGTCAGAAAAGAAATTAGTCTGAATGTGTAGAATATGAATTATATGTAACACAGAGATAAATATGTGATTACTGAAACATCCTTTTATAAACATCATTAACCTTCTCTCCAGCAGCTCCTGTGAATATGAAGGTCGAAAAGTTTGGAACTGGATGCTGAGCTTCAGCAGACCAACATTCAATGGTGGCCCCCATTGGAAGACAGAACATGGGGACTGATCCTGGAAGTGGGAAGTCTTCATAGTCTTCTGCAGGGTAGCGACCAAGAATGGCTATAAATAAAGTCAAAAGCTCACTGTTATCCAGTGGGTTCACATAAAAGTTCATTTATCATATGAAGCAAAACTACCAAAACAAACAAAAAAATTGCCAAACTAAAGATGAGAAATCTTAAAAGACCATGGAGTAGTCTGAGAAAAGGTGTTTTTGGTTTGTTTTTTTTTTTTGTGTTGCTTTTTGTAACACCCATAACATTTTTCATCATCCTCAGATTATGATCATACCTAAATAAGAACACAGTCATCCCTGAGTTAGAATATGATCACCCTTGGGTATATTTCTAACATGACCATTCCTGGGAAAAACATAAATCATTCCTAAGTAGAATATGATCATTCATAGGTTAGAAGATCTTTCCTGGGTTGGAATATAAGAGTTGTAAAATAAGACCACTCCAAGGTAAAATATAATCAATCATAGAATATGACTATCCCTGGGTTAGAATATTATCATTCCCTGGTAGAATATGATCATTCATAGTTTAGAAGATGATCCTTCCTGGGTTGGAATATTACTATCTCAGAGTTGTAAAATAAGACCATAAAATAAGACCACTCAACCACACAATCTCATCAACATCTATCTTTCCATATGCAAGCACTACAATTAATCCCATCATTTATCTTTCCATATGCAAGTACAATAATTAACCACATAGTCTCATCAGCGTTTATATTTTCATATGTAAGTAACCAGAGAAAACCTGCTATTATCACCTAATAAATTCATACATACTTGGAGAGAAAACAAAACAGAGCAAGCAAGAAAATTCACATATACGTGCAGGCACAAATTATCCAACTGACTTTATTAAAAAAAAGTAAAACGTACATATGACAGACCACAACCACAAAGATCATAATTTACATTTCCATATGCTGCCTGAAGGGGATCCTGTATGAAACACTGGATTGAATTTTACTTCTTCTTTCACCATAAACTTTCTGTATACTTTTTTCTTCACCCCTTTTAGCACCTTCATGAACTCAACTTATACTGTTACCTTACGCCAAGTTACTAGTCTCCTCTGAGTCCAGACTAGAAGAAGCATGACTGCAAATGACAATGTGGCAGCTGAGGTACTTACCATGCCTTTATTCAAATTTTTCAGAATCTTCAAGAATGTCAAAGGTGGTTCTTCTCCCTAAGGATAAAAAAAAAAAAAACTGAGCCATTAGACAAATGACAAAATTAAGGGGAAAAAACTGAGCCATTAGACAGATGACAAAATTAAAAGAAAAAACTGAGCCATTAGACAAATGACAAAATTAAAAGAACAAAACTGAGCCATTAGACAGATGACAAAATTAAAAGAAAAAAACTGAGCCACTAGACAGATGATAAAATTAAGGAAAAAAACTGAGCCATGAGACAGATGATAATATTAAGGAAAAAACTGAGCCATTAGACAGATGATAAAATTAAGTAAAAAAAATGAGTCATTAGACATTCATTCATTCATTTGCATGTCCCTTGCGGAACTTTGCCTCCCAAACAGCACTCCTGTAGGCCTCTCAGTTGTGAGCAAGATGGCCTGCTGCTGTTGCATCCATTTCCAGATCGTCAACGATGTCTTGCAGCCATCTTCGTCTTGGTCTTCCTCTTTTTCTTTTTCCCATTATGTATCCTTCCAATGTATCCTGCCCATAATTAACTGTACAATCTCATGAACATTTACCTTTCCATATTCCAGTACTGCAATTAACTGTACAATCTCATCAACATTTATCTTTATAATTAGACAGATGATAAAATTAAGGAAAAAAACTGAGCCATTGGACAGATGATAAAATTAAAGGGAAAAAACTGAGCCATTAGACAGATGATAAAATTAAGGGAAAAAAACCAAGCCATTAGACAGATGACAAAAATTAAGGAAAAGAAAAAAACTGAGCCATTAGACAGATGACAAAATTAAGGAAAAGAAAAAAAACTGAGCCATTAGACAGATGATAAAATTAAGGGAAAAAAACTGAGCCATTAGACAGATGACAAAATGAAGGGAAAGAAAAAAAAAAAACTGAGCCATTAGACAGATGAAACAATTAAGGGAAAGAAAAAAAACTGACCATTAGACAAATGACAACATTCGAGGAAAGAAAAAAATACTGAGCCATTAGACAGATGACAAAATTAAGGGAAAGAAAAAAAACTGAGCCATTAGACAGATGACACAATTGAAGGAAAGAAAAAAAACTGAGCCATTGGACAGATGACAAAATTAAGGGAAAGAAAAAAAATGAGCCATCAGACAGATGACACAATTAAGGAAAAGAAAAAATGAGCCATTAGACGGATAACACAATTAAGGAAAAGAAAAAAATTAAGCCATTAGACAGATGACACAATTAAGGAAAGAAAAAAACAGCCATTAGACAGATGACAAAATTAAGGAAAAGAAAAAAACTGAGCCATTAGACAGATGACAAAATTAAGGAAAAGAAAAAAAAGAAAAATATCCCTAGAAATTTGCATTAGCTTCTAGAGGCTCCTACCACAGACCTGTAAGAAGTGGCAACTTTTTTTTTCATGTCATTTACAGCTCTGTTCACATTTTATCTACCACACTTACCAACAGATATGTGATATGATGTTTCAAACAACGGAAAGCTGTGTAAATGGTAGTCTTCCATGAAATGAAAATAAAAGGTAATGAGAGCAGTGAAAACCATCAAAGTAAAAGCACCTGAAACTGACTGCATGAGTTCTTTAGTGCAAAGACAATGGGAAAAAAAATTCTAGATTGGATATAATAAAACAAAAATATTAGAGAGAAATGACTGCATCTGGTGCACTATATAGGATCAGAAACCAGCATCAAAAGAAATTAATTTTCCTTATCAACATTCCCCTTTATCAACATTCCCCTCCATGAAGTTGCTCAAAAAAAAAAAAATGATATATTACCTAATAACTTCCCTCAGCTGAATCAAGCGAGCCCTTCAATTTTAATTTTTGTTCATACTAGTGGACCAGCCAGGGCGGATCTCTTGACCCTGCAGTTTTATTTTTTCCTTTGAAAAATGTACTACAGGCAGAAGAGAAAACTTATAGACACACTGGATATAATGTGAACTAGAAGACATGTGCATGACTGCAGCAAAAAGACACTAGAAATGGACTGGTTATGTGCTCTGAGGGAACACCAGAAATAGAGAGTCAGACCAAAGAAAACATGGCCAAAAAAAAAAAAAACTGCTGAAATAGAGATGAACAGCATGCAACTCAACTGAGACACCATTCAAAGGCTGGCTGCAAACCTTGGGAATTGGAAAGAATTTGATGCTGCCCTGCAAGATGCCACAAGGAGTGCTTGGTGGTGATTGCCTAGCCAGAAACAGACCATGGACATGGACAGTACACACTGGATAGCTATGAATCAATATTCCTCTGACAAGGCAATGTATCAGGCCTAACTTCACACTTACACAGACAACAGTTATAATGCCCCCTTATGGAGTATGAGAAAAAAGAATGAAAAAACAGTATTTATCTAGCACCTAGCACCCAAAGCCTAACTTCGTTTCGCACTTACCCTATTTCCCAAGATGACACAGATGTCTACCACCACAAGAGTGTCACTGGGTGCAGACTTCTCCGCTCTCCTGTATGTTATGTAAGTGCGACTGCTATTGCTGTTGTTAACATTGGCCGAGTGGCCTTGCATGGTGGTGTGGACAACCTCACATCCTGGCATCACACGCTCTTTACCCTCATACAAAATGCTGATATGGATTGGACACAATTCATTATCCTTTTAACAGCGAGTAAGCAATGATAAAAGTGAACTGAACATAATATTTTTTGCCTCAGGATCTTGCAAATTCTCACATTTAATTAACATTTTTTCCCTTTAGTTGAATATTAAATTTTAGTTAAACATTTTGCTCTTTACCACAAACATTTCATATTAAACTCAGCTTTGCTATACAAAAAAAGTCACTTCAGTTCTCCAAGTCACCATAATGCCTTCAGTTAATTTAAATCATATTTAGTTAAGTTAGATCAAATTTAAAAACTCTAATCAAATTTTACACTGCATGACCTTACCCTAGGTCTTTCAGTGGTGGCTTGTCTCGTCCCCTTCTGTAGCATATGAACATATCAGGACAACGGATACTGCCATGATTGAGATTTGCAGGATAACCTGTAGGAGTCAACTCTAGACACTCATAACCTTTTGGCACCTTCTCTCCTAAACTCCTGTAAATTCAAATAAGTATAAGACTTTTAATACAAATATGATTCTTTATCCTTGAGCCTATCCTATAAATTCTCCTTTTTTTTCCCATCACATATATTTATATAAATATAATAAATTTAAGTTAAGATAGCAAAAGTATTAAAAACAGTAGTAAAAACATTTCTTTTTTTAATAAAAACAAAAAAAAAACAAAAAAAAAAACCAACGAGGACTGGAAACTATAAAAAATCACATAAAACATACTTCTCATAAATCTTTATCTCATTCAAAGATGCATTAAGTAACTGGACAAAAAAATGCTTGTATGATTCAGTCACTGCATCTTTATATATCTACTACTTTTCTTCTGTACACTGTAAAGATTTGTCTGGATTATTCATAATCAGGTCTGCTGTTTTCCCTTCTCTTCCCTTGTCGGGGTTCAGTCTACAGCTTGTCTCATTTCATTTGTTTTGTTGTGCAGCACATTAAAGACTCATTTCAATTTCAACTTTTGATCAGTTAACTCTGCCATATTACTGAATTGTCAGTTTCCACTGTGTTGTATACTTGACACCTCTTATCCGCTCATTTCATTTCTGGCTTATAAGTATCTTTGGTAACATATCATCGTGTATCATCCACTCTTTGTGTTCCATTAACTCCTAAACTACCAAACAACATTTATTTTAGAACACATAAAGATTTTTGGCAACAAAAAAAATTACCACCATGATGTTTTACTTGGAAATAATGTGATAACTATTTTTAGCACGTGTAGCAGCTTAAAATTATGCATACTTTGTGAAGTTATGAAAACAGAACAAAGCCAAATTTTAAAAAAAAGGGGGGGGGGGGATTCTTGTTTCCGTACCACTGTTTTCGCTACATTGTGGATACGGTGTTAGGCTTGTATTTCCAAGACCTTCGGCACATGAAAGTGTGATATGATCAGTATCACACCTAGCCGCATTTACCTCTCCAGATTTCTCTGGTATCCACTTTAAGAGGCTGTTTGGACCCTGGGGCTTTTCTGGTGTGGTGGTACCAAAAAAAAACTCCCACTGCTGGGACATGAACCCTTTACCACTAGATTAGTATACCGAGCACCATATGGTTGCAGTCATTTTATTTTTAATTTTGTGAAAAGCCATTTAAACAGCTTATGGTAGGTTAAGAGTCATACTACCCTACACTACCATTTTGTGCCTTCTTTTCTTTTTTTTTGGGGGGGGGGGTGGGGGGTGACTTTTGTGATTAAAAACAATACACACACAAAAAAGTCAACTCTGATCAATATTTTACGTCAAACAACAAGAAGTATACCCTGTATCAGTATGTTTCAGTTTGTACTAATACTAAATGTGCTTCTCATTAGGTTAAATGCTTACAAAGGTTAACAGAAAACTATGCTGGCAATCATGAAGGCCACTTGAACAGCACCACATACTCTTAATTAGTGCGATGGGTGTGGAGGTTTCTCCAAATGTACCATTATGATAAGAGACAGGGCAGGCTAGAGCTCCAGTGCAGCAAACTTTCATTGCACAGGACAGCATTAGTACTTACTCAATGACCATTAACCAAATATATGACCAATCCAGCTCCTGTCTCTCTAAAACTCACTTGGTCACCATATATCACAACTCTTAGTGCTATATTTTTATTGTTAAAACATACTGATAGAGGTCTTTCCTTGAGAATGATAACTAGTACTATCACTCTCCAGTCTGCATTGTCATGTCTCCTTTCTTTTGAGTACTAGAAATATACTGACAACATACAAAGTACATTTTTTAAACTAAATATAACTACTAGACTTCTAATCTTACATACTTTAAAATGATTTGAGCACACTAAAGAAAACACCAACCTGTTGATGACTGTGATGTCTGTGATGGGGTCTTGACGGAAGGTTGGCTTTGTAATGGCTTCATTAGAAAACTCTTCCAAGGGCAGCTGCTGGTCCTTGTCCAACCCTGCTACTACAAAGTAGTCAGCGACCCGCCGGTCGTCCATTGATCTATGGAGATAGGAAAGGAATGTTATCAGTTGTACAAGCATATCTAATAAGAGAATGCCAGCCCTGCAAATGCTTACAATAACTGTTTGGTTTCTACCTATGGGTTGATTTTAATCATCATTATCATCATCAGGTGCTGTGCCAAATGGCGTTGGCTATTACGTTTCTCCGGAGTACATGATCCTTCATGCAGGCCATCAGCTCAGTTGGTGATCTCCTCTCACACCATCTCGTCAGACTGTCCAGTATCATTTCACTTGATTTTAAACTTTATAAAATTTCATGAAAACAACAACAAAAAGTACACAGAATACATGCACTCATCTACATATAATCAATGCTTCTAACTACGCCCTTCATTTAAAATGAAGACATCCAACCTGCAAAGAGATTGTCCAACTACAAACGTTTTTTTATTATCACTTTTACAGCAGCAAGTCATGCATGGAATGGTGAATTTCCAGTTTTTCAATCATGGATGATAAATTTTCCAGTTTTGTAATCACAGATGGTAAGTTTTTTTTTCAGTTTTCATTCAGGCACAGAGACATGTCTGCGTTTCCTTATCTTCAATCACACTTTTTTTTCCTTGGCTATTTCTATTCTCTTGTGAGATAGTTGCACAACACACATTTTCCTGTACATCTTCTGATGACAGTACACAATGAAACATACATTTTTTAAAAAATCATCCAGAAGAATGAAACAAAAACCCTCACACCATCTTCACATCCTGCTTGCTTAACAAATAAGGCTGGTGTTGGATGAGGGCATTTTGTGCAAATTTTTACAAAAAGTACCAAGATGATATGACAAAAAAAGAAAACAAAGGGAAAGTTATGCTTTAACTGTTATCACGTAAATATTCACTTTTGCTTCTGGCCCTTCGGAGTTTATCTTCATAACTATCTGAGGCAAGGAGAAAATATGACATTTACAGCTGCAACAATCTGAGTGAATTTTTAGTACAGTTGGAGACAAAAAAGGTTATGCTGAGCAAAGTAGGAAATGCAAATATAAAAACAGCAACGAAAAATAAAGAACTAGAAAAACAACAAAGAAAAGTAAGGAATTAGAAAAACTCCCAGATTCTCATATGTTTTCATCTGTCCAGATACGACAGGCCAAAGTACTAACCACCTAAGGATGACCAAGAGGTTGCATCGTTTTGTCTTGATCAAGGCTAAATCCATCGGTGCTCTGTTCCCAGTCATTCACTTACTACTTTCCTTCTTCTAAAATGCTCTAACAACATTTTTTTTAGACTAATCTTACCTATCTGGCTCTCAAACTAATCTTCTACGCGCAAAACAAAACAAATCCTGGAGCCAAGTGATTCATGCAAGAAAACACAAGACATACAGAGTAGTGGCTCAGTCACATAAGTCCCTGTATCGGAAATCCTGCTTCATCGCTGACTGAGGCCACCGCCACAATAAATCAGTGCCCCCCGAGGACATGGCGTTACTGATTCCAATTCATCTCCGCTTAAAGATTCGGAACCACAAACTGAG
Organism: Achatina immaculata; assembly: GCA_009760885.1. Taxonomy (NCBI): domain Eukaryota; kingdom Metazoa; phylum Mollusca; class Gastropoda; order Stylommatophora; family Achatinidae; genus Lissachatina; species Lissachatina immaculata. The sequence continues at coordinate 85,632,719 of CM019691.1, read as the reverse complement.
TGGGGTGGAACAGAAAAGCGGAACAAAAGAGTGAGAGGGAAACATGGAACAGCAACAGGAAAAAAAAAAAATCAATAGAACTATTGACCGTAGACATCAGTAGTTCGCGATAAGGTATGTTTTAACTGGCCTTCACATTTCAGCTTTCTCTTACTGACACTGTAGCCGGTTCTGTATGACTGACCATGATTGCGCTGACCTGTTTCTGGATTTTTCTTTACAGGCTAAAGAACGTCAATGTTAATAGTTCAAAAATACTAGACCTAATAGTTAATACGTCTGTCAGCTTTATTCCTTACAATTTTCAGCACTCGCACGCTATGCTTTAAGCTGCTATTTTGTGAGTTATTATGTGTGTTACATGGACTGTGGCAAACAGATGAAATAATGGCGTTTCAGTCTGATATGTTCTGAGTATGTCTCTGTTCTTCTTTGTTAAGTTCACTGCAAGTATTGTTTCAACGGTAATCACAGAAATTTCTTATATGCACAGGTTAATAGTAAAACTTTAAAATTATGAACGTGCAATCATTTTACACCGCAGAGTTAGACTAGGAAAGTAGTGCAGTTTTACAGTAAGACAGAAAGTATAAAGTGAAGTGGAGGGTGTAAATTAGCAACAGGAGATAAGGACGCTGAAATGGTTATATAAAAAAAACCAACCTAGTATTTCTGCAAAAAATCCTTTTATCAAGGACAACAGAGAACAGAGAAGATATACAACCTATGCTATATATTATATATGTGAGTGAGTGAGTGAGTGAGAGAGAGAGAGAGAGATGTAAAGACGTTTCAACCATCATAAAAGGTTCTAAGAAACTATTAACTAACACTGCTTCTAAATCGTTACTTTAGTAAACCTTCTGCAACGTAGCCAGTTCCTTGCCCCTCCCCTCCAGCCCCTGCATAAGTAGACGCAAACTAGTGAGTGTGAAAGTAGTTAGGCCATGTTTCTCACGTGCCGTTCTTTATCGCATTTCTACAGCCGGGTAAACGCCTTATAACGCGACGAGCCTGGAAGTCTGCAGAAATCTGCTTCTCCCGCTATGCATCTACTGAGGTTAACTTCTGTTGCGTACATGCTGTACAACGTCTTGATGCACCGGTGACTTTCACCAATGGCACTTGCCTGAACAAGTGGTTACACAAAACAAAGCTGCTAGTTTCTTTTTAATTTAAAAAAAAATACATAACCATCAGAAGAAGTAACTTTTATATCGTAAAGCTGGGTCCTAAGGAACAGATTCATGTGAATGTTTTTACATCTATTTACTTTAATGTTCGACTACTGATTTTCTCCACTGTTCTTGGCTCATTACTTCAACGATCATATGCTGACAAAATGTGCAGAAGGAATACCTCTGGTCGCGCGATACCCTTAGGCATGCTGGGCATACGGCGTTAGGCCCGTATTTCCACGACCTTCGGCTCATGTGTGATGTGATCTGTATTCATGCCTGGTCGCATTTACCTTCTCAGATTTCTCTGGCACCCATTTTTAGAGGCTGTGTGAAACCTGGGGCCCTTCTGGCGTGTACAGGAAAAAAATCCCACTGCTGGCACTTCAACTCGGTACCACCGGATTAGTAAACAAACGCCTAACTACTCATATAACAGTATAGTACTGGCATGAGGGGAGAAGAGTTTTAACTCCCTATGGTGGTGAGGTTAATATTCATTACTTTCAGTAATGTTTACGAGTCTTGTTTTTAGTCAAACTGACTTAATAGGCTGAACTAGCACAGTACGGAAAGTCTGATTATCAAGTGAAAGGCAGAGAGAAGTTTCTAGGTCATCAAGAGACGAATGAGTGAAATATCACGTGATTTCACAGCAGAGCCCCGAAATATAAAAACAGAGGAGGTTCAGAGAAAGGGAGAACTCAGACAGAAAAGACTTAGGAGTAGAGTTAGAGTTTTCCAGTCATGGTTGAGAGGTAGAACCTCGATTTTTGTTCTAGCTGTAAGAATAGGACCATGGTTCAGTTACGTGAAGTACAGTTGGCTGTCCTTGTGGACGTAATGGTGTAGGACTCAGGTTGAAGGGTTTTGTTTAGGTGTTGATTTCCATAGCTTGGATCAGTGGGTATTAGGATATTAGTCTGTAAGTATGTCTTGAGTCTTATTTTGTCCTATGGAGGGAATAACTCCCTTGCTCGGACACTTGGCTCTATATATTTTGTTGAGCTGTCTGTTTTCCTTAATTTATTCATTGCACATTACGTCATCCTCATAAAATTCTCATATTAAAGTTCTGATTGATCTTTGAAACTGTAAAACTGGAGACTGTCGTGATACATGTACATTTCTTGTATCGTACTGAAGAATGACAGGATGGTTATCCATATCGAATGGCGTGATTTTGTTGAGAATCTGGGTGTGCTGTTGCCTTGCGTTTAGTCTAGTAACCATTTGGTAGGTTCCAACTCTTGGAATAGTTAACTTGAGTAGTAAGAGGAAAATTGGTCTTTCAGTAAACGCACATAGCTGGCCAATCTAGCGTGTTCTTGTTTAGGCATTCTGCCTTCAATGGCACCATTATTTCAGTGGCCTTCAATTCTTGTAGAGAAAGAGACCACCACTATAGAAAGAAATACTATTTCACTCAGCTAACCAGGCCGCCACGCGATACCCTCGTCAAAAGTCATGTCAAATGTCAATTAAATTTAAGACTGACCTCGACAAGAAAAAAAAAAAATCTGACCCTACAGCGATTCGAACTCACGTCTCCTGCTGCAAAACACCAGTGTGTGTATGTGTAGGGGGAGGTTACTGGGACTCAGCTGTAGCAAAACCTTAGGAGAGATACGGCAGACGAAGACATCTAAAGCACTCTGGACGCTTCAGAAGAAACAGTTGAAACCATCATGGAGGGAAAGACTGATGGCAAAAGAACCTAAATCATGACGTCATCAGTGAAGAGAATGTAACACTTAAATATCGTTAGGAAGTGAATACTGATCGCACTGACATTATGATGAAAAACAAAACAGACAGGAGGTCCAACTTAAGTCAAGCTTTCAATGCGGATGGGGCACATGATGTTTCTTATTATCAGTTAACGATCATTCTACAACATCAATGCAGGATTACCTTTCATAACATGAAAATCTGACTGCAAAGAATAACTACCAACACCTTATAAATATCACGTACATCTAACACAGGCATAATACAAGATTGTCACGGTCTCACAATCACCAAAACAGCACGTAAACGCAGCACAAGCGTAACAGATGGATTGTCAGGGTCTCTTCATCTTCTCAAAGCAGCACGTAAGGATGACACAAGCACAAAATATAGGACTCTTACAACAAAGAGCGGGCACTTTTTTTCAGCCTTTCCTTCTAAACAACAAATCTCTCTCTTTCAATTCTACAATATATATATATATAATCTTTTTCCCCGAGGGCGTGTGTGTGTGTGTGTGTTTTGCTTTTTTTCTATCTATTTTTCTCTTATTCATTTCCTGCAGCTTTAATATCCATGCCTGGACAATCACGCGGGTTCGCGCCATCATTGAGAATATGCCGACACTATATACGAGTATATATATCGTTTGTTTTGTATATTCGCATCTGAGATGGCAGGGTCCCAAATGAACAGACAAGAACTATTCTGAGCTTGCATGTACAAAAAAAAAAAAAAGAAAACATATCCACATGCAAGATAATCTTAACCAGTTATGCGTACAAGATTACAACTATGCCGCGTCTTAATCGCAAAACGGGGTAGTTACTCACTTGCTCAGAGACCAAAGAATCATGATTAATTTATGACTCAATGACAAAAAAAGATAATAATAATTATTCCATAACTCATAGATAAAATAATATATTATATGACTCAATGAGAATGTTGAAATTTTGACACAAACATTCACCAAGGTTCAGTCAGTTAGTCTCCCTTGCAGAACTTGGCCTCCCTAACAGCACTCCCGTAGGCCTCTCGGCTGTAAGCAAGATGCCCTGCTGCAGACGCATGCATTTGCAGATTATCAACGATGTCTTGCAGCCATCTTCGCCTTGGTTTTCTTCTCTTTCTTTTTCCTATTATATATCCGTCCAAGACGGTCTTCTCTAAATTCTCAAGCGTTTAATGTGTCCAAAATATTGAAGTTTTCTCTGTTTAATCCTCTTTACTAGCAAATCATCTTCAATATTAAGTTCTTGTAATATTGATATATTTTTTTTTCTTTTTTGTGCCCATGATATTTCAAGAACCCTTCTGTAGCATTTACATTCAAAGGCATTTATGTGTTTCTCAGCTGTTTTGTTAAGTGTCCAGGTCTCACAGGCATATGTTGCGATGGGAAAGATGCATGCCCTTAAAAAACTTATTGTTGTAGTTCTGTCTTGTTCCTCTCCACAGTTTCTTCAGTTGTTTTACTTTCTGAAGAGCGACAGATGTCATCCTTTTAATTCCCCTCATTGTATCTCAATTATTAGTTAGTAATGATCCAAGATATTAAAAACTCTCCACCTCTTCCAATTTTTCCTCACTGATACATATTCCAGCTGCTTTATTTGTTTTGTCAGTTGTCATCAGTTTAGTTTTCACATCACACAGGTTCATCACAGACAATAACCACATAATCCCACACGCGTTTACATGCTCGTCTTATGACATACGATAATCTTATGGCATCTCTAGATACTCAGTTGATGAGAGGAGACCTATGTGCCAATGATTAATCTTGACCACCACGTTCAGTCCTACGCGATCTTGCTTTTAGATTCTTGCTGTCCCCTTCCAATCTCATTTTACCAAACTGACTCTGTTAATCTTTATATATTCAGTTTCATATGTACTTAGCCAGAAGCAGCAGAAAGGGCATCATGCTGGTTGTAAAGCATGCGAAACAAGCATTGAGAACTTGAAATGATTTCATCTGCCACATTGGTCCTCCTTACCTGAATGTCTAAGATGCACTTCGAAGTGCAGTGCCAACTGGAAGATCGTGGGTTCAATTCCGGAACAGGACAAAAAAAAAAAAAAACCTCACACCCAACTCACAAGACCCATGGGAGTTTAGGCCCAGCCTCCCCCCCCCCCCACACACACAAACTGTCAGGAGTATTGTACACTGACCCAGCAATGACTATTTCTATAGGGCCGAAACGCTTGTCTGATGTTTACTTCCTCTGGCGATCTGTTGTGTTCTTGTTCCGATCTCCACAGTACAGTTTCCTGCGCTAATATATAATTATACCCAAAACTACATTACAGCATTGTCCAGTTTAACAGACGCCATAATATCTGTCATACAATCTACGACCAACAGCGCTAATGTTTTTGTGCGCTGAATTTTAATCTAGAAGAAACCCATCACATTACCAAGAAAAAATCCTGACACTGAAAACACGTACTACATAACCAAACAACTATGAAAGAATGAGCAAGCCGTCTAGAACAGTGACACCAGAAACTGCATTTCTATAAGAATAAACTAACCGCTCACTAAGCTCAAATCAGCGGGAGAAAAACTGCACTGCATTTCGTTTCATCATTATCCACATTTATCGTGGCTGATATGTTTTGTGAAGCACAGGTAGGATACACTTCGTCGAAACTGCCACGTATTCGGCCTTTTCTGCTATTCACACTTTTCTGTGAATTGCGAATATTTTTAAGCGGAGAAATGCAAGACTGCCAAAAGGTTGCCAACTTGGAAAATAAAAACAAAACACTCTCAAAACAGCTACAAATTCTTGACGAAGCGCGCTACATTATTTACACAATCATTAAAACAGTACTGTAATATTTCAAATATACCTCATTGCCTAGGAGTTCCTACTTTGTTTTTGTTGTTGTTGTTGTTTTTTTCACCACCTCCTCTTTTCTGTTGCTAAAGTTCCGAAATTTGTAATCCTGCGGTTTCCTACCAGGGTTAACAAGCCTGATTGCTCAGCTCAGACGACAGGAGGTATTAGACTGGCACAAATGACTATCAAAACTGAGGGAGGGGTGGGGAATGAAACTGTTGGGGCTTATGCAAACCAAACACACGCCAGGACTAAATTATACAGACCAGGCGAATCTATTTCGGGTCTGTCTTTTTTTCCCCGTGACTTGTGGGTAGAGCCTAATTTTATATCAATTCTTCGCGAAAACGCTAGCCATTCCCTTGCATATTTTACTTGTCCAGAAATCAGAACACGTGAACTCAAGACTCCAGAATACTGTACACTGACCCAGCAAGCACATTACGGAGCCATCAAACGGTGACCAGGTTAAACAGCTATAGATGTACTGGAAAGTCTCGTCAATATCTCTTCCTTTGTCACGAGCTCTTAGACGGCTTTGCAAACATGAAATTTTTATTTCAATAAATACTTCTGTGCGGTTTAACTGAAGGTTTCGGAGATTCAACTTTTATAGTAAATGCTAATCTGTGCTTAAAAAAAAAAACAATAAATAAAAATAAACGAGTCTTTGTCAACTCCAGTTTAAAGATACGTATGATACTGACGTATTTACGTCTAAATTTTTTTGTACGCTTCTTTTTTCTGTATAAGAAAAGAGTTAATTATCACTTTGTAAACAAAACAAAATACGTACACGATAATTAAACTAAGGAGAAGAAAGAAGTATCAAACATATCAGAGAGTAAATAACCGGGTGGGGGGGGGGGGGGGGAAGAGAACAAGAAACCAACATACAGAGTGAGACAGCTGCATAGCTTCCCCAGACGTGTGAAAGTCAACTCCACGACAACCTCTATCAGGAATTTGTTCAGTTTTTGGCCGTCTTTTCTTCCTCCTGCGACATTCTAAGACAAGAAGGGAAGGGAATCAGAACAGCTCCAGCCCGCCCAGCGTCATGACTCTCTGTGGATCTCTAAGCTCTGTGTGTTAATACTACAACACGGGTGTGCCAATTTCGATAATCTTCTTACGTCTCAGCTTTCCAACTCTTCGCCCACAAGGGAAAATAAAAAGGTGGCTTTTTTTCTCCTGTTTCTGGAAAGTTTTCCAATTTCTTGAGCCTCCGCTGCCCGTTTACTTCAAGTTGCTTACATAAATCACAAGGTTTATGAAGCAATGAATCTTTTTTTTTCCCCTCTTATATTCTTATAAGTGTTTCAACGCTCTTGTTTTTTGGTCAAAGACGGCTGCGGTAAAACTGATTATAGTAAATTATAGTAATGAAGGTATATAGAAAACCTGACTTGACACAAACTTTCACCGAGCTTTATCACTATGTGGTTTGTTGTTGTTATTGGTTATGCTGCATGTGAAGTCCGAGGCCCCTAATATGCTGTGTGAGCCGATGCGGTATCGTGTACCAACAACGAATGAGAGAAAGAAGACATGAAAGAAAGACTTTCAGCTGATAGACAGTCTGCGCCAGAGAAACCAACGGACGCTGTCATTAGCCCATAAACTTTAGCGAGAAAACTGTAGTGAAACCAATACTCTGAGACAAGTGATTATCGCCAACTTCACATCGTGCAATCAAAAAAACACCTGCTGTCAACAAGGCTTTTAACCTGTAACACAAAATGAGATAAAACTGTTCATAGGTCGAGGAAACAAGCCGGACTGCGTTACTCCATCAAATCCATCCCACATGGACGAGCTATGTGTATCTCCCGTGATGCAACACTGATTCATAATAACGAACTAGGATATATTTAGCTGAGGGTGGGCCAGTATGTGTCGTCTCCCTATTCTAATGGCGTACTGAATGTCAATCACATCGAAAAACCTGTGTACTACGTGGTACTTGGAAACACAAGGGTTAATTACCCACCTTACACAGCGATACACCCCCACAGTAAGTAAACCGCTAGAGACAGAACGACAAGCACATGTCGGGGACGTCACCAGATAGCGTGCGGCTGATTTTAAGGCAAACATACAATCCCACACATAACGCGATGAGCGGGTAATGCATTTTATTTCCTGTCTTCCCCACCCCCACCCCCTTCTCCCCTTCCAAATCATCGTTACCTGCACCACACATTGTAACATTTGGGTCAATCGGAACAGTGATCAAAGGGCATGTCTTGCGGTCCTACCGGCAAGCTATATACTGCAAGCGTGCAGTGTTTTCATTACAACCCTCGTTTCGCTGTATAAACTTTGAAATATAGCACACACACCAAAAAAAAAAAATCTATCACACAGTGTGATGTTTGTAGTTTTACAAATAACAGAAAAACATGTTATTTCTATTGCGCCCCTGCGCCCACCCCCACTAAAAACAGGTTCACAACATTTCATCCTTTTTTTTTTCTTCTGTATTCACCCTCAAAAAGGCGTTGGTTGCGTTGTGCCACAGTTTGCAACTAGGCTGTGGCAATCTGCACATTTCGGCCCGAAACATCCGACATTCGCCATGGCTTTTTTTTTAAGTCTAGCTTTACCTTTCCACTGAGATCCTTACTCGCCTTATCAAACTAATGTCTTGTTTCCAGAAGGTACCGCTAGGAGATAGAATAGGGTCTTGGTCGGCTATGGCTCGCCGATCTTGAGGTAAGCATTAAGCTACGGAGCTATGGTCGATGACGGCTATCTCATGCAGCTTAAGCACTGAATCTTCCTCTTCCCCCCCCCCCCCCAACCACCACACCCCACCCCCTTTCCCCCTTCATCCAAATTCGCGAAATTAGAGAAGCTCTAAAAACTGAACGTGCTATCGTGAGTCCTAGCACAGCACTAACCTGATAGTTTTCCACAAACGCTAGCGGTAATGTAACTTTTACTTCTTGTGCATGTTCGAGTGTCCGAATTAGTATATTTCTGAATTTTTACATAATAATTTCCTTACAAATAAAAGTACTATGGTATATATTTATTTCACTTTGACTGAAAACTGATACAGTATTACTATTATAAATTTATAAATTTCCATAACTCATATATATATATATCATATTATATATGATATATATAATTCACATGGTCTCATGTTTTCAGATAACGGGGTGTAACATGCACTATATATGCTTCTACCGATAAGCTGTCAATGATACACTAAATTTAGCTAACCAGTTGCACAGCTAAGTATTCTCTCCAAGATTTTCTGTGGGTCTGCGCCAACTAATCCATTCAACTGCTACTTGGTTGTAAAACTTCCCAAAATGCTTCTGTAAAACAAGAAACACTGCATCTTGACGTCAAATATATAAAATAGCATTCGTAAAGGACCCCACATTACAAGGTAAAATGTCTTGTTAAGGACTGGGGTTCAACCCTTTTCTGCGGGGGTAGTATTTGCCCCGGTTCGATAGGGAAGCGGTTACTCGGTCAGTCATAGGATGGCAGACTCTAGGTCAGTCACAGGGGGACGGTTTCTCGGTCAGTCACAGGGGGACGGTTTCTCGGTCAGTCATAGAATCACGGTTGGTTTCTCAGTCAGTCACAGAGTCGCAGTCTCTCGGTCAGTCACAGGGTCGCAGTCTCTCGGTCAGTCATATGGACGTGGTTTCTCGACCAGTCATAGGGTCGCGGTCTCTCTGTAAGTCACGTGCTAGCGGTTTCCCTGTCTGCTGACTAAGTACGCTCGTGAGTTCGTGTCCTGCGCTAAGATCCCTCCCCCTCCCCCTTTATACGTTGATATCGGAGCGCTTATGGACTTCTTCAACATTTGAAAAACATACCAAGCCCTTTATAAACTGCCGCAGCCTGTCTAGATGCTGCTTTACTTAGTTGTGAACGGAAACCGCGTCATTCAATCTTTCTCTAGAGTCCGAGATGAATTACTCCACGGTGTAGGGTTGACTAACAATATAGAAGTTCAGTCTTGATGACCCAACAAAGGTCATAATTCATAATTCTATTAGTGACGCGTTTCGTGTAAATAGACAGTACTGAGGCAGATAGTATTTTAACTGTTTGTACAGCTTTATGAGCATCATATTCATGTGCAGCTTCTCTCGTGGTCATTTCTATTTAATTTGCTGAATGGCAACAGTAACATGAGACCTTTTTGTGTGCGTATTGCAACCTCCTGTCCTACTGCATTAGCGCCTCCTGATTTCATATCTGGCCCTGTTTCTCAATATCAGATGAAGGAGGAACTTTAAACCGAGTTAATTTACATCTGGCACGGTCTTTCTCAAGCTCTTCCTTGTTTTCATGCTGTTGAAGAAACCTCTAAAACGGTGCTTGCATCTATTCTTGTATATCAACTCTGACCCTCCTGGTGCCACACCCCCCCCCTCTTTGTTTTTCTCTCTTGAACTTCGCCAAGCAATATACGCCCAGTTATACGCTTGTCGTCAATCCTTACGACTCACCCTAGGTATGTTAACGTGCTGCTGCAGTGTAACTAACGCCGTTATGGATGGAAGCTTATTACGCTGCAGTGCCTCGTAGCTGGTTACTGTGCCATTCCAGATAACGCAACAATGCCAGGAGAACAGAAATTGATATTATCTGTGAGAATATGTCATGTGCTGTGGTCGCACTATTAAACAAGAGTTATGTCATGTGCCGTGGTCGCACTATTAAACAAGAGTTATGTCTTGTGCCGTGGTCGCACTATTAAACAAGAGTTATGTCTTGCTGTAATGAATGCCAATAAATGGTGAAGGAAATGTTTCTATTTCACTATATTGCAACGCTGCTACGCAGTCATGCACAAATTTCTTTTACATCCTTCAAATCCGCTCATATTTTTTAAAACATTTTCCCCTTCCTTCTCCTCCTCCTAAGCTAAAAGTTATTCATCGCTGTCCCATAATAAAAAAACTAATCTTTAGATTCACATCACTAGGCTATTATAATCCTGCTGAATAAATGAATATCATTAAATGATCGAATGGCTGTAGTTCACAATGAGAGCTCGCTGAATCTCGAATCTGACAGCTGGAAAGCTACGAACGTGTTCATTTTCGTGACAGAAAAGTCGACGCCTTGTTGCCTTGTCCTCTCGAATCTTGGCTCAAGAAACGTTCCTTTACTTCTACAACACCGAACTGTACGGGACGCGCTTCCTGTGTTACAAGGCTTCAAATCTCAATCCGTTTCCAAGGGCATACATGTCCCCGTGAACAAAGAACATGCCTGAACTAAAAAAAGGGGCTCATTTCACCCGAAAACCTCTGGGAAACAAACAAACCAAAGAAGGTTACACCCAGATTTGCAAAACGCGACCACCTACTTTGGATTCAGGCAGACTCCTTTATTCTTGGGACAGATTTTTTTTTTAAAAGTGATAAACCTTTTCCCCTTCATTCACAGACAACTCTGTGTGCAGTGAATGTTGGCGTGACCTGCTTCTCCAAAAGCTGTTGTTCACCCCCCCCCCCAACAGTAGTATGTCGAGTACCGGTTTCCACAGCTGGGTCAACTACAGCGCTGGTAGTAGATATCAAACCTACAACTTTCTCGCACTCCCCCCCCCCAAAAAAAACGGAATCCAAATATACACCGAAGGAGGGGATCAGATAGGATTTATCAGCTGAAAATCTAACAATCAAAATACTTGACACCATACATGGTTAGAAGTTAGCACCACTTTCCAAAATAAACAGAGCAGTGAAGGTCGCTCGCTTGATTATCTGGTAGTGACTACACGTTATCAAACATAAACAGGATGCCAGAATGCTGAAATTAGTTTATAGTGCCTGCTAGTTCGTGTGTAGGCTTACCAGACAGCGAGCGTTACACCCACTAACTTGCCTTCTGTGCAGACAGACAGATGGACAGACAGACTCAAAGCAGGAGCTCAACATGAGAAACGTGAGTTTTCTTCCCAAATTATCCGAATTCCTTGTTAATAATAAATCTCTGACACCGGCAACTGCTGCCACTTTCGTTCCACCTCAGTCCCATGAACCCATCGGAGTTAATGGGACGTTGACGGGTTACGAAACATCGGGCATATGGAAGGCAAATGCATACAGACACTACTGTGTTTTACGAGCTACAGGCCAAAGTGTTGCAGGATTCCCGTTGGCGCTGTATATTTTAACAACCGAATCAAACATTTCTCAACAAAAATTGTCCGATAAAGTGGATTAAAAATAGAACAAGTATAAACATGGAGTCACTCAAAGCACTCCGTATTGACGTGCCGAGAAAAGATATGGGTCAGGGTGGGAATTTCTTTAATGCTTTCGGTACGCCGCCGATCGCAAATAAAACAGTTATAAAATGAGAGCTATAAATGTAGTCTTGTTTTGACTAATCATCTCCACAAATGAAAAAAAAAAAACCAGAACTAAAGCGTGGGCTAAAACAATTTTTACTGAAGGAGATTTCCCATGAAGGCACCCGAGGTATATGGTGCTGATGCCCATATTTCCTTGACCTGTCGGCACACTACTGGGTGATGTCGGTATTTCGCAATATTTGCGCTCCAAGCCTGTCAAAAAGCCACTGAATATATCCGGAAACTTAATATCACTTTTGCAGATCAAGAAAAAAGCTTTTGAAAGGGTGAACAAACAATCTGTGTGCAGTATTAGAGGAAACTGAGGTACCAGAACATCTATTACAAAAACATAAAGTAATTATATAAAAATAGTCAAAGTGTAGTAAGGACAATAGTATGACACACGGGTTGGTTCAGAGTACCAACGAGAGTTAGGCTGGGGATGGGATATGACACCACTGTTATCTATAATTTTACGTGGACAAAATAACAAAAGAGACAAAGCCACACTTATCAGAACTGAATGATTTAGTGTCTGCAGACAACCACTGCATTACAAACAATGACCCGAAAAGCTTACAAGGTCATATGAACAATCTCCGTTATAGTTATAAACATTATGATATGAAAATGAACAGTGCCAAAAAGGAGACTATGAAAATCAGCAGGAGTTCAAGCCCACTGGACATCTATATCGAAAACAACAAAATCCAACAGGTTATTCTCTTGATAGTATGTTTATAGAGGATGAGAATATTTAAAGAGAAACTGAAATTAGAACACAAACAGCAAATGCCATTACTATCCCCGCTACTTTCTCACCCAAGCATACCACCGGAAACCAAGAGACGACTAATTAACAGAATATTTATGCCAATGTTGTGCTACCAATGCCAGATAACTAAACAAGAAACAGCAAAATAAAATATCTCAAGCAGCAAAAGTTACAAGTAGGGACAAGATAAGAAATGACGACATAAGACAACCGGTAGGAACTACACCATGCCTACAATAGAGAAAAAAAATTAAGCGGTTTGGGCACTTAATGAGGCTTACCAATGCACATCCAGCCCCGATGGTCTTCAACCAAAGAACTACAGGATGAATCATGAGCAAAACCCCGGAAAAGATGGATAGACGGTGTTATATAGAAACACTCACGAATTACACCATGAACATCGCCGAGGCCACTCATATGGCCCAAAGACAACAAATGCATCTTCCCTCGACACCTCCCGGACAACAGGAAGGATAAGTAAAGTAAAGTAAGATTTGTTTTTTCTTTATTTTATATTATTTCCCTATTTCTTTTTTAAATGGACGGAGGGAGGGAGGGGACACAAAGGAGAGTGTGAAAGAGAGACACTCTGACCTGAAGAGCAAAGCTCCACTCAAATGGGACCCAATATTACAAACAAAAAAGTAAATATACAGGTAATGGTGTTGTACCACTGAGGCACAGAAAAGTATACACTATCATGCCTTCTCCCAGTTTCAGGAAGAGTCAGCTACCCATGTCTCCATCTGAGCTGACAGGTGCTCCTCTGACTAGAATCAAATCATCTACCTTCACATGAAAGTCGACTTCACTAATCTCCTCGCTACTCACTTGCCCAATACAGGCAATGGTAGTAATCAATTCTTATACAGAAAAGTAAAATCGGGGGAAAAAATACAACACTCGGTCTTCCACAACAAATTCTCTCAGAAATCTGTAATATAATGAAAACAAAAATGGCAGCAGTCTGGCGAGACCACAGCTTAGAGTTAACTAAAATGTATTTTACTCTATTTAGTTTCTACTGTTACGAATAACAAATGCGCAGAACAGGATTCTTATAAATGTATACGACATCAGCGTTTTGTCTTGTCTCACCGCGTTAGATATGTATCGCCATGTCATATTTTGCGATCATATTTTGATCTACTCTAACGATTATGTCCAGTTCTGAAACAGAAGAAGAGCGGTGATTCTATAGACTGTTTTATACAACTAAAACTGGGCCAAGATTCCAGAGTCATGGAGGCAGGATTCAACTTCAAAAAGGTCGAAGGATTAAAACTACGACGTAGTATAGATATCGGGACTCCTGGAAGACTTGAATCGGAGGTGGTTTTTTTTTTTTTCTTGAGAGAACAACTTTACAAACCAAGATACCTTTTAAAGTGTATATGGTTCTAAGGACTGTTATAGCCGGAGGTGGGGTGGGAGATATGGTCTCCACTCCAATTAAATATCTCCAAGGCGGACGTCTCAAACAGCCTCTGACAGTCAAGTCCAGGTCCTGGCCTTCTCGTGGCGGAACTGTTCAAACTGACAGAAGAAGGGGCGAAGGTGAATATCTGTTTGGTAGCTCATCTGAGAAAGGTAAAACTCTGATTTAAAACCCGCTGCTGGGGAGATTCTTCAGCTGCCGTGCGTGGGGTGAAACTCCTCCTGGCCAATGAAGAAAAATGCGATTAGGGTTGCCGCGCGGCGCCGCCGTGGAAAAGATGAAAGAAAGGATTAAGTGAAGTAACCAGTAGTCTCGAGGTCAGGACTACTCAAATCACGGCACCTCTGCTCTAGAGGCCGGCCACGACCAATATACACCCATACTGGGGCAGATTGCCTAAACCGGCTTAACCCGGGGGTTAAACTAAGACACTGCTGGCGAGATTCTTCGGATGCCGAGCGTGGGGTGAAACTCCTCCCGGCCAATGAAGAAAATGCGAAAACGCGATTAGGGTTGCCGTGCAGCGTCGCTATGAAAAGGTGATGGAAAGGATAAAATGAAGATTAATTGGTATGTCCAGTAGTCTCGCGACAAGAGCTACTCATACCACGGCACCTCTGCCCTAGAGGCCGGCCACGTCCGATACACACCCCTACTGGTGAAATATACCTAAACCGGCTTAACCCAGAGGTGAAACTTGATGACTACTCATGTCATGATACTTCCCCTCTAAAGGTCGGTCACGTCCTAAACGCGCCCATACTGGGATAATACGCCTAAACCAGCTTAACCCAGGAGTGAAACCTACTAGTAGCTAGGATTCGTCCTCCGGGACAAAAGCTGGTAAAACTAGAAAGGGTGGCGGTCGCGACCACAAAATGCTAAAGTCGGAGACACTGGACCACTGGAGTCTAGAAATGGCAATCACTTCTCACCCGACGGGGGATATATGCGTATCCTAATCACGCTGAGGTTTTCCGGTGAAAAAGTCCAACGCCGTACTGGATGGGCAACCACTTCTCACCCAGCGGGGATATACGGATATCCAAAAACACGTCGAAATTTTCCGGTGAGAAAGTCCAACTTTAGGCTGGATGGGCTGTCACCTCTCACCCGGCGGGGATATAGTGATATCTAAACCACGTCGAGGTTTTCCGGTGACAAAATCCAACTCTAGGCTGAATGGGCTGCCACTTCTCACCCGGCGGGGATATACTGATATCTAAACCACGTCGAGGTTTTCCGGTGACAAAATCCAACTCTAGGCTGGATGGGCTGCCACCTCTCACTCGGCGGGGATATACTGATATCTAAATCACGTCGAGGTTTTCCGGTGAGAAAGTCCAACTCTAGACTAAATCGGTGGAACGAAAACCAATGTCACGCCATCCCGCTTCTGAGACCCACCGAGAATGCAGGCAAGTCCCGCGATACCCTGAACATCTTGTGGTCCTCTCGGGGACCACAGGACAAATCAAAGACCACAGGAGTAAATTCAGTAGGATCACGGAGCGATCTTGGTGGTAGAAGCAAACGAAGAAGAGTGTACATAGTATAAAGCGCTCAAACGACTCCCCGAGGGATTAAGCTAAAATGTTTCTAGATCATCATCATCATCACTGCATCCTGGGAAAATCTATCTGTGCTTCTACCTCCTACCGGGAAGGAGAATCTTGGCACGAGTGCATGTACTCTGCAGCATTGGTGAGAATGTTTACAGACTAGGCAGCAACAATAGAGAGGGCAGAATCTACTTCCTTCCGCCCCAGAAGGCACCTCGCTATCGATTCCACCACGCCCATTCCTGTGCCTCGGGAATAATGAGGATGAACTGGAGAAACTGTGTCATTGCTTCGCTCTCTGTGATAAAACATCACGTGACGCTATACACTACAGTTTTTTCATCTGTGCTCCGTGGAGCCCTTGGGCTCTGTGCCATAGCTATTTCGGACTCCGTGGGGCAAATTTTTCACTCTATATAGGATAATAATTAATTACAATTGCCATTTCTTTCAATAATCTGAATACAGAAGATTTGTCACAGTCGCAGTCAGAGCATATAACGTTTCCAGTTTGTTTTATACGTCACTGACTGCACATTTTTGCATGGTACCAGATGCTGTATAGATGGCGTCTCAATGCCTAGACCAGATGACTGCTTCAGTGAGTGTGGTGTTTAAAGTGTCCGCGATATCCCACCCCCTCTCTCTTCTCTCTCTCTCTCTCTGTCTCTTCCCAGGAATAATATCCTCAACTGTTCTCTCCAGGTCATGGTATTGGTATACCAAAATGAGGATAATTTCGTTTCTTGATGACGACGATGAACTAGTTTTTTTTACACCCTATGAGGTAGGTAAGAGGTAAAGTAAAGATAAAATCCCCGTTTCCATGTCATTAAGGCATATTAGGTAAGATCAGGTAACCTTAATATGCCATGAAGGCACCTAAGGGATATGATGTTGATGCCCATACTTTCCTTGACTTGTCGACACACTAGCAAAAGGGTGACATGATCAGTTCCACTTCTGGCCTTTTTTCGTTCTCCAACTCCAGAAGAAGCCAGATATCCATTTTTAAAGTTAAAAAAAAAACACTGGAGTGACTCCGGCTTGATTCGAACCACATACCTTCGCCATGAGAGAGTAGTGCACTAACCACTTCGCCACTTACATGCCCATACCCTCTAAGTAAGATATTTATAACTCGTCATTAACGTAAATTATTTTTAAAACATTCATCTGTGCGTTTTTAAAAAAAAATCAAAACTGTGCTTCAAATATTTTTTTTAAATGCCTGTCACGGGTTTGGGCCCGATTTACATTGAATAACATAATTATCTCCTTCAGTTTACAATATTTTTGTCGAACAATGAGTGACCCTGTAGAACGAAATAGCAAAAAGATCATTCACATGTCACTATGAAAACCGAAACATGCCACTAATACTGTGCCTACAGCAACTGAATTCAGAACAGACAGTTAAGACAGTCTTATGTATTAGCAGTACTCGTACGTTTCACATTAAGCGTTTTCTCTCGGAATTATTAGAAACGGTGATTAGCAAAATGCTATCGACAGATAAAGTGAATTTAGAAATGAGGTCAGTGTCTGGCATGTACAAACTCCGAGAGCCACTTGTCACATATAACTTGGGTAATCCCCAATACCCGCCTACAGTTTTCCCGTGGCTATTCGTCACCGTACTAACTAAACATTACATACACACATATAAAGGTGGTTTCCTCTGCTGGTATTATTACAACTACATTCTATACCGATGACCACTACCACTACCAATACAGACAGACACTACTACTACTACTACTACTTCTGCGACAAATGTTTCCCTGCTACAAGTTCTGCTTAAACGCCTCAACCAATCAGAAATTGTTAAGTTTCGTTGTACTACTGTTTATCAGCGAAGGCTTCTTCACAAACATTTGCGATAGAACACCGCAGGACTGCGGATAAATGGGACTGCAGATGATAAAGCTAGGGACAGATAAATAGGTCGATGAAGAGCACCCATTCTTTGTGAGACTGATGATAACCAGAAAGTTTTGGCTGGCCAAAAAAGATGCATATGATGTAACCTAGTGATTCTAAACATGCACCCTCGGCCCTTTATTTTTGTTGCCCTGGACCCCCTTTCAAATCTGAGAACCGCTGTGGACCTCTCATTAAAAATAAAGCAATAAACAAAATCCAGGTGATGTTAAGGTTTTTTCAATCGAGCCAATCTATATGCTGGTCCGTGGACAACCCCTCCCTTCTCCCCCCCCCCCCACAAAGAAAAAAAATTTCGTGGACTTTTGCACCCCATGTTAAGAACCACTGATGTAACCGAAACCTAAATCTGCGTGACGTCATTTCCTCACCAATCGCTTACTAATTCCCCTCCAGAGCAATCCTTGCGGTGTTTTTTTCCCCCAAGCGTCTTCCTCTGTCCATTCTATAAATATTACCAGTTCGTTTTCCTAAGCCTTCTTAATTCTTTTCTGGAACAGATCTGGTCTGATGAAAGAAGGATATTACAATTTCTTTTCAAAAACAAAGCTTACGTGTTATGTTTCGCTGTTTTAAAAAAAAAACAAACTAATCTTGGTTCTTTCTAGGGTGTCTTACAATTTCTAATTTCTTCACTTGTTACATGATCACTGTGTGATAATCCCAAAAACTCTGCTCAGAAATTGTATTCCTCTTGCTAGAAGACCTCTGTTCAAGGATGGTAAAGAACCCATTGCATATGATCCATAGGCATAATGGAATACCGACATGGTTAACACTTTTGGTCGCTGTAGTCATTTTTTTTCTGTAAGCCTTCAATATCTCCAGCGATATTGTTATAGCCTGTTCTGCTCAGGTAAACGCTTATGATCGTTAGTCACTCTTGATCAACAGTTTACTAATACCTGAACTAGCTGGAGCATTCAAGTGCTCGCTCCTTCTGACGAAAATGGAGACATCCGTGATACAAAATTAGTGTGGCGTTCAGATCATAGCTTGTCACATATAACTTGGGTAATCCCCAATACCCGCCTACAGTTTTCCCGTGGCTATTCGTCACCGTACTAACTAAACATTACATACACACATATAAAGGTGGTTTCCTCTGCTGGTATTATTACAACTACATTCTATACCGATGACCACTACCACTACCAATACAGACAGACACTACTACTACTACTACTACTACTACTACTACTACTACTGCGACAAATGTTTCCCTGCTACAAGTTCTGCTTCTACCACTACAACTAAAACTGTACACTAACCACAACCACTTCCTGCCATTAAGTTGTATCGAGTGCTCTCATTTCACGAACCACTCACCTCTCAAATAGGGCTGCCAGCCCCAGCCATCTCCATGCTTGGTTCTTGTCAATGTGTTACTGATAGCACACTGTGCTATCGCTGGACTCTCATCACCTTTATCTACATATTCCGACGGCAATACGCTCAGAAACTACGGTAGTGTGCGAAATTTTATGAGAGCCGATGGAAACGGCAGTCTGAAAGGATTTTTACTGCTTAAACGCCTCAACCAATCAGAAATTGTTAAGTTTCGTTGTACTACTGTTTATCAGCGAAGGCTTCTTCACAAACATTTGCGATAGAACACCGCAGGACTGCGGATAAATGGGACTGCAGATGATAAAGCTAGGGACAGATAAATAGGTCGATGAAGAGCACCCATTCTTTGTGAGACTGATGATAACCAGAAAGTTTTGGCTGGCCAAAAAAGATGCATATGATGTAACCTAGTGATTCTAAACATGCACCCTCGGCCCTTTATTTTTGTTGCCCTGGACCCCCTTTCAAATCTGAGAACCGCTGTGGACCTCTCATTAAAAATAAAGCAATAAACAAAATCCAGGTGATGTTAAGGTTTTTTCAATCGAGCCAATCTATATGCTGGTCCGTGGACAACCCCTCCCCCTCCCTTTCTCCCCCCCCCCCACAAAGAAAAAAAATTTCGTGGACTTTTGCACCCCATGTTAAGAACCACTGATGTAACCGAAACCTAAATCTGCGTGACGTCATTTCCTCACCAATCGCTTACTAATTCCCCTCCAGAGCAATCCTTGCGGTGTTTTTTTTCCCCCAAGCGTCTTCCTCTGTCCATTCTATAAATATTACCAGTTCGTTTTCCTAAGCCTTCTTAATTCTTTTCTGGAACAGATCTGGTCTGATGAAAGAAGGATATTACAATTTCTTTTCAAAAACAAAGCTTACGTGTTATGTTTCGCTGTTTTAAAAAAAAAAAACTAATCTTGGTTCTTTCTAGGGTGTCTTACAATTTCTAATTTCTTCACTTGTTACATGATCACTGTGTGATAATCCCAAAAACTCTGCTCAGAAATTGTATTCCTCTTGCTAGAAGACCTCTGTTCAAGGATGGTAAAGAACCCATTGCATATGATCCATAGGCATAATGGAATACCGACATGGTTAACACTTTTGGTCGCTGTAGTCATTTTTTTTTCTGTAAGCCTTCAATATCTCCAGCGATATTGTTATAGCCTGTTCTGCTCAGGTAAACGCTTATGATCGTTAGTCACTCTTGATCAACAGTTTACTAATACCTGAACTAGCTGGAGCATTCAAGTGCTCGCTCCTTCTGACGAAAATGGAGACATCCGTGATCCAAAATTAGTGTGGCGTTCAGATCATAGCTTTTCACAAAACCCCAGGAAATACTGTTCATTTGGCCCATTTTATGTGAAAATTTTGCAGTTTTCAAAGAGGATCCAGTTTTATTTTAACCATACATATTTACCCTGCACGTATCGTGAGCTTTTAAATGGTTTTGGAAATAATAATAATAATAAATTCTTATTAAACTGCTTCTAGCTTGTTTTGTTCTTAGCTCTGGATATTCAAATGTTATGCTATTATCATATCTACATGTATCTATCTGTTGCCCTGCAGACTGGCATAGACGATCACGCTTTTCCACAATTCTCTCTCCGAGTGCTGATTATAAGCTGTGCTGGTGCTCTTTATCCGTGCCATCTAGTTCATCCGTCCAGCATTTTCTCTCTCTCTCTCTCTCTCTCTCTCTCTCTCTCTCTCTCTCTCTCTGTCTACCTCGGTCTCTTTTGCCTTCTATCTTTCCTGGTGTCACAATGTATTCCACCTTGCCTCGCCGTTGAACGTGTCCTGAGAATCTGGACTGTATTTTTCTGACTTTTATTACTGCTTGCCTTGTCTCTCCAGCATTTCTCAGAAACTCCTCGTTTGATTTCTTTGCTGTCCTTGGTATTCGTAGCATTCTTCTAAGGAACCACATCTCAGTTGGCGTTGAACTTCATTAGCGACTGACCAAGCCTCGCACCCGTAAGATAAAACTGGCTCGATGTAGGCGCTGAAGTAACTCTTTTCCTCACTCCCAAGGACAGTGATTTATTACACAGAGTGCTCTTCATTTTTTAAAATATTATTTTGACTTGCATTATTCTGCTCTTTATCTCAGTTAGCCATCTTCCACATGAGGTTAGTAGTGTCCCCAAATATCTAAACTTTTCCACCTGTTTCAGCAATGTGCCGTTTACTGTTATTTTACATTCATCACTTTTTTCTTTGAGATGATACTATATAACAGATCACTGGTTATTTCTCTGGGGGGAAAAAACGTGGCGGTTGTGATTATTATAAAACTTTTTTTATAACCGACTTGAGATTGTTGTCCGGTAGTGAAAGAGTTAAGTAACATAATTCATTTTACAATGCCATAAAGTTATAGGACATAATAATCATAGGAAAAGTCCTAGAGGATAAAAAAAAAACGGAAGAAGGAAGGCCAAAAGGAACGTATAAAAACATTTTGTTTTAACCCCCTAACCAAGTGCCAGGAGAAAAGAAAGCCAACTGAACCGACAAGAAATGGTAAAGATGGCATAAAATTAAGAAACACGACTGCTGAACACACTGAATGAATGAAATCGTTCCACGCCCTTGACAGATGAGTTAACACACATACAATAAATTTTCTTACAAATTAGCTTCTATTTTCACATTTAGAAGACACTATATATAGGAAAAAAATCACTGCCGTACTGTAGTTTCCTTCACTAAAGTGATGTTTGTAGAAAACACAAAGATTTAATACCTTGTTAAAGAGCGCTGTGAACTTATGATTCACTCAAAGAATATTTTTTTAACAGTAAAACTTTACAAACTGTAATGTAGCATGCTACTATTTTCTACAACTAAATATCTTATGACACAAAAATCTGCACAAATCACACACATTCAATATCACATACATTATTCAAGTACAACTGACGTAGCTGAAATAAGTTTACCTCATGAAATAAAATGTCTCCGCCTATTCCTATATTCTCAGAGCATCACTTCACTGTAGAAGAACGTGGTGACCGCAACGTGCAGTTTGGTCAAGTCCAACGAGTCTACAAATCTTCACTACCATATAATTCATTCACTAGTACATTCCACAATAACGACCGAACGTGTGGTCTCGGACCCACGCAAGACACCCAAATAATACCTGTTAGTTTTGGTTTCAGTCCCGAAACAGCGTGCACACACTGTGCACATGCAACACACAACACCGCCTCGTGCACAACGCAGTGTTCATTTCTGTGCCAAGCTGTGTGCCAATGATAACAGAAATGGGAGTGTCTGTGACATGTAAAATCCTTCTGGCCGCATTTAAAACAGCCAAGCGTAGGAACAGGACAGGCTACTGCGTTCTGTAAATTGGTGACGTTGCAGGACCCAGCACGTGGTACAAATGGATACTATATGAAGTGTTTAAAAAATTAGCAAAGCCTATGTTTCGCCCTGTGAGCGATCATCATCACCATCACCATTCTGTGCCACTTAGTCTCATGATAGATTTGTGGTAATGAACCTCCATCGTTTGTCCTCACAGTGCACCAGGTCAAGCTGTCTCACGCTCATGTCAGAGAACTTCTGTATCTGCCGTCTTCTTGCTCATGTATCTCTTGTACTAACGTTTTATGCAGCATTATATACCATCATCACAGGATGTTTCTTGTACAATTCAGAAACTAAAGGCCAAAAACAGTCTTCTTGTAAAAAAAAAAGAAACAAATGCTCTCTCTCTCTCTCAAGTAGAGAAGTATCTCTCTGACTTGGATGAGGGATCACAAACTTGACTGACAGGCACCACAGCATTTCAGTTTCTGATTTGTCGTATTTTCCAAGGTTAAAAATGTCTCATGCAGAAATGAAACTCACATGCGGAAGCTGGCTCGAAATAATCAGGATCACTAACAGCAGATCCCTTTGTCGCGCTAGACGGTACCGTCAGCGATTTAAGGACGATGCTGAAATTCGTTTATAAGTTTTTGTAATTTCCCCCTGGCGAAAGTTAGCGTTATTTTATTGGCTGAATCGGACACAAAGCAGCAAATCGCATTAATGTTACCTGGTTCAATCTTCTCGCTGTTTACGCATCTTGTCCTCTAATGGACAATTTGCCGTTTCCTGTAATATGAAATGACCATTCTTCTCCCCCCGGCTCGACCGTGGTCCTCTCTCCTCCTCTCTTGACCTCTGTCCAGAACAGATTCGGCTACACGCACATGCATGGATAACAAGACTCTTTCGGTGACATCAAATTACCGCTAAAAACCGACAAGAGTTTTAAAATTCGCCCCTTCTGCTCGCGGTGGCGTCAGCTGTGCAAATGAATGCGTAACAACTGAGATAAAATCAATACACCGCGTCTGCGCCAACAGGGAAAGCAAAGAAGCTATATTGAATTTCAGTCTATGTTCTAACCAAGTGTTATTAACAGAGCAAATTCCCAGTCAAGCCAATTCCGACCAGTTTTTCCGTCTCGCTAACACACATACAAGTTCCTGAGAATATCCCACAACTTTTGTCTGTCTTGCGATCAGCTCTTCAACGATCCTTTACAGATTTCTTCCTTGGCTCAGAACTTCTCAAACTCTATACGCGTCTAATTTATAAGAGCCCCACTGAGCCAAGTAAAGATCCAGTGATTTTAATTGTGCTTATGCTTCTCCAGCTTCCTCATCATTTCCCAATGACAAGCCTCTACTTTCTCTCACCTGTTCTCCTTCCTCACTCCCACCTGTAATATATATATTTTTTCAACTTTTATTTTCAAAATCAGATGCATCTTGTGTGCGTATGTATATATATATACATATATATATATATATATATATATATGTATATATATATATGTGTATGTGGGCGGGCGTATATATATAAAGTATATATATATATACGCCCGCCCACCCACACACACACACATTAAATATATATATACATATATATATATATACACACACATGACGGTTAATAACAAATGATTTAGACTCATGTGTAGCACATAATCATGGATGTGTGCAGCTCCCAGACTATACTTCAGCATGTTTGAGGTACTTCTCCCCCCACCCCCCAAGGTCAATGCACCGTTGCCAGCGTTCTGGTAATTTCTGTATAGCCATTTTTTTTTTTGGGGGGGGGGCACCGCACATCCACTGACGTACAGTCATTATCTTTGAATCGTTGGCCTTTCAGCAGCTTATTCATACCGTCAAACAGTTCACGGTCATTAGGAGCAAGGTCGGGAGAATACAGTGGATGTGGCATCACAGTAAATCCAAAGGACTCCCAACTCAGCAACAGTTTCGCGGCGTTTATGTCGTCGTGCACTGTCGTACAGAAGCAACACGTGACGAGAGAACTTTCCCTTACGTCGCCTTTGCATCTGAGGGTGTATATAAAAGTATCATATACTACTAATTGTGCCAACACGGCATCAATTATGGGCGTATGCCTCTGTGGCAGTACACAGAGAGTCAGAGGTATTGACTTTTTGTGGACTTTAACTGTACTAGAAAGACTTATGTGTTGTTGTTGCCTGTAAGGGTTGGTAACACTACTTTACCAAAAAGGCAAACTTGTCACTATGGTATACCCCGTGTGACCGACAACAATGCCAGGTTCGCAAATGCCACAACAAAAACAACGTCATGTAATGAAAACTTGTACAGGACCTCCCACTCAGTCAACAGGACTAACAGATAAGAACTCCATGTAGGTAATGAATAGACTAAGTTCCAAGATACAGATCAAACATTTATTGAATGAAAAAAAAATGAATGGTGGAAGATGGAGATGAGGAGGGAAACCGAACTGTCAACATGGCAGGGTGATTTAACAAACAATACAGGAGCTTACCGAGCGCACAGTCAGCGCCATAGGGAAGAAAAGCCTGACAACAATAACAATAAGCAAGTAAAGACAACTGCTTACAATATAGTGAACTTCCAACTCAACTCCCGAACACACAAATCTGTCCTGACAAGGACAACATCTATATATCAGTACAAGATAAAAGAACATTGCCCTAATGGACAATATGCTGAGCTTCTTCTTCTTCTTCATTCGCATTGTCTGTCTATATCTGCAGTCCTGTCTCTTGGATAAATTTCACTGTTTTTTTTTGTAATTCATGTATGGAACCGTAGAGCTTATCTTCTTTAGTGGTTTCACTGGGCCAGTAATTATTTCTCAGTGTCAAATAGTTGGTGCAGTTCTGGAGGATATGTTCTACAGTTTGGGGCACCTGGACACATGTACATAGATTAGTAGTACCAACCTTAAACTTTGTATACATATGACTTCGGAGTCGGCTGTGTCCTGTTCGGAGACGGAAGATGTTGACTTGTTCCTTTCTGTTTAGCATGTGATAGTCATCATGTGGTGGTGTTTGTGGCTTCCTGTAGGTTTTTATCATGCTTTTCTTCTGATTATAGGTGATTGGTATGTCTGGTTGCTCCATTTCAGTGCCCTCTTTGGCCAGATGGTCAGCTTTCTCATTGCCTGGTATCCCACAGTGGGAGGGAATCCATTGCAAAGTGACTCCATGTTGTAAGCCAATTTTTGACAAGGCATCCTTAAGGTCTGGTAGTTTGTTGTACTGAAGATCTTCCAGTACTGATCTTGCATCTGTGAGAATTACTATAGGGCATGTATCAATTCTGGAGTCTGATAGTTTTTCAACTGCAGCAATAATTGCCCTAACTTCTGCATCATAGTTGTTGCAGTATTTTCCAGTGGGTATGGAAATCTTGTCAGTGGTGTTGTTTGGATATTCAATATGTGCTCCTGCCCCTCCATTCTTTATGGCATTATGTGCAGATCCATCTGTATACACGTGTATCCAGGTGTCACATGGATATTTATCATCTAGAACACTAAGTGTGGCTGTTGATCTTACAAGACTGCTCTGCATCTCACCATTCTGCACACCTTTCACTTCAGTCTGAATAGTTATTTGTGTATAATCTGCTTCTTTCCATGGTGTATGCTCTGGTACAGATAGATGATAATGGAGCGACTATAGTTGGAAGGTCAGGTATCAGCTTACGCATACACTTAGCCTGGTGAATGAAGCTGCTTCTTTTAAGCCGTCTTAGTGCCAAGTTATTGAATCTCTCCTTCAGGGGATGGCTTACAGAGCTAAGAAATTTCTCTCCCATGGTCATGACCTTTGTGTCTCTACATTCCTTTAGCGCTTGAACACCAACTATTTTCTGCATTTCTACTATTGGTGTGGACCTCATGGCACCTGTGATAATCCGTAGTGACTGATTTTGAACCTTGTCTAGATTATGCAGTGTAGTATTTGATGCTGTGCACCAAGATGTTGAGCCATATTCTAAATGTGGTAGAATACTTTGCTGATATACACTCTTGAGGATTCTTTCACTAGCTCCCCATGTGGTTCCACTCAATTTTCTTAATATGGCTAGTTTTCATCTGGCTTTTGCTTCTGCACTGTTGATGTGTTGCTTCCAGATCAGTTTTGAGTCAAGAGTCACTCCTAAGTAAGTGGGCTGGTTGTCCATCCTTAAGGATAGTTCATTTACAAAGATCTTACCTGTTTTCTGTTTAGATGAGTGAGAGTGAAAAGAGTGGTACTTGACTTCTCTGTGTTGATACTTACAAACCATTTGTTTGTCCATGATGTCAAGATGTCTGCTGCTCTTTGGAGTCTCTGTGTAGCAACTGTCACATATTCATCTGTGCACCACATGACCAGATCATCTGCATACAGTGCCGCTTTGATTCCATAGGGAAGTTCCTTGACCAGGTCATTAATGAATACAAGGAATAGTGTAGGTGAAAGGACTCCTCCTTGTGGTACACCGTGTCGCAGAAGTACTTTCTGGCTTTTGTGTCCATCCATTACTAAATATGCAGAGCTAAAACTATTACATGACTAAAACTGACTTGCAACTTCTCCATTGGGAAAATGACTACTCAGCGAAACATTCTACACAAAATCTGATCTAACAAAAGTTGCTCAAGCTTAAATATTCCCTACAAATTTTACCTTGAACTTTTTCTAAAAGTTCATGAGACGTCTGATCCTAGTGAAATTGTCTGCCTACTCACCTTGTGTAATAAGGTGTCAAACATTTCCAAATTTAACTTTGTTACTAAATATAACTAGCCTACACAGACGGCTCACCAAATATATTAATAATTCTTGTGAAGTTAACATGTCAAAACTGACCTTGAGTAAAAAAACAAAAACATTCCAAGGCTTACATTTTCTGTTACTCATTTCGTCTGGTCATGGCGACCCAGACATTCCGCTTTTGATACTTCCAATTTTTACCAACTATCAGTGAGATTTACATATCGTAAATAACATAACCTTGAAACTGTCTATGTCATAATTAAGGCTTTAAAATTTATAAGACTAAGTACTAGTTTTATCTTGGATTACATCCCTTAGATAGTAAAAAACCTACAGTGACCAAATGCAGTACTGAAATACTGCTACATGTAAACTTCGTAATGACTCGCAGTAACGTGCACTGTTGATTGTCATCCACTGCAGAAGCCAGTCAACAGAGAGTACGCCACGATCATCCCAGTAGCTATCTTTTTTTTTTCCTACTGAAGAAGCTGCATGAAATTTCTTGAGTGTGGGGCTTCCTTTGTGTCTCCACTGCATCGACTGTTGCTCGGTCTCCGATGTATGGTCCATGACTCATCACCAGTTAAACAATGAATATTCCCTGCGTTTCACCTTCCTTCCACAGAAACCACGTACTCTATCTCCATCCATGGTAATCGGCCTCCTCCTTGTTGTTCGTGTGTACATGAGGGCTGGCGAGAAAATGACGCGCTAGTGCTCCCCCACTGTTGCTTCTGCCTGGGATCCTAGCTATGCTTTGATGACCTACCTATATACACATCCTTCACTGACATATATTTTTATTTCTCTAGAAATGAGCACCACTGGAAAAAAATAATGCTTACCTGAATCATTTGTTAGTGACCCTCGTGTATATAACTTTCCAAGCACAGCGTGAAACTAGTACATGTATCTTTATTGCAAGAGTAAGAGAATAAGTAATATAATAATATTTGATTACCATTATTCAAATACGAGAGAAAGATTTTTTGATACACAAACCATCTTGAACATCTTTGTGAATCTTGATGTAAAAATTATCATAAAACCTTCTACTTTAAGGCATATCAGAATCTCACTTTGCATGTCTTTTCGCAAAAGCATATCAATTCCATCATGTCAAATTCCGACGTTTGGCCATGTTCATCTCACAGAGGTGCCAAGACAACTAGTCTCTTCTGCAACATCATTGAGAATGTTGGTTTTTTTTTTCATAAGTCTGAGCTTTGAGAAACTGGTGTAACTGCCTGCCATTGATGCCAGGAGTGAGAAAATGATCGTATGATCAACAGAAACATTAAACACGTTATCCAAAAATGATAGTCATCTCTGTGAGGTGACTATGACTTTGCTGTAAAGCTCACAGGGTAGATCTTCAGCAACAATAACACTGCTTCCATCATGCACAACTGATTTATACATACATACACACACGAGGGGTGATTGATAAGTTCTCGGCATAAGGTACAAATACTTGAAACACACAATTGATATTAGGTGCATTTGTAGATCAGGTTAATGTAAGATTAAACACCATGTTTCAAGAAATTAACTGCAACCAATTTTTTTTATCAAGTTACTGAAGCGGTAAGGGGTGGCAGAAATTGAGAAAATTCATAAAATTTCTCATCAAGCAGTCATTCGCTACCTCTGCATCAAGAGCTTATCATCGAAGGAGATCCATGAGGATATGTTTGAGACTCTATGGGATAGTGCCCCTTCTTACAGCACAGTGAAGAAATGGGCAGCTCAGTCCAAACATGGAAGGGAGAGTCTGGAAAATGATCCCCGTCCAGGGAGACCAAGAATGGTAACCACCGATGAAACCGCCGGTGGAATCTATGACATGATAATGGAAGATCGACGACTAACTACTGAGTTGGGCATCTCCCAGGAACGTGATCATGGCATTATTCACAATGATCTTCAAATGACAAATGTCTCTGCTCGATGGATCCCGAAACTTCTTGGAGCTGATCACAAATGACAGCGTCTCAACATGTCAAGAGACAATCTTGGCCATTTTTCTGCACATTCTGAAAAGTTTCTTCAGCAATTTGTGACTATGGATGAGACTTGGATTCACCATTTTCAACAAGAAACCAAAGAACAGTCAAAGCAGTGGAAACATCATGGATCCCCATCATGGTTCTGTCTGCAGGCAAAGTGATGGTTTCCATCTTTTGGGATTCAGAAGGTGTGCTATTGGTAGACTATCTTCAAAAGGGCAGAACGGTCACCATGGTCTATTACGCTAATCTTGTGAAGCAACTGCGGGTCAAACTGAAGGAAAAGCGTTGAGGGAAATTGACGAGAGGAGTCATCTTTCATCAAGACAATGCCCCAGTTCACAAATCTGGGTGGCAATGGCTGCCATTCATGAATTCTGATTCCAGCGTCTTGAACATCCTCCTTATTCCCTAGATTTGGCTCCTTTGGACTATTACCTATTTACCAAACTCAAAAAAGAAGCTCAGTGGTAGCAAATTTTCTTAAGATGATGACGACATCATGTTATAGACCACTTTCTACTGGCACAAGATGCTGACTTTTACAAAGAAGGGATCCGTATGCTCCAGGATCACTGGACTATGTGCATAAACTTGCAATGGGACTATGTTGAGAAATAACCCAAAAAGGTTGTCCACAAATAACCCGGTGTACCTTATGCCGAGAACTTATCAATCACCCCTTATATATATATATATTGGCGAACTACTTTGCGAGCCCTGTGTGACGTTTAACGGCACGGGAATTATATATATATATAGCTATTGAGTTATACTGTTGGGTGTTGAAATCTCTCTTCAATGGATCATTTGGTCACGTCTGTAGCAGTATGGAGTAAGCTTTATTTGGATTTCTTCACTGCATCTTGCTTTGTCTCTTCTTGGGCATTTCTAATAAGAGCAATCCGCATAAAACTGCGCAGCTTAAAGTTTTGTAATGCGTCGCTCTCAGATCCGCGCCCTAGACGGCTGCTTAGGTTGCCCGCACTGCCGTTTCTCCTCTCCTTCCCTACGGTGCAAAAGTCCGTGCTCGATCAAGCGCGTCAAATCCACGCAAGACTTACGTGAAAGGAAGGTTTGAATCCAAGGCAAAGGTTTGAAGGCTGCATTAAAAAAAAAAAAGAAGAAGAAGAAGAAGAAATCTGTTCTGGCAACGAAACTCAATATTTTTCGTGACTGAAACTTCATGGCTGCATACGAAAAACAATGCGGACACGGGCTGATGCTGAACATTTTGCTCACATAGATCATACCACCAGCAGCAACGTTGCTACTCGTGGGCATCTGGAAGGATTGTATTAAGATAAAAGATGTTTTCAAGCATTTCTTGCAGTTTTTTTTTAAACCATTATTCACTTACAGGACAAAATAATGCCTTTAACAAGTGTAATTAGGCATGGCAGCTTTAACAACTTGCTAATGTTGGAGGATTTCTAAAAAAAAAAAAAAATGATGCGCAGCCTGAGTTTAATCTGTGGTGAAGGTCAGTCAAACGAGTAAGGAACTGAGTGCACCAGGTATTTTCTGGAAACCAGGTGCGGAGATGTTTTAACATTAGCGACAGGTAAAAGGTTTGAGAGATTTTTTGAGGGGGGGGGGTCGGGGTGGGGTGGAGAGAAAGATAAGGAGGCAGAGACGGAGAAAGAGAGAGAGAAATACTGCTACAGAGCGCAAGAGAAAGTTTTGAAAACACTGCTCAGGTTGGAGCTTTCAGAGTGGCTCAGTAATTAAGGTGTTCGCCTACCGAGCAAGATCCTAGGCTTCATGGTCTCACTGAGGGAATTCTTCTAAGGACTCGTGTTCTGCTGCCGTGCATTTTAATACACTCTACAAAGGGGTTGTATGTCTACAGCAGTACATCGGATATTAGCATAAAAATGAAGCCTATATTAAAGTATTAAACCTCGCAAACTCAGTGCTTCTCAAACAAAAGGAAAGCCGATAAGACCACTACTTGATGGAGGCAGCAGTTATAAGAGTCGACGAGCTAGAACTGATGAAAGCTTGTGGTGCTCCTTCAGCCTGCCTAACTGCACGGGACTCGCCAGAGTTCCTAGAAGCTCACTTTTTTTGGGTTTTGTTTTGTCTGCTCTAAGTATTCATGCAAAGCCATCGTATTCCACTCCTCATTCAACACAATGTTTATGATTCAACGTCATCACAGCGCCAGCTGCAAGGAACAAGAATCTCCTAAATTTCGTAGGAGATGAAGACAGCAAAAGCAGAAACAACAACAAACCGTGGGCTGCCCCCTCTTGTGGTGTTATCAGGTAGTCTTAAACTGACAAATGCAAATTTTTCAGCCAATGTTTTCATGTCACATTCTCAGACTGCGCAGTGACATCTATAACGTCACATATAAAAAGGTACAGCAGATTTATGGGATAGTCTGGCTATGCGACTGGTGGAACAAGTTTCCCACTCAATACTTTTTAAAGGACTCTAAATAGAAAGAACGGATTTAAACAAATAAAAGTTACTCCTAATTTGTATACAATAATGCCATTTGATACACTAAAAGTACTTAAATATGGGCATTTAAAAACAGTTTTAAGCTCAGACTTATATAAATAAATAAATGTTGCACGGACTTGTCTCCTCAATCCAGGTAAGACCCTTCCATGTACTTGCAGCACAGATGATCATATTATTTCGGGATTCGCAAAGTAAAAACTCTCTCTCTCTCTCTCTCTCTCTCTCTCTCTCTCTCTCTCTCTCTCTCTCTCTCTCTCTCTCCTGTTTTCCAACATTCACTGCCGACAGTTTCCGTTTTCCTGAAACTTAAGGAAACCCCTATAGAGCTGAAGGAGCTAATAACGTCACTTGCTAACGAAACTTGACCACTGTTATTTTGGAGGGTTGGGGAAGGGAGAAGAGAGATATTACACAGTCAAAGAGAAAGACAGGAAGGGGAGGGGATAACCTGTCTAATACATAGAAAGAAAGGGAGGGGGAGAGAGAGAGAATCCGTGAATCCTCACATTTCTAGTTCTTCCGTGAAATGCTGAACCTGGGCGCCTTCCATAGTTTAAAACGACCAACTGGGAAAATAAACGTTCCAGGAGAAGATAAATCTTGGCTGATTTATTTTCTTCCTTTATCGTGTGTGTGTGTGTGTGCGTGCGTGTGTGCGTGTGTGTGTGTGCGCGCGCTGGGGTAGGGAGTGTGTTGCCAGCTGAGAGGCGCAGAGATAAATGCAAGACGGACATAAACGCAACAGATGAAACCATGACAATATTTTTTGTCTCATTCCTCGGAGAATTTAAATAATATAGTGCATGTTGCTGTACAATAAACAAGCAGGCCAGTATCTCCTTATGCTCTTCACAGTTTATAAAGTAAACAGAACATACCAGCTCACATGGTTGATCTAAACATCAACAGACAGCTGAATACACTCAGCGGTATTAACCAGAGAACAAAATCTGAGTGTCCTCAAAGCCCACATCACCTGATACAAACCAGGTTTTTTTTTGTTTTTTGTTTTCAAGAACTGGTAGGAAAAATATATAATTTTAAATAAAATATTCTACGCAGTCATCTTGACAATTTGCGACTCACTTGCATTAATATTTCATAGTATTTCTTTCAGAAACCAGACCAAATCAAAGGAGCTGACTGTCCAGAATATGTAACCAACGGAGAATACTGATAATACTGCAGTAGTTCCCATCCCATTGCAGGAAACTGGGATGTGAGATGGTCGGTTGTCCAACTAAAGAAGGTATCCTAATGCAGCAGTTTATCAGAAGAAGAAAAAAAATGATTCAAATAATCCAGCCAGCCACTTTTATTACTGACCAAATGACACTGAAAACGAAAAAGCATTCGAACAGATCGGAAACACCAAGGATCGCATAAGACGTGGAAAACAAAAAAAAGCATTCAAACTGATCAGAAAAACTAATGATCACATAAGATGTGGAAAACAAAAACAAAAAAAAAACCACTGAAACTGATCGGAAACACCAAGGACCACATAAGATGTGGAAAACAAAATAGCATTCAAACTGATCGGAAACACCAATGATTGCATAAGATGGGGACGCATGATCGCCAAAGCTATCGGCACGTAATGAATATGGAATGCGACCCGCCATTACTGCGTTTATAATAATGTGGCACACTGTAGTAATGATCTTGACACCCCTGCTTTAAATTCTAAAGGAAAAGGAGACCAACTGTTTACAATAGCATTTCAGTGTGACAATACAGTGTACAGTAACCTTTACAGTGCTGGTCATAAAAAGCTCAGTACGACGTACGTCTGAGAGTATCAATAATTTACGCCATGCACACCACAAATAATGCTATTGTTTTCATGTAGTCTCAGAGTAAACAAATGCTACATTTTCCAAAAAACAGACTAGAAGGACTAGCAATACATTGTGACGAGATTCTAAAGGAACTGAGTATTAAATAATGTTACTGCCCGTGATATGACTGCTCTAAGGACCACCCAGTCTTTTCGTTCTATTTTAGAAGGTAAATTCACTCTCTTTTTCTTCTATACACTTTGGTCTTCTCAAAATAAGAAAGGCAAACAACGTGGCAGACATAATGTTCAACGTAAACAGTGTCTGCACAAACACTATTTATCATCTTTCACTCCAGAATAGTTAATAAAACAAAATAAGGCAAACATTTTAACCATTGAGACATGCAGAGTCAAAACGACGTAATAAAAGCTTTGGCTTTTCATATATCTTAACAACACAATGAAATGAGATACGTCATTGTCTAATCACACAATTTTCTTGATCTGTGAGTATATGCTAGCTTTCTGCTCCCCTGTGCTTCTGTCCTAAATTCAGATTACGTTTGTTCGCAGCCAAGGAAAAGATATGTATAATGTCTGCGATGGCTGGAACCTACGATAAGAAAAACCAACATAGCGCGCTTGCATGTCTTCTGCTCGACCAAGCATTTCGTTTTCATCATAAATAAATAAATAAACTCTTAAGGGAAAAAAACGAAAATGTGTAAGATAATTAAAATGATCGAATTGTTACGCCAATTTAGCTACGGGTTCTTAATTTTCATTTCTCATTTTCCGCTGTCTTGACAAATGAAGCTGAAAAGAAAGGTTCTTATTTTTCATTTTCTCTTATCTTGTCAGATGAAACTAAGGCGTAAGACATGGCCAGAGGACACAAGCTTGGGGCAAAAGATTTTGGGGCTCCTATAAGGACCTGGAGAGGACTGCAAGCTTTACCATGTCGACAGGGATCAGGATCTGAAGAGACCAACAACCTCGAACGAAGAAGAAGAAGAAGATATTACAACTCTACATTCTATCAACAAATAAAGTAGTTCATATTTTACTTTTTGTTTAATCATTAGCGTTCTTTTTCTTCCCAAACATTCCCACCACATCTTCCCAATACTGCTGCTTTATTCATGAAGTCCACCCAGTATCCTTATAATAAATGCAATCTGCCTCACTGAATGAATGCGACATCCATACTATAGTTAATCTCCCAGGCTCTCCAATGCCCTACTTATAAATCTGGCTTATGAAAATACGCCATACGTTTTATGTACCGTAATCGTCGATGCGGAACGGAAGCACAAATAACCCAGCAGGACGGTCATGACATACTACAGTGGTGACCAAACCCCGGCTCGCGAGACACATGCTATTCGCTGACACATATAAATTGGGGGTCGAGAAAGTATTTGGCTAAAATCCTTTTATTTTAACATCAGTACAAAAGGTAAATAAAATTTTTTTCCAGCATTATAATTATTTGTCAGATATAAACAAACATTCCTGGGAACAGACATGCCCCTACTGGTAGAACCCCGGCTCCTCTTCTTCCCCCCTCCTCCATCGTCGCGCCTACCTGCTGCGCGAAGTTTATCTAAAGTTTATCGCAAGTGGTTCTTACCTTAAACAAGTTTGGGCACTCTTGATACTGTACCCTTATTTCTTTCATTACGAGTAAGTTACCTTTTTTCCTGTGTTATTTCATGCCCTTTTAGCGCAACTCATCACTAAGAAACCATCTCTACTTTAATAAACTGTATAATTCTTTAAACGACAAAGATCATTTATATTCATCATGCACATGAATTTTATGTTATATAAAACGGTGGAGGGAGGGGGAGGGGGTGTAGGAGGGATAGAGAACTATGATGATTGAGTTACATATGGTACGTCATCAAAACCAATGACCTAACACTAGCCAATATTCTATGCTCCTCCTTGTGAGCGGTGCACTGCGCAAGGGACTCTGTCACTTGGAAGCACACCTCTGACTGCACAAGCGAGACATCCAGACTTCACAGGACATTCTGCAGCTCTGTCTCCCCTACCAAGAGGCTGAAACCCAGCTCTGACCACAGGGAGCTACACAGGAAGACAAACTTTGGGGGCACAAAGCATGCCTCCCAAAAGGCTGCACAATTCAACAGGACAAAGAAATATAGATGTCTGAGGCGAGGATAAGGAGGATAAAGAGGAAGAGGAATAAATTCAACAGTTAAGTAGGCAAAAAGACACAGACTAATCAGTGGCATAATTCTGAATAACTTAAAGAAAAAAAGAAAGAAAGAAGGAAAGAAAGAATCTTTAAAGTTGAAAATCAAGTTAAATTTTTTTATCTCTTTCTTTGGATGGTAATCTGAATCTTGACACCAACAAATGTTGGCGAACCCATCATACCTTAATGTTGGAAAGGATGACTTTATTGTGCCATATACATTCACTGCTGCTAACACTGTCTCAACAGCTATACCCTGCATCACAAAAACTGACTAACACACCACTGTCTGCAGTGAGGACAACATTAAATACAGATCTTGATTCCATTTCTTTTGATTCCAGATCTTGATTACTGTGAGACCTGGACATTTAACAAAACAGCCGAGAAAAACATAAATGCCTTTGAATGTAAATGCTACAGAAGAGTTCTTCAAATATCATGGGCACCAAAAAGAACAAATATATCCATACTACAAGAACTTAATATTGAAGAAGGCTGGCTAGTAAAGAGGATTAAACAGATAAAAACTTTAATATTTTGGACACATTAAATGTCATGATAATCTAGAGAAGACCATCTTGGAAGGGTACAAAATGGGAAAAAGAAAGAGAGGAAGATCAAGGCAAATTGATGATCTGCAAATGGATGCATTAGCAGCAGGCCATCCTTCTCACAGCCGAGAGGACTACAGAAGTGCTGTTAGAGAGGCAAAGTTCCACAAGGGACATGCAAATGAATGAATGAATGATTCCATTTCATGATTATTTCTACTTTTTAAAAAAGCTCTCCGAAGATGTTCTGAGTGACTTTGTTCTGGAGGCTGCCTTTCTAAAGAACCAGATATTTGAGAAGAATGTGCAGTTATTATTTTTTGTAAGTGTAAGTGGGCTTGACCATTAACCAGGATAAGACAGAGTATGTGAAGATATCAAGAGACCAGAGGCAGAATGATCCAGATTATATAAATGTTGGAGAGCTGATTATTAGGAAAGCTGAAACATACAAATATCTAAGTATAACTTTCAACAGAAGCAACATAGTAAGCGATGAAATTAAAATCAGAGTACAGATAGGGAATAACTTTGCCTTGCAACACCTGTTAAAATCCAAAATCCTGTTCCAAAACACTAAAATAACAATATACAAAACTATAATAAGACCAGCCATCATATATGGATCAGAAACATGGAGTACAACAAAGAAAGATGAACACCAACTGCAGATCTTTGAGAACAAGATCCTAAGAAGAATCTTTGGGCCGATAAAGGATACCAACAGTGGAGAATGGAGAGCTAGAAAGAACACTGAACTGAACAGCTTATTTAAATCCCAACGAATTATAAATGTCTTGAAACTGAACAGACTACGCTGGCTGTGCCATGTAGAAAGAATGGAAGAGAACAGACAAACGAAAATGATGTATGCACAAGAGATGAGGGAAACAAGACCAAGGGGTAGACCAAGACAGAGATGGAAAGACAATATATAATAGGATATAAAAGAAATTGGTGTCACCAACTGGAGAGAGAAGATTAGGAATAGAGAGGAATGGAGGTGAACTTTATCTGCAGCAATGAGCCTTAATGGCTCAGAAAGCTGAAGAAGAAGAAGTGTAAGTCAGAGCAGCAGTGAATAGTAAAGATATCCCTTGACTTATGATGGGTATATTCTGATGAATCTATTGTAAGTTGAAAATATTTGAAGTCAAATATGAACATGAGATAATAAATAGATAAATAAACAACTACTGTCACTGAATAAATAAGTACATATATAATAAAGTAAATTAAGTAAGTAAATAAATATATAATTATGAATGTCACGTGTTGAGATCTTAGGTGCAATTTGATTCATTTTATGTCAATTTGGAATGAACTGAATTATTTGATTAACTGGACAGTGAAGATAGACTTGACTGATTTATATAAAATTTGTTGAAATCGCATTATCTGATTTATTCTGACTGAGCACATCTTTGAAAATATGGCATACTGCTAGTCAGGGAACAGATTACACAGATCAAAGTTCTGATGACTACTGAATATGCATCACTATCTGAGTAGCAAAGTGGTTAATGCACTGGTCTCTCATGCTGAAGATCAGAGGTTCACCCTCCTGTAGAAATGGGTACCTGATCGCTTCAGGAGCTAGTGAAGGAAAGATGGCCAGGCATGATGCTGACCACATCACTCTCTAGTGTGCCGACAGGTCAAGGAAAACATGGGCACTAACTTCATATCCCTATGTGCCTCCAAGGCATGACAGGACTACCTTAATATGCACCAATGTAAAGTCAAATTATCACTAATTCAAACAAAATCATCTTAAGTCAAGAAGCATTTGTACTTTCACTCAATTCTTCAAATAGTGCTAGACAGTTGTTGAAGTTACAAATTCATATTTAGAATAGAAACTCATTTTTCATCTCAAAGTGATGAAAACAATAATACACTTTTAGTTGTAAATTCAGGCACAAATTGTGTTAG
The DNA here is from genome assembly GCA_009760885.1 of Achatina immaculata. Lineage (NCBI taxonomy): Eukaryota > Metazoa > Mollusca > Gastropoda > Stylommatophora > Achatinidae > Lissachatina > Lissachatina immaculata. Next base: position 85,594,450 of record CM019691.1, on the reverse strand, counting down.
CAATAATGGAACTGAAGCATATAATATGATCATGGCCAAACTTTCTCATCTAAGGTAAAGGTAAACCTGTCATGCCTTAGAGCCACATAGGGATATGGTGTTAGTGCCCATATTTTCCTTGACCTGTCAGCACACTAGAGGGTGATATGGTCAGTATCACGCTTGGCCGCCTTTCCTTCCCCAACACCAGAAGATGTCGGTTACCCATTTCTACAGCTGGGTACTGCGGTGCCTCCAGCAGGATTCGAAACCTTAACCTTCGCCACTAACCACTTCACCACTCAGACACCCTCATCTAAGAAGTACAAGAAAAATGACAGCTGAAAAATTAAACCTGGACTGAAGTAACAGTTTAACTAGGAAAATCTAAGTGGGATAGACATGACATTACGCTTGCTGAAAAGATTTGTTCTTCTTCTTCTTCTTCGTTCGCTTCTACCACCAAAACCGCACTGTGATCCTACTGAATTTACGCTTGTGGTCCTCATTAGGTCCGGTGGTCCCCTGTGTGGTCCACACGAGATCCACGAGAGGACCACAAGGGGTTCAGAGTATCACAGGGCTTTAGCCTATATTCTTGATGGGTCTTTGAAGCGGGATTGCGTGACACCGTGGTTTTCATTGCACCAGTTTAGTCTAGGGTTGGACTTTCTCACCGGAAGACCTCGGCGTGTTTAGGATATCAGTGCATCCCCGCTGGGTGAGAGGCGGTAGCCCACCCAGGCCAGAGTTGGACCTTCTCACCGGAAAACCTCGACGTGTTTTGAGATACCCGTGTATCACCGCCGGGTGAGAGGTGGTTGCCCATCCAGTCCAGAAGTTGGACTTTCTCACCGGAAAACCTCAGCGTGATTAGGATACGCAAACATCCCCGCCGGGTGAGAGGTGGTTGCCTATCTAGACTTCCCTGGTCCAGTGTCTCCGACTTCAGCATTTTGCGGTCGTGGCCGCTACCCTTCCTAGTTGTGACCAGGATGGAGCTTTTGTCCAGGAGGACGAATCCTCGCCACTAGTGACTTCTACCCCTGGGTTGAGCCGGTTTAGGCATTATCCCAGTATGGGCGTGTTTGGGACAAGACTGACCTCTAGAGCAGAGGTACTGTGACATGCATAGCCTTCAAAATTCACCCCTGGTATGAGCCGGTTTAGGCAAAATTCACCAGTATGGGTGTATATCAGGCGTTGCCGACCTCTAGAGCGGAGGTGGCATGACAAAAAGATTTGTTAAAATGCACATAAATGTAAGAGCTGTCTAGTGTGTCCACTCATATAACATCTCTCAATGACTTCTTAGGGCATTTACACATTTAACATTTCTGGAATATATGAGTATAAGCACCTTTTTTTTTTAACTTTGTAAACTGATTTATTTTGTCTCTGGAACTAAGAATAAAAGTTGTCAATTCAGAAGTTTTTTTTTTAAATTATGCTTTCTTTCCTCTGCATCATTTCAAGGTATGCAATACCACATACTACTTTATGCACAATGTTGTTTATGACAATTACAGTGTTTTAATTTCTCTTCTAAATAATTTGTATTTACCCAGAAAAAAAATTACTGTAATATGCAAAAGACTGACTGTCACTGCAGCCCTGTTTTGCTTGATACACATGAGGTCTTTCTGGAACTTTTAGCTTGGTACACAATGAGTTTTAAAACTCTGTGTTTGAATGAAGTAACCTTTTTTTTCCCAACCTTTTCGATAAATACAATGCTACTTAAACCTATGCAAGTAACTGACAAATTCCTTCAACCAAACAAATCTTCTGACCACAATTTTCAACACCCCACCTCTGACATCTATGAATCATCAGCTACTGATAACAATATCTAAGACGTAAGACAAAGATGACTATGGTAGTCCTGAGACAATACAACGGATGCCGTGTACAGCACACAGCTACAAACTGTCGTTGCTTTCTGTCTTTCTAAACTTACCTAGAGTACTCCTTCTCAACTTCTGAATACGATGAGTATGAAAATATAGCTCCAGGAATAAATGCAGCACACAAACTGGATTGTAAACAACCGTATCAGTGACTACCTACAACTCAATCCTTCATTTTTTTTTTTTTTTTGCTGTTATTGATTGGGGAAGGGGTGGGAGGGGAACAAGAAAGGACAGACTTTTAGACAATGTCGTGGTAAATTCATTTCCCATAAAATTGTAAAATTGTAACTGATACGTTTCAGAAATGATGACTCTTTCTGTGTTTATATATTAAATTTGTATTCAATAATTAAAGCAATTTTACTATACAGCACATATATTGCATCGTAAATGAAGTGAACTGAACAAAATATAAATGACAAACAGGCAAAACAGTTAACTCCCTAGCCCTCCCCAATTAATAAATGGTTCGTGGTTTGTTTTTTGCTTTTTTTTCACTCTTCATTGAACGATTCGGTCCAAACTAATGTAATACAACAAATATGATTATAAGGAATAACATTTGAAAACAAAATATTTGCATTGTTAAATGACTGTGTTCATTTGTTGTATTTATTTTCCTTACTGTGCTTGCAGCACACAATAATTAGTGTATAAGTATATAAATATACACGAAGCACTGCAGTAAAGCTCTGATACCAGAATGTATAAACTAGGAAAAATGTAGAAACAGCTTTATTACTTAATTAACGACTACACCGCCGGACAAGCCACACTTTACAATTTACAGCTAAATACTCTATTTATTTTTTAATTTTTTTTTTACAATAATATTCATGTGAATCTATACTTTATCTCCTCTCTCTGTTTCTTCGTCCTGTATGTTTTTGTATAAGGCTCACGCCGAAACGTCACAACTTTGTAGTCGTTAAGTAATAAAGCTGTTCCTACATTTTTCCTAGTTTATACATTCCTGTGCTTGCAGCAGTGCGGACAATATATTTATACACAGGAGATTACGTTTTGGTACGGAAACATCATCATCATCATCAAACCTCTGTATTCCTAATGGAGCATAGGGCATCAACAAAGGTTCCCCAGCTAATTCTGTCTTGAGCAAGTCGGGATTCACCAGACCATATCTTTCTCTCTTCCTTTTGGTAATGAAACATACTTCTTGGTTCTAAAATAAGCTACTGAAACAGGCAGGTGGAAATGTTAGTGGTGACTGACAGCTTTCCTGCTAACATCCTTCCTTTTTTCTAACCGAGCACCAGAAGTGCGAAATGAGAGGTGGACAATGAAAATAAATGAAAAAAAAATGTAAGAGTAAGTTAGTAATTTTAGAGGAATAAACGTCCAAAAGTAGTTTGTATATTATTTTTTTCGAGTTCTAACTATATAATATTGCGTTCTTCTGTTATTTTACCGTAAGAAACTCTCTCTGTTTCCTATTAGAAGAAATTTCCATCAGAAGCGTCTACAAGTGCTTTGTCTATGATTTTTTCAAGTTTTAATCATACAACTTTGTATTCTATTATTTTGCACTAAGAAAACCCTCGTTGTTTTCTATGTGTAGAAAAGAGTAATTTAGAGAAAACATCTAAACATTTGGAATCAGTTTCAGAAGTAACAGAGACATTTTTTTTAAAAGTATAATTGGTATTAAGTTAAATAAAATACCGAATATTCTTATTTTTAGCACACATATACTTGAGCCTCTCATGATACGAAAAAAAAAAGTAAAATAACTTTCAAATGTCGACATGCGAGAGATAAGAAACATGACGACTGCGGTAAAACCGAATCTAGTAATGAAAGAAGATGGAGGTGTATAGTTTAGTTTTACATAAAGATAGAGAACTGAGGAAAGTGGGCAGAAACAAGAATGAGCATATACAAGTGAAGAACATACAATAATCCAATGCACTTTCTCCCCGTCTTTCTTACTAGAAGGAGGACATAATAATAATAACAACAACAACAATAATGACAATAATAATAATAATAATGCTAAGTCTATATTTTTTCATCTAATTTTTATGTGTGTATCAGTTGTGTTGTTTTTTTTTTAATGTGATTCTTGAAAAAGGTTTTTGTAAAAATATTGGGCTTTTGTGTGTTCTTCATTTAAGTTGCTCATTTTAGTTTCTGCCGTTCTTGTTTCTCCCCACTTTCCTCACTCCTTTTATCCTTTTTGCAAACTGAACCGTACGCACCCATCTGCTTTCAAATGTAGACATACCACGCAAATTCCCAGGGAAACCACACAGAGAACCGATGGTCAGTGCCACTGTTCTCTGTAAGAAAAAAAAAAAAATAATAGCGCACACAAAATTTTTGGAGGCGCGCTAAAAGAAAAATGAAACTGCTACTTTTATTTTCCAGTTTCCAGATGTTATCCGTGCTATAACTGCGATCAAGAAAGTGACAGTGGTGGTACATGTTTTTCTTTTACTGGCTCTTTCTTGTTGAGAAATTAGTTTCGGATAGGATGTTTCAACTCGTCTTTTATCGGGTAGTTTCGGTAGTAATGTAGCAGAATCGTGACGAGGAAATTGGGCACAAAGAGAATAGAGGGTAACTAAAATATAAGGGCAGATGAATTTCCACTGCGTCGTGGAAAAGGAGAATGCTCATTGAACTGCTCAGGTATGCAAATTGATCTTGGTAACCAACATCAGGCGCCGTGACCACCAACATTACGCCTGTCCTATTTCGTTTTTTTAAAAATAACAGTAGATTTACAGTGTGCGCGCGCGCGCGCGTGTGTGTGTTTTACTACGCACATTTGCACACACAATATTTTTTTGGCACACGAGCTGAACATTTTGCACACAGACCGCAAATCTATAGAAGGAACATTGGTCAGTGCTATTCCGCATTGGCCTTGTTGTTATTTGTATGATACTTTCCTGGCGTTCTTAACTTTTTTGTGATGTTCGCAAGAAGAAATAACGATGATCTGTAACTAGAACTGTAGTGACAAATAACTGGTATCAGATCGCTCCCTATTTCACGGCCTGTTACTGACAGAATTACGAGGACGAAAGGAAGGTTCCTGGTTGTTATAGTCAGCCATTCTTAGCGTAAAAGCATACGCCTTTACGGCTCTTGCCGCTAATGATGATGATGACTAGTACGATGATGAAAAAGCCAGGCATTAAAATTTTTCCACATCATTTTGCTAAACTATATATTACATATATTTATATTTTCAGTCATGACATCAGAAACATCCCTTATTCAGGCAGACGTAAACATGCCCTTTAACCTGTTTCTGTAGACAGAATTAGGTGAGTTCGTGCATGAAACATAAGTAGCAGACGTGTACGGCAAAAATGGCGTTTGCGACTAATGCTGTTCTCCGTAGGTTGTAGGAAGCAGAGGCGTAACTAGTGTTGGCGGCGCTGATAGCATTCTTTGACGAACGTGAAGTTTTAAAAATTCTGCTTCACATAAAGGAGAAGTGGAATTCTCTCCCCACCCCCTTTCCTAAAAATGAAGAGAGGGGTGTAGCTGTCGGCTTTGAACATTTTCTCATTCGAGAAAAGCTGGTTTGAATCACCGTAGTACCTGGGGTTTGTTCTGTCGAGGGCAACATTGAAAACCCTGCTCACACACTCTGTGGGGACTGCTCTAAATATGCGGCCATAAACCTCAAAGATTTCACCCCCCCCTACTCTTTTCCACCAATATTTATAATGTTTTTTTTTAATCATTATACTTCGTTCCATCTGTCTGTCTATCTATCCCCCACCCCTTTCCCCCTATTTTTATGTTTTTTTTGTCATTACAGTTCTATCATCTATCTATCTATCTATCTATCTATCTATCTATCTATCTATCTATCTATCTGTCTGTCTGTCTGTCCCACCCTGTTTTTTTTTCAAACTTGTCACCACCCCCACGATATATTTCCAGCCTGCACACCTTTGTTATGCGCCAGGTAGGAAAGGATAAATTATAGTTTGTCAGACTTTTCAACTCAACACTCATAATACGGTTTAAAGTTTTCTTATCGTCCCGTGAATTATGTTTTTAACTGGTTTATGTGCTCAGCTAAATGTCTACGATTTAAAGGTTTGCAGTTGGGGTCGTTTATAGCAGAGAAAGAGGACGTGATGGCTCGAAGGCAGACTTTCACGACTTCGTATTATCGACCCTGCATTTCGAGACGCCATGTACGCGAGCGCTATATTTAGAAATCAATGCGATTTATTTTTATGCTCATAAAACTGCAGAAATTCCCACAGTTTCTCATGTGACTCACCTCATCGACGCAGGTGGTTTCTATGTCATTGTTTTCATCACACACGCAAAAACTGGAAAGTATGTTGACATTTGTTGGGCGTCTCCTAGTCTCAGTTGACTTTTATCTTCTTTAATTCATATGCTTTATTGTTCGATCTTAGCCGCAGTTGCTAATTAAGTTTGTAGTTATAGCACAATGTTCACGGTCTCAAGCTATAATTTCGTGGCACGTTCACGTGGGCAATAGACACAAGATTGTTTCATTGTCTGTAAAGCTTTACAAAAACTTGTACTTCAAAACCGCTGACGGGAGGACAGAGAACACACAAGCAATAACGAACCATACAAGCCAAGACCCTACTTAATAACAGCCTGCCAAATGAAGTTGAAATCGGCGTAGGGCCCAAATTGGTGACGTGTGCTAAGAAGCCTGCCACTGCAGTTCGATGGAAGGTATCGACCTACATTCCTGAATTCGCTCTAGGCCATGAAGAAAGCCATACCCGTTGCCTTCGTCATTGTTAAACGGTTGAGCAAGTTGTTCAGTCTCATAGCAGCCAGAACAATACGAGTTCGCTATGGTTATCCCCATTAAATCGAGAATTAATAATCGGCGATGGAAGCCAAATGACAGGGATGTTCAATCTCTGAACAAAAAACTAAACAACTGAACAACAACAACGCTGGCATCTGTATTGGTGCAAAGGTTAAGAATCCTTTGCTATAAACTTCGTTAAGTATGCGTTCACCTTTCGTGTATTAGTAAAATAAATAAGCTCAGATGACATATATTGTTAATATCAAGTTATCATATCGTGGAGGAAGATGGAGAGAAATAGAAAAGGGGAGGAGATGAAACCAAGGTGAAGAAAAAAAAATGCGTGAGAAAAGTAATGGCTGTCAATGAACCAATAGCTAAGAAAGTTCATTATAGCAAAAAAAAAAAAAAAATTTCCCTGCAAAATAGAATCATTAACTATTATAGAAGGCTGAGCTTATTCGCACACGATAAGCCTAAATATCGCTCTGAGCAAAGTTTCACATAGACGTGCAAGATCTACCAACACTGCCAATGTTGTTTTGGAATGAAAAGGTTAATAATCGTGTGAGAACTGTATAATAATGACAAAGAGACAACTTCACAAAAGTTGTTTTTGCAAATTTTTTTTCGTTTTTATTTATTTACCTAGAATAATATGCCTCATAAGTAAAAAAAAAATATTTGTTATTTTCTAGGCAAAAATGATATAAAGTGTATGCAACTCTGATATTTTCATCTTAGTGCAGTATTATCCAGTATTCATCTTGGTGGGATATTATCCTGTGTTGATCATTCATTTGAATGTAATGTTACGCAGTATTATAGCACAATAATGCAACATTATCTAGCATTTATCATACATCATTGTATCTGTTAACCACATACACTATTATTTTTCTTAAACAAGCTGCTGTACATGAATATTAATGTCATCCAGTAGAACGCGCTATTCGCAAAATACGAGTGCGTCTGAAACTTGCAGCTACAGATTGTCTCATTGTCATTTCTCCAGAGAAGGTTGCGTGCGATGAATCTTCAGCTTGCTCTAAACCTTGCTTTCTCGGTGCATCCGAGCAAACTGAATCCCATCTATCTCTTGATATTGTCCGTCCATTTATATCGTCGTCCGGGTGTTCTCTCTTCTTTTCCCTCTTGTCTTGTATATTCCCGGTACTGTGAGCTGCTGTTCTTTGCTGCCGATGCTGTGAAAGTGTTGAGGCGCAGAATCGTGTCGGCTTGGGAAGCTTGTTATGCCGACTAATTTGTCAATTTCTGATTGGAGCTAAAAAAAAAAAGATGGGGGTGGGGTGCAGTACTTTTTCAAAGAGACTCCACCATCATACGGGACTACGGCGATCCCTGCCCCGTTAGGTCTGTTACTGGAGGTACCATTTGAGAGGTGGGACGGGCTCCTGGTTAGCTATGGTTTGTCAGCCCTGACACCAGTAACCAAATCTGACAGAGAAATGGCGCATTATGGCTTTTGATATCGTCGAAATGTCTGGTTATTATTTTGTAATTCTTCTCTTTTTTTTCCCTTCAAAATTTCAGTTGATTTACTAATTCATTGTTTTCTTTTCTGTCCGTGGAATTTGTCATATCCTTCTATATATCCACATTTCAAAGGCCGCAATTTTCTTATTTAATCTTTATACTTCTACATCATAGTCTCATGCTTGTTAGAGCTGCCGCCCCCTTTTCTCCCATGTCACATCCTCATTACCCCTCCCCCACTCCATCCAAGTACTACTCGCACATATTAAACTAGGCTATGCATTATACAACTAAAACCTTGAACTAGAAAACCAGCTTATTTAACAACAATGAAGGAGCACATTTATAACTCACCTACTGCATTGTTTTCTCAACTTTTAATGCGATTAGATGAGTTTCATACAGGCACAAAAGTTTCTAAATGTCAGGTTGAAAAGTGCCAAGGAAAGTATTACTGCCCTGTTTTACCCCAACACCGTGGCCCCTCCCCTCCCCAGCCATTTCCAACGCCCACTTTGGGAAATATTCCCATAGACGAATGTGGATTATGCAGTGTTGCTGATTACTGGCTTACACCGAAGATTCATTAAATGATGTTTTTTTGCAAATAATATGATTAAAATCACTGTTCTTACTGTTTGTTTACCCGTACCATCTTTCGTTTTGTAGTCAGTTCTGCTGTCAAATCTTAACCAATGGAGAAACTGCATTCCGGTTAGTGGGCTGTGCTTTTGAGAAAGAGATAAATGAGATGTGCTTTTATGTATTTTGATGACAAAAAAATACTTTTGGGAACAAGCTAAAAATCAGGTGGGCACGGCAGGAAACAATTTGAAGCAAGTAAATGTACTGTACGATACTTGGACCCACTGATATATTCCAATGTGTTGGGTTAATGTGAATGCCATGTAGAATAGCAGATATAATGTGAATGTACTATGGAACTGATGATACGAACGTGCTGTGGAATGATTGGGCCGATGTGGCTGCACTATAAGATACTGTACTTGGACTGGTATGGGATAGCTGGGCTAATGTGAAATGTACTGTGAGATGGCTGGAGGTGACGGTATACACTTTAGATTGTTGGACTGAGATGAATGAGCTGTGGCTGGTAGCATGAGATGAACACGCTGTGGAGAAAGTAAAATCCAAGGTGAATGTGATGTTGCAGGTGAAAGCATTGCAGAAGCAGATAGTGATGCATATTTGGAGGACAAGAAAATGAATGTATGTTGTGATAACAATTCTTGGGACAAGAATCTTCCAAAATCCCAGGGAAGATCACCTGGGAAACCAGAAAAGTGATGTGGAGGTGAACGAATTTAAAATGGTAGGTCTCCTTGTATGAGTGTGGGTTAAAAATCTCTTTGCAGAATTTTAAAGTGTATTAGTCGGCAACAGTCTATCCTTACACATCTCTTTCAACTCACTTTTCTTTTCAGCTACATCTTTCTTGTTTACTCTGCTTTAGCCTGAGTGTGCAGGCAACCTTCAATCTTTTCATTCTCAGACTTATGCAAATGATCATATTTGTACTGTCAAGCTTGCCGAGTTAATATTTAACATGAGATGTTTACAAATGATCTCTCTCTCTCTTTTACAGCTTTGTGCAAGGACTGATGAGCAACTTTACAACAACAAAAATGATCAGAGTGGATGGAAAGATTGAACCCCCACTTCACAATGTGCCCCAAAGCAGTGTATAAATGGAATCAACACTAACAAAGTGTACAGTTTTATTAAAACAGACATGTTTATATATTTTAATGCAAGCAATTGAAACAGCTCATATTGCATTGCATCATGTACAAAGCAGGCTCACTCAAGTGACTGACTTCAACCACTAAATTTGCAACAAGAGAGTGTAATTTTGTTCCCAAATATGAAGCTCTAGCATTTTTGATCAGTGAATAATCCTGCAGCTAAAAGGGAACCTGAAACTTTATAAGGTATTTCTTTCATTACTGAAAAAAAAAGTACACAAAACTGTATTAAAAATGTTCAAATAATTCAAGTCCTCCAAATGTCAACCAATATCTCACTCATGACATGGGCATCTGTTGATGGTTATACAAATGACTTCAGTCACAAAAATAACTTTTTCATAAGTGAAATTATGTTTGACACATCTATATTTACTCTGTGGAACAAAGAACTTGCCAGAAAATCCTGTCTTCTGTGCACTCCATTTTCTTGAATAGTTATTATTATTAACAAGGAAGAAAAAGTGATTTTAAACAAATATAAGTTTATATACAAAAAAAAAAAAAGAAGCAAGGCACAACTTCGATCACAAATGAGTTAAATGAAAATTCTGAATGACAAAGGTCATCCAACTGAAATTTCCCAGCTATATTTGATTTAAAAAAAAAAAAAGAATAAAATAAGAACACAGAACAAAATTAAGCACATAAAAACTGAGTGAGAGATTAAAAACAAAAGATACAATTCAATAAGTTACAAACAACTTTTGTTTCAAAAATAACGCAGCAATAATTATACTCTTTGATTATCATATCCAATGTACACAACATCTGGCAATAGTTTTAACAGACAAATGAATCATGTAAAATAATCTACACAAACTTCAGATGTATATCACCAACTGAAATGGTCCACATGCACATTTCTGTTTAGTTAAATGCTCCTACCACACCTGTTGTCCAGATCTGGCATTTGATTTATTTTTGTGTAAAACTCCTTGGCTCATCTTTAGATGTAACATGTCCAAGATTTATTAAAAAACAAAAAAGTAACTCTTTTTACGTTCCAAAGGAGACAGGTAACTTTTATTCTAGAAGATGTTTAGAAGCTATGGAAAAGTCATATTCCAGACCCCAAATTAGCCTGAGAACTCAATATTCTTCGAATTACAAATTAATATATTTTACTGCATTCTTAATATTACATAATGTTCCTATTTACAAAAGAATTTATTCAAATTAACGCTCATGGCTAGAAAACAGAGAGAAATTTTAAATTTGCTTTAACTTTCCTCTGCACAAAGCTCTAGAGGTCTTGGCCAACAGATTCATGTTTCCTTTTTAATTGGGAGTGAAGAACTCCTCAACTTCATCAAGGAAATAACACAGGAACTGTTTTATGTGAAAGAAAAAATATTTAAAACTAGCCTCTTTTTCTTCTCACAGCATTTGCCTTATCTGATTTTTGACTCTGCCACTTATTTTCCACAACCTGAACAGTCACGGCTGGTGATCACCCTTCAGTTATTTGCCATTATGAAGGTCCAAAAACATGGCCATCAACCTGAACCATGAAGGTCTTATTTTAACCCCACTACGCTTGTTTTTCAGCAGGTTCCATGTGGAACACTCTAATCCTTATCTTGTTAGCCTTGACAAAGCAGCTATAACAGCAATAACAGAGCAATGAGGTGACAAGATGTGGTCTTAGCCAGTTTACTGGTTCAAGTAACTGTCATTTTGATGTGGTTGCTGTCATTTAAGCAGGTCAGAATTTCAGGACAACACAGTGTACAGACCAAGGGAATATGGAAAACAAAGGTTCATGTTTCAATACAGTAAAGGCTTGCCATTTCAACAGATAAATACCTGTAGTGCTTCCTCTCCACCTCCCAATGCAAAACAACTTCATCTGTGAACAATAGTTTTAAACAGTCATGTGTGAACAATAAGTGTCTCATATGATTATGTGGCGACAGAGCTATGTGTATAAAAAGTACACCACGTCTATAATTTTATGTAGTGTAAAAATATTTACAGTGCAATTCAGAAACTTCTGACAAAAAGGTGTACAAAATGCTTTTCTCTTTATTTTTTAAAAGCAACCCCACAAACTAACCTACAATCACAGTCAGATAAACTGAACCCGAAAAAAAAGCTGCAGTTACATTCACATCTCCAGGAAGCATCTGATTTTTTTTCTAGTTTTTTTTTTTTTTTAACTTAAGAAAAAAAAAACAAATATTTTATCACATGAAAGTAAATACTATTTTTCACCATACTGTCATGTAATGAGAAAAATACAAATATAATAAAACAACATGCTTATACAATAAAACTATCATTTTATATACAGTAAATCTGATCACTGAAATAACAGTTTCAAGTAAAAGACTGAGATGATGAGCTGATGCAGATACAGGCATCTCTAGGGGAAAAGAAGACATTAATCAGATTCATTTGCAGGACTATGAACTGAAGTAGTTAATTCTGTGAGCACATCAAGAAAGAAAAGACCACCATTTTTCAGTAATTAATCCTTCTAAACAAGCTATCAAGTAGAACACAACAGGCCGTTAAGAAAAAGAGGCTGACCACGTGAAACTCTACAGAGGACATTGTTAAGAGAGGCCAGTTTAGTGGGCATAACATACTTTGATGAGATTGAAAAGACTTGCCGAAAACAGAAAAACTTGGCAAACTACCTTGCAAGCCCTATGTGATGTTTAACGGCACAGGAAGGATGTAAGAATCTTTCTATTAAAAATGTATGGTACAAGAAACACAGGAAAAATAAACAGCAAAAACTCTTCATAGTTAGACCAAACTGTACATGAGAAGTGGGATATAAACAAACATAAGTGCCACCAAATTCTGTATGTCAGATGACTAGATGTGCTTTGAAGATTACAGAAAATCCAAACAATCTGAGCGTGTAGGACATATAATAATGTAATTTACTTTTCAAGCTGAATCCAAGAGTTCTACCTCTCTCTGCGAACTTTAGGTGCCCAAGGCACATGGGGCTTCCACAAATGCCTGCCCTTTGCTTTTTTGTCGCTCCTGTCCAGGTAAGCTCTCTACTGCTCAACATCCTCTCTGTTGGTGTTCATGTTTTATACCAGTCAGTTAGTCCAGCTGTTAAAATGCTACCTGGTGTTCTCTCTCTCTCTTTCTCTGTGTGTGTGTGTCTGTCTGAGGGGAAAATGCCACTTTTGACTTATGTGCGTGCTGAGTTGGTAAATCAGCCTGTCTGCCTTACTTCAGACGGTCTAGTAACTAATGAACCTACAATACAAACATGAAATCATGATTCATCAAGACTAGTATTGCCAATTTTGAGTAAATATAGCATTTCAAGTAATATATTTGCTGCATATAACATTTTATCAATAAAATTTGACTTCTGCAGTGCAATATCAAACTAAATATGTACAATACACAAATTATCATACACGCAGTGTTGTGAGTCATAAAACTTGAATTATATCCTCTGAAGGACAGAACTAAATATGTTGGTAGGGAACATTTGAAAAAAAAAGTATTGCCCTGTATGTATTACAATATTATGAAATGATATCATTCAGCTGAAGCAATTTCACTCATGAAATATCCAAAACATAGCATTACATAAAGAAAAGAATTTTTGAACTTCAGAATTACCTGACCTTTAGAAAGGAACCTAATTAAATATACACGAAACTGGCAGTTATCATTCACTGGGCATGTAATGAGAAGAGGGGGCTTGAAAACATCATAACAACAGGAAAGATAAATGGAAAGAGATGTAGTGGAAGACCAAGAGAAAACAAAAATCAAGAACAGTCTAATGTGAAGGCACAATAAAAAGTCACCAACTGAGCTGATGGAAAATATCAAGGACCAAGATCTATAGAGTGACATGACTGCCAACATCTACCAGCATGGCACCTGATGATGATAAATTCTCTCTCTTTCTCCTTCACTGAATCTTAAGTGCCCAAGGCACATGGGGCTTCCACAAGGGTTTTCACAAATGCCTGCCCTTTGCTTTTTTTCCCACTCTTGTCCAGGTGAGCCCTCTACTACTCAATATCCTCTCTGTTGTTGTTCTCCATGTCTCCTTTGGTCTACCCTTATTTCTGTTCCCCTACGGTGTCCATCTCAGTGCTATTTTTGGCAGTGAATGGTCAGTCAATGATGAGAAATTACTCCACTGAAATCTATCAAACGTCACTGTACAGTTGTGTCATTGCTACCAGGTTAAATATTTCCAACTTATATCTTGTAGTTTACTAGCCACTCTCATGCAAACATTTATTAGTGCCATTCTGAGTTTTGTTCTAGTGACAAATTAATATGTACTGACCAGTTCTCAGAAAGAAAAAGGGGGGAAATGGTATGCTACAGTTCTGGTATCTGATCAAGTTCACTGTTCATGCCCATTTTCTTCAGCAGGAGGATAAAAACAGTCCAATGCCTTTTCCTCACTGCCTGCATTCTGTGCTGCTTATAAATATTTTTTTTTGGCCTCTGCAATAAACATTCGATGATTCTGTTATTAATTTACTGCTGCATTTCTATTCCCATCATACATCACCATTCTGGTCTTATTACCACCCTGATTTGTCCGTCCACCCACTCCATTTCCCATATTAACGTGGTTTTAAAACTTCATTATTTTGCTGATGACATATGACTGGTATAAACAGTGTAGTATGATGCAAATGTCCACAACTGCAAGCAGTCATGATGACATAATTCTGCATTCTCCAGACTTTTGGACATCAATATATCCAAGTTTCACTTCTTAAAATTTCCCTTTAACTTTTGCTTCAATCTGGCAGTATTTTCTTTTATAATCTGAATGACTGAAAAAAAAACAACACACTTCACACTCTAAAATCACCACTTTGACTGGATGTAATAAGACTTCCTGCCAGTTAGTTTGCACTAGCTCTAATTCAATTCTATTACAAGTCTGAATTAGACTCTTTGCTCTCTCTCTTCATTTGCCTTAAGCTTATTCTTGATTCATGATTCTGAACAGGGTTAGCCAAAGAATATAGTATTAGTGCTCATATTTTCCTTATATGACCAAGTGATGTTGTCTCAGCATCATGCCTGACTTTCTTTGCTAGGTACCAGAAGGAACTGGGAATCCATTTCTACAGCTGGGTGACTGCTGTGCCTCTGGCCAAATTTGAATCATCAACCCTGCCATGAGATGCGAGCACATTAGCATCTTCATTCAGGCACCCATTCATTCATCTGCATGTCCCTTGCGGAACTTTGCCTCCCTAACAGCACTCCTGTAGGCCTCTCGGTTGTGAGCAAGATGGCCTGCCGCTGCTGCATCCATTTGCAGATCGTCAACGATGTCTTGCAGCCATCTTCATTTTGGTCTTCCTCTCTTTCTTTTTCCCATTATGTATCCTTTCTCTAAATTATCATGACGTTTAATGTGTCCAAAATATTTAAGTTTTCTCTCTTTAATCCTCTTTACTAGCCAGCCTTCTTCAATATTAAGCTATTATAGTATAGATATATTTGTTCTTTTTTGTGTCCACGATATTTGGAGAACTCTTCTGTAGCATTTACACTCAAAGGCATTTATGTGTTTCTCAGCTGTTTTGTTAAGTGTCCAGGTCTCACAGGCATATGTTGCGATGGGAAAGATGCATGCCCTTAAAAATCTTATTTTTGTGGTTCTGTCTGCTCCTCTCCACAGATTCTTTATTTGTTTTACTTTCTGAAGAGTGACAGATGTCCTCCTTTTAATTTCCCTCATTGTATCTCCATTATTAGTTAGTAGTGATCCAAGATATTCAAAACTCTCCACTTCTTCCAGTTTTTACTCAGTGATACATATTTCAGCTGCCTTGTTTGTTTTGTCAGTTGTCATCAATTTAGTTTTCTTTGCATTAAGATAGAGGTTCTGCTCTTCGCTGTTCTTATGGACTGACATAATTAGTTTTTCCATTCCTTTTTGTGTTGTGGACAGTAATACTGTGTCATCAGCATATCTAATCTCCGGTATTTCATAACCTCCAATTTTTATGGCATCGTAATACTCTTTGTCTACATCTTCTCTAACATTCCTCACTATATTTTCAGTATACAAGTTAAATAAGTAGGGTGACAACATGCACCCATGAACAGTATATTAAATGCTTATTTTCTGACTGATGTCTTCAATCAGTTTTAACATAGCATGCATATATATATAAGAACAAGAAGATAATAAAGAAGATATGTTCACAAACTTTGATTAACACAAACATATATACAACATAAAACTGAAATTCAGTATTTCAGTAATATCAAGCAGGTATATCTGCTACTATATGTCCAGATAACATCCTGTGTTCAGAATGCTTCTCCTTTCTTTGCAAAGTGTCAACAAAATATAAGAGAAAAAAAAACACATATGCTTGAAAAAAAAAAGTGGCAAGAAAGCAACAGTCTTTCACCCCATTCTTTAGAGGACTAGCAACAATGTAGTCATTTGTATGACATGCAACTTTCATCTTCTGCATTCTATAGAAGTAAGTTTTACATATTCAGTTTTAAACAAATCTTTCACATCTATGTGGCCTTTTTAGAAAAAACATTACAAGACAAATTCTCAATACATCTCTTATCCAATCAGAATGAGATGAAATCATCAAAACCTGTTTTTCAGTCCACATGGTGGACAAGCACATTATCAGTTTTTTTTTTTTTTTTGCTACATGTACCCACAATACACTGTGTCTATTTCATGTTCTTTCCTGTATTTGTTTTCTTTTCTTTTTCAAGCTAAAATTTTAATACTTATAGCTTTGAAATACCAGTTTTTAATGCTATATTAAAACTTGAAAATGAAACTAGACTTTACTGCAGCATAAATACGTAACAAATTTTTTGTCTCTCAGTTGAATGGATCATCATCATCATCATCATTACTAATCATGTTATCTTTTTCATCTGGAGATGTAGTTTTTCTCTTATCAACTGTCAAATTATGATCAACTGCGCTCTGAGTAATCGATTTTCTGTCCGATGTCTCATGAATGTCACGCTTAGCTGAGATCTGATTTGTGTGCACGTCTTGAGACTCTTCCGCAAACTGATTCACGGCGGTGTTTTTACTCAGAACCTCTCCCTCTGAGGTGCCAGAAACTGGACACTGGCTGATGACTGTATTAATGCCGTATGGCTTCAAGTGGTAAATAAGATATTCCAGGACATACATCATATTGGGGGACACATAATGAAAGGTGATGGCATAGTCACTGCAACAATCCTGACCCTGGGGGAGAAAATATTGCATACAAAATTTAGTAACCAGCTTTGAAATTTCTCCTCACTAAACTATGTGTCTTTTTTTTTGGTCCTCTCTTTGTCTCTCTCTCTCTTTTTTTTTTTTTTTTTAAAAGCATACAGTCATTATCTTCTGCACTGAAGTTGCTAGGTCATACAAAATATGCAACCTGCAGCCAGAATACAGTCCACAGTTTTGTCCAAGTTCTGGTTGCTGCCCCAACTGTATCTGTCCCAGATCCAAACTCTGTGGCTCGGTTTGATCACACAAATGTGTAACTACTACACCATGCTGAGACTATTTAAAGTAGGAACAGCTTTATTAATTAATGAGCACACAGTTTTAGTGTTTCAGTTTATACAAAAACAAACAGAACAAAGAAATAGGAAAAGAAGAGAAAATATAAATTCACATCACTAACATATAACAAATAAGAATGGAAGAAAACACAATAGAAAAAAAAAAACAGAGCACTTAGCTGTGAATTCCAAGAAGCTACATATAAGAGTGTACATGGTGAAGTATCATTTATGTACACATGACGACTTGTGAGGTGTGAAGACAATATGACTGACTGGTGGTAAGGAGGGGGCGGGGAAAGGAGAGAAAGAGAGGAATATGATTGCCGTGAAGTCAAGAAAAGGATGGGTAGAACAGATAAAGAGGGTAGAAGGTTTGTAATATAATGCAATGAAGTGCCTAGAGTATCAGTTGCTAGAGAAGAAAGAGTAGATGAGAACTTAGTAGGGAGGGAATATGATCATGAGAACAAGAAAGGTTAAATATGGCTGAATTTCAAGTTCCATTTTCCTGTGTGTGGTGGCATCTGTCATCAAAGTGACACTGTTTCATGACTGCTACTAGGAAATCAGACTGTGGTCAGGGCCATCAAAATGATTAGAGACTGGCTTAGAAGCACACTAGACGACGTCATAAAGATGTTATACATGTAGTTACCTAATCTGAAACTGGTCTCTCTAATGTAAGCATAGGAACATGAGATACCGGAACCCCACTTCACCAAGCCACTCTCATACGTAGTTTCTTGCAAGTCACATCTAAATGTCCATTTTTTTTTTCCTATTATATTCTCCACTTTTATTCTGTCATATATCATTTATGGGAATTCATATTTTCTCCTCTTTTCCTATTTCTTTGTCTTGTTTGTTTTCGTTTGACTAAGGTGTAAACTGAAACACTAAAACTGCATGCTCATTAATTAATAAAGCTGTTCCCACGTATAAAATAGGAAAAAGTTGGAGCAGCTTTTTCCTATTTTATACAATCTAGTATCACAGCTTTACTGCAGTGCTTCGTGTATAGTTATATACTTATACACTAATTATTGTGTTCCCACGTATATGTTAACAGCCTTAAGGTCTGTTATCACAGCTTTACTCTAGCGGCTTTGTGAGAACTTTTATATTTAGTTCTATATACACTTATATGCAATAACTATTCCTGTACACATTACATACTCCTGAAGCATACACATTTTATTGTCTATACTTCACTACCGCATGGGCATTTGTTTATTGGATTCTTAGTACAGATCATTCAAAAGACTGCAGTCACCTGCTTTCAGTAAGACATGATGATCCGCTGATGTCTCAGCTGCTGAACTTGATTCACTGCTTACATTTAGCATTTTTTAACTAGCCTGTATTGATTCTGCACAACTGTCTTTGCTTATCTTTAGTTTAATGGATAGCTGAATTTAATAAAGACTTACTTTAGACTACAGATAAACAGATCTTTATAAATAATCTTTTATAAAGACATATATAAAATAAAATGACTATATTAAATATACAAGCGATATGTTATCAGCCATCAAACTCTCATTTACAGTTTTTAACCTATGACACAAAACTACCTAAACATTCAGCATTAAGAATGCACAAATAACTTTTAGTAATTAAAATAAAACTACTAGAACTTAGTCAGCCATTAAGTACTCACACTTAACTTTTTTGTAGTAAATTTCTCAGTGAAGTTCAATGGGAATAAGATGTGACCATACGCCCAAAAAAGTGTTTAAATTAAGAACATTAAAACTTTTAAATAACAGTTTGATATGTAAGCCTATTTTATTCTGAATAAAGGACGTTTGCTAAGATTTTTTTTGACAAATCAAAATGCCCATAGTTTTATATATCTGCAGCTCTTTTGTTACCACTTTTTTTTAAAATGAAAAACAGAATTTCATTAGTTTATTTGGTGTTTATAAATATTTAGACTTATCACCCCCCCCTAGGAACAACTGCGTTAAGAACGCGCTTATCTTAGCACAGTCTTTGTGAGACAAGGAACATAGTTCTGTTTGCTTAAAAACTATGACCTACTTCTGTAGCCCAGAAACCTGTAGCAATCAACACTAATTGTAGCTGTTACTTTTGTAAAATGTAATGTCAGGCGGTGGACGGATGGGTACGTGGAGGCTGCTGGCAGGGATGAGGAAAATCTGGTATGAAACCAATGAATCCTGGACGTGACAAGCCTATGGGTCTTTACAACAATGACTATCAGAATGATGTAAACAAAACAGAGCCGCAGACTACAGGTGGCGGGGTATGGACATCACTGAGGCACTCATTTGATTCCTCATCCCAAAGTCAGAGTGTCTTTGTTGAACTGCTTCAAAGCCGTCTGGCCAGCCAGCGTTGCATGCTGGATCTGACGTGGAGAAGGGAGTTAAGTACAGCCACCAGAGGGCGGAAAACAAAGTTTTGGCCAGGCCAGCCTACACCACTGTCTTCATGGCAGTCCGAGCATGACCACATTTTGCCCTAGCAAGGAAAAGTGTTGAAGTTGGAGGTACCTAGCCAAAAGACACATCACAAAAATCAGGATACCATGCATCATCGCCAGTGTGTGTACAAAGAAGAAGAAGACGAGACTTATCACGAATATTTGACATAAGTAATACTTTAGCAACAATTAGTGAAGAAGTGCATATAGTAAATAAAAAGGCCCCGTGGTCTACCCAACCTCTAAAAATGGGTACCAGAGAAATCTGGGAAGGTAAATCAGGCCAGGCATGATACTGGCCACATCATGCTTTCATGTGTCGAAGGTCTTGGAAATACAGGCCTACCACTATATCCTCCATATGCTTAATGGCATAGAAATGAGGATTTTATCTTTACATGTATATAGTACATAAATACCTTGGACAAGGTGCAGTATTTTTTGACAATACAGCCCACTGGTCAGTGGAGGAAGTTTACCTGAAGCAACTGTTCTTCTTCTTATCACAAGTGCAAGTGCAGTGAAGGAAAATCTAAAATTCACCACAACATACAAAAATTGATTCTAAAATTCTTCTGAATATAAGTAACACATAAAAGACACGAATGAATTTTCTCAGAAGAATTTGACAGTTCACAGAACATAGCTGCTCCAGAATTCAAAATTCCTTAGAATGTAGTCAGAATGAAATGTGACGATATTTCTGCCAGACAAGTTGTTGAAGTTGCAACCAAATGTCTGAAATTTCCTGAAAAGACAGCTTTGTTTGTTCTTACTGACATCATACTCACTGGCAATATAAAATGATCTGGACCAATAAATGCCATTACTAAATTAACAGTTCCCAAAGTAGTTGGAGTAAATCCAGGAGGCATATATTTAGGAGAGAAAAGGAAATAGCAGAGAACATCAGTACCAAACATGTTAATAAAAGGTTTTGGGGGTGCTTAGTCCACAATCAGGGAGATATGGGGATTAAAAAGTTTGGGAATCATATTTGTACATTTTTCATACAGATGAGTTTAAATAACTTTAAAAAGTATCCAGTTAAAAAAAGGCCACCAGTTTTTAAAAAAATGGTAATTTTTATTCTGTCAAAACTGGTTTCTATCAGATAACTTTTAAAGCTCTCAGCACATTTATGTATAATGTGGCAGTTATTTTGTGACTGGGGGGGGGGGGGGGAAAGAAGAAGACTAATTTTAAAAGACTAAATAAAAAAAAAACCTCTCTGGCTTATAAATCATTACTATTCACCCAATTTGTCATGTCTTGTGGAGTTTTCCATAAGTATTGACCTTTCACAGATAAGAAAGTTAAGGTAGAAATTAAATCCTCACCTGTTTGGCTGGATAATAATTATATGACCAGTACCACATATCTTTTGGAAGGATATTTGGGATCAAGTGATGCTCTGGTACAAATGGATGAAATCTTTCCCTGCCCAGTTCATCTCTACTGTCTCCTGCCTCCACTCCTACATTATGAAGACATTTCCCCATCTCAGCATCCTCTGCACCTCCCCCATCATTTCGGCATTTGCTCTCGTCATTAAATCCTTGGGTCACCACTCGTACAAGGGCCTCTTTGCTGAGAACGTATCCAGCACCACCGCTCATGTAGCCATCCTTCACCACAACTTTAAACTTTCGACCAAAGTAGACTGGAGTTTCTGGTGATATCCTTTCAAGGAAATGCCGTAAGTTTTCCACCACCGTATATGTATCGTCATCAGCTTTCATAAACCAGTCAGCATCTTTCAGGTGATGGTCATACACATACTTGAATGCTGCCTTGGTCTTTGCCCACAAGTTATCTCTTCCTTCCTATTAAGAAAAAAAAAGAAAAATAAACTGACATAAGATTACTAGCCTTAGACAAAACACAAACATTAAATGGGTTACAGCAAATCAACATACAAGCAAAGTTACTGGACGACCAAGATATCAACAAAAATTTAAAGTAACACTAAATTCACCTGAGTCTAATGATGTACTAAACAGCAAACACACTATCCAATTATATATATATATATATATCTAAGCCACAGTAGAAACAATACCCAAGCATGATATGCTACTCATCTTGGGCAACTTCAATGCAAAAGTAGGTGAGGGAAATGAAGATAGAAGAAGAATCATGGGAAGAGAAGGAATCGGAGAAATAAATGAAAATGGAGAAAGACTGCAGTTTCTGTGAAGAAAACATATGACCATGGGGGACAATTTTCCAACATAAAAACATCCATAAGGTGACTTGGAGGTCACCAGATAAAACCACAGAAAACCAAATCGATCACATACTAATAAACAACAAGTGGAAACGGTCACTACAAGATGTGCGAGCAAGGAAAGGAGCAGATATAGGAAGTGATCACAACCTTCTGGTAGCAAAAATAAAACTAAAATTAAGGAAAGCCAGAATCGGAGAACACAGAAAGATACATTTTGATACAAGAAAACTGATAGACCAGCAAACAAGAAATGAATTCTCAATAATACTTAAGAACCGCTTCAGTGTCCTACAAGACGAAGCAGAAATGTCCATATTAGAGTTCAATAAAACACTACAGGAAACAGCAAAAGAGGTGCTGGGATATCGGAAAAGGAGAAAAGAGGAATGGATAAGTGAGACCACATGGGAAAAGATAGAGCAAAGAAAAGAAATCAAGAAAAAATTACTGAACACCAAATCACAACGGCTTAAAGAACGAGTTTTAAGTAATTATGCACAAAAAGACAAAGAAGTGAAGGAATCATGCCGTCAAGATAAACGTCAGTATTATGACAACTTAGCAGAGACAGCAGAGAAAGCAGCATATACAAATGACATGAAAACCATATATAAAATCACAAAGCAGATGACAGGTAACTTCAATACAAGATGTGAAAGTGCAGTAAGAACACAAAATGGACAACTGGTCAGTGGAGAAAGAGAAAAAATTGAAAGATGGAGGGAACACTTTAACACCCTACTAAACAGAACACAAGCAGCACAAGCAATAGATATACCTGAAGCAAAACGGAACTAAACATCAATACAGGACCAATAACAATAAATGAAGTAAAGAGGCGATAAAGATGCTAAAATCAGACAGGGCACCAGGTGAAGATGAAGTGACTGCTGAGATGTTGAAAGCAGAAGAAACAGAAACACCAAAACAACTTTGCCGGATATTACAACAAATTTGGGATCTAGAAAAAGCCCCAGAGGAGTGGAAAACTGGTCTTATAGTAAAACTACCAAAGAAGGGTGACCTCAGAGATTGCGGGAACTGGAGAGGCATTACCCTACTGCCACTCACTAGTAAAGTATTTTGCAGAATAATCATCAACAGAATTGTACCAACACTTGAGGAAAAACTTCGGAAAGAGCAGGCAGGATTTAGGAAAGGAAGATCATGCATAGACCACATATTTGTACTTAGACAAATATTAGAACAGGCAAATGAGTGGCATAGCACAACATATGCATTATTCATAGATTTTGAGAAAGCCTTTGACAGTGTCAACAGAGATGCACTGTGGAAAATCCTAAGATGGCATGGCCTCCCCCATAAAATAGTTAATGTAATCAAAGCCTATACGAGGGTTTTCAGCGCAAAGTTATCTGTGGAGAACATACCTCCAGCAGCTTTAGGGTACAAACAGGAGTGAAACAGGGATGTGTACTATCACCAACATTATTTATCTTGGCAGTAGACTGGTTAATGAAGGAGGCAACATCAGACAAACGCAGAGGATTACAATGGACCCTTGACACAGTGCTGGAGGACCTTGACTTTGCGGACGATTTGTCTATTATCAAGCAGTCACAAAGATATGCAAGATAAAATAAACAAGTTAACCAGAATGCAAACAACATAGGACTAAAGATCAACGTAGGAAAGACAAAGTTAATGAAGCAAAATGTGAACAACAGAAATGTACTCAGAGTAGATAACAAGTTAGTGGAGGAGGTCAACGAATTTGTATACCTTGGCAGCAGAGTAGTAGAAAATGGAGACAGCACAGAGGACATCAACAGCAGACTTACTAGAGCAAACCAGGCTTTTGCAATGCTACAGAATATATGGAAATCAAATAAACTAAGCATAAATATGGACATCACTGAGGCACTCATTTGATTCCTCATCCCAAAGTCAGAGTGTCTTTGTTGAACTGCTTCAAAGCCGTCTGGCCAGCCAGCGTTGCATGCTGGATCTGACGTGGAGAAGGGAGTTAAGTACAGCCACCAGAGGGCGGAAAACAAAGTTTTGGCCAGGCCAGCCTACACCACTGTCTTCATGGCAGTCCGAGCATGACCACATTTTGCCCTAGCAAGGAAAAGTGTTGAAGTTGGAGGTACCTAGCCAAAAGACACATCACAAAAATCAGGATACCATGCATCATCGCCAGTGTGTGTACAAAGAAGAAGAAGACGAGACTTATCACGAATATTTGACATAAGTAATACTTTAGCAACAATTAGTGAAGAAGTGCATATAGTAAATAAAAAGGCCCCGTGGTCTACCCAACCTCTAAAAATGGGTACCAGAGAAATCTGGGAAGGTAAATCAGGCCAGGCATGATACTGGCCACATCATGCTTTCATGTGTCGAAGGTCTTAGAAATACAGGCCTACCACTATATCCTCCATATGCTTAATGGCATAGAAATGAGGATTTTATCTTTACATGTATATAGTACATAAATACCTTGGACAAGGTGCAGTATTTTTTGACAATACAGCCCACTGGTCAGTGGAGGAAGTTTACCTGAAGCAACTGTTCTTCTTCTTATCACAAGTGCAAGTGCAGTGAAGGAAAATCTAAAATTCACCACAACATACAAAAATTGATTCTAAAATTCTTCTGAATATAAGTAACACATAAAAGACATGAATGAATTTTCTCAGAAGAATTTGACAGTTCACAGAACATAGCTGCTCCAGAATTCAAAATTCCTTAGAATGTAGTCAGAATGAAATGTGACGATATTTCTGCCAGACAAGTTGTTGAAGTTGCAACCAAATGTCTGAAATTTCCTGAAAAGACAGCTTTGTTTGTTCTTACTGACATCATACTCACTGGCAATATAAAATGATCTGGACCAATAAATGCCATTACTAAATTAACAGTTCCCAAAGTAGTTGGAGTAAATCCAGGAGGCATATATTTAGGAGAGAAAAGGAAATAGCAGAGAACATCAGTACCAAACATGTTAATAAAAGGTTTTGGGGGTGCTTAGTCCACAATCAGGGAGATATGGGGGTTAAAAAGTTTGGGAATCATATTTGTACATTTTTCATACAGATGAGTTTAAATAACTTTAAAAAGTATCCAGTTAAAAAAAGGCCACCAGTTTTTAAAAAAATGGTAATTTTATTCTGTCAAAACTGGTTTCTATCAGATAACTTTTAAAGCTCTCAGCACATTTATGTATAATGTGGCAGTTATTTGTGACTGGGGGGGGGGGGGGGAAAGAAGAAGACTAATTTTAAAAGACTAAATAAAAAAAAAACCTCTCTGGCTTATAAATCATTACTATTCACCCAATTTGTCATGTCTTGTGGAGTTTTCCATAAGTATTGACCTTTCACAGATAAGAAAGTTAAGGTAGAAATTAAATCCTCACCTGTTTGGCTGGATAATAATTATATGACCAGTACCACATATCTTTTGGAAGGATATTTGGGATCAAGTGATGCTCTGGTACAAATGGATGAAATCTTTCCCTGCCCAGTTCATCTCTACTGTCTCCTGCCTCCACTCCTACATTATGAAGACATTTCCCCATCTCAGCATCCTCTGCACCTCCCCCATCATTTCGGCATTTGCTCTCGTCATTAAATCCTTGGGTCACCACTCGTACAAGGGCCTCTTTGCTGAGAACGTATCCAGCACCACCGCTCATGTAGCCATCCTTCACCACAACTTTAAACTTTCGACCAAAGTAGACTGGAGTTTCTGGTGATATCCTTTCAAGGAAATGCCGTAAGTTTTCCACCACCGTATATGTATCGTCATCAGCTTTCATAAACCAGTCAGCATCTTTCAGGTGATGGTCATACACATACTTGAATGCTGCCTTGGTCTTTGCCCACAAGTTATCTCTTCCTTCCTATTAAGAAAAAAAAAAGAAAAATAAACTGACATAAGATTACTAGCCTTAGACAAAACACAAACATTTAAATGGGTTACAGCAAATCAACATACAAGCAAAGTTACTGGACGACCAAGATATCAACAAAAATTTAAAGTAACACTAAATTCACCTGAGTCTAATGATGTACTAAACAGCAAACACACTATCCAATTATATATATATATATATATCTAAGCCACAGTAGAAACAATACCCAAGCATGATATGCTACTCATCTTGGGCAACTTCAATGCAAAAGTAGGTGAGGGAAATGAAGATAGAAGAAGAATCATGGGAAGAGAAGGAATCGGAGAAATAAATGAAAATGGAGAAAGACTGCAGTTTCTGCGAAGAAAACATTATGACCATTGGTGGGACAATTTTCCAACATAAAAACATCTATAAAGTGACTTGGATGTCCCAAGATAAAACCACAGAAAACCAAATCAATCACACACTAATAAACAACAAGTAGAAATGGTCATTACAAGATGTGCAAGCAAGGAAAGGAGCAGATGTAGGAAGTGATCATAACCTTCTGGTAGCAAAAATAAAACTAAAATTAAGGGAAGCCAAAATCGGAGAGCACAGAAAGACACGTTTTGATACAACAAAACAGAAAGACCAGCAAACAAGGAATGAATTCTCAATAGTACTTAAGAACCACTTCAGTGTCCTACAAGACAAAGCAGAAACGTCCATACTAGAGTTCAATAAAACACTACAGGAAACAGCAAAAGAGGTGCTGGGATATTGGAAACGGAGAAAAGAAGAATGGATAAGCAAGACCACATGAGAAAAGATAGAGCATGGAAAGGAAATCAAGAAAAATTACTGAACACCAAATCACAAAGGCTAAAAGAACAAGTTTTAAGTAATTATGCACAAAAAGACAAAGAAGTGAAGGAATCATGTCGTCAAGATAAACATCAATACTATGACAACTTAGCAGAAGCAGCAGAGAAAGCAGCATATGCAAATGACATGAAAACCATATACAAAATCACAAAGCAGATGACAGGTAACTTCAGCACAAGATGTGAGAGTGCAATAAGGACATATAAGGGACAACTGGTCAGTGGAGAAAGAGAAAAAAATTGAAACAGTTGTTTCACTTTAACACCCTACCAAACAGAACACAAGCAGCACAAACAATAGACATACCTGAAGCAAAAATGGAACTAATCATCAATACAGGACCAATAACAATAAGTGAAGTAAAGGAGGCAATAAAGAAGCTAAAATTAGACAGGTCACCGGGTGAAGATGAAGTGAATGCTGAGATGTTAAAATCAGAAGAAACAGAAACACCAAAACAACTCTGCTGGATACTACAACAAATTTAGGATCTAGAAAAAGCTCCAGAGGAGTGGAAAACTACCAAAGAAGGGTGACCTCAGTGACTGCAGGAACTGGAGAGGTATTACCCTACTGCCACTCACCAGTAAAGTATTTTGCAGAATAATCATCAACAGAATTGTACCAGCACTTGAGGGAAAACTTTGGAAAGAGCAGGCAGGATTTAGGAAAGGAAGATCATGCACAGACCACATATTTGTACTTAGACAGACAAATATTAGAACAGGCAAATGAGTGGCATAGCACAACATATGCATTGTTTATAGATTTTGAGAAAGGAAGCAGGGATGTGTACTATCACCAACATTATTTATCTTGGCAGTAGACTGGTTAATGAAGGAGGCAACATCAGACAAACGCAAAGTATTACAATGGACCCTTGACACAGTGCTGGATGACCTTGACTTTGCAGATGACATTTGTCTACTATCAAGCAGCCACAAAGATATGCAAGATAAAATAAACAAGCTAACTCAGAATGCAAACAACATAGGACTAAAGATCAACGTAGGAAAGACAGGTTAATGAAGCAAAATGTGAACAACAGAAATGTACTCACAGTAGATAGCAAGTTAGTGGAGGAGGTCAATGAATTTGTGTATCTTGGCAGTTGAGTAGTAGAAAATGGAGACAGCACAGAGGACATCAACAGCAGACTTACTAGAGCAAACCAGGCTTCTGCAATGCTGCAGACTATATGGAGATCTAAAAAACTAAGCATGAATATGAAAATCAGCATATTTAAGAGTAATGTTCTAAGTGTACTACTCTATGGAAGTGAATGCTGGAAAATCACAAAACCATAGAAAACAAGTTGAATTCTTTCCAGACTAAATGTTTACGAAGAATTAGAAAAATATTTGGCCAAATACCATAAGAAATAACATCTTGTTGGCAGAAATGCAGATGAAGCCACTGACAGCAATTACTGAGGAAAGACACTGGCGATGGTTGGGGCATGTGCTCTGAATGACTGACAACTCTTTACCAAAAATAGCACTAAGATGGCCACCACAGGGGAATAGAAGGGTAGACCAAAAGAGACATGGAGAAGAACAATAGAGTGGATGTTGAGCAACAGAAGGCTCACCTGGGCAAGGGTAGAAAAAAAAAGGCAAAGGACAGGCATTTGTGGAAAACCTTTGCGGAAGCCCCATGTGCCCTGGGCACTTCAGATTGATATATAGACAAGTTTGCTACATGAAATAATTACAATAACATGATATAACAAGATAACAAAGAAATGAATATCCATATGAAACATTACACAAACAATGGGGACAGATCAATAAAGTAAGCAGCTCATGAAATGCTTCATTATGGAACACTAATCATGAACCTCATCACTGCAAGTGACAAAGAAACAGGCAATGACAGAGTAAAAATGTTTTTAAAAAAAATTAACTTACGGTCTGTTTTCTATGATGAGCTTTAAATGTAAAAGAAATAGAAAAATATGCTGAAAAAAAGGTGAAGCTTAACAAGTCATTAAAATCTAACAATTTTTTAATCTAAAATCTAAATTCAGTTGAAAGGTGTACCTAAAAAAAAACTCTTTAATTTGTCCTGTGCTTGGATTGGTCTTTGGATCTGAGTTACTTATTTTCTTTTGCTGAATGTTTACTATTCATTGTTGTCCGAGAGAACGCCTCAATACATTCCTATGCTGATGGCCGTCAGTCATTCATTTGCATGTCCCTTGACTCCCTATCAGCTCTCCTGTAGGCCTCTCGGTTGTAAGCAAGATGCTCTGCTGCTGATGCATCCATTTGCAGATCAACGATGTCTTGCAGCCATCTTCGTCTTGATCTTCCTCTCTTTCTTTTTCCCATTATGTACCCTTCCAGAACTATCCTCTCTAAATTCTCAGGATGTTTAATATGTCAAAAATATTTAAGATTTCTATGTTTAGCAAACTTATTCAATATTAAGTTCTTGTAGTATGGATATATTTGTTCTTTTTTGTGTCCATCTTTGAAGGACTCTTCTGTAATATTTACATTCAAAGGTATTTATGTGTTTCTCAGCCCTTTTGTTAACTGTCCAGGTCTCACAGGCATATGTTGCGATGGGAAACATGCATGCCCTAAAAAATCTTATTTTTGTAGGTCTGATTGCTGTACACAGGTTTATTCAACTCTTTTAACATCACGCCTAAGCTAAACAAACTATCATGTTTCACAGTTGTAATTCAGGTCTCATAATATTGTTATTCATATAAATGTTTTCAAAAACTTGTGTATAAGTGAGAGTGGGAAGCACAACGATGCAATACTACAGCTTAATGAGATGACAGTTAGTGACCCATAACTGACTGCTTGCATCAAATTGACAAACGAAGACTCTATTCTGCTTCCCACTGGCACTCCTGAAAAGAGACAGCAATCTGGTGAATTGCACAGGGATCATAATGGAAAGACGAATCTGGTCCTATAAACATGACAAGCTGAAGCCAGGCATGTCAGGCCATCAAGTATAAAATGCAATCACTGTCCTTCAGAGAATGAACTCTGAAGAAGTATGAATTCTCTGAACGTGTGTTGTCTAGCTTTGAATTTTTTATGCTTTATCTCTTCAAGATAGTGACTGTCAACCCTTTTCACTTCACAACACACATTCATCTCTGACTAGAGTCAATAATCCCTGGATTTATGTCTAGCATATAACATCATTGAGGCCAAATTAGTAGGCATAAAATCCCTTGATGAGGTTGAAAGACTCGCCGAAGACAGGAAAAATTGGCGAACTACCTTGCGCTTGTGATGTTTAACAGCATGGGAAGGATATAAGAAGATATAACATCACTCGAGTACAATATCTGCCTATTCCATGAGATCAATCAAAATAAGAACACTGTACTCTGCCATTAACATAGTGGCAACATTAGTACTTCTTTTTGTCCAATTTTAAAAGTGACATCATGCCTACAAATAAAAAATTCCCTCAAAGTCTGGTCTTAACAACAACACAAGTGATTTTTTTTTTTTGTAAACAAAGCAGTTCTAAAGAAACTTTGACAAACGATTAAAACTTGTAAATTTCTTTGTCAAAGTTTTCTCACACATGTGACAGAAAAGGCTTAACTCTTCATACACTCTCTAAACCAGCAATTCCCATACTTTTTTTTGTTCTGGCACCCTCTTGCCTCTCAGGTCATATTTTTGGCATCTGCTCCACCATTTTTTTTTTTTTAACTTTACTGTGATGCCTCTTTCTATTTTCTTTTCCTTATTAGCCCCTCCCCATCCTCCCTCAGATTTTCCCAATGGCCTCAGTGGGGTGGGGCCGCAGGGTGGGGCCAATGTCCACTCCAGGAATCACTGCACTTAAACCATAACAAAAACCACAAGGAAACTTACTGCCACATTAAGGGCTATGGCTGGTAACTCATCATTCTTTTCTGAGCTCATGAAGAGAAGAATATTACACCTCTTGCCCCAAGTGGCCTTCACATGACGGGCTTTGGTCTGAATGTTGTTTGGGTTTGTCATTACCCAGCATAAGACCCGAACCTTGTTGTAGAGAACACTGGCCACAACATCACTTTCACCTGCAAAATATTAATTTAAGCTGTTAAAGGTCAATTATACTTTTTAAAGATATTGCAATTATCTGCCAGAGAAGACCTTTTCAGAAACACTTCATACTATTATGTAATGAATGATCTGCTCTCTACTCATTTTAATGATGAACGGGGAGAAAAATGAACCAAAAAAAAAAAAAAAAACTTCAGTGACTTCACATTTACAGCTGCTAGACTGAATGAATTTCTGACTCTTGACTTTTCCAATCCCTGGATTTATCAGTTTTCATTCCCTTTTTTTTTTTCCCCTCGTGTGTATTTAAAAAAGAAATATGCAGGTCATTTTCAGATGTTCTATATCTCTGTTCAGTATGTCTGTACAGATGAGTTTGGTGGCAGCAGGCATTTCTGAAGATCTTTCAATGCCCACAATCAAGTACTTGGTGATGGACAGTTCCTTCTCCTTGTCTACTGACTGAATTGTCTACTGACTGCACTGTCTACTGACTGCAATGTCTTCTGACTGCATTGTCTACTGACTGCACTGCAATATGGTGTGCTGCCTGTGGTCACTCTGTGCAAGTGTTTACTGACAGTAGCATGTCCTGCGCACAGCTTGAAGATTTTGACTTAAGCTGTTTTCTGCAGTCTCTAGAGGGGACTCTGGTAGATATGATATATATATATTAAAAGGCCAAAATGCTTGCGGGGGGTGGGGTGTGGTGTTACTTCTCTGATGATCTTAGGAGTCATGTTGTTTTGCTCTCTATAACAGTTTCCTGCCTATATATATTTATTTATTTATTTAATGGACTAGTCTGTGTGTGTGCAGTACCTGTTAATGCCAAAAGCTCATTGAATCATGTGGGGGAGGGAGAAGGGGGTGGAGAAGAGAAATTCATGTGATTTCTACTCCCCACTATAGAACCATGTTTAGAGCTGTCAACGGTCCATTTTAAATAAAACTGTTGCAATATGGCTTTGATTTATGGATATCAAAAACTGATTTTTTTTTGTACATGGTAAATTTCACACACAAGCACTACTGAGATACCTTGTGTCTCAATTAGTGCTAATTTCTGTGCTACATCTAAGTTCACACATTTTCTTTCAACTCCTCTATCATTTTATCAAAGGCCTGGTTAGCTGAGTGGTTAGGTGCTCGGTTTACTAATACAAAGTCCCAGCAGTGGCATTTTTTTCTGGTACACATCGAAAAAGGTCCCGGAGATCACCCAGCCTCTAAAAATGGGTACCAGAGAAATCTGGGAAGGTAAATAAGGCCAGGTGTGATACTGACCACATCACACTTTCATGTGCCGAAGGCCATGGAAAATATGGGCCTAACACTGTATTCCCCAATATGCCTTAATGGCATGGAAAAAGAGAATTTTACCGTTATCTTTTACCTCTATCATCTGATTCCATGCTGAACTATAAAGACTGCAGAATTATTTAATAAATAGTCACAAATCAAAAACACGGTATACAACCTGACAACAGCTTAAGATAAACTGTACCAAAACAAAGCAATCAATCAGCAATATCTGCCTATTCCATGAAATGAATCAACATAAGAACTAACCAAAAACAAGTGAAATATGAAATGCACATGGTGCTGTGTTTAATATCAAAAAAAATTTTTTTTAAAAATTATTTGTCCAATTTTAAAAGGATCTGATCTGTTAAATCTGAAACTGTTACTTTTGGGTCTATAAAATCAAAGATTTACTGTAGGTAAATGATGGTATTACTGCATAATATCATCATACTATAGAAGAGAATAAGCTTGTGAGATACTTATGAAGCCCCAGTGTAGATGGTTAGCATTTATTTCATTAGCAAAAGCTACTAAATTTATGCATTAAAGAAAATGATGTGAAGGTTATGTACAGAAAACTATACATGTTCACATTTGATGCTAAATGTTAAAATTATTTAGGGAAGAAGTAGGAACACTTTTATATACTTATATACCAATTAACAGCATGTTACATTGATGCTTATCCTCCAAGTAAGAAACTGAAATAACAGAATTTATTTATCTTCTATTTACTTTTTTTTTTTTGTCTAGGAAATATATAAGGTAGTTGTGAAAGGAGTTGTATTTAGGCCAAATTTCTTAATAAAACATTCGTTTTTCTGTATATTCAAGAAACTGAACCAACAACAATGCACATACATACAAACATACACATAAGTGCAAAAATCTAATGGAACTAAACTGAGAAGATGCTACATGGATTGCCCTCGATTTACACTGGGAATATGCTCCTGAAATGAACTAGCGTAATCAGAACAGACATAAACTGAAACTTACTCTTGGAGTTACACTGGCGTAATCTTAATCAGCATAAACTGAAACTTACTCTTGTAGGGCATTACACTGACTATTATTTTATCTGAATTTTTCATTATGGTAGTCATCATGGAATGAGGTAAATCCATACATCTACATACATTAAGACTGGTATCATCACTTTCTATTTTATGAATTACATCCATCTTACCTTGTAACATAAATTTTTAGCAACACATTCACTTCCGCTTGTTCCCCTTGGAACAACTGTGTTAAGAGCACACTTATCTTAACATAGTGTTTGTGAGACAGGGAACATAGATCTGTTTGCTTAAAAACTCTGACCTACCTCTGTAGCCCAGAATCTTGTAGCAATCAACACTAATTGTAATTGTTATTTTTGCAAAATGTAATCTCAGGTTGGTGGACAGATGGGGACATGGAGATCTCTGGCGGGGATGAGGGATGTCTGGTGTGAAACCAATGAATCCAGGACGTGACAAGCCTATGGGTCTTTACAACAATGGCTATCAGAATGATGTAAACAAAACAGAGCCAGTAGACTATGGGTGGTGGGGAATGGATATCGTTGAAGCACTCATCAGATTCCTCATCTCAAAGTCAGAGTGTCTTTGTGGAACTGTCTCAAAACCATCTGACATGAAGAAGGGGCTTAAGTACAGCCACCAGAGGCTGGAAAACAAAGTTTTGGCCAGGCCAGCCACTGTCTTCATGGCAGTCCGAGCAAGACCACAGTCTGCCCTAGCAAGGAAAGGTGCTGAAGTCGGAGTTACCCAGCCAAAAGGCGCATCGCAAAAATCAGGGTAACACGCATTATCGCTAATGAAATGTCTCTATCTGCAGTTTTCAAACATGGTGCTCGCCCTGTGAAGACTAACCAGGCAGGTGCAGTGCCGGGCCCCCTGCCTCGAAAGGGTCCACCCAATGCTACTGGAGGTCCTCTCAGTTCGTCTTGTGAAGTCAGGAGACATGAGAGTAGAGCTACTGGCCAAAAAATACAACAGAAGAAAACAGCCAAAAAGCAAGAACTTAAAATAATGCAGTGGAATGCTGAGGGTGTCAGCAGTGTTAGAGATGGTTATAGCAAAAAGGTTGAACTAGAGAACATACTTTTTGCAGAGCAGGTAAGTATATGCTGCATACAGGAGACACACCTAACCAAAGATGCCGCCTTTAAAATCAGAGGCTACCAGTGTTTTAGATCAGACCGACAGGACAGAAGAAAAGGAGGAATACTCACACTTGTTAAGAATAACATCAGCGCATGTCAGGTGGGAGTGTACATGGAAGGATCCGAATACCAGATGATCCATCTAAAAAGTAGTAATACAGATTTCCACCTCCTTAACTATTACTGTCCTAATGACCGCCCACTTGCTTTAGGAACAATCCCACACAAAGAGAGACTGATGGTCTGTGGTGATTTTAACAGTCATTCCCAGAGCTGGGGCTATGACCACATAGACAAGAGAGGAGAGGAAGTTGAGAGCTGGCAGGATGATAATGGACTTCTCCTGATCAACCAGCCAATGGATGCCCCAACATTTTACTCAAGGGCGTGGCATACAAAATCAACACCAGATCTGGCATTCCACTCTCCAGATCTGAAGTGGAACATTACACGTGAAGTTGGAAAACAACTTGGAGGTAGCGACCACGACCAGTCTTCCTGACAATAGAAAATGAACTCCTTAACACCAGTAACCCTCTCCCCAGATGGAACTATAAAAAAGCAAACTGGACAATGTACAGACATCGTACAGGTATCCTGGTGGGACAGCTGTCCATAGAAGGTAAGGATATTAACAGCATAGTGAAGGAATTCAATGCTTGTATCCTTCAGGCCGCTCGTGAAACCATTCCCAGAGGAGCTCGCAGGGACTATAAACCATACTGGTCTAGTGAGCTGGGAAAACTCCATGATGACGTGGAAGCAGCTCGAAAGCAAGCAGAAAATAGACCATGCCAAGAACACCACAATAATTACCAACATTCTAAGGCCAAATTTCAGAGAGCCAAGCTGCAAGCCAGACGGGAAAGTTGGAGAGAGAAAACAGAGTCCCTAAACTTTGAAAAGGATGGAAGGAAACTGTGGAAACTAATCAAACAGTTAAATGATGAGAGTACTGGAAGAAGTACAAAGGTTACACTAATAGAGGATGGGAAAACTCTTACAGGTAAGCAGGTAGCAGATCACTTTGCTCGCATGTTTGCACAGGACTGCAACATTGATATCCATCCAGAGAAGGAGCGTACAGTGCGCATCGAGCCACAGAAAGAGGAGGAACAAGTCAGAAAAGTGGAGGTCATGGATGCACCAATCACACGCAGTGAGTTAGACCTAGCAGTTAGTAAACTGAAACCAAGGAAATCACCAGGACCAGATGGAGTGTCCAATGAAATGATCAAGAACCTGGGAATGGCAGCAATGGAAAGCTGTTGGATATTTTCAATATGTGCTGGAGCACAGGTAAGTTACCTCAAATCTGGAAGGAAGCAAGCATGGTACCACTGCTAAAACCAGGGAAAAACAGTGATACTGCCTCCAGCTACAGGCCAATCAGTCTCACTAGCTGCCTATGCAAAACGATGGAACGCATCATTGACCTGAGGCTAAAATGGTACCTAGAAAGTGAAAACCTCGTTCCACAACAAGCAGGATTTAGGCAGTACTACAGTACGGAAGATCAAGTGACCTATCTCTCTCAAGAGATTGAGGATGCATTCCAAGAGAAAAACCTTGTACTAGCAGCGTGGATAGACCTGAAGAAAGCCTTTGATAAAGTATGGAAAAAAGGTCTGCTGTGGAAACTAAGAAACTGCAATGTGAATGGAAGACTGTACAACTGGATAAAGTCCTATTTACACAATAGAAGAGCTAGAGTAGTAATGGATGGACACAAAAGCCAGAAAGTACTTCTGCGACACGGTGTACCACAAGGAGGAGTCCTTTCGCCTACACTATTCCTTGTATTCATTAATGACCTGGTCAAGGAACTTCCCTATGGAATCAAAGCGGCACTGTATGCAGATGATCTGGTCATGTGGTGTACAGATGAATATGCGACAGTTGCTACACAGAGACTCCAAAGAGCAGCAGACATCTTGACATCATGGACAAACAAATGGTGTGTAAGTATCAACACAGAGAAATCAAGTACCACTCTGTTCACCCTCTCATCTAAACAGAAAGCAGGTAAGATCTTTGTAAATGAAATACCCTTAAGGATGGACAACCAACCCACTTACTTAGGAGTGACTCTTGACTCAAAACTGATGTGGAAGCAACACATCAACAGTGCAGAAGCAAAAGCCAGAAGAAAACTAGCCATATTAAGAAAATTGAGTGGAACCACATGGGGAGCTAGTGAAAGAATCCTCAAGAATGTATATCAGCAAAGTATTCTACCACATTTAGAATATGGCTCAACATCTTGGTGCACAGCATCAAACACTACGCTGCATAATCTAGACAAGGTTCAAAATCAGTCACTACGGATTATCACAGGTGCCATGAGGTCCACACCAATAGTAGAAATGCAGAAAATAGTTGGTGTTCAAGCGCTAAAGGAACGTAGAGACACAAAGGTCATGACCATGGGAGAAAAATTCCTTAGCTCTGTAAGCCATCCCCTGAAGGAGAGATTCAATAACTTGGCATTAGGACGGCTTAAAAGAAGCAGCTTCATTCATCAGGCCAAGCGTATGCGTAAGCTGATACCTGACCTTCCAACTGTAGTCGCTCCATTATCATCTGTACCAGAGCATACACCATGGAAAGAAGCAGATTATACACAAATAACTATTCAGACTGAAGTGAAAGGTGTGCAGAATGGTGAGATGCAGAGCAGTCTTGTAAGATCAACAGCCACACTTAGTGTTCTAGATGACAATATCCATGTGACACCTGGATACGTGTGTATACAGATGGATCTGCACATAATGCCATAAAGAATGGAGGGGCAGGAGCATATATTGAATATCCAAACAACACCATTGACAAGATTTCCATACCCACTGGTAAATACTGCAACAACTTTGATGCAGAAGTTAGGGCAATTATTGCTGCAGTTGAAAAACTATCAGACTCCAGAATTGATACATGTCCTGTAGTAATTCTCACAGATGCAAGATCAGTACTGGAGGCTCTTCAGTGCAACAAACTACCAGACCTTAAGGATGCCTTGTCAAAAATTGGCTTACAACATGGAGTCACTTTGCAATGGATTCCCTCCCACTGTGGGATACCAGGCAATGAGAAAGCTGACCATCTGGCCAAAGAGGGCACTGAAATGGAGCAACCAGACATACCAATCACTTATAATCAGAAGAAAAGCATGATAAAAACCTACAGGAAGCCACAAACACCACCACATGATGACTATCACATGCTAAACAGAAAGGAACAAGTCACCATCTTCCGTCTCCGAACAGGACACAGCCGACTCCGAAGTCATATGTATACAAAGTTTAAGGTTGGTACTACTAATCTATGTACATGTGCCCAGGTGCCCCAAACTGTGGAACATATCCTCCAGAGCTGCATCAACTACGAGACACTGAGAAATAGTTACTGGCCCAGTGAAACCACTAAAGAAGATAAGCTCTATGGTTCCATACATGAATTACAAAAAACAGTGAAATTTATCCAAGAGACAGGACTGCAGATATAGACAGACAGTGCGAACGAAGAAGAAGAAGAAGAAGAAGACTTCCGCTTGTTCTCACTTTCCTTCCCTTACCAGTTATGGAGGCCCTTATTTTATTAAGGTATTCTACAATTTATAAAACAACACAGCTGCTACTACAGTACATCGGTCAAACAAAAAACACAAGCAGGTTAGTTCACAGTTTGCAGCATAATCAATGCATGAACAGAGAGTGACATCATGTCTCCAAACCCAAAATTCCTTCAAATTCTGATCTTTAATGACACAATGTAATTAAAACTCGTAAATTATATAAAGTGCACTTTATCTAGCCTTTATATCTTATGCTCCTTCCACTTGGCTGTCATGGAATGGTGTCAGTTTTTACAAAAAATTAAATCAGTGTTTTAAGAACTACAATTTTGTATAAAAAGGAGTGTGACAAAAATTGTAAATTATTATAAATAACTGTATTTTGTTTTTCATTTTTTTTAACCTTCTTGTTCCAAATTGACATAAACTGAACTGGCACAAATTGTGGCAAACTGTGGGCTTCCTTTAGATACTGAGCTAATTTTTACTTAAAACTTCAATAATTACATTTTTTCCCCTTAATTTAAAAAATTACACAACCAGAGATTAAGTTGTTTTTTTTCCCCCCTAAATTTCTTACTTGTATGCCTGTGGGAATGTTCATCACTCCAGGCCAGAGAGACATCTGGGCCCTTCAGTAAATCATTCTCGCCATGACTATGTGGGCTTTTAGGAATGTACTCAAGAGTAGTATGGACGACTGTTTGTCTTTTGGTATACATTAACGTGCAAGAAATAAATATACCAAGGCACATTCCGATCGCAACACTGCTGATG
The DNA here is from genome assembly GCA_009760885.1 of Achatina immaculata. NCBI lineage: Eukaryota > Metazoa > Mollusca > Gastropoda > Stylommatophora > Achatinidae > Lissachatina > Lissachatina immaculata. Next base: position 85,555,681 of record CM019691.1, on the reverse strand, counting down.
TGTGTTCTTCCGAGTCCAGTGAAAAAGGGCATTGTGTATGGTCTTACAAGTCCGATAAGATCAAGAAAATCTTTCAGTACAAATTTCTGATGCGCTGGCAACTCCCTGTGTCCTGTTATATGAGATACGAATGTAAAGATGGATGTGCAGGTACAGCGATAAACATTAACGTGGAATAATAACGAATGGCGAAAATTCTATGCTAAACTTTCTCATTTCGTATAAAATTGCACACAACTTTTTTTTTAAATGCACGGTATATGACTAGATCGGGTTTCATGTCCTAAGAATGAAACCAGTACTTCTAAACAATACGTTTCGTCTTTTAGTGTTCTAGTTTGCCATTTTTCCATCCCGGGCTCGTGTTCCGAGTTCCGTTCGTGACGGCTGAGAAGTAGTGAGAGAAGGCATTATGTGGACGCAAACTGTTTGAATCCGCGAAGCTATTGATACGATTTTTCGTTGGCCTTTCGTCCATTGTCGTTTTTCATGCAAATGTTCACGTGTAATTAGAAACGTAAGGAACACTGGCATCCAGCAATCCAAAGCTGACATGCTAGCGTTAGGGTTGGCTAGCTATAGCTGACCAAGACCCTGTCCCACCTCTCCGTTGGTACCGCCAGTAGTCAGCCCGGCTAACGGGCATGGATCACATTGTCCTTATGGCAGTGGAGCATGATAAAGAAGTATTGCACACACTCTGGTTTTTTAGCTTCAATGAGTGTTGGGGAAAAAGCCGCTGTAACCCGCTCCCAAGTCGACAATATGCTGCGCCTCAACATCTTTACTGCATCGACTACAAAGAATACCAGATCGCAGTTCCAGGAAGAAGAAGAAGAAGAAGATATAATAATACACGGGGTCACTGCCATAAAGCGTGAAAACTGTTAGTGGTGTAATAACTATAAAGTTTCAACCAACGTCTTCATCAGACTAAACAATCAACAAAGTTGAGCAAGGAGTCAATAAGAATGTTCACTTTCAGTTATATAGAGAAACATAGTCCATACGACACAGAACTGACGGCAGAATGTCAAGAATTTTGTCAAAATCTTGTAACAGAAATCTAAGAATACTCATGAATAACTGGGCAGAAAATTATATTTCTTAAAAAGTCACAAGGATTAAAAAAATAAATGTTTGTACCTCTAAGAATGAATGATGAAACGTCTATACAAGTTAAAAAAACACATATACGTGACAAGAGACAAAGGAAAGCATGAAAATTCAGACTGAGACACATTCTTGCCCCCTAAACATCAATTCATTAAAAAAAAATTTACAGATATAAAGTGCAACACTCTTATACGATTCTGAAATAATGAGAAAGAAAAATAATAAAAGAAAAAAGTGAGGCTTTAGAATCTTGATGCATAAAACAATATGACGTATTGGTCAGAAAACGGTTTAAAAATGCAACAGATTTAGAATAATCTGAGAGGCATAACTACACTCCAAAATCATCTTATCTTATCTTATATCCTTCCCGTGCCGTTAAACGTCACATAGGGCTCGCAGAGTAATTCGCCAATTTTTCCTGTCTTCGGCGAGTCTCTCAACCTCATCAAAGGATTTTATGCCTGTTAACTTGGCCTCTCTTAATAATGTCCTCTTCAGAGTTTCACGCGGTCTGCCCTTTTTTCTTCGGCCTGTTGTGTTCCACTTGATAGCTTGTTTTGGGATTCTCTGATCATTTCTTCTCATCAAGTGACCAACATATGTCCATCTCCTTTTCCTGATCACCCATGAGACTGGTTGTTGTTCAGTCATCTGTCTTATCTCTGCATTGTTCTTAAATTCGTTCCACTTGATGATTTTGCTTAGGCATTTGTTTTCAAAAGAGTCTAATTTCTTTTCTATTTCTTTAGTTATTTTCCAGCTTTCACATGCATAAATGAGGGTGGATATTACATTATGTGGGGTAAAAATTCGCGAAATAAGAGCGCGATTAAGATAACGACACTGATTAAGCTAAATGGACTTTCTCACTACCTAAATGTATACACTAGAACAAAAGTAAGAGCAGCCTTATTACTTAACGATTACAAAGGTGTGACGTTTTGGCGTGAGCCTTAATCATACAAAAACATATAAGACGAAGAAATAGGGAGAGGAGATAAAGTATAGATTCACATAAATGTTATTTAAAAAAATAATAACGAATAGAGCACTTAGCTGTAACTGTAAGATGTGGCTTGTTCGACCCTGTATGTCAGAAATGATCATTGTAGGGCGTAGAGACTGTTTAATGGAGACCTGTGATATATGGTCGGTGGGTCGTGACTGGGGGTAGTGGGTATGAAACCGTGGAGGGTAGAGAGAGTGGTACAATGTTAACCTAGCCAGGAGAAGGTGAAATAGATGGTTATAGTTAGGGCAGAGGGGTTGTAATATGATGCTGTGAGGAGGTTCTGAACTATGTGTGACAAGTGAGAAGGGAGTGGAGCTTAGTAGAGAGGGATTATAATTGTTGAAGAGGAGAATGCTAGGCGTAGCCGAATAGAAAGTTTAACCCGTGTGGTTCCAGCGTCCCATAATCCTGAATGTAGCGATTCTCAAGCGCTAGGCGGCTTGTGTCATCTGTGTGACATTGTTTGTCACCTGGACGTGGTAATTTCACATTTCAAAAAAGAACTCTCTGATGTGGAGATTAAAAACAGGAAAGTAACAGTTACTGCCCTTACCGTACACAGCAACCAAAAGTTCTTTTTAGAAGTGGTCACAGACGAGAGCGGAAGAATAATTTAATACCAGTGTTTTTGCGTATTTTCTTATTTCACTGTTGAACTGTCTCATATATTTCCAGAGCAAGATGTCACAAGTTTTGTTGTCATCAGAAATGGAAGGACTCTATGGAGTCTTGTGTATGTAAATGCCACCCTCTTCCCCCCTTTTTTTTTCTAAACTTGAATGATACTTTTTTCTTGTCTGCTCCACGTACAGTTTGAGAGTATTTAACAGTTTGTAACACATTCTTCCTCTCATAATCATCTCCTTAAATCATCTCCGTGCAATACATGAGTCAGTAAAGGTGTAAATAGGGTAAAGAAGGCGTGGCACATTTTTATAGTCTGAAGTGAAAAAAAACCCCTCCATTTCTACTCACGTAAAGTGAAATTTTGTTTTTGCTTATTACACATTTTATGGGAATCATTAACCCCAGATACACATCTTTAAAGAATTCTCCAGTTAGATGCAGTTAAAACAAGTATCTCCATTCATTCATAATTTTTTTCTACTTGAGTAATTTTGATTGTTATGTTAAAAGTTCATGTACTGTTTTTAAATTTCAGATGAGCTGGTTAGGCCTATGCTGGCTTCAGATGACTGGTAAGTAACCTGTGTGTTATTTGTATGCAGGAACCATTTGTTTATTTCATCCTGTGTCTTACTCTTATTTTCTTTTTAATTTGTTGATTTGTTTCTTTTTCAGCATAATATTAAATTTATGATAAGTGTCTTTTTATTTTAACCTTTTTATTTGTTTTACATTGATAAAAAGTTTTATTGTGTGAGGTTGTGCTGTAATGAAAGCATTGTTTACTCCAGGTTTTTTGTTACCAGTTAAATTAACAAACATTTAGAGTGTGGTGTCACATTACAAGTAGTTAAATTAACAAACATTTAGAGTGTGGTGTCACATTACGAGTAGTTAAATTAACAAACATTTAGAGTGTGGTGTCACATTACAAGTAGTTAAATTAACAAACATTTAGAGTGTGATGTCATATGTGATGTCATATTACAAGTAATTAAATTAACAAACATTTAGAGTGTGGTATCACATTATGAGGTGCTGCTGAATTTTGTTACCCAATGTAGATTTTAGCAGAAAAAAAAAATCATCAATTCTCGACAGTCTGCCAACAGCCACGTGGAGATCTTCAGCACTGGAGATAAAGGACCTGGCCAAGCCGCCTTATCATGAGGAAATATTTATGGAGAAAACTGTTTAGTTCTCCTTCAAGTTTTTTCTTGAGAATATTATTCCAAAAATAAGATTACTGATAGTTCTAAGCAGGATGAGTTCAGATATGATAATTCTTTTATAGTGGTTCCCTGAGACCTGAAACTTATTTGAAAGGATCTTCCAGAGTAAAATGATTGAAAAAGACTAATATATATGGTACATAATATCTTACATTTTACATCCTTCCAGTGCCATTAAATGTCACATATGGCTTGCATGGTAGTTTGCCAAGTTTTCAGTACATAATATAACTGAGGTTTATTAAAATCTGTAGATTTTGCAAGATATTAGAATAGTATAGCTGAATGATGAAGTGGTTAGGACACTAGTCTTTCAGTTTGAAGATTGATGGTTTTAATCTGGCAGAAGGCTTCCCAATTCCCTCCAGTTGTAGAAATGGGTACCTGACTTCATCTGGAGCCAAGGAAGGAAAGGCGGCCAAGTGTGATGTTGACTACATCACCCTCTAGTGCGCTGACAGGTCATGGAAGATATGGATATCAGTACTGCATCCTCAGTGTGCTTCCATGGCATAATATGGCTTAAAAAAAATTAGCAGCATATATAGTAGTAGTAATACAACACTGAATGTTATTCACAATTTTCTTACAGCGTGAAGTGCATCACTCAAGATGGAACTGCAATTTTCACATCTGATGTGGAACATTTACTGTCTAATCTTGATATTGAGGTGATTATTTTGTTGCTGTAAATGATCAAATTGGGGCTTCTTGCATTATTTACTGGAGAGTCCAGTCTCATTCTACACTCTTTTTCTTGCATTATTTACTGGAAAATCCAGTCTCATTCTACACTCTTTTCTTGCATTATTTTACTGGAGAGTCCAGTCTCATTCTACACTCTTTTTTGTGCATTATTTTACTGGAGAGTCCAGTCTCATTTTACACTCTTCTGCTTATTCCACCCTTTACCTGCCGACGCATTCTTTAATCATTACATGATCATCACACACCCAGAAGAAATATTTCTTGGAATGTATTTTCTTTCTTTTACTGGTTACTTCTTAATGTTGTTGATGGGATCATTCTGAAGCCCATGACCCTGATGTACTTGGCATCTGTTACTGTGATCAAGATCCTGAAACCTTGCATCAAGTCTGATGACTTAAGAGTGTGTTGCAGTGGCTTTCCTTACATTTCTGAAGAAATTTAATAACCAGACGTCCCAGTACCCACCACTGTTAGTTATCACAATGCGCAGTTCCATTTTAAGAATGACCATTAACAAAACAAATTCTGCTGCTTCAACCCCAGTCACTGTAATTGAAGTAATTTATAGCTCTAAAATCTGTATTTGTACTTTTATAATTTATTAAACTGGTTTATTCAAGTAATTTAATCCCCCCCCCTCTTTTTTTGACTCTATGAAATTAAAATTGGGGGGTCCTCCAAAATTAAAGGCATTATAGTGTGTGATAATAAAACTTTATATGTGTATCTGGTGGATTTCACAAAGTTTTCACAGTTTCAGTAGGCTCAAGTTTGGGTTTAACAGTGCCTGAAATGTGATGGTGACAAAGTTGTACACCCAGTCTAAAGCAGAGTATGTGTTTCTTTCACAACTTTCTGAACTCTCGTAACTGCTACCATTTGACCAGAGCTTGGTCTCACAGATTAATATGCTTCTTGAGCACGTACAAGAAGCAGTTTTACTTGCAGTGGGTACCATCAAGATTATTTTCAGTGATTTTAACCGTTAGTTGTGAATGGGTTTAATCCACCTAAGACTTTTTGTAGATGTTAATAAACTTGCATGCTTGTTCTTTTTTACTTTTCTTTAGCATCCAGCTGGTGAGCTTGTGATTCAGGCATTGAAATCGCACAAACACGTCTATGGTACGGGAACAAAGACTCTACTTTTCATGATAGCAAGCTTAGCTAAAGCTGTCACACAACTTCATAAACTTGTGAGTTTTCAAAATATTTCCTAAATAATAAGCATTGGTATAAATCATTTAAAAGGTTTATACTACAGCAAGCTGCATTATTTTATTTACCCCTTTTTTTCACACTGAATGAAGTAAAAAAAAAAATTACAAGGACTTCTCTTTAAGATACTGGTGTTTGACAAGAAAACATTTTTTTCTTTCAGTTTTGGTTGTTTTCCAACGTTAATGGCAAATATGGTTATTTCTTGTCAATACACATTTGCTGCTCTCTAAATTTCTTATTAATGATGACAAATTAAAATTTGATAAATGAATTTTAAAAAACGCACATGTCAGAAACATAAAAATTTAATGTGTTCATTTTAAATTATATTAGAAAACATAATAGAGTGGTGCGGAGAATGGCAGAGACAGTTAAAGATAAACTAGAAAACATAATAGAGTGGTGCGGAGAATGGCAGAGACAGTTAAAGATAAACTTTATTGATTTTGAAAAAAATGTTTGATAGTGCACATAGAGAAAGTATGTGGAGACTTTTGATAGCTTATGGAATACTATGCCATCTGGTAGCAATAATCAAAAGTTTATATGCCAGTTTCACTTGTAGTGTTGGCCAAAGTAACATAAACTTTGAAGTGAAAACAGGGCTTTAGACTAGGATGCAACCTATCAGTTACTCTTTTCATCATTGTCATAGACTGGGTAATGAACAAAACAATAGAAGTCTCCTAAAGAGGTATTAGATAGACAGTATCTTCCATGCTTGAAGATTTGGATTATGCAGATGATATAGCACTCTTAACACATACTCACCATCACATCCAGGAGAAAACAACCACTCTAGATACAGTCAGCAAACAAGCGGGGGGTGAACATCAATATAAAGAAGTCAGAAATAATGAAAGTAAATACAGAAAACCAAGCAGCAATTAAAATTAATGACCAGAACCTAACAGAAATAGATACCTTCACAGACCTTGGCAGCATGCTAACACTGGATAGAGGAATAAATAAAGTGAGGACAGCTTTCATTAATCTTAGAAACAACTGGAAGTCCTCCCAGTACATTACTAGAAGCAAAATAAAACTGTATCATAGTTATATGTTATCCATACTCCTCTATGGAGCAGAATGCTAGAGAACAGCTGGAAAGGAAATGGGCATATTATCCTCATTCCACATGACCTGCCTCAGAAAGATATTGAATATATACTAGCCACAGACAATAAATAAGAGAGACCTACTTGCTCAGTGCGAGGTAGAAGATATGCATGTCATAATAGCAAAAAAAACACTATAAACTGATTGATCATGTGCTCCAAAGAGACCCCGGCATAATCGCTAAAACAGTCATGTGATGAACACTCAAGGGAAAAAGAAAGAGAATGACCCAAGGCTACTTGGAGGAGAACTATACAAGTGGAAATGAGTAGCATGCAGCACAAATGGAACACAATATAAAACCTGGCTGCAGACCATGAGAGGAGAGAATTTGTTGCTGCCCTGCATGATGCCACAGGGTGTTATGGGCTGTGATTGCTTAGCCAATTGCCAGCCAATAAACATGGATGGATGAATGAATGGATTTTAATTTATATATATTTTAGCAAATATTGCTGCAGTTTTGGTACAAAACTGTTTTTTTTTTATTTTAACTTTTCAGGGTATACCGTCTGAGGAATCCCTTAATGTAATGCATAAGATTATCACTGATTTGTCAAAAGACATTCAAGAAATATCAGTCAAGACTAAACATTATCCACACCCATTGAGGAAATTCAGCGCTCAAGAAAATGAGCCATCAAGCGCTGCACACAGTTCACATGTGAGATCTTGCACCAGTAGATTTCAGAATTCTGGTAATGAATTGGAGATTACACCTTGTGAAAATTTAGAATCTGACAATCTGATAAAACCTGTTTTACAGATATATAAAGACAAACCTGTGAAAGTTCGTCCTGAATATATTCCCATATCCAAGAAAGCCAAGTGGGAAGAAGAACCAGGTATATCATATCACAGTTTAACCAGAGAAATCAAAATGAGTTCTTTGCCATCTTGCCACTTAACTCCCACAAAATTTGTCACCTCTGAAGAAAATCACAAAAGAATGGCAAGATCTACTGATCTGAAGCTAGTGAGTCAGTATGAGCATGGAGATTCTGAAGTGATTTATCAATCCCATGGCTGTGCACATGAATTCTCTGGAAGAGAGGGTCAGGAGGGAGTACAAAATTCAAATGATGAGGAGTCATTGAATATGCTAGTGTCAGCAAGTGCTGACCCGGTGCACCTGAGAATGTCAAATCTACAAGACTATGATAGGAGTGCAAATGATGTATCATGGTTCTTTGATACCATCTCTTCACATCCAGAGCGTACTTTAAGGACAGAAAACACACCCACAGTTGATCAAGTTGACTGTAGTGTGGGGGGATTTCCATCTTGTTGCTCTGATTATTCATTATGTGGAGATCATCAGCAGCGTCAGACACAAAATGTAGATTCTCATCATAATGACCTTTATGTGGTAGATATGCTGTTAAGCTCTGGATGGAATAGAGGTAAAAAATCTTGTGGCTCAGAGTCCAGTCTGAAGAATCTGAATGATGAGCATTACAAGGAGGAAGTGCTGGGAGAGGCTGAGGTCTCTTCCTTCAAGGATGGTGATCAGCACAATTTAGACTTTGAGGATTGTTTTGATGATATAGAAAACAGAAAACATTTCAATCTTGTTGTTGAACCCATTCTAGCTGATGATACACCTGAAAAGGATGTTTTATTTCCTTGGCAGTTCTCCAAGAAACTTTCCGAGTCTAAAAATGTTGATCCAAATACAGCAATGATCAACAATGTTAAAAAGCATTACTTCTCAGATGTAGATTTTGATGAAGATTCTGAACCGTTATTGTTTCATGATCAGCCACCAAGACAAGATACAACTCTTGATGAAGAGTTTGGAGATTGCTTCTCTGAAATTTATGAACCTGATGCTGTAGTAGCCAGAGACAGTAAGCTGGAAGCTTCTTCTAAAGATAGCATACAGCAACCATCACTTTATCTTTCAGGTGTTTTGAATGAAAAGAAGCAGAAGACCTGCTCACCTCCTATGGAATTTTCTGAAGTACATAAAGAAACAATGGTAGATGATAACATATCTACCTCAGATAAAATCAGTAGTGAAAATGAAGAAATTGTGAGCAAATTCTGTGAATTTGATGAAAAGTCTTCAAAATGTAGATCACAAAGATCAGAAATTGAGATGTTAAATTCAATGCTCAGTTTCCTTGGAGCAGATAAACCTCATTTGGATTTATCCACATCAAGCAGACATTTGAAATGTCCTCAGAGCAGAAATTTGCATCAATTTGGCCCACAGAAGAATTTTACATCTCAAATGCATGAAAACAACAATACATGGGACACATGCAGCTGTGAACAAAATTCTTCTCATATAGAAAATGATATACATAATTGTCAGAGAGGAAAAGAAATTGTCTTGGAATATGTAGGTGATAATTATGGTTCATGTACTCCACCCTTAGACATAAGCAACATTTGGCATAGTTGTGCCAACTCCTCTGTGGTGGAAGCAGTTGAAAGCAATCTACCCCAGAATTCTTCTAAAAAACGTTCAGGTAACAAATGCCAAAGAAATAAGAAAAATATTTCCTCCTCTACCAGTAATAGTGATCTTGAGGAAGATGAGAGCTATAAGATGGTCAGCAACAAAAATAAAAATGACAAAGACAAGAAAGACATGGAAAGGCTTCTAGATCAGCTGCTTCTTCAGAAGACAACCCAGTTAAGGTCATCTCTTGTAGCAGGCCTCAAGACTTCAAGTCGCCACTTTCGGAACACCAGCAGGAGTAATGTCTGTTCACCTCTTCAAGAAGATTATAGACATCCAAATATGGATGGCTGCTCTCTTCCCTGCCAGATTTCAGATATCTACAATAATCTGAATAGTTATGTTGATAACAGTCATGAAGGACGGCAGTTTTCAGACTTGGTAGAAAATCATCTCAGTTCAAAATCTGCATTTGTGAGTCCGAAATCTGAGAGTTCCAGTTCAAAATCAACATCTACGGGTCTTAAATCTGAGAGTTCACTGAAGCATAACTGCAGTAATACACAAGTCAGCTATATGACAACAGGTGTGAAACACTTGACAGATGTGGCTAGCAATTTGTCTGGAGAGGTAGTCCCATTTTGTCATAATTTGAAACCCTATGAAATTGTTTGTGCTTTGCATGATTGCCATGGTGAAGTGGCTGATATTGCACTGCATATTTTCGAGAATCAATTGAAAGGGAAGGAAGAGACAAGGTAATATATGTGGTTTACTGCTGATTGGAGTTTATTTGTTGTCACTTTTTAAGTAGATATTTTATATTAGTAATGGGAGATTTAAAAATAAGTATACTAATTATGCACAGACAGTGGAATGAAAGAATATATGTGAAAAATAGTGATGCAACTTACTGTACCTTAAATTACAAGAAAATATAATTAAACAATGCTACAGTTTAATCTAGAATTCTAGATAGAACTGAATTTTAATATAAATAGAATATATCACTTGTTCATTTTACAGATTCTTCCTTGCAGAGCAAAATTTAGTTTTTAATATAATCATACACAGTTCTATTACCCATTACTGGCAGGAAACAGTTCAGTTGTTTTCAGTAGACATTTATGTTATTACAAAACAAATTTTAAAAGATTTTATAAAATCTTTGGGTCAATTTATGCACATAATAATATCCTTAATGATCATTGGTCTGTGTATCTGTTTATACAAACATTCATGAAATATTGCTTCAGGAGGATTTTAAACATTAAATGGCAGGAGAAGATCAAGAGCGAGAGGTCTGGGAAAGGGCAGGACAGGAACCTATGAACCTACAAATCATGTCTGAGAAATGGAGGTGGATTGGCCACACCCTGAGGAAACTCAACACCAGCTTAACAAGACAAGCACTGACATGGAATCCTCAAGGAAATAGAAAATGAGAAAGACCTAGACTTACATGGAGAAGAGAAACTATGACAGTGGTCAGAGACAAGGGATACACATGGAAGGGAGCAGAGAATAATTCCAAGAACCGGGATGACTGGAGAGCCATTATCTGTGGCCTACGCTCTCAAGGGAATGAAAGGCCATGATGATGATGATGATGATGTGTATCTGGTATTATTTGTATGCTGGGAAATAAGAGGCTTTCATGTGAGGAAAAGGAAAACTATGCAGAATTAAATATCACAACACGCAGTTGCTTTACTGTGTCACATAATTATGACAAGTGGCAGTCACTTTTCCATGCCATATATGATTAAAGGTAATCACTTTGCACTAACAAATATGACAAAAGGTAGTCACTACACTGTATAAAATTTGACAAAATACAATCACTATGTTTTATCAGATATGACAAAAGGTCATTTCTGTGTCCTAACCAATATGACACATTCAGTGTGATGTATTAAATACAAAAGAAAAGTGATTAAGAAAGATTTTTTTAGACTAGTTACTATGGCTAGTACAGCTTTGCATTGCTACTGTAGCACCAGCTAAATTTGACTCTGACATAAATGACGACAGTATGAAAGAAATAGACAGAATTACCTAGAAGGGGACAGCATGAAAGAAATAGAAAGAATTACCTAGAAGGGGACAGCATGAAAGAAATAAAAAGAATTACCTAGAAGGGGACAGTATGAAAGAAATAGAAAGAATTACCTAGAAGGGGACAGCATGAAAGAAATAGAAAGAATTACCTAGAAGGGGACAGTTTGCAAAAAAAAATGGCTGGAAGCTTATGCTGCACATAGAGTTGGAAAAAAAAAAGAAATGACCATGCATATTTGTATATGTTCATTTGTCATCTTGTCATGACAAATTTGCTAATTTAATTTGCAGGTTCAACATTAATTATGTGGACTGTTTGTCAGTCCCACCATCCGTGATATCATCACTGCCATCAGCATGTAAACCAAGCTGGAGGTTTTCAACATCATCTGCCAGCATTGTGCAAGGGCTGGTCATTCCCTGTGACACAGATATTCTTGAAAGACTAGGCACAGATGGAACTCCCCTGGCCACTCTGGTAAAGTGTTGTGTTTTTTGTTGTTGTTTTTTTTTTTCAAACATTTAGCACTGTAATACCTCCCTTTAGCACTGTCCAAAGTGTTGTTAAAGCTGGGAATGAAGTTGTGGACAAGTGTGCTTTAGTGACATATACAATTCTTTGACAACAAAGTCCAGCTCCTGGTCTTCACATGGCAGGGTTTTTTTTTTCTGGCAAGAGAAGAGGGCAAGGGTAGTATCTAGTGCCTTGAAACAGAAACTTTGAGAGGATAAAGCTCATTAAGTTTGGAAAGTATTTTGCCTACCTGCTTCAGGAAAAGTGCAGAGAAAAAGTTCCTTTCTTCATTTGCTCTAGTTGACTCCACAGAGAAATATATGAAGGTTATTTAAATGTGTAAATGATATAGAAGAGTCCTTCAAATATCATGGACACAGAAAAGAGCAAATATATCCATACATCAGTAATACTGAATAAGGTTGGTTAATAAAAAAGATTAAATAGAGAAAATTTAAGTATTTTGGATATATTAAATGTCATGGGAGTTTGGAGAAGACAGCCTTAGAGCAGCAAGACATTGTTGATGATTTGCAGATGGTTGCATCAGCAGCAGGGCATCTTGCTTACAAACAAGAGGCCTTCAAGAGAGCTGTTAGAGAGGCAAAGTTTGCATGGGACATGCTAATGAGTGAATTAAATGAAAATCTTAAAATTGTGACAGAAATTCTAATCATCATCCCATTGTCATGTAAGTTAACAGCATCATTACTACTGACTTAAGGAATGTCTTGCAGGTGACAGCATTAGCTACATAACATCATAGTAACAGTATAAAGATGGCCACTCCTCTATAGACATACACAAAAGTGTCATCTGCTTTTTTTAGCAGTGTGGGTGGGAAACCTATCATAATCCATCAGTGAAGGAAGGTTCAGTATGTTGATGCATATCTGTCACTGCAGCAAGTTTATGAGTGGAGTAGAATGGCCTGAGCCCTGTATCTGACTCTCCTTGTCTGGGTCAGGACATTTGTCATAGGGTGCAACAGGCAGTGCTTGAGTGGCCGCCCACTTTGTAAGTGCTGGAGGACTTGCATCGAACATAGGCTACATAGAAAAATGATGTGATTTTGTGACATTTGTACTTCAGTAAATTATGTAAAACAAAAAAATAATGTTTTCATTTGATTCATCCTTGTACCACATATTAGAGAAAATTTTTTGTCTGTAAGAAGATAAACAAACAGCAAAACAATTCCATAACTTATCAGATCATCAGAATATTGCCCTTTCTCAGGCAAAGCATTCCAAGCCTTTAAACTTCTGCTGCTCTTGGATAGACCTGTTTGGATTGTGGAGAATTTTTGTATAAATAGGAAACTACAAGGCTTTCGTATGGTAAAGTAAGAGAACACAGTTTTTGTAGGATTAGACCTCGAAAAAATTGTAGACAAAGCACTTTAGTGAGACGATGAGAGAACGAAAAATCACAAGAACATATGGATTGTGATACTTGGAGATCTATAAGCTGTTGGTTTTAACATCTTCACGTCTTTTATTACCAATCTCCTTTGTTGTTTAGCTCCCCGCTGTAGTCGGTGAGGTTTTGACTTCTTATATTCTGTCTCACAAATTTAACCAAGCTTGTCCATTGCCAAGCTGTGTGATGGTTTCACATGTATTTCTTTATCTCTCTTTATTCACTGTAATAACTTTCTAATGCTTACTAACTGTTTTTTTTAGTTTATGAATAACTTTATGATTACACACTGTTGTATATGTATGAATATCTATGGAAGTGAGTCATGGACAATCAGCAGATCAATAGAAAAACCACTAGAGGCAGCAGAGATGTGGTTTATTAGAAGAGTGCAAGGACTACCATGAATAGCTAAGATGACAAATAGTGAATATCTAACAAAGGCAAATGTAGATAGGAACCTAATGAAATCCATAAGAATATGACAGTCATCATTTATTGGACATATAATGAGAAGACGAGGGCTTGAAAACAACAACAGGGAAGATAAATGGGAAGAGATGCAGGGGAAGACCAAGAGAAAAAAAAATCACAGAGCTGATGGAAAATATCAAGGAACAAGATCTGTGGAGAAGCATGACCACTAATGCTTACAAGAATGGCACCTGATGATGATGATGATGATTATGATGATGATGAAGATTGTCCACTGTTTTTTTTAAGTGCATGAATGATTACCTGCTGTTTTTTTAAAATTTATGAGTGACTTATACTAACCCACTGCTACCTGTACATTTTCTTTATGTACAGTTAATCAATGCAGATCTAACACCAAACTTTCACCACAAGGGCTACAAACCTACTCTTCATAGAAGGACTTTAATAAGTAGACCACATGGTCAGACTCAAGCATCAGAAGAGAGAAAGTGGTGTTCTAATGTGCTTAGTATTATCAATCAGGTAATAATTGTTGTTAGTGGCAGATTTTCCGTATTTAAAAAAAATAAATAAGAATTCATTCACAACAGAAGAGAGAAAGTGGTGTTCTAATGTGCTTAGTATTATCAATCAGGTAATTGTTAGTGGCAGATTTTCCCTTATTTTTTTAAAAAAATAAATAAGAATTCATTCACAACAGAGGAGAGAAAGTAGTGTTCTAATGTGGTCAATTTTATCAGTCAGGTACACTGCTGGCGAGACTCTTCAAATGCCGCGCGTGGAGTGAAGCTCCTCCCGGTCAAGGAAGAAATGCGGAAAAGAAATAAAGGTTGCGGTGCGGCGCCGATAGAAAAAGGTGGTGGAAAGTGAAGTTAACTAATATGTCCAGTAGTATCACTACGAGAGCTATACCACGGCACCTCTGCTCTAGAGGCCGGCCACGTCCGAAATACACCTACACTGGTGAAATATGCCTAAACTGGCACACACCAGGGGTGGAACTTGATGGCTAGACATGTCATGCCACCTCCGCTCTAGAGGTCAGCAACGCCTGATATACACCCATACTGGTGAATTTTGCCTAAACCGGCTCATACCAGGGGTGAATCTTGAAGGCTATGCATGTCACAGTACCTCTGCTCTAAAGGTCAGTCTTGTCCCAAACACGCCCATACTGGGATAATGCCTAAACCGGCTCAACCCAGGGGTAGAAGTCACTAGTGGCGAGGATTCGTCCTCCTGGACAAAAGCTCCATCCTGGTCACAACTAGGAAGGGTAGCGGCCACGACTGCAAAATGCTGAAGTCGGAGACACTGGACCAGGGAAGTCTAGATAGGCAACCACCTCTCACCCGGCGGGGATGTTTGCGTATCCTAATCACGCTGAGGTTTTCCGGTGAGAAAGTCCAACTCTGGACTGGATGGGCAACCACCTCTCACCCGGCGGTGATACACGGGTATCTCAAAACACGTCGAGGTTTTCCAGTGAGAAGGTCCAACTCTGGCCTGGGTGGGCTACCGCCTCTCACCCAGCGGGGATGCACTGATATCCTAAACACACCGAGGTCTTCCGGTGAGAAAGTCCAACCCTAGACTAAACTGGTGCAATGAAAACCACGGTGTCACGCAATCCCGCTTCAAAGACCCATCAAGAATATAGGCTAAAGCCCTGTGATACTCTGAACCCCTTGTGGTCCTCTCGTGGATCTCGTGTGGTCTTTTCGGGGACCACACAGGGGACCACCGGACCTAATGAGGACCACAAGCGTAAATTCAGTAGGATCACAGTGCGGTTTTGGTGGTAGAAGCGAACGAAGAAGAAGAAGAAGAAGATCAGTCAGGTAATAATTGTTGTTAGTGACATATTTTCTATTATTAAAAAAAAAAATTCATACACAGAGACCTAATACTTCTTTGGAGCTTCTACAAAACTACGATTGTTAATCTTATAGATAGATAATTTATAAATTACATCAGTTCTCGCAATATAATTCTTTGCTTATCATAATTATTTGCCTGTTTACATGTTAATCACCTTTATTATTTTATTGTCAGCTTCTATATGGAATAACTAATCAGTATACAGTTATTTATAGTCTGATGAGTCCCTTATGGCTTTTTTGTAGTTTATTGTTGTTTTTAATTATATATATATGTATTTTTTTTTTTTTAATTGTATTTTGATGTTGTAAGATTTCACTATTAAGATGGCAAAGAACTTGTTATAGAGAATTTAGTAAGCGTAGGTTATGCATTTGTTACTTTGCAGAGCAGAAAAAAAAGGAGATAAACTTCTCAATGGACTCTACTACCACAAAGAACATGTCAGTCTTGGGTTCATTGCCCAGGTTGTTGTGTCACTGAGTATTGATTAGTTCTTGTCCATAAGCCTTTGTGACAGTATCATCTATGCTATTGTTATATACAGACTATCTGTATCTTGTAAAAAAATAATAGTATGACAAGGAATGAAACTAGCACTTAAGGTAACCCCCCAACAACTGAATCTGAAATGCTTGTCGGCTCATGGCCATGGACTGACCAGAATGTCAGTCACTGATCTCTTTAGAACACCATTCATTTTTCAAGCACATAGAAACTTCTGGAAATAAAAAACGTTAATTTTAAAAATAAAAATTACTTTCCTGTCATCACAATGGGGAGAAGTCATTTTGATCAACCACATGGAATATGGAGTGAAAACGTTTACCCAATCAGGGTCTTTAGATATGTTTTTAAATAATGCAGCTGTCTGTGAATACATGTTACTGTGACTAGTTTTAGTTTTTTCTACCTCATTAGCATTGCACATGTGTCAGGTCAATAGTCAGGTCAGCCAGGAAGTGCAAGCATATCTTTGCTGAATTTACTATCACAAGTTCTGGTCGTCACAAAGACAAGTACAATTTTAGATCCCTCTTAAACTAATTTATCAAACTTTAGATTGATGAACATGTACACACGAATTAGGTGCATGTGTGCACACACACACAGACCAAGAAAAATATATAGTAGGATGTCATTTATATTTGTATTCACCCGTTAATCTTCACATCCCCATATATAATCAGCTCCTGTTGTCTCTTGATTTTCATTAGCTGAATGTGAAACTGGTGCTTGTAAAGGGCTCAGCCAGTAGTTATCTGATGGACATGTGTCAAGGGGCAGGCCTATTGGTTCTGACCAATGTCCGTCATCACACTCTCAACATTTTATGTCATATTCACAAAGTGGACATGCTGACGTATTTAACACTTGCAACAGAGGTAAGTAATATAGGCTGTGTAATGTGAAATGCCATGATGTAGTACGTGATTAGCAAGCACAGGTAAGCAGAATAAACCAATGAAGACTAAGGAGAGTTCATTATCTGATGTGGGCTCAAGTAGGCTAGTTAGTAATGACCAGTCCTCCTGTGACCTCCAGGTGGATCATCTTTTGATACCTTTTGCACTGGTGTTCACAGAGGAAAGCCTCAGAAGATGCAGAATGTCCACATGCAGAGTGAGTCATACCAGTCTGTTCTGTGCACTCAGCTATCAGTGAATGAAAGTAAAACAGGATATTATGCACAGTTCAGTCCCTTGAGTAAGAGTTCAGATTATTGCATAAATTCTTATATTGAAATATATTATTAAAAAGTACCCAGAATTCAGGGAAGATGTACAAAGTAAATATTTTATATGCAAAATAAAAAATGTTAAAAATTTACCATAAATGACCTGCAGTGGGTTGTAAAAACTGAGGAATTTCTTCTGCATTTTCCCTTGAAAGGTAGTGGTTACTTTGTGTCACAGTTTGTAGATAGACTGTGGTATGTGCACCTTTTAGTCAGATGCATTCATCTTTGGCATGGCTTATTCTTGGGCCTAGACTTTTGGTTTTTATTCACTCAGTAAGACTTTTGTCTGTTATTGGAGAGCACCACATTGAAGTAGAAAGGGGTCTTGGTCTGCTTTGGTCACTGACCACACTCGCACACAGGTGGAGCACTGTGTCTTCAAACCTCATGTACAAATAAGAAGTATAAAAGTAATTTGTGGTGTTTTTGTCTGCTGCTGACTGAGCTGTTGTCCAGTGATGATGAGGGAAGCAGATTATTATCTTGGCCTTTCCCTAGCCTTGATATCAGAACAGATGTCTGCTTCCCATCAAATGGAGCCAGAAAATAACATTATATAGGGTCCGGCATAAAGCATAGCTGGATTTAACTGACGTAGTGCACAGAAACTGATTATGTGTGAAAAAAAACTTGACATCAGAGATGAAGCAGACAAATGGTCATTTTTAACAGTGGCTTCTTGGCAAACAGAACATCGCACATTCCTCATTGAAACTTGTTTTAAAAGTGAAGAATCGTCTATTACTGTACAACGAAAGTTTCATCGCCATTTTTAGTTGGATCTCCGTGATAATGTTCCCGATCAGAGGACAAAACAATTTTGAGGTGGGTCAAAAAATTTAAGGAAACAGCTAATTGCCTTAATAACAAGTATACTGGTCGTCCAAGAACTCAACTTATACCTGAACGAATTCAAGAAGTTCGCAATGCATTGCTGAGTAGAACCTCAGTGATCAGCTGGTAGAAACGCTTTGCACCTAGCATCCTCTTACTGTTAATAGTGATCTTTATGTGCAGATGCTAACTGAATACTTCATTCCAGACTTGGCCAGTAGAAATAAGAGACTAATATAGTTTCAGCAAGATGGAGCAACTGCCCACACAGCCTGTCAGTCCATGGTCATGCTGCTACAAGCATTTTCCAATTGTCTTATTTCCAGATTTGGGGATATTCATTGCCCAAAAAGGTCACCGGATGTATCGGCCGCAGACTTATTTTTGTGGGGGTATCTCAAGAACACTGTGTATGCTAGTTGACCACAGATCGAATCTGACACTGCATTCAAAATATCCTTTGAACATGTTAAATGGTGTTATGCAGGAATTTTCCAGACGCCTGGCTGAATGTATCAAATGTAATGGCGGTAATCTAACCGGCGTAATTTTCAAAACCTAAATATGATTGTTAGTAATAATAAAATACTACTTTCTGAGTTTCATTTCACATTTTTTTTACCAAAATCATATATAGCACTTATTTATTTTCCATTTTTTAAAATCCAGCTATGCTTTATGCCGGACCCTACATGATGGTTAAAGAGAAGGAAGAAGTAAAGAAGTTTGTTTTGTAAAGCATAAAAAGTTTTTGTGTGTCAGTATATACACCTAATTAAAATACACACAATTCCAAGTTTGTTTAATGATCTCTGATGGATCTTTGTGTTTATTGTCCTGTAGGCAAATCTATGCTCTCTGTGTCTGCAGCCCATGTCAGATGCATGGATGGACTGTTTAGAGAAAGCTCATGTGGCAGAAAAACATTTTCTGGTTGTTACCAATGTCCCTGATATACAGGTACAGTTACCATGGTTACTGTTTACAAGGTTGTGGAGCTGGAATCAGAAGTTGGCATGCAGACTTTATAGCCATGATTGTTTATAGAATTCTCATGCCCAACATGCAAAAAACATTTGTATTATGAGTTAGGAAGAACCTCACCTTATTTTCAGGTGCCTTCACCAGAGAAGTTAGTTATGAGACCCAGTGAACTCCATAATAAAAGAAGTCTTCCTGTAAAGCAGGAAGATCCAAAATGACAAAGTGTTAGAAAGCATATTTTAAAAAGTCTTGAATTCAGAGCAACTAGACCATGCAGTAATAATACCAAACCACACATCCATTCAGTGATCACACAGGTGAAGATGTGATTTACAGACTTCTGCATGAATAGAATAGTGTTTGTGTATATTTCAAAACTGAGCCTAGAGACGTATGTAAGAAAATCTGAATTGATCTGTGGTAAGCTGAAAGTTACAAGGCCAGATCAGAATACACAGACAAGTGATATAGTGAGTGTTTCTTAATTTGGGATTCACAAATTCCTTTTTAATTCTGTTGGTTACAGCTAGAGAACACACAGCTAATATTTCTGATCAGAATTATTTGAAGGCTGTTCAAGCCCCACTTTGCATGTACCAGAATGGTCTCCAGACTTCAAAGCAAACCTACATTTTCTACAGAAACATAAGAACCTGACCCAGGAAAAGAGCATGGATGGAAAGCCATGGGACAACAAATGAAGAATTGCTATTGATGATGAGATTCATGGAGGCAACCCATCTGCACTTCTAGATAGCTGAACATATGAAAGTAAATGCAGAAGGAGAACAGTGACAGAATTATTGCTTACTATTTTGTAACTGTTGAAATAAAAAGCAAAGTCGTTCATTTGAAAATTGTGTCACCACATGAAAAAGGCAACAGAAGTGTAGAAGGAAGTGTGAAAAGGAGGGAGAGGAAAGAGAAAGACAAAAAAGTTTATGAAATCTTCATTCTATTATAGTACTAAATATCTGATGAGTACATGAAATTTTAATTATTTTGTTGTTGTTTAAAGGAATTTGATTACTGTTTTGCTTGAGTTCATACAGTTTTGGTTCACTTCTTGACTAGACTGCCATACTTCATTGCTCCAGCACAATGTCTGCTCAGCTGTATGAGGAGAGGCTCTGGAGATGTCTTCACAGCATTGCCAACTCACAGGCAGATGCAGAAGTCCTTCCAGGTGGTGGAAGTACTGAGATCTGGTGTGCAGGCAGAGTTCGTGAGAAATCTGCAGAAGTGTTAGGTATGCCAGTGTTAATTTAGAGTGGAGTAAATGTCACAGACTGTTTCATTTATTTTGTCACAGCTCTCATTAATGGTGTGTGAGTAGTGAAGTCATTAGTGCTGCACTAGTTTTTCATGGCAAGGTTGGTTGTTCAAGTTGGGTCAGAAGCATACCAGCCACTCAGCTGTAGCAAAGAGTACTTGGCTTCTCTCAGAGCTAATGACATCATCGTTTATTGCGCTGATTGGTCAGGGAAAATGCATACATTAACACCATAACCACTGCATGCCTTTTTTTTCTTCAAAATTCTATAATTAGTGCTGATTTATCTCTGTAATTTGCATTTAGGATAAATATGAAACATTTAATCAGATGATTTCAAGTTTAGTTACATGTTTTCAGTTTTGCCTCAGGTTATTTCTGCTTACTTATTTAAGAAAAAATCCACAGTATTGCCTTGTCTTCTATAATCCTCTTTGCTGTACAACTTTTAACTAAAAAAAAAATAAATTTTAAAATGATCATTAAACTGAGTGTCTTTTTCATGTTTTATTGCATGCTTATTTCTCTCTCTCTCTCTCTCTGTACCTTAAGTGCCCAGGGCACATGGGGCTTCCACAAGGGTTTTCCACAAATGCCTGTCCTTCGCCTTTTTTTTCTGCTCTTGCCCAGGTGAGCCCTCTATTACTCAGCATCCTTTCTGTTGTTCTTCTCCATGTCTCTTTTGGTCTACCCTTACTTCTGTTCCCCTGTGGTGTCCATCTTAGTGCTATTTTTGGTAGTGAGTTGTCAGTCATTCGGAG
Organism: Achatina immaculata; assembly: GCA_009760885.1. Classification (NCBI taxonomy): domain Eukaryota; kingdom Metazoa; phylum Mollusca; class Gastropoda; order Stylommatophora; family Achatinidae; genus Lissachatina; species Lissachatina immaculata. The sequence continues at coordinate 85,534,321 of CM019691.1, read as the reverse complement.
CACATGTCCCAACCATCGCCAGTGTCTTTCCTCAATAATTGTTGTCAGTGGCTTCATCTGCGTTTCTGCCAATAAGATGTTATTTCTTATGGTGTTTGGCCAAAATATTTTTCTAATTCTTCGTAAACATTTAGTCTGGAAAGAATTCAATTTGTTTTCTATGGTTTTGGTGATTTTCCAGCATTCACTTCCATAGAGTAGTACACTTAGAACATTACTCTTAAATATCCTGATTTTCATATTTATGCTTAGTTTTTTTTATTTCCATATAGTCTGCAGCACTGCAAAGGCCTGGTTTGCTCTATTAAGTCTGCTGTTGATGTCCTCTGTGCTGTCTCCATTTTCTACTACTCTACTGCCAAGGTATACAAATTCATTGACCTCCTCCACTAACTTGCTGTCTACTCTGAATACATTTCTGTTGTTCACATTTTGCTTCATTAACCTGTCTTTCCTACGTTGATCTTTAGTCCTATGTTGTTTGCATTCTGAGTTAGCTTGTTTATTTTATCTTGCATATCTTTGTGGCTGCTTGATAGTAGACAAATGTTATCCGCAAAGTCAAGGTCATCCAGCACTGTGTCAAGGGTCCATTGTAATCCTCTGCGTTTGTCTGATGTTGCCTCCTTCATTAACCAGTCTACTGCCAAGATAAATAATGTTGGTGATAGTACACATCCCTGCTTCACTCCTGTTTGTACCCTAAAGCTGCTAGAGGTATGTTCTCCACAGATCACTTTGCACTGAAAACCCTCATTAGGGCTTTCAGTGCAATGTGATCTATGGAGAACATACCTCCAGCATGCTTATTTACTGATGTTAATTTATAGTTTAGAGAGGTAATATTCTTTTTTGCAGAATCCATTTGAGAAATTAGAAGTATTTATGACTAGAAATTAGATAGTTAGGAAGGACCATCATCCTTGCACTCTAGACACATCTGTAGATGCTTCAACTTTCTCATTAGTATCTCCTTCAGTATACCATAACTGATCACACCCATTCTTTGTTGGTTGACTATCTGTCTGGAGCTCTCGATGAATCATTCATTTTTCACCATCCCAAGTTTCATGCTCAACTTCTTCATTCTTGGTAATGACACTGATTCACAACTGTAAGTGAATTCCTTTGTTTAAACAGCTTATAGCACTGACGATGTTTGCTTGATCTATTGCCTGCCCTTCCTCCATGACAGATGAGTTGGCCAACTGATCTGCTCTGTCATTTCCCCTGACACCTGCACAGCCTGGTACAAAAATGAATGTCATTTGATGGATCTGTGACATTCAAGCCTCAAGTTTCATTAGCATGTTCATCGAGTTGCTCAAGACGCATGCTTGCATGTGGTCTTGTGACTGGAGCCAGCTCAGAGCTTTTGTCACAGCCATGGTTTGTGTGTAGTCTTGTGACTGGAGCCAACTCAGAGCTTTTGTCACAGCCATGGTTTGTGTGTAGTCTTGTGACTGGAGCCAACTCAGAGCTTTTGTCACAGCCATGGTTTGTGTGTAGTCTTGTGACTGGAGCCAGCTTTGAGCTTTTGTCACAGCCATGGTTTGTGTGTAGTCTTGTGACTGGAGCCAGCTTTGAGCTTTTGTCACAGCCATGGTTTGTGTGTAGTCTTGTGACTGGAGCCAGCTCAGAGCTTTTGTCACAGCCATGGTTTGTGTGTAGTCTTGTGACTGGAGCCGGCTCAGAGCTTTTATCACAGCCATGGTTTCAACATGTGAAGCTGCTTGTTGTTGCAGCAAAAACATTGCTGACTTCTTTCAGTGTTCTGCCATTTGAGTCGACTGTATAGACCCAGGCACACTTCTTGCCCTGAACCACTGATCCCTCTGTATAAATAATGGCAGTGCCATCTCTAGTGTTTTCACTAATTAGTGCTTTGATCTCAGCATCTATTGCAGCAGAAATAGGTTCTCTCCATCTTCTGCTGAGTGTAATATGAACAGACAGAGCCACTTTGAAGTTTGGTGGTGCATGTACCCATTCCTGTCCAAGATCTATATTCTGAGCAGGGCACACCTCATGGATTACATCCTCCACATGGCCCATCCATAATTTTTCTCCCTTGAGAATGCAGAAAGGGCACACCCACTCCACAGTGAACTGATGAGAACTAAAGGAATAAGAAATCAGGTTTAATATTCAGAATAAAAGTTCTGTAGGTGTTATCTCAACTCTGTTTTCACTTTGATTTCTGTGACTGTTGAAGATCAAGGTTTTAAAATGTAGCTATTTTTTCAGTTTTATTTTTCAGTTATAAGGTACAGAATTATGTAGTTAGACATTCAGTGCTGGATCCTTTGTCTAATAAATGTATAAATTGTTTTTCAGCAAGTCAGTCATACATGCAGTCTGTGATCTTGGATGCCATAGCACATATTTTTGAAGACTACCACAAAACTGTAAAGCAGAACACTATTCATGAAACAAATCAACCCACAAGTCAGATTATGACTGAGAGCACAATGTTAGCAGCAGAACTCGGACACACCAAAGATTTACTTTCACTGACTTCTGCATCAGAATTTGGACTCTTAGATCACAAATTTCAGGCAAGACCAAATTTTAATAAAGACCAAGAAAGTCCCATATCTTCAAACAGTCATGAATGCTTACACAGTTCTTGTAATAGTAATATATCAGAATGTTCAACTCAAGCTGAGAATATCAGTGTTTGTAGATATCCATGCTATAGACAGAAGAGCGGGCTCGTGCAACCAGAAGCAACAGATGAAACTGGTAGATCACAGAGTTCAGGTATGCTGGGTACTGAGCTTTGGATGTCGCATAATCCATATGAGTGCCAAGTTTATGACAATTTCAGGTCAAAAATTTCTGCCTGGGTGACAGCCATAGATATTGTTTCTATTCTGCAAAGTCTGGGCTCGTTAGTTACAACAGGGATTGACAGTGCAGATGTAACAGAGGACATGGTTTTGCTCTAAATCACTGCTTCCAGCAGTGTGTCACTCCTGCCTACATAAACTAACTTTCACCAAGGAAGACGTGTGAACATGTCATGTGTGACATTAAAGAAGTTGAATAAAAAATGTATTTATTTGCAAGAATGGAAATAAACCACCCTTCCAAACTTTTGAGTAACTTTGTACATTTTGCCAGATTGAAAAGTAATCTAGGATTCATGGGATCCAGAAATAAACACAAGGTCTGACGTAGTTTCAACAGAATAAACAAAATGCGGTCATAATGTTTCTGTCATAGTTAGCATGAGTAGCATCAATGCAAGAGAAGCTACAGACTGACCTTCCAAGACCAAACCACTATCATCAGTCTATGCATGAGACACTTCTGAATGTGAGACACACGTGTGTTACCTCAGCCTGTTACACATTCCTGATTGCACACGCAAGACAAGTAGTGTTACCTCAGCCTGTTACACACTCCTGATTGCACACGCAAGACAGGTAGTGTTACCTCGGCCTGTTACACACTCCTGATTGCACACGCAAGACAGGTAGTGTTACCTCAGCCTGTTACACACTCCTGATTGCACACGCAAGACAGGTAGTGTTACCTCAGCCTGTTACACACTCCTGGCTGCACATGCAAGACAGGTATTCAGACTCCAGACCACATCCTGCGTATCTTCACCCTCTGCCAAGAAACCCTGAACCCAGCTCTGACTACAAAGGGTTACACTGGAAGACAAACTCTGGTGCACAAAGCATAGCCCCCAAAAGTCTGCACAGTTTATCTGGACAATAAATATAGATGTCTGAAGCTAGAGCCATGGAGTTCAGAAGAAGAAGAATAAGAAATTCTTATGAGTATATTTATTTTATTCAGAGTGACAACTTTAGTGTTAAGGGGAATAAATCTGACCCACATTTGGTGGAGACAATTGATGCATTTATATAGTGATGTATTTACACTTTCATTTAATGATAATACACAAATACAGCAGGTTTTTTTTTATAAAAAAAAAAGAATTCTAATCTCCCAAAAATTTGTGAAATCTTGTGTAAATAGATTTCAGTCCATGTCTAATACATGCCCCTGTAGCTTCTAAATGAAGCTGTCACCCTGACTACATGAAGTAAATGAAAATATGCTTCATACTGTTGCAATGAGAATAATAATAATAGGTAATAAGTACTAATGATCACATGTTTCATATTATTTAAATGTGGAAATATTGTAATACTTGCCTGGCACGGAAGGTATCATGATCAACAAGGTGGTCCTTCCACCCAGGCTAAGTAGATTTTAATCTACAAACCCTCACCACATACGTGGTATAATTATCTAGCGAGCTCTTGCGGGCATTAAAATAAAAAAAAAAAAATATTGTAATATTTAAATCCACCATTCTGTGAAAACTTTTTCTTTCTGTTGCCCCTTCGCCATAGTCCTTTCTCTGGTATCTTGTGAGATATTGTCTCATTTAAAACTAGATCAAGGACAGTTTTTTATACTGTGGAGTGTTCATTCATGAAAACATGAATAAATATAAACTGGAATTGAAGCAAATTATGTCAGCTTACTAAATTTTATTGGGAGCCACATTAGTGCAGTGGTTTTGTCGCCCGCTGACCAGGTGACCCGGTTTTGATTTCCACTCGCCACAGTGAAGGTCAAACTGTGGCTCGCAAAAAACTCCCAGGATTCATCTAACCTTGAGAAAAAAATGGGTACCGGGGCTAACACTCTGGGAAGGAAGAGGAATGGTGCCATTAGCTGATGATGACACAAATCTGCAGTTTCTGGGCAGCTGTGAACTAGGCAGCAGAGCACTTATGGTTTGACCATATGCAGTGATACTGGTTCACAACTCGTACCTTTACCTTTTACCAAACTTTATTGTGAACACATGGGTTGAATGTTAATTTGTCAAGTCAAAAGTGTTTGAAGCCATATCTTTTACTACAGATTTAAAAATCAATAGAAGCATGAATTTTATGTCATTTTATATTGTTGCAAGAAGGTATTAAAATTAATTTAACAAACTTTAATTCTTCAGTGTTTGTACTTGAGTGGGCTAGCATTCAATATGATTTAATATATTGCTGTTTTTGGTTAAGCTTCATTATAAATAATAGTTTTAGTGTCATTAATTTGGAAAAAAAGGGATGTGATCACATAGTTTTGACTGTGAATTATGCACATTCCATAAACAATCACATCAGTTTGTAATATGGATACATTATTCTCTATTATGCATACTGTATAAAGTAGGAACACTTTATTAAGATTCACAGTAATTTGATGTTAACAAAACAATAAAAAATGAAAAAATTAATTGTTCGGTGTGATTCCATAAGCTGAGATAAGCCATTTACAATTTTTATTTAATTTTTTCATTTTTTTTATTGTTTTGTTAACATCAAATTACTGTGAATCTGTACTTTGTCTCCTCTCTCTGATTCTTCGTCCTGTTTGTTTTTGTTTGACAAAGGCTCACGCCAAAACATCACAAGTGTGTTTATCGTTAAATAATAAAGCTGTTCCTACTTTTTTCCTAGTTTATATATTTTGGTATCACAGCTTTACTGCAGTGCTTTGTGTATAGTTGTATGTATATACACTAATTATTACGCACACTGTGTGATTACTCATATAAACCTATTGTTCACCATCTTTTTGAGTCTCCAGCCATTGACAATCACACTTCTTTCATCATTACCAGAAAAATATACAGTATAACCAAACAAGACACTAAAAGAAATGCCTGCGTAAAACATTATGTGGTACTGGTCTGAAAGACAAGAGCCCACAGGAAGCTGAATCCAAAAAAAAAAACAACATAAAGAATTTATTTTTATTACATGTGATGCCATACAGCATTGGTGATCATGCTTCTCCATCTTATGCTAGTCTTGGTGTTTCTTTGTATAGCCATCATGGATGTTACTAATACCAGGTGTTGCCAAATAGTGTGTTGTGACTTTTTGCCCATCTGACCAGTTTGTCTCTTCTGTCATGACACTTTCAATACAATAGCCTCCTATAACTTGATCTTCTGGTTAGTTTCCTGCTTTGGCATTGAAATCCCCCCCCCCATTATTACAATTAATTCATATTGTTTGCACTGTTTCATTGCACTGTCCAAGTGAACATAAAATTACTCCACTTCCTCTTCTGGGATGTCTGCTGTTGGGGCAGATGTTAATGTAATAGACGTACCATATAATTTGACTAGTACCACCCTTGACCTTGTCCTTTAACAGTATTTCAAATTTTCTCATCTGTAGTCGTTGCTACACCAGCTGTATATGTCATTGTTCTGTATTCATAACATAAATAATAACTTTTTTATAATCAGAATAACTTTTTTCATAATCAGTAATGTTTATAAAATCAAACTAGATTTATTAAAAATTAACATGCACAAGTTACGTCCTTTCCGTGCTGCTAAATGTCACATAGGGCCCGGATGGTAGTTTTTAGGAATAAGGTGCAGTATTTAATTAGCCAGGAAAAGAAAAATTACTTCAGAAATTTAATGAAAGACAAAACTGATAGTAAATCAATTTGGAAAGTGATTAATACTCTTGTAAATAAAAGGAAGCAATCTGACCCACAAACAATGGTGAACATACTTGCACTAAATTCAATGAACATTTTATGGAAGAAATTAGTATTCTAAAATCTTCATTACCGACCTCTACTTGCGACCTGAGCGCATTGAAAACTTACAGCGACAGTAAATGTGTAAAGCTAAAACAACTAAATATTCCTGTCCTCACAGTCGGTGAGGTTTATAACTACATCCAGTCTTTACACTAACTCAGCAGGATGTGATGACATTAGTAACAAGATACTATGTTACACTGCACCAGTTATTACAGATACACTAACATACATATACAATTTGTGCATTGACAAACCCTGACGCTTGTAAACTTGCCAAGGTGTTTCCTCTTTTTAAATCTGGGCAGACTAGCGATCTCTTAAACTACAGACCCATATCCATTCTGTCATCAGTATCTAAACCTCTTGAAAAACATATACAAAAGTTAACACTGCTCCACATGCAAGAAAATGATCTACTAATGACAGTCAGGTTTTAGACCAAATCACTCCTGCCACACAGCATTAACTAAAATGACAGAAAGCTGACTGTCTAATATAAATGATGACAAATTGTGTGGTGCTGTCTTTGTTGATTTCAAGAAAGCCTTCGATATGATTGATCATGAAATTCTTGCAAAAAAGCTGGAAGGTTATAGATTACACCCTGACATAACAAAATTTATTAAATATTTTCTCTCAGGTAGAAAACAAGTAGTTTGCTTTAGAAACAAAATATCTGACTCTTCTGTGGTTGACGCTGGTATTCCTCAAGGCTCCATTCTTGGTCCTCTTCTCTTTGCTATCTATATTAACGACTTACCACTAAATTTAAAACACTCTTCATGTGATCTTTTTGCTGATGACTGTACTATTTACAGTAGTGACTATGACATCAATATCCTACAAACAATGCTCCAAAATGATATAAACAGTTTGATTAATTGGAGTAATAAAAATGGTATATTTATAACCACCAACAAAACAAAATCCATGCTCATCACTACAAGACAGAAACTGCAGAACGCAACAAAAACTTCACTACAGCTTTGTGCTGGGACTAAGGCAATAGAAAATGTTCATGAACATAAAACTCTAGGACTCATCATTGATCAGCATTTAACTTGTAATTCTCATGTACATAACCTAACAAACTTGATTGCACAGAAAGTTTACCAACTGGCCAAAATCAAACACTTTATCGACAAAGACACAAGAAAGATATACTACATATCACACATACAAACACATTTAGATTACTGTTCCACAATCTGGGATGGATGCTCAATCTCTGTCACTGTTTACTCCTTATTCTTTTCTCTCAAGTGAAACTTTCATTACAGTCTCATGTCAGTTCATATGGCCAAATTAAGTCTGCTCAATGGTTCTTGTTTTTCACTTTTTCTCTTTTAAATATAAAGTGAACTTGTGCATTAGTAAAAGACGCAAATCACTAAAGACGCACTGTAAAAGTGCAGTGGCAGCTGGAAGATCATGGGTTCAATCCCGGGACCGGGAAAAAAAAAGCAACAACTCACAAGACCTCTGGGAGTCATGACCCAGAGGGGCCCACCCCCCTTAGAGTGTCAGGAGTTTAATAGGGCCGAAACACTTGTCTGAGGGGGGGTACTTCCTCTGATGAATCTGAAGGAGTTGTGTTGTTGTTCCGCTCTCTAAGGTAGAGAGTTTCCTGCATATATATATATATGTGTGTGTAACATAATATATAATTATCAAGATGTTCTGGTTCAGTATTGTATTTTCAGTTCTTTAACAGAAGTAACCTCACTTTTCTTTTTTTCACTTGTTTCATTCAGTTGATTTTAAAGTCCTAGTTTACACTTTGCAGGGCAGTCACTTTATTTCAGATAAACTTAAAGAGAGATATGGCAGCAGTTAAGAAATAAGATTCCTATACAATGTATGCAAGATCATGACTAATATTTTTAAGTACTGCTTTTTATGTTTACATTCACATTAAAAACAAGCACAAAAGTACTTTTTATCAGCACCTGACCATGCATTTTCAAGGTTGATCAACCATGTTGTATCATCATACATATTAATATAGTTCAGTTTGTGTAACACTGTATCTCATTCTTGAGCTCATGTTAACATATAAAATGATATTTTTAATGCAATTTGCTACACTTATATTTTATAAGTAATTTTAAATACCTGAACTAACTGAATCATTTTAACCAATGTTTACAGAGAATTATAAACAAGCAATGTTTGCAGAAGTCTGAAGAGTCCTTTTATGATGATACACTACCTTATTGTCATTTGAATACATTTTACACAGAGGAAGACATCACACTCAAAAAGTAGGCCACGGGACTCAGTAGTTTTTCATAGATAACATGTTGTGCTGATTAATGTGTACTTGCCTCATATTAACAAATAAAATGGCAAAGAAAGTTTTGGTGCTGGGGGCTGGAATGGTCTCTGGGCCTTGTGTGGATTATTTACTGCAAAATCGTTATGATGTCACTATTGGTAAGTTTATGATAACACAATTCAATAATTTTTTTTATCCATCTCTACATTAATTTGTCAGGGTATATCATTTTTGCTTGGCATGCTTTTTAACATATATAACATCTTTTTTATGAGAAGCCATGAAAAACTTTAAATGCCCAATAATTTTTTTTCTCTCTCAATGTTCTCTCAATTATAAATGGGCACAGAGTGGCAAAATGGTTAGTGCATTAGTCTCTCAGAACAAAGGTTGGGGGTTTGAATCTGGCAGGAGGATCCCCAGTCACCCAGCTGTAGAAATAGATACCTGACTTCAGAAGGAGTTGAGGAAGGAAAGGTGGCCAGGCATGGTGCTGACCATATCACCCTCTAGTGTGCTGATAGGTCAAGGAAAATGTGGGCACTAACACGATATCACTATGTGCCTCTAAGCTGTGACAGGGTTACCTTTACCTTTACCTATTATAAATAATCATAGATGGTCTATTGTGTAACCACAGCAATAATATGCTATCTTTTCATGAAGAGTTTTCTTAATGTATTAAGAAAGATAAGTATTGCTCAATTGTATATTCAAATACTTGTTCAATGTAAAAGACCACTTAGCTGTAACTGTAAATTGAGCACATTTTAACTGGTGCATCAAGAGCTGTAAGAAATATTACTATATCTGCAAAGATAATTTACTGTTTGTAGTTAAAATACATTGCTGAAGTGTTTCTATATTATATCTTTATTGACCGTAAGCAAAAGAATATTCTTAGGAAAAATTCCCCTAACCCTCTTCAGTAAATAAACTTTTGTTTAGTTTTCTTGGCAGTGGTGCCAAAGATCATTATGTTGTGTGGATTCATGTCATACGTAATAGCACTTTTTTTTTACTTCCATCAGCCCACCTTGACCTCTTGCGCAGTCTTAGTCTCAATGGACTGAATTTTACATAGACATCCTATTTTCCCTACCGTGCAAATATCCTAAATTTTCAGAGATAGTTCTCCCTCTCCCTAGTGTGTAATGTATCAAGTTTTACAGCTGAGCTAAGGTGTGTCAGAAGCAAGTCTCCAACCTTCAACCATCACACAGAATGGCAGTTCACTGTTTACTGAATTACTTACATCTCCTGTCAAAGTATATGCTTCTGAAATCTTAATAACAATAAACTGTTCTGCCTTATATCATGATGACCAGCCATATTGGTTCCCAATCTGCAGCTGAATAAGGTTATGTACAGGTCTGTGCAGCAAGTCGAGATTTTAAAATAATTTTTTGAACATCACAAAGAGCCTTTGCTCATAAGTTCTCAGAATATGAACATTCTAAGGGTGAATTTATGTTTGTAATAACAAACAATATTATGATGCCATAACAATTGGAGGTTATGAAATACCAGAGATTAGATATGCTGATGACACAGTATTACTGTCCACAACACAAAAAGGAATGGAGAAACTAATTATGTCAGTCCGTAAGAATTGTGAGGAGCAAAACCTCTATCTTAATGTGAAGAAAACTAAATTGATGACAACTGACAAAACAAACAAGGCAGCTAATATATGTATCAATGAGGAAAAACTGGAAGAAGTGGAGAGTTTTGAATATCTTGGATCACTACTAACTAATAATGGAGATACAATGAGGGAAATTAAAAGGAGGACATCTATCGCTCTTCAGAAAGTAAAACAACTAAAGAATCTGTGGAGAGGAGCAGACAGAACTACAAAAATAAGATTTTTAAGGGCATGCATCTTTCCCATCACAACATATGCCTGTGAGACCTGGACACTTAACAAAACAGCTGAGAAACACATAAATGCCTTTGAATGTAAATGCTACAGAAGAGTTCTTCAAATATCATGGACACAAAAAACAACAAATATATTCATACTACAAAAACTTAATATTGAAGAAGGCTGGCTAGTAAAGAGTATTAAAGAGAGAAAACTTAAATATTTTGGACACATTATCATCATCATCATCATGTGCCGTGCCGACTGGCGTTGGCTATTATGCTTCTCCAGAGTACACGATCCTTCATGCAGGCCATCAGCTCAGTTGGTGATCTCCTCTCACACCATCCCGTCAGACTGTCCAGTATCATTTCTCTTGGTCTTCCTCTTGATCTTCTTCCTTCTATTTTTCCTGTTGTTATAATATTTTCAATGCCCCCTCTTCTCATTGCATGTCCTATGAAAGTACATTGTCTCTCTCTTATCTTTTTGACAAGGTTTTTTGTCTCTCCAGCTCTTCTCCTACATTCTTCATTAGTTATTTTTGCTTATTATACACATTATACGTCATGATAATCTGGAGAAAACCATCTTGGAAGGGTACATAATGGGAAAAAGAAAGAGAGGAAGACCAAGGCAAAGATGGCTGCAGGACATCGTTGATGATCTGCAAATGGATGCATCAGCAGCAGGCCATCTTGCTCACAACCGAGAGGCCTACAGGAGTGCTGTTAGGAAGGCAAAAGTTGCGCAAGGGACATGCAAATGAGTGATGAATGATTACAAAACTTATATACAGCAACAGATGTGAAGATTTTTAATTTAATACCATGGTTTTTTGTGTGTGAGCATAAGTGCATGCATGCATGTGTGTGAGAAAGAGAAGAGGAGGGATGAATTATCATTGCTTTCTGGGTGTTCGCAAATTGAAGAATACTGAAAACCACTGGCTTACCAAGTTATTTCTATCACATTTTATGTACGTGCTCCCCATCATTATTAACTTCACAAACATATAATTATCTTTTTTGCAACATAATTTTCATGATAATAAATGTATGACAGAATAAGCACCCAGTAGCTCAGTATTCCTTGCAGAATTTAAAGACTTCTCAATAAAATTATAAATCTATTTTCCTGATCAAAAGATTTTGAATGGGAACTTCCTTAAATAGAAAATACGGTATCTGACAGTTTCAGCTCTAGAGACAGAATTACAGCACATGACTGACCGGTACCCATCTGTCAAAGTCATCCATCTTGATGTTGCACATGAGATTATCAGACTCAAAGATATTGTCAGCCAGAATGATGTGGTCATCAGGTATGCATTCACTTTTAATTCAAACTGACACAAAATTCATCACTTATGCAAACAGTGGTCATTCTTACATATTTAAAGGTGTATTTGTAAAGTTATAATCTGATACAGTTTTTCAAGGAAAAATAAAAGGCATCATTTGGGGGATTTTAAAAAAAATTATTTAGTTATGCAGAGTATATTTTTCTATTTATTCAAATTCAATACTGCAATTAAGGGAATAATTTTTAATCACAGCTAAGTGCCCCATTTAATAATTTTTAATCACAGCTAAGTGCCCCATTTATTCCATTTTTCCATTTCTATTTTTTTTGCATAGCATTCATAAGAATTTATATTTTATCTTCTTTCCTTATTTCTGTGTCCTGTATATTTTTGTATGATTACAATGTAAACCAAAACGTCATGTGCGCTCTTAATTAATAAAGCTGTTCCTACTTTTTTCCTAGTTTTAACATTTTGTTATTACAGCTTTACTGCAGTGGCTTCATGTATGCTTAGTTTTATATTCTTATACACTAATTATTCTTGTATTCCTGACATAATTATACATTCCATCATATCCACCTTTTGCATAATTATTACCTATAGCACAAATAGCAATAAAAATAATTTCAATTTGGTTTTATTAATTCTGTGATAACACCTTCCTTCTCATCAATAACAGCATTCTTCCTGCACACCTTCATCCTCAAGTTATTGAGTGCTGCCTTGAAAAGAAGAAAAGTCTAGTGCATGCAAGCTATGAAGATCAACACATCCGGAATGCAGATGTGAGGTAATTGTTTCATTATGTGATAGTGATATATATATATATATAAGGCATATAAATCATCCATAAAAGTGTCATTATTTACAGTATTTATTCCATTATCAATGGAAACTTGCATATTTTTCTATTATTACTACATTATTACCTCCATGTTAACCTATGTTGTAGTTTTCTTCCACCTGTTATTTGCTGCCTTTTATAGGCATCAGCCTAGACCATCACAGGTCCTCAAGTAGGACACAGAGATTTATACACAAACACAACTTCTCCATTTTAAGAGCCAGTTTCTCCCAACATTAATATATCAGATATCATTTTTATGCACTGTGCTTAGGATCCTCAATCAGTAAAGGAGACCAGTGCACTCACAGACTTGTTCTGAATCCAACAGGAGTAATTCTTTAATATTTCATAGGCTTTTAACTGGTCAGTTCATGAGCATGTACTGTGCTCTGACAATTTAAAAATATTAATCATGTGCCTGTTCAAATTCACATTGGGCATATTAGCATTTTTAAGTCACTGCATTATTGACATCATGGGACTCTGCATTAGTGACATCATAGGACAGATTGTGTGTCAAAGAATGACTGAGAATTTGTTAGAATTCAAGTATGCTGGTGAATAAAAGTGAAGCCCTCAACTGGCACACCAGCAGAGCTGATGCAGAAAATGATCTAATTTACAACAACAAATTTAGAAAGAACTATTTTTAAATGTGGTGGCAGCCATAATCCTTTATAGGCTCTGATATTTGGATACCAAATACATGAAAAATAAATCACCATTTTCAGACTTCGCATGGGACACTGCTGATTGCCTCAGCATATCATATATCTCTGAGTGCACATGACAGACAGGCATCCAGACTTCAGAGCACATTCTGCAGTTCTGCCCTCTCTACTAAGCAGCTCAAACCCAGCTCCGGCCACAGGGAGCTACGCGGCAAGGCAAACTTTGAGGCATAAAGCATGACCTCTGAAGGACTGCAAAATGTATCTGGACAATAAATATAGATTAGATGTCTGAGGCTAACATGTTGTAGCTTCTCATGAACCATTTTCCCAAGACATGGAGAAATAATAAACTGGGAAAGATATAATAAGATGAATAGATGAATGGCATGATATACCATGAGAAATCCATACTAAAACATGGCCACTGGTAGTCAGTGAAAATGTGTTTCAAGCTGTTGATCAAACAAAAAAGTTGTTCTTTAAGAATGACCAAAAATTTGTAATGCATAGCAAAGAAGCTGAATTTTTCAATAGGTCTATATAACTAATACTTTAAGCACCCTTAAGGATTTTTATTTTCTTCAAAGGGAAGGATGCTAAAGCATGGCTGACAATGTTATGATGTATTATATATGGTCTAATTAGCTGTCTCACCATTTGTATTGTATGACAGTTACTTCCCATTTTGAAAAGTTATGTGTCAAAATTACTTCATGGTTTTTTTTCCCATAGTGCAAAGGCTGCAGGCATTGTGATCCTAAGTGAAGTGGGGTTGGATCCAGGTATTGATCACATGCTGGCCATGAACTGCATTGACTCCATTGAAGAGCAAATGGGACAGGTCAGTATAATCTCTGCTGTTTAAAAAAAATATTAACTCGTGTTGATAAAGATATAGCAGATAACTGTGTAAGAAAATGTATGTGAGAAAGAATGAGTGGGTGGGTAGAATGTGTGTGGGGGTTGAGGGGAGGAAGTGAGTGGGTACTGCCATGGTTGTGGGTGGATGTGGGTGGGTGGTGTGGTAGGAGAAGTGCTGTGGGGAGCAAAAGATTGAGTGGGTGGATAATAAATGTAAACTATAAAAGCTAAAGCACTGCTTGCTGGAGTCTCAAATTTCAGTTCAGAGAGAGTTTTCATGAACTTATAAGCTTTCATGATCCATATTTTTTTTAGTATTTTCTGTCTGTATTTGTATTAAACCTTCTCTGAAAATTTTTCAGAAACCTAAACCAATTTTTAAAAATAATTTTGCTGCATACGTCTCTCTCTCTCTCTCTCTCTTGTCCCGTCAGCGCCCAAGACACACAAGGCTACTGGTAGCAAGAGATTTTCACTTCTGTCAGTCCTTCACTATCTTCTTGTCTGTCTTCCATGTCAGTCTTTTGTTTAGCAGCATTTTCTCTGCTGTATATTTACATCCCAAAACAAGCTATCAAGTGGAACACAACAGGCCGAAGAAAAAGGGGCAGACCGCGTGAAACTCTGAAGAGGACATTATTAAGAGAGGCCAAGTTAACAGGCATAAAATCCTTTGTTGAGGTTGAAAGACTCGCCGAAGACAGGAAAAATTGGCGAACTACTTTGCGAGCCCTATGTGACGTCTAACGGCACGGGAAGGATATAAGATATAAGATATTTACATAAAAACCAAGCTTATTCAATTCAAATGTAATACCCACCTTCATTTATGCATATGAAAGCTGGAAAACGACTAAAGAAATAGAAAACAATTTTCTATGCAGAAATAGAAGTCTTTTTGAAAGCAAATGCCAAAGGGGAAAATACTTGGTATAAAGTGGAATGATGTCAAGACCAACGCAGAGATAAGGCAGATGAGTGAGCAACAACCTGTCTCATTGGTGTCAGAAAAAGGACTTGGATGTATACTAACCACATGATGAGAAGAAACAATCAGAGAATCCCAAAACAAGCTATCAAGTGGAACACAACAGGTCCAAGAAAAAAAGAGGTCATTGACATGAAACCCTAAAGAGGACACTGATATAAGAGAGGCCAAATTAGTAAGCATGAAATCTTTTGAAAAGGGTGAAAAGCTCGCTGAAAACAGAAAAACGTGGCGAACTACTATGCAAGCCCTATGTGACGTTTAACAGCACGGGAAGGATTAAGAAAGATATCTACATGTCTCTTTGGGTCATCCCATACTTCTTTCACCATATGGAGTCCACATCAACGTTGTTCATGATAAAAATTCCAATGCCATTCTCATAATGTGGCTAAACCACTGCCACCTTCTCTTTTCAGCTACTGTTGACAGATGTCCGTTTAATGCAAATGTATTTTTATCAAATTCCAAATGTCTGAGTAGTAAAAAAAATAATCTGTAGGTTACAGGATATTTGTCTTTGTGTGGAGGCCTCCCAGCACCCGAGAGTTCCAACGGGCCACTGGGATATAAATTTAGGTAAATTTTCACAGTTAGCATCAATTTTTACTTAATGGAATTTTCAATCAATCAATCAATCAAGTGTCGTGCTGCGTGGCATAGGCGATCATTTCTCTCCACGACTCCCTGTCTTTTGAGATGATTATGAGATCCACCGGTGACTTTTTTTCCTAGCCACACTGACACCCCATCCAGTAATTTCTCTCTCTGTCTTCCACTGTCTCTTCTTCCCTCAACTTTTCCAGTTGCCACAATGTGTTCCAATTTTCCTCTTCTCAGAAAATGTCATACAAATCTCACTTGTCTGCCTCTGAATTTTCAAGTTTATGAAATTAAGAAGTTTATGTGTCTTTTTTCAAGCTCTCTGTGTTATCATTCTTATGCATGATACATCCTGGGCACTAAAGCTGCCAAACAGAGACAGAGAGAGGGAGAAGAAAAGTCTTTTTTTCCAGTTTACCTGCTGGGACTTCAACTGTTCTCAACTTTATAGAACACAGGTTATGAATGATATCACATTGTGTTTTTATATTCACTGACAAACTTGTAGTCAGTGTAATCCAGAGTGCCTTATGGTGCCGGCAGATATTCTCAACCTTTAGGGGCAATTTGTCCTGAACATGGCATGCTGAGTGCCCATTTGTGCGGGTGGACTTGCTGGAAGATGATAGCCAGGTATCAATCCCATGTTTGACTGAGCAACCTGTACTTGACCAAACATAGTCTTAAAGAGAAGATTTAATGTAAGATTGTTATCATGAGAATGTTTATTACACAGAACAATCATCAATTTAAGATTGTTTTCATGAAGAAGTTTACTACTCAGTGCAATGTTCTCTTCACATCCACACTCTTTCTACCTCTCACTCTTTTTTCCTTCTACCTTTCCTTTTGGTATGGTCTTCAGTATATTATTGTCTCCTGATCATAAACACACTAAACAGATGAAAGTAAACCATCATTTTTCAACTAAGAACAAGGCACATATCCCTGAACACACACATACACTGGATATAGCCCACTGAACCGCCCAAATGTCCGTTGCATGATAATAACCAAGAAACAGTCACACATCATCTCCTAAATGTCAAACACTCAAAGATTTACAACAAGAATACCTGCCTGAACATCCAGACATCAAAAACACATTATATACAAACTCAATACAATTAAAGAAGACCTGCAGATACTTCGCCATCACTTTGAATTGAAGAGTACAAACTCAGATGGCCACTGGATGAGAGAAATGGAATGAAAATTGTTTTGTTTTCTTAATTCTTACTTCAGTGAGAAGTTTACATTGCACGCTGTTCTAATACTTGTACATTTATTATTTTCATTTATCATTTTCTCTGAAAAAGAAGGAAAAACTCAGATGATCTTGAGTTTATAATGCATTTCAGAAAACAGAAAATAAAGCCATGAAGTGATTAGAAAAATCCTTGCCTGTCAAAGATGGAGTAGGTTAACTAAGGTGCTCTCCTCAGTTTGAGTATTCTGTATTAGGTTTTTGGTGTCGTAGTGAACTAGATATTCCCATAATTGCTCCACTGCCTGTGCCAGTGAATATTACACAGAATGTTCATCGATGTTCCTTTGCATTAGTCCTTGATGATAAGTCACCCAGTGAGGACACCATTTTAGGAACTACAACAGTCCACGTTCAAAACTAGTCAGCGTTGCTCTCAGCACAAACTCCATAGCAAAGGCGGCAAGCTGAACCAGGACACACAAAGACCATCACAGTTCATAACTGGTCAGATAAACATAACTAAGACCCACCAATGCTGTCTATGCAAAGTTCACAGCTCACAGTGGTGCCATAGTACTAAACTCAGTAGCTCACCACACAGGACTGTAAAGTGCTCTATTTTGGAGTAAAAGTCAGGATACATAAACTATCAAATAATAGTCATGTGACAATCTGGCCTCTGCATTGAATTATCTGTGATCTTATGGTCAGGTGAAGAACCAGACCAGACTGAAGGATCAGAATCTGGAAAAGAAGTTTTAAAGTTTTGCCAGAACCTTTAAATGAGCTCCAGATTTAGCATGGCCTAGTATGGTGATTAAAAAGAAAATTAGTGAAATTTTAACAAAATTGAGCATTTATTTTGTTACAGTTAACTGTATTAATCTGTAACTAGCCATTCATAGTCTTTCTTTCTCAGGCATATTCATGCATACACCAACCACAGACTTGTTCACACATACACTTGAGCTGGTAAACTCTAATAAAATCAAAATCAATACAACATTGTCTCTTTGCAGCTGGTATCCCAAAGGCATGTTTATCAGTGCTATGCAGAAGGCCAGATTTATTAAGAATGGGGAGGTAAATTTTAAAGATGTTTTGTGCAGTTAAAATGCAGAATCATGTGAGTGTAAATTGCATTGTACTGTAATTCTTCACAGTGCAGCTTCACTTTTTGCCTTGGGTCCAGTACATCCATCTTCAGTATGCATTTCTTTCAGGTTTACTTCTGTTGTCTTTGATTGTCCCCAGCTAGCCTGCAGCAAAAAGGTAACATACATCACATATATCCTTAAATTTTTCCAGTGACACAACCTCTCAGGCAAAAGACCTGGCCAGACCCCAGCCGTCTACAGGAGAAGCCCTATAGTGATGCTGAAAACCTAAGACAAACTGCCATATTTATGCGAGAGATTGGTGTCAATATCTGTGCGAATGACAAAGAAGAAGAAGAAATGTAGAATCGATGTTGAAAATGTTTTTTTTTCCTAGATATGAAACTAAAAAGTAGTTTTCAATATAAATCATTTTGAGCAGAGATGACTGTACTATGGTAGGTAGGAACGCAGCCATGACGCGAGCCGTGATTGTTGCATGCCCATTTCCCGTTGTTGCGTGTGTGTCCTCATTTTCCCAGACTGCACCATTTGTAGGCTAACACTCCTTCTTCTGCATCCTTGGCGACCTTGTGTTATCGATATTGGGGCACTTACCTAGGCGTCCCCATCCGAGCTCTTACCGGAGAAAAGATCCCGTTGCTTGCACGAAAATCACGTGAATCACACACAGAATCGTAGAACATTGTGCAATCTACATCAATTTCACAGAGGAACTCCAATCCGTGATGAAAATAAGCACAATTTTTCACGCACTCGGACATAAAGCACAGACCCCATCAGTACTGTACGCCATCCTCAACCGGGAGTCTGTATTAGGGTGACTGTGCTATTAAAGCAAAAGCCTGTAAACTAGTCAATATCTTTTCCCATTTTTCCATTGTGCTTCCAGCAACTCCAGTTTTCAACCTTCAACTTGGCTTTGGTAAGGTTTGTGGAGTTTGCTGAGAAGCTTCTTGTTCCAGTCTAGATTTTCAAGCATCACCATAATCTACCCCCTATTCCAGTAATATGTCAGTTCAGTTAGTGATATATTGATGAGGTCATAGCACTTTTAAACTTGTCCATGATCTATAAATGATGATTCAAATCCAACGCAGTAGAGCAGAACCAGTGGTTTTCAAACTGTGGCCTGTAAGCACCTGGGGATCCATGAAGAGTTGGGCGACGATTCATGGAGCAAGTCTGAACAATGTAGAATACTACATATGTGTGAATATTTATAATTAATACCAAGAGGGTGTGTGTGTTTTTGTGTGTCTGTGAGAAAGTAAAGGAGGGCAAAAACATATTTTTATTGGCTCTAAGGTTCATGATCTGAAAAAAATGGTGTTCACAGTAAACAATAAAATAAAAATCTAAGCAAAATAAATTTAGTTACATAAAGAACAGAATATGTTTTCTTTTATCACTGCCAACAAATGTAAGGTTAGCCACATCAACAGGGTTAGTTTACTGGTAAGTCTCAGATATAGGACATGGGATCTAATCTTGTCCATTATCTGCCATTCATCAGGGTTTTCATTGGTGCTGCTCAGCATTTCCTTTGTGTTGAGATTCTCCTTCCAAAGAGGAGATCAGAGTAATTATGGACTTGTCTCACGTGCTGTGATGACAACCTTTCAACATTTTAATATTTAAAAAAAATATTTCAACTGAGGTTGAATGCAGATAATTTTTTTATTCTTTTACTGCTAAGATTGTTGAAGTACCAGAAGGCCACATCTTTAACAGACCAGCTGTTGTGGATGAGATTGTGGAAGGATGTAAACTGGAAGACATACCAAACAGAGATTCAACCAAGTACATGGAGGTTTACAACATTCATTCGGCTACAACAGTGTACAGAGGAACGCTCAGATACCAGGTGCATGAATGACAAGATTCAAACATTTATGATTTAGATGAATTATTAATTGACTGTAGTGTTTTTCTCCTACGACAGAGTGATGCATTAGTTCTAAAACAGTAATATCTGCACCATATTCTGTGAGTTTCTAGTATTTGATATTCATTCATTCATTCCAGATATTTGATATATGTATGTATATATGAAAGCATAAAGATAACCATATCACAATGAGATGTTACAAAGGAACTCTTAAAATATCTTGGAAGGATAAGAGGTGCAACTAATGCATCTTAGAAGAGCAGGATGTAGATGAAAACTGGCCGCACAGCTTCATCAAGAAAAGAAAGTTAACTATGTGCACTGACACACTAGCCAAGAGAGAGCAGTAATGGAGGGTATGATTTTTGAGATATGAGAGAGAGCCAACTGAAAAGGCAATGGGCCCAGGTCATCACTAACACTCTGAATACAACACTACCAGATGCACCTGACTTGACAAAGAGACCTATTGAGATTCATTGAGTGAACAATAACATAAGTGAGTTTTATGATATAAAACGAGATGTAAGACAAGAGTGCATATTGTCATCTGACTATTCTCATTATAAACATCATGAGAGGTATAAAAATGTGAAAGGAATTAAAATATGGGGCCATAATATCAATAACCTGAGAGGTTCTAAGGACTGTTATTGCCGGAGATGGGGTGGAGAATTCGCTCTCCGCTCCAACGGCATGCGTCTTAAATAGCCTCTGGCAGTCAAGTCCAGCTCCTGACCTTCCCGTGGCAGAACTGTTTAAACTGACAGGAGAAGGGGCGAAGGTGAATATCTGGCGCCTGAAAACCAGACACTTAGTGTAGATGAGAGGCACGTTTGGTAGCTCATCTACCGCTGCTGGCGAGATTCTTCAGCTGCCATGTGTGCAGTGGTGCCCCTCCCGGCCAGTGAAGAAAGGTGCAAATGGGGTTGCCGTACGGCACAACTGCGGAAAAGGTGGTAGAACGGATAAAGCGAAGAAAACAGTCAAATCACTGCACCTTTGGTCTGGAGGTCGGCCATGTCCTAAGTGCACTCATATCGGGTGAAATGCCTGTACTGGCTTAACCCAGAGGTTAAGACACTGCTGACAAGATTCTTTGGATGCCGCACGTGGAGTGAAGCGCCTCACGGTCAAGGAAGAAATTGCGGAAAAGAAATAAGGGTTGCTGTGCGGCGCCGATGTGAAAAGGTGAAGGAAAGGATAAAGTGAAGTTTAATCGGTATGTCCAGTAGTATCGCTGCGAGAGCTACACATACCACGGCGCCTCTACTCTAGAGGCCGGCCACGTCCGAAACACACCTACACTGGTGAAATATGCCTAAACCGGCATATACCAGAGGTGAAACTTGATGGCTAGGCATGTCACGCCACCTCCGCTCTAGAGGTCGGTCACGCCTGATATACACCCATAATGATGAAATATGCCTAAACCGGCTCACACTAGGGGTGAAACTTGAAGGCTACACATGTCACGGTACCTCTGCCCTAGAGGTCGGTCACGTCCCAAACACACCCATACTAGGACAATATGCCTAAAGCGGCTCAGCCCAGGAGTGGAAGCCACTAGTGGTGAGGATTCATTCTCCTGGACAAAAGCTTCATCCTGGTCACAACTAGGAAGGGTAGCAGCCGCGACCACAAAATGCCGAAGTCGGAGACACTGGACCAGTGCAGTCTAGATATGCAACCACTTCTCACTCGGCGGGGATGTATGCGTATCCTAATCACGCTGAGGTTTTCCGGTGAGAAAGTCCAACTCTAGACTAAACTGATGCAACAGAAACCACGGTGTCAAAATTCCCGCTTCTGAGACACACCAAATTACAGGCTCAAGCCCCACGATCCTCTGAACCTCTTGTGGTCCTCTCGGGGATCTCGTGTGGTCCTTTCAGGGACCACATGGGGGATCACAGGACTTAACGAGGACCACAGGTGTAAATTCAGTAGGATCACAGGGTGGTCTTGGTGGTAGAAGCGAACAAAGAAGAAGAAGAAGAAATAACCTAAGATATACAGTTGACACCAGTATAATAGCAGAAAGTAAAGTAATTTGCAGAAACTTGTGAACAAGATTATTGAAGATAGCAGTAAACGAGATTTAGAGCTAAATACCAACAACACAGAAACAATGGTAATATTAAAAAAAATAAACATACCAAAGTGTAATATCCTTTCAAATTGGAATATACTGACACAAGTAAATAAATTTAATTATCTTGGAACAACAAGGTGGAGTACCCGTATAGCCTAGAGAAGTCCGTCTTGGAAGGTACATAATAGGAAAAAGAAAGAGAGGAAGACCAAGGCGAAGATGGCTGCAAGACATCACTGACAATCTGCAAATGGATGCATCAGCAGCAGGCCATCTTGCTCACAACCAAGAGGCCTACAGGAGTGCTGTTTGGGAGGCAAAGTTCCACAAGGGACATGCAAATGAATGAATGAATGAATGTAGCCAATATTGCTATATAGTTGTGAAACTTAGACAGGCACCAAAAAGATGGCACAGAAACTGGAAGCAATAAAGATGTGGTTTTGGCAAAAGATGCAACAAAAACCCTGGAAAGACAGAAAAACAAAGAAAGAGTCCCTCAAATAAATTTCAGAACAATGAGAACTAGTTAAAATAATGAGAAAAAAACCACTTAAATTTTCTTGGACATGTCATGATAAAACAGAAGTTGGAGAATATGATAATGATTGGAAACTTCATGGTGAAAAGGAAGCGAGGAAGGCCAAGAGAAAAATATATCAGTGGGCTGACCAAGTGGCATGGAAAAAAGAAAAGCATCTGACTTAATCGGAAACACCAAGGACCACATGACACTACCCAACACAGCACATGCTAATATTAACAGGCCAATGCAGTTAGCTCTGCTAAATGACTAGTTTTATGTTCAGCTTCAGTATCTTCAGTCAGCTTCATATCTTCAGTATGTGGAAAAATTAGAATAAAGCTAAAGAAAGAATGCAGAAAACTGAGAAACATCAAACTGAACACAGAACTCCGTAAAAATGACCAAGAACTGCAAGAACAATACAAGTTATTATAACAAATAGATACAATACAATAGCAAAGATAAATAGTATAAATGAACAATGGGCAATGTTTAGAGATTCTATCCACCAAACTGTTAAGGAGATAATACCACTGAAAAAAGAAGCCCCTAAAAATAAATGGATGGCAGATGACATCTTAGGACTGATGGACAAGAGGAGGATGAGTAAAAATAACCAAGAAAAATATAGCAAGATAAATAAAGAAATAAGACGCAAATGCAAAGGAGCAAAGGAAGTGTGGTTAAATGAACAGCACAGACTCTCATAATAAAGACCGCAAAAACATGCACAAACAAATTAATGAACTCACAGGCAGGAAAACAAAATATACCACAGGATGCCTGAAATCGAAAGAAGGTAAAATGTTAATGGGAAAAGAAGACATTGTGGACAGGTGGACGGAGTACATAGATGAGCTATATGGAGGAGAAAGACCAGAATTAACACCAGATACTGAAAACTGTGGTGGACCACCAATACTTGAAGATGAAATCATAGATGGCATCAAACACATGAAGAAAGGAAAAGCAACTGGGCCTGATAATATAACACTAGAAGAAATAGAGGCGCTAGAGGAGATAGGAATAAAAATAATAAACAAGTTACTGAATGACATTTACAACAGTGATTATATGCCCAGTGACTTCCTTAAATCCACGTTTTTAGCACAACCAAAGAAGCTAGGTGCAAAGGAATGTGATGACCACCGGACTATCAGTCTCTCATGTCACATAATGAAGCTACTTCTGAGAATCATTATGAGAAGAACAAGGAAAAAGATAAAAATGGAAATAGCAGATGAACAATTTGGATTTGTTGAAGGAAAGGGAACACAAAATGCCATTTATGCTTTACGAACACTAACAGAAAGAGCTTTAGAAGTACAGAAAGATCTCTACTTAATGCTTCATTGATTACACCAAGGCATTTGACAAGGTGAAACATAATGAAGTTATTAAAATGCTTGAAGACATCAGTATAGATGGGAAAGACCTGAGGATTGTAAAACATCTATACTGGTACAAATAAGCAACAATTCGAGTTGAAAATAGAACTGAAAATATCAACATATAAAACAACGGGTGCGACAAGGATGTGCACTATCTCCAGACCTTTTTTTCTCTGTACAGCAAGAATATTCTAAGAACAATCATCACAGAACCAGGCATAAAAATTGGAGGTTACAATATTAACAACCTTCGGTATGCTGATGATGCAGTACTGATAGCTGAGAACCAACAAGACCTGCAAAATCTCTTTGATAAATTCGCCAAAGTGAACAGAAAAGCCTTACTTTGAACATCAAAAAATAGAGACTATGGTTATATCTAAGAAACAGAATCCACCAACATGCAGTATAAAATTAAACGGAACTATTTTAAAGCAAGTGCAGAAATTCAAATACCTTGTAGCAGTAATAACTTCAGATGGAAATGCAGAACAGAAATTAGGAACAGAATAGGCCAAGCAAAGACTACATTTCAGAAAATTAGAAACATATTATGCAACACATCCTTATCAATAAATGTTAGAAAACGAGTCCTAAAATGCTATATTGAACCTATCTTGTTATATGGAAGTGAATCATGGACAATAGTCAGGTCTGCATAAAAATCATTGGAAGCAGCAGAAATGTGGTTTATTAGAAGAATGTTGCGAATCCCCTGGACAGCAAAAATAACTAATGAAGAATGTATGAGAAGAGCTGGAGAGACAAAAAAATCTTGTCAAAAAAATAAGAGAGAGACAATGTATTTTCATGGGACATGCAATGAGAAGAGGGGCATTGAAAATATTGTAACAACAGGAAAAATAGAGGAAGAAGATCAAGAGAAAGACCAAGAAAAATGATACTGGACAGTCTGACGAGATGGTGTGAGAGGAGATCACCAACTGAGCTGATGGCCTGCATAAAGGATCGTGTACTCTGGAGAAGCATAATAGCCAATGCCAGTAGGCACAGCACATGATGATGATGATGATGACGATAATGATGATGATTCAGTATCTTAATTAACATAATGAGCAAATACAGTAGAAACTCAATTTGGAATTCTCAGAATTTAATAAGATAGATTGTTGCTTTTTTCATTAATGAGCAGTGCAGTTTTTGTTTGTCTTGAACACAGGGCTTTAGCAGTGGAATGAAAGCCCTTATTTTGCTGGGGCTAACAAGCAGTGATGATGTCTCACAGCTGGTTCTGGATTCCACAAATTTATGTTGGGTAATATAGTTAGTCTATTGTTTAATGTTCTTGTTATTTTTACATGTCAGAATATATCATTGAGAAGGTGGCCTAAATATCCATTGTAGTAACTGTTACGGAGAGCATTTATTCATAGCCACTATCACAGTGTTCACATGAAGTTTATTGAATAACTAAAGGTGAGAACTCAAGACAACTTTCTTAATTTGAACTTGATGTAACTATATCTTCTGCGGCTCATGCTGTTTGCCTGAACTATAAGGGGTTTTTGTGAGGGGAATTTTGGCTGGGATGACTGACAACTGCTGGAGGCAATAGTGATAGGAGAGAATTTGATAAAGAAACAAATTCAAAGAAGAGAAAAATAGAGCAATACACAGTTGGTATGTGCCACTAATCGCAAAGTCATCAGTAATAATACTCATGCTTTCAGCTACCTTTCATAGCAAATTCTGTGTTGCATTCCATATTGTTATATATCTTGAGGTATCTGTGTAAATTATTTTTGTGTGTTCTTCAAATGTTGTCATTCTACATCCACTCCTCTCCTGGGATCTTTTTGTGGCTATTCCTGTGGAATAACTTGAATTAAAGTCATCATATAAACTCAGGATTACTTGGTCAGTTTGCTAATGCATTTGGATCTAAAAATAGACTTCTCAGGAAGCTCTTCTATGTGAGGATCAAATTTATCAATTCCTTATTGTGTTGTTAAACTGTGGTTATGCAAAAGCCCATTACAAATAGCAATATTTAAAGGTAGCAGTCATTTGCATGTCCCTTGTGGAACTTTGCCTCCCTAACAGCTCTCCTGTAGGCATCTTGGTTGTAAGCAAGATGCCCTGCTGCTGATTGTCAGTGATGTCTTGCAGCCATCTTCACTTTGGTCTACCTCTCTTTCCTTTTCCCATTATGTACCCTTCCAATACTGTCTTCTCTAGATTATCATGACATTTAAAGGTAATAAAGGAGCTTAATCAGTTTAGCTTTCTAAGTGATGACAGTGTTGCATCTGCTTCTCTTATGGTACTTCTGCATTCTGAGTTCATAAACTTGATTAAATAAATATTTGAGAACACAGTAATGTTCTTCAGAGTGCAGGAGTAGCTGTTGACTTGTCATTGTTCTTCTGTTTCATGGCAGGATTCAGCAGTCAAGTCTTCCAACAAAAGACATCTTTTCAATATTCAAGATTTGTAAATACAGCATTTACTCAAATGCAAGTTCCAGCCAAGAAATGCAATGGTTCTGTTTAATTAGTTCATTAACATATGCACGATGAGCCTTATTAGTAGCTGAATGAGGTCTTCTTCACGACTCGTCACACAAGTTAAAGCTCTGAAGTTTTCTTTATCTCAAGCAGTCCAGCACTGAATAATGTTGATATCTAACATCCTGTCCAAAAAACAACTTCCATTTGTCAATGAAGTCATTCAGGTACAGATTTTTTGCAATTATTAATTCAGTCACTTCACATCCACATATTGTGCGCCAACATTTGGCTGATATTTATGTCTTCATTTTTTTTCAGAGTCCTGTTTAAAACATTTTTTTTAAAATCTGAAATTAGTGCCTATGGTTCAGAAAAGATTAGTGTTGTACGAATGTAGTTAATTTGTATGCTTGCATGTATTTCATTAAAAAAAAAAAATATTAGAAGGCATTACTTTTAAACACATTCTGGTGAGTTGGATAATGTTTTAATTCATTTCCAAAACAGAGAGAGCTAATATGTAAACTGCATGGAATACCACAGAATTCTTCTGAAGAAAAAGTCAGAGACTGGCTGCAGACTAAACTTGGACTTAGTCAGTCACAACTTGATACAGTTGCTGAGTATGAGTGTTATCAACATGATTCATCCTTAATGTGCCATGGCAACTGTTTCTAAAATGTCATATGTGGTCCTTTGTGTTTCCATCATTCTATGTATGGCTTTCTCCTCTAACCTTTGTGTAAACAGAAAATGAAAGGAACACTTGTTTATTCCAATATCACAGTTAGATTTTATTTTCTGTCATCCACAAAAACCCAGTGAATGCACCTGGTAAAATATACAGATATTCCAATAGGTTGTGTGTCATGCATGAATGTTGTTAACAAACTGAAGACCCTGTAAGCTTAGGTCTGTCATTTTTTTTTGCATGTTTCATTTGTGAGTAGTACACAGAAGATTTTACACTAAAAGTTTCACTTTTTTGCAATTGGATTTTGTTTCTTCTTCTTCTTCTTCTTCATTCGCGTCTACCACCAAGACCGCCCCGTGATCCTACTGAATTTACTCATGTGGTCCTCGATAGGTCCAGTGGTCCCCGAAAGGACCACACGAGATCCCCAAAAGGACCACAAGAGGTGCAGAGTATCGCAGGGCTTGAGCCTGTATTCTCAGTAGGTCTTAGAAGCGGAATTGCGTGACTCCGTGGTTTTCGTTGCACAAATTTAATCTAGAGTTGGACTTTCTCACCAGAAAACCTCGACGTGTTTTGGATATCAGTATATCCCCGACGGGTGAGAGGTAGTTGCCCATCCAGGCTGGAGTTGGACTTTCTCACCGGAAAACCTCGATGTGTTTTGGGATACCTGTGTATCCCCGCCGAGTGAGAGGTAGTTGCCCATCCAGTCCAGCGTTGAACTTTCTCACCGGAAAAACCTCAGCGTGATTAGGATACACATACATCCCCGCTGGGTGAGAGATGGTTGCCTATCTAGACTGCATTGGTCCAGTGTCTCTGACTTCAGCATTTTGTGGTCGTGGTCGCTACCCTTCCTAGTTGTGACCAGGATGGAGCTTTTGTCCAGGAGGACGAATCTTCGCCACTATTAAGTTTCACCCCTGGGTTGAGCCTGTGTAGGCATATTATCCCAGTATGAGCGTGTTTAGGACGTGACCGACCTCTAGAGCAGAGGTACCGTGACATGAGTAGTCATCAAGTTTCACCCCTGGGTTAAGCTGGTTTAGGCATATTTCACCAGTATGGGTGTAGAACTTACGTGACCGGCCTCTAGAGCGGAGGTGCCGTGGTATGAGTATCTCTCGCCGCGAGACTACTGGACATACCGATTAAGCTTCACTTTATCCTTTCTATCACTTTTTCATATCGGCGCCGCACGGCAACCCTAATTGCTTTTTCGCATTTTCTTCATTGGCCGGGAGGAGTTTCACTCCACGCGCCGCATCCGAAGAATCTCGCCAACAGTGTGGATTTTGTTTAAAAATTAGAGTAAATCTGTGGTAAACCAGTTAAACAGCAGTTAAATTTGTATTTTTAATTATTAGTTTTCTTTGTACCTCATATACATAATGCTTGAACTCCATATACTCAAGAAGCATCAAGTTCTGTTCTCATGTTACAATTATTTGTTTTAAAAAAGTAAAAACCACAATTTCCTTTGTTTCTTTTTTTTTTTTTAGTGAGAGTCATTGACTAAAGACAAGAAAATCTTGAATATTATCTTCAGGTTGGGACTCATAGGAGATGAAGAAATAAATAAACTAAGGACTCCCCTTGATATGCTGTGTGCCCATCTCACTAAAAAGCTTGCATATGGTAAGTGCATTTCCATTTATAATTTTCACTGGTTTGTTAGTTATTTATATAATGGACCGACAGTTATATTATTATTTTTGAAGTTTTTGCTAACAGTTCATTCATTCATTATATGAAATGTCTTTTATGCTTTGATGATAATGGCTTTCCTTTTTTGTGCTGTTCTTAAGTGTTTTCAGTAAATTTTGTTGCTTTTTGTTTTGAAGAAGATGTGTAATTTTAAAAAAATGCTACATATATTATTATCATTTACTCACAATAATTAGTGTATAAGTATACAACTATACATGAAGCGCTGCAGTAAAGTTGTGATACCAAAATGTACAAACTAGGAAAAAAGTAGGAGCAGCTTTATTACTTAATGATTACAAAATTGTGACGTTTCGGGATGAGCCTTAATTATGCACAAACATACAGGACAAAGAAATAGAGAGAAAGGAGATAAAGTATAGATTCACATGAATGCTATAAAAAAAAATTAATAATGACTTAGCTGAAGTTGTAAGAAGATGTGGCTTGTCCGACGCTGTGTGTTAGAAATGAGCATGGTAGGGTATAGAGACTGTTTAAATGGAGACCTGTGATGGTAGTCAGTGGGTCATAACTGGGTGTGGTGGGTAGGGAAACTGTGGAGGGGGGAGAGAGTGGTACAATGTTAACCTATCCAGGAGAAGGTGAAATAGATGATCATAGTTAGGGTAGAGGGGTTGTAATGTTATGCTGTGACGAGGATCTGAACTATGTGTAACAAGTGAGAAGGGAATGGAGCTTAGTGGAGAGGGATTA
The DNA here is from genome assembly GCA_009760885.1 of Achatina immaculata. Classification (NCBI taxonomy): domain Eukaryota; kingdom Metazoa; phylum Mollusca; class Gastropoda; order Stylommatophora; family Achatinidae; genus Lissachatina; species Lissachatina immaculata. The sequence continues at coordinate 85,504,471 of CM019691.1, read as the reverse complement.
TAATTGTTGAAGAGGAGAATGTTGGGTGTAGCTGAACAGCACGTTTAAATCTTGTGGTTCCAGCGTTCCATAATCATGAATGTAGCAGTTCTCAAGTGCTAGGCAGCTTGTGTCATCTGCGTGACATTGTTTGATGGCTGTTACCAGAAAATCAGATTTGCCTCTGTGGTTGGGGCCATTGAAGTGATTTGGGACTGGTTTCGAAGCTTGCTTGGCAATATTTTACAGATGTTTCTGTATGTAGTCCCCTAATCTGAGGCCAGTCTCAGCAATATATGTTATCCTGCATCTTTTGCATATGATGACATATATCACATTACGGGACTCACATGTGAATCCCTCATGAAGAGTTCAGAACCTCCTCAAAGCATCACATTACAACCCCTCTATCCTAACTATTTCAACTTCTCCTGACAAGGTTAACATTGTACTACTCTCTCTCCCCTCCACGTTTCCCACCCACCACCCCCAGTTACAACCCACTGACTACACATCACAGGTCTCCATTTAAACAGTCTCTATACCCTACCATGCTCATTTCTGACACACAGCATTGGACAGGTCACATCTTCTTACAGTTACAGCTAAGTCATTATTAATTTTTTTATAGCATTCATGTGAATCTATATTTTATCTCCTCTCTCTATTTCTTTGTCCTGTATGTTTTTGTGTGATTAAGGCTCATGCCGAAATGTCACAACTTTGTAATCGTTAAGTAATAAAGCTGCTCCTACTTTTTTCCTAGTTTATACATTTTATTATCAGTTACTGTACGTGAAGAGTAGATTGTTATCTCTGTTGCATGTTAAAAATAAAATGGATGGCGACTGCAGTAAAACTGGTTTAAATAAATAAGGTAGACAGAGGTGTATGGTGCAGTTTTACAAAGTGAGGGAGGGAGTAAGTAAGGTGAGAAAAAAACGAATAGAAAGTATGAGAATGTATAAAGGAAAAACATACAACATCCGATATTTCGGCGTGAGCCTTATTCGAGGATACATGCACAACGAAATACAAACACGAATAACTTATCTGAAGTGTCTTCCTCCAAGTGGGAAACAGAAATGTGTGTGGTAGAAGGGAAAAACCACGCTGCCTCAAACAAAAGATGCCTAATAGAGCCAATCATAAAGAAGAGGTGGAGAGAGAGGAGGAGAACAAGTGGGAGAAAGGGGTGGGGGGGGGAAGGCAATAGAAACATGATAGCCTCTAGAGGTGTCGGGGGGAGAGGGGATGGAAAAGGGGACGCGGGGAGATAATGAACGAAGAACATAAACACCTGCAGGGAGAAAATGTGAAACTGGTGAATGGGACAAGACCAATATGTTGGCAGAGAAGAAAATAGGGTGGTGGTAGGGAGGGGTAGCATAGAGAAAGAAAGTAGAGTTTAAAAAAGGCCAGTGGAAAAATAAAGAAGTTACAGAAAGCTGAAGACATTGTTAATTCCAATGGACTTCAGATAAGTTATTTGTGTTTGTATTCGTTGTGTATATATCCTCGAATAAGGTCACACTGAAATATCGGATGTTGTATGTTTTTCATTTATACATTCTCATACTTTCTTTTCGTTTTTTTCTCACCTCCCTCATTTTGTAAAACTGCACCATACACCTCTGTCTACCATGTTAAAAATAGTGCAGGTTTTGTTTTTTATATTTTTGTTAAGTTAAGATACAAAATTACTTTTACATATTTTGTTTTATCATGCCAAGATAAAATTTCTCCAGGCACTGATGAGAGAGATATGGTTGTCATGAGAAGTGTCATTCAGGCCACCTTGTCAAATGGTGATAAACTACAACATACTTTTGACCTGGTGGAGATGGGTCAGACCAAGGGTTATTCAGCTATGGCGAGAACAGTGGGGCTAACAGTGGCCATATGTGCAAGTCTTGTAGTGGAAGGTCTGTGCTTAGAAATTTATTGCATGTAGTGTTAATGGAAGATCTATAGAAGGAGAGGTGGCGAGACCTTATTATAAAGAGCAAGAGAATGGGCTGTACTAGAAACAAATGAAATTTAGTGCTCGTGTAATTTAATATGACCAAATAAGGATAACTTTCTTTTTTCTGATGAAACCAGTTTTCTTCTACATCCAATTCTTTACAGTGCTTTGTTGCCCCTTTTGTCTTTCCAAGATATTCTATAAGGAGCAGTCTTCTTCAAACTTATGTTTTGTCTCTGGCGTGACCTGGACGCAGAGAGTTAAGCACTCTTTCCCTGCCACTTCAAAATAACACTCCCTTGACAAGACTCTCTGACAACGTGTGTTCACCAGTCACATTTACCATTTGTTAATGGATTTCTGCTGGGGAACTTCCTTCAGCTGTCAAAAAACAAATAACTCCACGCTGTTCTTCCTTCAGTGCAAACATGTTGGTAGGCAAGGTGGGTGTATTTCATCCTGCATGACATCTGTTAGTGTGACCTTGAACTCTGCATCAGATTACTAATAGGAACTCCACATCCAGTCCAACTGACCTTCACACAGACACTATCTACCACAAAGGCAGTGTCTCCCCCTTACACATATCACAAGATTTAGTGGCCTTGGCTTGTTTTCAATGACTGCACCTTATATCTAATTTAGAATAGTCATGATCCTTTTTTCTGTTGCTTGAGTCAATGACCATGATTTTCACCAGTAATTGTGCAATTGGAAAGACGCAAGATCTGAGAAAGTGTATTCTAAATACAGTATGTGCTAGTACTGTATCGTATGTTTTTCATTTGCATAATCTTTTTTTCTTGTGTGGTTAATAATCTAAATGCATATACCTCACATGAGGCAGTAAAGATTGGGGACGATAATATTCAGATATAAGTTTATATTTGTACATGAAATAAGGAAGAACTTTCTACTTTTCCTTTTCATGATACTTAATGTTATCATCCTCATCTCTACAACATTTTGTGAATTCTGTTTTTTAATTTGCCCATAAAATTTTGATCTATAATGTTTTAATATATCTTTTCTTTGGTATTTCAATTTATTTCCAGGCATGGTAACGAGAAAAGGAGCTATCTTGCCTATAACAAAGGACATATACAAACCTGCACTGAAATTATTGGCTCTTCAAGGAATTCAGATAAAGTCTACAGTTGCTAAGTTAGATTAAAAATGGATATTAAATTGTTCTCCTAAATAACTTTTATATATTCTTGTTTATACTACTGTATTCTTGATTTTTTTCCCCCGTAACTGCACTTAAATTTTCAGTTACTGTCTTCAGATTTTTTTTGTTATCTAATTAATTCTTTTCATTTTTTTTTCAGACTCATTTTTCTGTTACCTCTGTTTGATACTTTTATTTTACATGTTTCTCTACTTGTTCAACTATTGTGTTTGTCATTGCTTTTCCTTTCTTTGATCTGTTTTTTTGCTTTTTCTCTTTCAAATATTTCTTTCTCTGCTGGTGGTATTCATTCTCCTACTTTATTTTTGTTATTGTCTTATGAAGGCACAGGTTGAAATATTATATTTATGTCATATGTTCAAATAAAGCTTGTGTGAAATCCTTAATGTCAGACAATTTTACAATTTTATCACATAGATGGGAAGTCTAAGACATATTCATGCTGTGTTTTTTGCAGGTGCTCCTTGTGTTTTCTCAGAAGTACAAGGCACAAAAAATGAAGGTCTTTCTTATTTTGTTTATTATATCATAGTCTAAGATACATTAATGTTACATATATACAGTACATATAATTCAGATTATATTTGTTTTCATATCTCTCACAGACTTTCATTCTTTCTAAATACATTTTAAAATGAATCAGTTTGAGGAAATATCTATGAAATAACAAAATATACTGGAGGCCATAATTTTGAGAATCAGAAGTAATATGCTTTAACATCATGGCTATTTTTGGTAAGATGAACTTTTAAAGGACAGAAAAATTTCAGTGGAAAACTATCCGTTTATATATATATGTGTGTGTGCTTTTAACTTCAATATGAGAAGTCTTAAAGTCTAAATAAGTCATCAGTACTTAAAAAGTGGAATGAGTGAGTGTGAAAATGGGCAAGTTCTTACACTCTCTCTCCTCTTGTTTCCATATTTGCCATTCACTGAACACATAATCCAACAAGAATTTATTACATTAAAAAGTATAAAGAATGTCAAACCTATGGGCAACATATGACCATCCCTTTAGGTTCACAACCTAACAGTCTGACAACCAGCAGCTTGAAAACCATTAAAATGCACATGTTGAAATTACTGTACAAATGTTCAAAATCAAATTTTGTACAATATAAATAATGAATCACAAGTTTTTTTAACAACATTTTTTGTTAAACCCAATATATCATTGCCTCTCTCACTATCTTCATATGTTGTCTCGCGTTATCCAACTAAGGAGAGTTATGCTGTGATCCCTATATAACTCTGAAGCAGTAACTTAATAATCCCTCTCTCAGAGGTGCTGAAGAAAGGAATTCAGAGTCAGCATATTTGTATGTTGTCTCTAACAGTGCAACTGCTTGTAAAAACAATTAAATTCTATCAAAAGTTACACTGCACATCTAACATGTGGAAAATATAAAGACTTAATGAAATGCTGTATGTATCTTCAAATTTAGCCTCCATCTATAAGATTTAATGCTTGTGATATTTCCTTCAGTGTAAGGCTTTTCATTCAAGCTGTGGGCCTTCATTGCAACTGTTTTCTCATCCTCAAAACTGGAGTTTCATTTAAAGTGAAACGGTGCAGAACTGCACACTGTCATTGGTTATGAGAACACATACTACCCATAAGGAAAATAATAAAAATAAATAAGTACAAAAAACATCTGCAAATCCACTAGATAACAACTGGCAACAGTAAAAAAAAATAATGTAAAAAAGAGGGGCTTTAAAGCCTGTCTCTCTGTACATTTATAATAACTGCAGATGCCATTCTTTTTTTTTTTAATTCACTGAATTTAAATAATCATAAATTAAGAACAAAAGTATTAATGTGACCCACTATGACATATGAAGATACTAAATAAATAAATAAAATAACAGCAGTTTATTTATTACCAGATTCGCAGCATCTTAAATAATTATCTATTGTGATGTGAGTAATTTCTTTCTCAAATGATGCAATTACAAAATAATACAATACTTAATTTGCACTTAGCATACTTGCTTATTATTTATATTTGTATAAAGCATAATGGGTATTTATATATATTCTGTCATCCACAAGGTCTGGGAAGACCTGGTGAATGACCAAATCATATGGAGAGTAACACTGATTTAGTCCACAGTATCATCTGATGAGGAAATGATTGCCAAATCTGAAGACAAAATATGCAAACTCAAGGAGATCGAACCTTGAACCACAAACATTGCTTGCTGTAATTGTGGCAAATTATGCAAATCCAATATTAGTAGAACTAGCCATGAGAGAAACTGCCCAGTAAAGTGACTGCAAAAACTCACAACAGCTGATATCTACCTGCTTCAAATCATCTTGTGCCCTCTTTCAATGGAAGACTGGCTGAAATGGTCCTCCAGCCTACTTCAAAACCATCTTACAAAGATGACTTGCTAATAATTATTCATTGTTCAGGAATGGCTTCACTGCAGTCAGGAGATTCACATATCTGCTCATCTGCCTGTTCCAACACCTCAGAACAGGTGTCACAGTCAGCATAGACACTCCAAGCACCTGTGCCAATTTCCATACATTTTTCTCAGAATTTTTCACAGGCACTGGAAGTCTAGCTTGTTCTTTTTTTCAATTTTCAAATGCCAAGGGATTTTTAACATGTGCGACAGTGCACACTGATCTTTGGTCTCACTATTTAGAGACTATGGGAACTTTACTGTTGGAAGATTCATGAGAAATCCTTGCCATTTTTGGTGAGATTCAAACCTGTGACCTCCAACACCTTGGGTAAATGTCTAACTCTGAGACCACACAGCCCTTATGAAGATGAAAAGTGCCATATTTATGTAATCAGACCTTCACATGACAAACAGGGGCTAGGATAAGTTTTTCAGAACCCTCTACTCTTTAACCCAAAAAGAGTAACACAATGCAGAGGCAATGACATTTTACCATGGGGACCACAGAGTCTGCCCTTGGATATGTAATGAAATACATTAATAATCACATTATAAGTAATATATACAATTATTTTATGTATAAATATATACAAATGAATGGAAGTTAGGTTAGTAATGTCCAAGTATGTCAAAGAGTTCACACAGATAAATGACTGGCTAAGCTCAATCATATTTGTGGAAAAACTGTTGGCTTCATCTGACAGGTTGCAGAACAGGCAGTAGGATTTCATGAGAAACTACATGCAGGGCCAGTATCATGCTATTTAATGCCATAGGAGTGGCTAGCTGCTTACATTTCCTCTTCATCTTTAATTTTTAAATGAAAATTTCACTTGCATTTACATTTTATCTTATATCTTATATCCTTCCTATGCCGTTAAATGTAACATAGGGCTCGCAAGGTAGTTTGCCAATTTTTTCTGTTGTGTTCCACTTGATAGCTTGTTTTGGGATTCTTTGATCGTTTCTTCTCACCACATGACATATGTCCATCTCCTTTTCCTGATCACCCATGAGAATTGTTGTTGTTCAGTCATCTGTCTTATCTCTGCATTGTTCTTGAATTCGTTCCACTTGATGCTGAGCATTTTCCTTAGGCATTTGTTTTCAAAAGAGTCTAATTTCTTGTCTATTTCCTTAGTTGTTTTCCAGCTTTCGCATGCATAAATGAGGGTGGATATTACATTTGAATTGAATAGTCTTAGCTTGGTTTTTGTGCTTATAACCTATGAATGCCATATGTTCTCAAGATTCTTGAAGATTAATGCTGCTTTTGCAATTCTAATTTCCTTTCTGGTGTCACCATCCTGGTCTATGTAGCTGCCAAGGTATGCAAATTGATTGACTTCATCAATATCTGTCCCTTCTACGTGTATTTTTCCATTTTGATTAATGGGAAGTGTCATTATTTTTGTTTTGTCCTTGTTGATTTCAAGTCCTATTTTGCTAGCCAATGTTTTTTTCTTGCATGGAATTCACATTGTTACTGATAAGTTATGTCATCAGCAAAATCAAGATCTTCTAGTTGGGTTCCATGTACCCAATCAATACCTGTGTTACCTGTGCAGCATTTTTTTCATTATGAAGTCTATGGCAGTTCCAAAAAGCAAAGGAGACAGTATACATCCTTGTTTCATGCCTGTTTCAATCTGGAACCATTTGCTCATCCCTTCTTCTGTTTTGACTGCACAAAACACATCCATTGTAGAGGTCCTTAATGATGTTGACAATTTTAGATGGTATTCCATATAGACTTAAAATTCTCCACAATGAACCTCTGTGTATGCTATCAAATGCCTTTTAAAGTCTATGAAGTTCACTATTAATGGTTTCTGCTTTTCAATATGTTCTTCAAGTATTATTCTTAGAGTAAAGATCCGGTCGAAACAGCTTCTCCATTTTTAAAATCCTGCTTATTCTCTCATTGTGGTATCCACTATATCTTTAAGTCTATTCAAAATGACCTTGCAAAATACTTTTGACACAACTGATACTAAGGTTACTCCTCTCCAACTGTTACAGTCACTAAGGTTGCCTTATTTTGGTATTTTACCAATGATTCCTTTTTTCCATTTAGAAGAGACCTTTTCTTCTTTCCAAATCTTATTAAACATTCTCTGTAGTTGTTTCATGTTGTCACTATTGATAGCCTTTAACATTTTGGGTGTTATTTCATCTTCACCTGCAGCTTTGTTGTTAGCAATTAAATTCACTGCTGTTTCAATTTCATGCAATGTAATTTCATCTAGGCTGACATTTAGTTGTGGGGTTGGTAAGTCGGTTTCAAGGTTTATCAATTCTTTTGGGTGTGGTCAATTAAGTATTTCTTGGAAGTGTTCAGCCCATCTTTGCTTTTGGTCTTTACTTGATGTTAATAGGGTTCCAGTTTTGCAAAGGACTGGTCCTTCTTTAGGTGTAACAGTACCTGTTAGTCTTTTTTGTATGTTATATAAAGTTTTGCTGTCTCCTGTTTTTGCTGCTTTTTCTGCCTCTTTTGCCATATTGTCTATGTATTCTCTTTTATCCCGTCTAGCTGAACTTTTTACTTTTTTGTCTATTTTTTTTATGTTGCTTTCGCCAGATCTTTTCCAAGATCTGTCTTTACATTCAATATGTCTAATTTGGCTGCTCGTCTTTCATGTATGTACTTCCAAAAATGTTTTCTGATATCCATGCTTTTCTGTTTGGTTTTTTCAGTCCAGCGTTTGCTTTTGCTGCTGTGATTATGGCTGTGCTGTAAGAATTCCATAATTCATCTATACCTATCTCCTCCACTTCACTGAGTGTTGTGGAATGATTGGCAAGTTCCTGATTGAAATTACTGTTAGTATTCTCTTCTTGTAGGCTGTGAAAATTTCACTTGCATTTACATTTTATACATGAGTGAAAAAAAATGGACTAAATCTGTACTCCTAGAAGATCTTTTTATTCTTGGGTCTGTTCTTTAGGTGGCTGCCTAGACAGGCTACTGGCTGTGCTGGTCCTGGGTTCATGTTTTGGCTGAAGCAACAGTGGAAAAATAAGAAAAACCTAAAGCACAGAGACAATAAGAGTTGCAACATAGAACAAATCAAATGACTGAGACATGAATATGATGAAGTCAACACAGTACTATGTCACATAAATTAATCCGTAAAAAAAATACAGTGTTATCAAACAAATAAAAATGAATCAAGCAACAGCTGTAAGAAATCTCGAGGAGGCAAAAGTGCACAGATATATATATATATATATATATATATATATATACACACACACACACACAGATCAGCATACATTTTTAATATTAAATACTGGTTCTAAGGACTGTTATAGCCGGAGGTGGGGTGGAGGATACGCTCTCCACTCCATTTAAATGTCTCCAAGGCATGTGTCTCAAACAGCCTCTGACAGTCAAGTCCAGCTCCTGGCCTTCTCGTGGTGGAACTGTTCAAACTGATAGGAGAAGGGGTGAAGGCGAATATCTGGCGCCTGAAAACCAGACGCTTCGGGTAGATGAAAGTCTTGTTTGGTAGCTCATCTTTTAGAAGGAAAACTCTGATTTAAAACCCGCTGTTGGCGAGATTCTTCAGCTGCATTCATGGAGTGGGGCTCCTCCTGGCCAGTGAAGAAAGGTGCAAATGGGGTTGCCACGCGGCGCCACCATGGAAAAGGTGAAAGAAAGGATTAAGTGAAGTAATCAGTAGTCTCGAGGTCAGGGCTGCTCAAACCATGGCAGACCTCTGCTCTGGAGGTCAGCCACGTGCACCCATATGGGGCGGATTGCCTGAACTGGCTTAACCCAGGGATTAAACTAAGACACTGCTGGTGAGATTCTTCGTCTGCCGCTAGTGAGGTGAACCCCCCCCAGCCAATGAAGAAAATGCGATTAGGGTTGCCGAGTGGTGCCGCTGTGAAAAGGTGATGCAGAGGATAAAGTGAAGGTTAATCGGTATGTCTAGTAGTCTCCCAGCGAGAGCTACTCATACCACGGCACCTCTGCTCTAGAGGCTGGCCACGTCCAATATACACCAATACTGGTGAAATATACTTAAACCAGCTTAACTCAGGGGTGAAACTTGATGACCACTCATGTCATGGTACCTGCGCTCTAGAGGCCAAACACGTCATAAATGCACCCATATTGGAATAATACACCTAAACTGGCTTAACCCAGGGGTGAAACCTACTAGTGGCAAGGATTCATCCTCCTGGACAAAAGCTCCGTCCTGGTCACTAGGAAAGGTAGCGGCCACGACCACAAAATGTTGAAGTAGGAGACACTGGACCAGTGCAGTCTAGATAGGCAACCACCTCTCACCTGACAGGGATATATACGTATCCTAATCATGCTGAGGTTTTCCAGTGAGAAAGTCCAACCCTGGACTGGATGGGCAACCACCTCCCACCCAGTGGGGACATATGGATATCTAAAACACGTCGAGGTTTTCCGGTGAGAAAGTCCAACTCCGGGCTGGATGGGCTGCCACCTCTCACCTGGCGGGGATATACCGATATCCAAAACACATCGAAGTTTTCTGGTGAGAAAGTCCAACTCTAGATTAAACTGGTGCAATTAAAACCACAGTGTCAAGCAATCCCGCTTCTGCAATCCACTGAGAATACAGGCCCAAGCCTTGCAATACTCTGAACCTCATGTGGTCCTCTCGGGGATCTCTTGTGGCCCTCTCAGGGACCAATTTCAGTGGGATCATGGGGCGATCTTGGTGGTAGAAGCGAATGAAGAAGAAGAAGAATATTAAATACAAAAATTTATGGAAAATACTGAAATTGAAAGAAAATACGAAGACGTCATGAAATGCTGTATGTATCTTCATGTGAATATACACCTGCAATAAAGAGACAAATCTCAATGCAGACTCAGAAAGGAAAATTTCAAGCAGAATCAGGCAGGAAAATCTTGGTCATATTATCTAATCGATAAACTTTTGGAGAAAAATGGGAAAAGGGTAGGAGAAGTTCTAATGAAACTCCACAAGTCAATCTAATTCTGCTGTTTTATTATGCTGTAAGAAAAAAACATATTAATATCATACATGAAGTATATTGCCTTCAAACTGAGTTAAACTTGTCTCTCTTTGGTAACAATGGGGCTCGTCTGAGTCTGTTCCAAAAGTGTCAAACACTAGGTTTTGATTTCCGTTATCCTTTGCCTCCTTCTGTCTAATCACTACAGCATCACTCACTGCCATGCTGGGGCAGTAGTTGAAGAAGTTGTAAGGCCGTAGAAAGACTTTAGCTTGATGGACTGTAGTGCTAACACTGGGCATATCCTCTGCATGTGGGACATGGTAAAAGCCAGAGGTGAGCCAAACAACAAGATCAGTGTCCACAATGGAATCATTATCCTCAAGATAGCGGGTGAAGTCAAGCACTGGATCGAAGGGATCTCCCTGAGCGTAAATTGAGGAGCTGCTGTCTTCTACATCTTTGTACTTCGTCACAGCCAACTATGATGAGAAAAAAAAATTAAACTAGAAACTAAAAATGAAAAATAGGGTAACTACATACCTGAGTCATGATAAAGAATGAATAAAGATCTATTTAAAACATAGATTTAAGCACAAAGAGCAAAGCTAAATCTCCAACCAAGTAAAATGAATTCAGTATACTAGATGAAAACAGAAACATATCAATGCATTTCACATTGTGCACTCTGGTATTTGTATGAAAGATGTAGGATATTAAACATAAGAATGATGAGATCGCTGCTTAGCTCAGTTTACAGTGCAGCTTTGTGGCTGTTTGCTCATACAAGTAAATGAAGCTGCAGCATATATGCTGGATGATGTCAAGGTTTGCAGTAATAACTATGCTTTATAGTATTAGTGAACAAGCTGACTTGGGCTGCACTAAACCATTTTTTAAAACTACAGGGTGTTCCATAAGTGACTATGCACTAACCCAGTATCGATTCCAGTATCATAGTGATATCTTAATGTCTGCGGTATCTAGCCACATCTATATGCTATGGCTGGAGTCACCAATTAAGCATGCTGATTAAAAAATGTTATGTGTTATAAGCTAATCAGAAACGTACCTTATAACAAATGTTGAAAGTGATGTCCTTGTGCGTCTATGCAAACTTGAACACGTTTAATTTATTTCGCAAACGCTTTTCTTAGTTCTGCTGGTGAAATGTTTCTCATGTGTGGGCAATTTTGATAAACTTCAGATTGTGTATTTTGTGCATTAACATAGCCTGAGAGGTGAAATCAAGCCTCATCTGTAAAAAAGGTGATGTCAAGAATATTAGCAGCTTTAATTTGAATGAAATTTGTAAACCACTCACAGCAATAGAGTCGTTTTTCATGATTCACTGGCAGCAGTTGTTGACCGGTGTTACTTTATATGGGAAAAGTTTCAAATTTTCTCTGACCGCTTTATGTGCTGTTGCAAGTCCGATACCTTCCTGCTGTATCAACTATTGCAAAGCCTTTGATGGACTCCGAAGCATAGAGTCAGAAATGTCCAATAACTTCTCCTTGATAAGTTGAAATGGTCTCCCACTATGGTATCCATCTGACACTGAGCTTTTTTCATGAAATTTCTCTATAAGTTTATAAACTGCATTGCGATGAGGTATGGGTGTTCCTGGGAATTTTTCAACAAACTGCCTCTGCATTAAATCAGTGTATGTACTGCCTTCTTGAAATATGTGCTCAACAACCAAAATATGCTCCTCTAGTGAAAGAACCATAGTGAATAAACTGATTTAAACAATTTGGCCGTCGTGTGCTTCGACAACTGCTTTGCTGCTAACAACTGAATACACAAAGACAGACTGAATACAATGAATGTTACACAACAGCAGGCTTCAACCCACTAACGTACACAGGTAGTTGTGGCTAGATACCGCAGTCATTAAGATATCATTACAATACCAGAATCGATACTGGGTTAGTGCACAGTAATTTTCCAAAATGCACTGTACAAATAAAGCTAAAAAACTAAGTACAAAATAGTCAAAAGTAATATTTCAAGTGCCCTATTATATGAGAGTGAACGTGAAAAAAAAATAACGACAATTGCATGCACACTTGACACCTTCCAAACCAAGCATCTACTAAAGATCAAAAGAGTGTTCTGGCTAAATGACATCTTGTTAAAAGGAACAAACATAACACCACTGTTGACAATGACTGAATGGAGGAGATGGTCATGGATTGGCCACATTATGAAAATGACAAATAAATCCTTACACTTAACAGCTCTGAAGCTGGCTCCACAGGGAACAAGAAACATGGGACAAACCAAAGAAACATGGAGATGAAAGAGACATGGAGACGGATGTACAACAGAGCTGGCAAACAGGAATGATGTGGAAAATGGCAAAGAAGATAACAAAGGACCAATAAAAATGGAAATTTCTTGTTATAAGCTGCTTTATGTTTCTGGAAACTGAAGGGACAAAAAAGAGAGGTGAGCTGATGCCACTGCTGTCACTGGAAGCAGCTTTACAAGTGAAGTAATAAGACAGCCACTGGGAAGAAACACACACACTGGAAAAGGGCCCAACAAGTGAAATAGTGAGAAAGCCACAGGAAAAGGGGCCAACAAGTGAAATAGTGAGAAAGTCACAGGAAAAGGGGCCAACATGTGAAATAGTGAGAAAGCCACAGGAAAAGGGGCCAACAAGTGAAATAGTGAGACAGTCACAGGAAAAGGGGCCAACAAGTGAAATAGTGAGACAGCCACAGGAAAAGGGGCCAACAAGTGAAATAGTGAGACAGCCACAGGAAAAGGGGCCAACAAGTGAAATAGTGAGACAGTCACAGGAAAAGGGGCCAACAAGTGAAATAGTGAGAAAGCCACAGGAAAAGGGGCCAACAAGTGAAATAGTGAGACAGCCACAGGAAAAGGGCCCAACAAGTGAAATAATGAGTGTTTTGAATATTTAAGGGTTTCTAAAAATTAGATTATCTTATGTCATTGCTACTGAGCGCTTCACATAAATATACAGATTTTAAAAGTTGTTCTCTGCAATAAGATATGAAATAACCACACAGTTTCACATATAATCACTTTTCCCCCTTCCATCCTCTTTTCAAGTGAATGTTAAGAGTCCCTGAAGTCATAATGCATTTGTTCACCTATACACATCATATGTATGTAGCATACTGAGGAGGGTTGGGCAAATGCCCTGGGGACCAAAGCTGAGTGCTCTTTTTTTATTTTAAAATTAGCCTTGTTATTTCCTTTCAGAATTGATAAAAATAAATGTCTGCATGAAGAAACAGAACATGTAGTTTTTTTAGTTCTTCAGGAGGACAGGGGGTTGGTGAAATGTGTGTGGCTTGCCCCCAGGTTCTGATAACCACTGATACATCACCATATGCTGTGTGTTCCACAGGCATTTATTAATCCAGCTACAAAAATTTCATTTTCCTCAACCAGAACAGAAGATTTTAAGATCTCATGACCTACTGCTTGGGTAAATGCTCAGAACTATAATACAATAATGAAATATTATTCTTCTTTACCCTAACATACCACTTGAAATCAAGAGACAACTACTAATTCATAGCACATTTATACCAGTGTTGTGCTACCTGTGCCAGACATGGACAATGACCAAGAAACAGCAAAGTAAAATATCTGTATTTCAAATGAGATACCTAAGAAAAGCAGCAAATGTCAGCAGGAAGGATACACTAAGAAATGATGACATAAGACAACTGGCAGGAACTACACCATGCCTAAAATACATAGAGAAACAAAAAAATTAAATGGTCTGGCCATTTAATGAGAATGGCGCATATATAGCCAGCTGTGAGGGCCTTCAGTCTAAGAACTACAGGACACGGATCAAGAGGGAAAAGACAACACTCATGAATTATGGCATGAACATCACTAAGGCCACTCATATGGCCCAAAAATACCAACTCCATTTTCTCTCAACACCTCACGGTACAAGAGGAAGGATAAGATAAAGTAAGTAAAGTAGTGGAATACAACTCAAACCTTCTAATTTATATGTCTGGTAGAAAAAGTGTTGATACACCTCTAAAATCACTGCAGTGAATAAAAAAATTAGGCAAGTCTTTGTGTATAAATGAAAATTAGGTAAGCATCTTACTTTATGTAAAGAAAATATCAGTAATTCTGTTTTAAAATTTGAAACATTTTAGACTGTTAAATAAGTGCTTTTTATCAGACTGTCAAGATACTGATAATATCATTAAAACAGCAAATAGGAAGGTCATGGAGAATAAGCAAAATGCTCAGGGAGAAAAGTTGTCAATTATGATGAATAGTATGATGCGGTTTACATTTATAAACTATAAAAATTCAAATTAATTTCATTACAAACACAAGAAAATTGTATTATTACCTGATACTTGGCCCAGCCTGCTGCATTGGCTACTGCTGACTGTCCCAGTAAGAATTTGCTCTTTGCTTCATTAATAATCCGGTACCCTCTGTGAGCACTGTATTTGTTCTCTGCTTTCATGTTGTAAATGATGTCCTGTGTCGGTTTATCAAAGTCATAGGGCACAATAACTTCATATTCATTCTCCTTCAGGACATGGTCAAACTTGAGCTGAGTTTTATTAACTGCACCTTGATACCAAAAACTAGATTCTGACTCAGTTGTAATATTCAGGGTCTGAAATCTGTTGGTGGGTTTTTCAATGTCAAAGTCAATTTTCCAGTGAAAAAGATGCTGGTGGAGGTTTCCTCTTATATTGTCGTGGACACGGTTACCATAGGGACCCTGACCAGCAAGGTCAAAAGATGCTTGAATGTAACCAGTTAATGAGATCTTAAGCTCTATTGTTCCATCTAAGTGAAACATATAGTCTATGATATAATCACTACTCCACAAGCTGATGATTGTTCTAACCACAAGGTTACTGGCTACAAGACCTCCATATGAGTGAAATCTGCCATTACGTCCATGGGAGTAATGTCTTCTTAATGGCATGCTTGAGGTCTGTTCAAATATACATATGGAATTTTTATAATGCCTGGGATTTCCTGAGTTGGCAAAATGATAAGAGTCTCTGAAGGTGGCTGTTGCTGGACAGTCGACGCCTGGCACAAGCTCATAGGAAGATGCTCCAAGGAGCCATGAGACTCCATACAATCCTAGCCAAGCAGTCTCTGGACTGTACCCTGAATAAAATGCTGTAATGTCCTGCAGAGAAATTTCATAGGCTATCTTCTCCCCCTGAAAATAAACATCCATGATCTGAAGTCCTGTGGCAGTGTGCATGTGAAAATTGAAACTCCAACCAAAATACTGTACAAATTGGTCATCAATGGAGTATCGATGACCATCAGGTTCTACAAGACGAGGTCCACGAAGTGGAGTGTCAAATGACTGGTGGCCTCGCTTATTAAATGTTGAAAACTTTGCATCTACAGCATCCATGAAATGTTGTATCTTCCTCAGAGTTCCATCAGCATATCGCTGAATCAGATCTTGGAGATTGTAAAAAAGTTGTCCATTGTAGATCACTCTTGTCACAGTCCAGTCAGTGGAATCAGGACTCTTATGGTCTATCTGTATGGCAAAACCTAGAGGATGAAGATGGAACCCTTCTATTTCCCTATGGGCCCAGAACCATGTTTTACGTTCTCCACTTTCAGTTCCCCGTGGAGCAAAGTCTTGAAACAAAATACAATCCAAATTAGGTGTGCAATTATGGTAAGACAAACCATAACTTTCTAAAAACAGAGAATGGAGCTGTTCTGTTACAATCAAAAGGAAGTTTTTTAACTGTTTTCTCTCAACTGCATCTACTGGACGACTTGAGAATGGAAGTGGAACTCTCCGATATGCAGGATTTGTTACTGCTCTATAAAATTTTGGAGTTGGTAACTGTCCAACCACATATTCCTCAATTCTTGGAGGCTCACTGTTCCCCCTGTACACAATCACTTTGGCTGCTCTCTGTGGCTTTCTGTCAACACCTTCTTGAAATTTAAGCACAGCTGCTTTGAGAGGCACTTGAAGAGTCATCATGAATATGTAGCTAGAGTTGACAGTGGCATTTTCATATGGAACAAGGTTTAGACGTTTCTGGGAAAGCAAGTAATCTCTTACTGCAGTCATTTCCAGTGGTGTTAGATCGTTGAATAAACCTGGGTTGTTTATGTTCTTTTCACTGCTGTCTAGACCACTTGAGCAATAAGGCGGAGCAATTTTTATGATTATGACAACCACCAATGCAAGAGTGAGCATCACGGTCAAAATACCCGTAATAATAACAAAGATACGGAGAGCAAGCCAAGTTGTTCTCGGAACAACTACAGCAGATGGACGTCGTAACTGACGTGAAGGCATAACTATAGTTTTCTGTTCCATCTTTGCTCTAAGCCAGGCAGATATGTGAAGGGAAAAGGAAAAAAGTGATCATGATATTAACAGAGTAAGGAATAAACAATTATATGAATGTCAGAAAGAAAATATTAATTTTCCATCATAACTGTGCCTCTAGATAACATTACTTGTTCTTTTGATATTTATGCAGCATGTCACATTATCTAGAGATATTAACAAGAAACTAACACTTAATCTGTTTCTTTTTTTCTTTTTTTAACTGCTATTGTCTCAAAATAACAATACATTCTGTTCATATCTAATTAGTTTTCTACTATAGCTTCATGTTTCTAATCTACTTATTTCAAATGAGTAATTGTTTATGCAGATTTTGACTCATTTAATGCTTTTGTTTTTCTTAATATCTGTTATAGGTATGCAAAATTATACATTATACTGTTCAAGTTTATACATTTACTAATACTCGTCAGTACCCAAACAGTTTCCAAAATAATGAAAACTATTCTTGCAACTCATATTTGAAATCATTATTCACAAAAACTCACATTTCATGCAGTCATCATCTTCCAATCTTATGCTTTAAGTCTTTAGTTTTTTCACTTTCTTAGGCATCATATAATGTCATTAAATTACACAAGAATTTTTTAAACTCTGAGAAAACTGTCTTTCAAAAGAACCACAAAACTAGTCTCCCATTTAGAAAAAAGATACTAAAAAGGCCACAGAGCTTTGACATATATCATCATCATCATCATGTGCCGTGCCGACTGGCGTTGGCTATTATGCTTCTCCAGAGTATCCGATCCTTCATGCAGGCCATCAGTTCAGTTGGTGATCTCCTCTCACACCATCCCGTCAGACTGTCCAGTATCATTTCTCTTGGTCTTCCTCTTGATCTTCTTCTTTCTATTTTTCCTGTTGTTATAATATTTTCAATGCCCCCTCTTCTCATTGCATGTCCTATGAAAGTACATTGTCTCTCTCTTATCTTTTTGACAAGGTTTTTTGTCTCTCCAGCTCTTCTCATACATTCTTCATTAGTTATTTTTGCTGTCCAGGGGATTCGCAACATTCTTCTAATAAACCACATTTCTGCTGCTACCAATGATTTTTGTGCAGACTTGCCTATTGTCCATGATTCACTTCCATATAACAAGATAGGTTCAATACAGCATTTTAGGACTTGTTTTCTAACATTCATTGATAAAGATGTGTTGACATATATAATTCATTCATTTAACTTTCTGAGCCATTGAAGCTCACTGCTGCAGAAAAGACTTGACTCTATTCCCTCTCATCTTAGTCTTTTCCTACCAAGAGTCCACTTCGAGGGCTTATAGGCCTTCCTCTAGGCTGTCACGCCACCGTTGTCTAGGCCTGTGTCTTGGTCTGTCTCTGTATAAGCCTTTTTTTTTTGTCTGTCTATTCTTTTGACAGACAAGAAAGCCTTCACATATATAAACTTTACCCCCAAAAATCAGTACCAACTGAATAAAGTTATTGACCTAGAAGATACATGTAGATCAGATATTTCCTGCTTGCTTCTTACTGCTGTCCATATCTCTTATGACACACCCAGATTCTGATTCAATACTTGCAAAACTTCTGCGTTTGGCTCCACGTCTTTAAAAAATTCTTATTTCATTGACATTTTCTTTCGTTTGTTTCCTTATTGCTCATGTTAATACTTTATAAGTGTTTAGGGAAATTTGCATTTGATTATTGCTAGCTGTAATTGTATTATTTTCTTTGTGATTTATCTCTGATCTGTCTCATTTTTGGTGAATGTTCTCTAAAACATGGACATTTTTTTTTTTTAGTCATCAGTTATCGTGTGTCCAAGATATGCGAAATTATGTAAATGTTACAGTACTGTCATTTATTATTATTTTAAAAAATATTTACTGATTGTTTTGTCTTGTTTTGTTCACATCTGCGGCTTCTTTTTACACGTATTTTGGCAGTTCATTTTTTCAGCTCCTTTACCATGAGTTTGTGTGCGTGCGTGCGTGCGTGTGTGTGTGTGCGCGAGCGCGCGTAGGTGATCGGTAAATTTAATGAAAGGAGTGTGGATATATGGCACCCGTGTATAGGCGATAAGAGAAAGATAATAGCTAAATGTCTTGATTTTTAATATTGATGAAAACTGCATTGTTCGGAAATGACGGTTGATATCTATACTACGTGCTGGTTCTTTGTACAGACAATAGATTAAGCTGAAACTTATCTTCTTCGCTACAATCCAGACAGGCACAGATGAATGGATGTATAGGGGGGGGGGGGGGGGGAGAGCAAACGGACTGACGGACAGGGATTCATTTCTACCAAACGTTGCTGCGGAGATGACACACGATGCCAACGTATAGTGATTAGCATACACAACGTACCACGAGAACACACATACACACAAGACAGAAGTTGTGAAACGTTGGGATAACACTTACCCTGTGGCTGTATCTAGACCACGATCACGCTTCACACTGTGCTAACATTTCACGTGACTGCAGAACCGTAGACATCAACCTGACTTTCGTGTGCAAAAAATGAAAAAAAAATAATGAATGAACATCAAGCTTATATAGTGAGCTTGCTTTCTCTCTTTCTGTTCTGAAGTACTCTCTCTCTCTCTCTCCCTCTCCTCTCTCTCTCTCTCTCCTCTCCTCTCTCTCTCTCTCTCTCAGACACATTCATAGTTTACTCAGTGATTTAATGTTTTTCTACTGCCTACCAACAGATTGTACATACTTTTTGTATATGGCGATGATTCCTCTGTGATTTAAAACAGAAATACGTTATGCAAATGCAGTATGGCAGCCATATGTTTACGTAAATGATATACGCTTTCAGATATTTCCCTTTTCGTCGATTCGGTTTGCTGGAGACAACGATGGGAAACGAGAAAACCTACTCTGTGACAATAATGCTTGTAAAGTGGGTACCACGCCTGCACTGCATGTAGCAGTGTTGGGACCGGATAAGTTCTCTTCGGAGAAGTGAAAAGTGAAAATTAGTAGCCTGCCGATATCCAGTGTATACACAGGTCAACCCCACATCCTCCTGTTGTACAGACTGGGAAAAAAGTGGTCGAGAAGCCACTGCCTAACGGGGCTCAGACTTGCTAAGGGAAACTGTGGGAAATCCTGCCCTTACACCGCGACTGACCCAGCAAACGGCAGTTGATCTGTCTGCCACTCAAGAAAACATGAAAAGTAGACATACTGATATAAATATAAACGGAAAACGACTTTAAAACTACAGTTAGAAAAGCGGTTTCAAAAGTGTATACTATCCACAAAAAAAGGGGGGGGGGGAGGAATTAGTGGAGGGAGTGAAAAAGAGAAACATAAAAATAAGAGAAGTTGGTGACCTCAAAGCATGAGGTAAAGGTTGTGAACAAATACAGCGAAAGTACGTATTCATATATTTCGGAATTTAACATAGAAAAAAAAAGATAATGAAAAGTGAAAAGTAGTAGTGCAAGCAATAGCTTCATGATAATCGAGGGAGTGTCAGTTGAGGAAGTAGTGTATTTCACATATTTAGGAGTGTCAGCTGATGAAGTAGTGTACTTCACATATTTAGGAGTGTCAGTTGAGGAAGTAGTGTATTTCACATATTTAGGTGTCAGTTGAGGAAGTAGTGTATTTCACATATTTAGGAGTGTCAGTTGAAGAAGTAGTGTATTTCACATATTTAGGAGTGTCAGTTGAGGAAGTAGTGTATTTCACATATTTAGGCAGCATAGTGGTTAAATACGAGGGGACGGAAAAGATGTCAAAGCTAGAATAACCAAGGCCACGACAGCATTTATCCAGCTTAACAAAATATGGTCGTCTAAGAACATCAAAACAAGAACCAAACTTAGGCTTTTCATTACAAACGTAAAGACTGTCCTGCTATATGGTTCGGAGACATTGATTATGACCAAGACAGTACAACAGAAGATACAAACATTCATGAACTACTGCCTGAAGACGATTTTAAACATTAAATAACAGGACAAGATCAGGAACAAGGAGGTCAGGGAAAGGGCAGCACAAAAACCTATGAACCTACAAATCATGTCTAGGAAATGGGAATGGATTGGCCACACTCTGAGGAAACCCGACACCAGCATACCAAGACTCAAGAAAATAGAAAACGAGAAGAGAAATTATGACAGTGCTCAGAGACAAGGGATACACATGGAAGTAAGCAGAGAATAATTACAAGAACAGGGATGACTGGAGAGCCATTATCTGTGGCCTATGCTCTCAATGGGAGTGAAAGGCGATGATGACGTTGATGATATTTCGCAATGAGGGAATAAGAAAGAGTAAAGCAAGATGTCAGAATGACCATGGAACCAAGCACTGCTGGTAAAATTCTAGAAACGAAATAGATATAAGAAAGAATGATAACTGTCAAAAATAAGGAAAAAGAAGAAACGACAACTTGGGTCCAGATATATGCTTCTTGCAAAGCACTAGACTATAAGAATAATATGAAGAGCTTTTTGACAGACTCCATCACACACTAAACAACATGAACAAAGATGACAGTACCATAATTATGTGGAGACTTCCAACACATGAAGTAGAACAGAAGCAGATGTCCATCTGAGACCCATCAGTGACCCATATCGCGTTAGAAATGAAAATGGGAACAGGGCAGGCTTCTAGAACAGTGCAGCCACCATGACCTTTTCATCACAAATGTAGACAAAGAGTTCCAAATATACACTTGGTACAAATGGAATGATCTTACCTGCAGATATCAACTTAATTTTATACTGGTAAGGCACAACAAGGAAAGGTCAATCATAGATGCAACATAGGCTCATTTACTGACCATAAAACAGTGGTAGAAGTTTTCAGAACACACAATAAAAAACAATATTAGAACTCATAAGAAGAAGACACGAAAAACGATAAGCCTGATCAAACTCAGGTAAGAAAATGTGAAAGAAGAATATAAGACGGAAGTAAGAGAAATATTCATAAACTTACCCACAGAAACGATATCAGCGGAAAAGAACTACTGGGCCTTAGTCAAAACCAGCATTTTACAATGAGCAAAGGGAACAAGTGGAACTATGAAAAAGGAGGATACAGAAACGAATATAAGAAAATGGAATTATGAGGTGAAAGATGTTGTATATGAAATATATATAAAATATATGGAATGGGTAGGAAGTAAGCAATAGCAAAACTATACTGAATACCAAATTGTAAGAAGACAACAATGTTCCCTCTATGATGTGCGGTAACGCGACCGCTCACCAAAAAATCATTCGTCGCGCTAAGAAAAATAAAACTGCTACTTTTATTTTTAAATTTCCTTTTGTTACTCTGTGCTGCAATAGCGTTAAATAAAAATATGATAATTATACGAGTTTGTTTTCCAGATTTTTTTTTCTATGGGAACTTTAAATTGTACTTTGTCATTTGATATTACGACGCACATTTGCGCACAAATGTTTTTTGACAACATTTTTGTACACGAACTTAAACATTTTGCACACGAACCACAAGACCTTAAAGGAACATTGGAAGACACCATAAGAGAGTAATAAAAGAAGCAAAGATAAAACATCAGCAGGATTACGGTGAGGCATTAAACGACGATCACAAAGAGACTACGAAAATTTAATAAAAAGATCAATGCAATGAGAAAGAGAGCAGAGCACTTCGACCCGACATAGACTGTAAATGATGTTAACAATGATCCAACTTGCGAATCGGAACTTTTACTAGAGAGGTAAAGACACTATTTTTGACAAGCTACTCAATATACCATCTGAGACTTGTCAAAAACGAGACAACAACACAATTTGCCCCATACAACCTAAACCAGACATACAGTAATAATATCTGAAATCTGAAAACTCATTAGAAAGTCCCCAATGAACGAAGCTCCAGGATATGATGGAATATCAGATGAACTAATCAAATATGCCGAAGTGGCTGGATAGCCCGACTTAGCAGACTCTATAACCTCTTATGAGAAAAAATAAGAAACACTACAGTACTGAAGAAATGCCATAATTAGTCCAGTCTGGAAGAATAAGAAGTAAAACCAGTATAGAGACATCGCACTATTAAAGTCATATTGAAAAAAAATTCTGCAAGATCCTATAGGAAAGACTGGAGCTAATGAAATTCCCATGGAATCCAGGGAAAATAAAAGTTGTACAGATTTTCCTAAGACAACTAACAGAAAAATCAGTTGAACACAACCAGATACAGCACACAGCCTGGGTAAATCAAGAAAAAGCATTCGATGGAGTCGACAGATATAAAAGTATGGGAAATCTTACCAAACAATTCACAAAATCTTACCAAAAAATTTACAAAATCTTACAAAATTTACAAAATCTTACAACATTATGGCGTCTGATCGACCGTCTTAAAAGGGTACATAATGGGAAAAAAGAAAGAAAAAAGAAACCAAGGCGAAGATGGCTGCAAGACATCGTTGATAACCTGCACATGGATGCATCAGCAGCAAGACATCTTGCTTACAACCGAGAGGCCTACAGGAAAGCTGTTAGGGAGGCAAAGTTCCGCAAGGGACATGCAAGTGACTGACTGACCGATTAACCTGTGCAAAAAACCGACAGGAAAACTATAACGTACAGTTAGAACAAATGCAAAACGCTCCAAAACATTCATAATAAAATCTTGAGTAAGGCAGGGCAGTGCATTATCTCCCTTACTGTTCATATCGTACATTGACATCTAGTGTTAAAAAAATGAATAGTAAAAATTCCACCTCGACACCGCCAGACATTCAAAATCCAGAAATAGTGCGTTAAACTCACAACACATTTCAGAAAACATACCTAATATGTGGATCATGCATGAACTGTTTTTGCTGAAGAACAAGTACTTATAGCCGCATCAGAGAAAGACTTCCAACAGAACAAAGACAACTTAGCAAGGGCATGTAAAGATCACAACATGAAAATCATGTGAACCAATCATGTGGCCAAGTGAACCTTAAAAGGCATCAGTCAGTCAGTCATTTGCATGTCCCTCGCGGAACTTTGCATCCCTAACAGCTTTCCTGTAGGAATCTCGGTTGTAAACATGATGCCTTGCTGCTGATGCATCCATCTGCAGATTATCAACGAAGTCTTGCACTTCGCCTTGGTCTTCCTCTCTTTCTTTTTCCCATTATGTACCCTTCCAAGACTATCTTCTCTAAATTCTCGTGACGTTTAATATGTCCAAAATATTTAAGTTTTCGCCGTTTAATCATCTCTACTAGCCAACCTTCTTCACTATTAAGTTCCTGTAGTATGGATATATTTCTTCCTTTTGGTGTCCATGATATATGAAGGGGTCCGTCAGGGGTGCATATTGTCGCTTTACTTATTCAACTTGTATACTGAAAATATAATGAGGAATGTTAGAGAAGATGTAGACAAAGAATATTATGATGCCTTAACAATTGGAGGTTATGAAATATCAGAAATTAGATATGCTGATGACACAGTATTACTGTCCACAACACAAAAAAGAATGGAAAAACTAATTATGTCAGTCCGTACGATTAGTGAAGAGAAAAACTTCTATTTTAACGCGAATAATACTAAATTGATGACAAATGACAAAATAAATAATGTAGCTGAAATATGTATCATTGTGAAACATTGGAAGAAGTGGAGAGTTTTAAATATCTTGGATCATTACTAACTAATAATGGAGATACAATGAGGGAAATTATAAGGAGGACATCTATCGCTCTTCAGAAAGTAAAACAACTAAAGAATCTGTGGAGAGGAACAGACAGGACTACAAAAATAAGATTTTTAAGAGTATGCATCTTTACCATCTCAGCATATGCCTGTGAGACCTGGATGCTTAACAAAACAGCTGAGAAACACATAAATGCCTTTGAATGTAAATGTTACAGAAGAGTTCTTCAAATATCATGGACACAAAAAAGAACAAATATATCCATACTACAATAACTTAATATTGAAGAGGGATGGCTAGTAAAGAGGATTAAACAAAGAAAACTTAAATATTTTGTACATATTAAATGTCATGATAATCTAGAGAAGACCGTACTGGAAGGGTACATAATGGGAAAAAGAAAGAGGAGGAAGACCAAGGCGAAGATGGCTGCAAGACATCGTTGATGATCTGCCTCACATCCGAGAGGCCTACAGGAGTGCTTTTAGGGAGGCAAAGTTCCGCAAGGGACATGCAAAAGAATGAATGTATGATATTTGAAGAACTCTTCTGTAGCATTTACATTCAAAGGCATTTATGTGTTTCTCAGCTGTTTTGTTAAGCGTCCAGGTCTCACAGGCATATGCTGAGATGGTAAAGATGCATACTCTTAAAAATCTTATTTTTGTAGTTCTGTCTGTTCCTCTCCACAGATTCTTTAATTGTTTTACTTTCCTGAAGAGCGATAGATGTCCTCCTTATAATTTCCCTCATTGTATCTCCATTATTAGTTAGTAATGATCCAAGATATTCAAAACTCTCCACTTCTTCCAATGTTTCACAGTGATACATATTTCAGCTACATTATTTGTTTTGTCATTTGTCATCAATTTAGTTTTCTTCGCGTTAAAATAGAGGTTTTTCTCTTCACTAATCGTACGGACTGACATAATTAGTTTTTCCATCCTTTTTGTGCTGTGGTCAGTAATACAAAATTTCTGGTATTTCATAACCTCCAACTGTTATGGTGTTGTAATGCTCTTTGTCTATAACTTCTCTAACATTCCTCATTATATTTTCAGTATTCAAGTTAAATAAGTAAAGCGACAATATGCACCACTGTCGGAGCCCATGTTTTATGTCAAACCAAGTTGTTGTTTCACCATTTATGCTTACTGCTGCTTGTTGGTCTAGATACACCAGTGATGTTAATTGTATCAAATGTGTGGGAAATCCCATTTTATTTCCATCATTTCCTAAAGTTTCTGGTGTTATACACAATCAAACGTCTTTGAATAGTCTATAAAAGCTACATATTGATTTACATTAAATTCTCTGCACTTCTCTAGTATTAATCTTATAATGAATATAAGATCTCTTGTTTCCGTTTATGCCTTAAAAGACACAGAGAACTAAAAACGTGTAAATAAAAAGTTTTAATGCCTGTAATGATTCTTTATTTACACCCACGGGTAGTGAAGTTTTTTATTTTCTTTTTGTTTAATGATATTGCTATGACGTAAACAAAAATACATTTATTGTGTGATGCTGAGGGTTTGTGTTGTGTTGTGTTGTATTGTGTGGGTGGGTGGGTGGGGAGGAAGGAGGTAGGCTTGCCTAAGGTGTAAAATAGCATAGCATCGGCCTTGCCGCTATATTTAAGCAAATGTCATATTTATATGTACCAAATACAATAAATAAATAAACAGAATTAATGTCTGGCAACTAATCTCTCAAGATAAATTTACAATATTCTAGGGGTAACTGGAGAAAGCACATTTACAAATGGTCATGAAGACAAAATTTCTATACTTCATCTGAGATGGAAAGACTAAGAACAAAAACACTAAAAATCAAATAAACATGTGTTAAATACGTACAGAAATAACAATAAATGCTAGTCTCCTAATAATGTGCCAACAGCACATCATACAGTTCGTACGTAAATACTGCTCCGCGCATAGCACACACCATAGAGGAAACGCCTAAACGTTCAATGCGTAGCAAAATAACAACCGTAGTTGCCTGCGAAGTCTGACAAGCATTCCGTGTAAACTCTTCTGTGTTTGAATTTTCGCTCTACCTTCTCCCCAGCACGATAGGCTGACGGTAGTTTTAGATGCTTAACAGAGAATGGTGAGCTCTTGAACTGTTAGTGTGCTCCGTTGTGTGTGCGGTTTTATAACAGTTAACGTTTCATGCGTGGTAACACCAGCGGAGTTGGTATCGTGAAAGACAATATTACGGGGATGGAGATGAACAGATGTTGAAATAATTACTATTCTTAACATAAGATGTACCATATGTTTCAGCCACGCCGAAGGAACATGATATAGATGTGTATAGTCGAATTCTACAGATTAATTTATTGTTAAAGGTCTCCATAACATACACTCTTTCTGCCTCCCTAACACGTTTCTGTACAAACTTTCAGTTATCAAGAAACTATCGCCTACCCTCGAATTGAGCTTCAAATTGTTAAATGTGTGTAGAGAGACAAAACAATCACACAAAACGCGTGAGAAGCGTTCTTCTTCAGAGAAAACCGGACTGTTGTCTACTGTATCTCGTAAACATTTGGTCTGTGCTGGTTCTGTGCACAATAATTTATTAAGAATTTTCCTGGAATTTTGATAGGGCCCCTGGTTGAGAAACAACAAGGTATAGTAATAGTTATAGAACCTCTGATCTCATCAAAATTCCGCATTTGTAGCCCGAACCACTCACCACCAGAGCAATAAGATATGTCTACATTTGTTTCTATCCATTGTACCACATCCAGTTATAATTTCTCGAACATATTATAAAGAGCTTCATCCTCAGAGCCGTCTTAATGCATGGGCCCACCTGGGCACTGCCAAGGGACCCCATGTGCGTGGGGAAGGGAGTCCAACTAGCCCATGTAAATCTGTGTATATGAATGTAAATGGCGGGTGTGCTGTGCTTGCATGGAATCAGGCGGCTTATTTTGTTATTTATTATTACTTTGCCCATGGGCCCCCGATGCTGTTAAGGTGGCTATATATATATATTATATATATATATATATGTGTGTGTGTGTGTGTGTGTTTGTTTGTTTGGTTGTTTCATTTTCAGTGAAATCCGTAAATATGCGATTTTAATCAGTGTATCGTTTGAATTTTTTCACGTAACCCCCTTGCAAAATTACAACCGTACATATACGTGAAAATGGTTATTACACCTGTACATATTTTTGTTAATCAAACTCTTTCACTCCTGAATGAATTTCCATGCTCAGAATAAATTTTGATAAGAAATTTTGGCAGGAAGAAACTAGAAGGAAGAAATTACTCTGTAATTTTAAAATGTGGGATGGGTTAGAAATCTGCTGCTTTTCATTTTATTTAGACTTTGCAAAATATCGCTCTGAACACAGTTTCAAATATGCTGGCAAGATCTACCAGCGCTGCCAGTGTTGCTTTGGAGTCAAAGAGTTAATTAAAATGAGTGCATCTGACCCATGTAGCTATCTGCGTTGTATCATAAAAACACATTTTCCCCCCTTAAAGATGAGATAGTGACAGTGATGATTGAAAGTAGTGGCATGATGTTGGAAGGTGGTGGCATAATTTTAGAAGGTGGTGGCATAATTTTGGAAGGTGGTGACAGTGATGCTGGAAGGTGGTGGCATGATAGTGGAAGGTGGTGGCATGATAGTGGAAGGTGGTGGCATGATAGTGGAGGGTGGTGGCATGATGGTGGAAGGTGGTGGCATGATAGTGGAAGGTGGTGGCATGATGGTGGAAGGTGGTAGTATGATGGTGGAAGGTGGTGGCATGATAGTGGAAGGTGGTGGCATGATGGTGGAGGGTAGTGGCATGATAGTGGAAGGTGGTGGCATGATGGTGGAAGATGGCGACAGTGATGCTGGAAGGTGGTGGCATGATAGTGGAAGGTGGTGGCATGATAGTGGAAAGTGGTGGCATGATGGTGGAAGGTGGTGTCATGATAGTGGAAGGTGGTGGCATGATGGTGGAAGGTGGTGGCATGATAGTGGAAGGTGGTGGCATGATAGTGGAAGGTGGTGGCATGATAGTGGAAGGTGGTGGCATGATAGTAGAAGGTGGTGGTATGATGGTGGAAGATGATGGCATGATAGTGGAAGGTGGTGGCATGATGGTGGAGGGTGGTGGCATGATAGTGGAAGGTGGTGGCATGATGTTGGAATGTAGTGGCGGTGGTGCCGGAAGATGGGAAAGGAGAAATCACATTAGAAACTATATAAGTAATCAAGATTTTCATGGATTTTTTACCTTGCAAGGAAAACAACTGTACCGAAGTCGGCACAATATTTCATATTACCGCCAAGAATACTTTCTTAGTTTCTGTGTTCGAATGTGAGTATGCCGTACAGTACGATCAAACACAAGATAGACAGAAGAATTTCGAATATACGAGAATAGATTATACAGATAAGATAAATAACAACAACACTAAAATTATTACCAACCATTTACTCAGGGTTGGGCGTCTGAGTGACGATGTGGTTAGTGCACTAGTCTCTCACGGCGAAGATCGGGGGGTTCGAATCCGGCCGGAGGCGCCCCAGTCACTCAGCTGTAGAAATGGGTACCCAACTTCTTCTGGAGCTGGGGATTCAAAGGTGACCAAGCGTGATGCTGACCACATCACCCTCTAGCGTGCTGACAGATCAAGGAAAGTATGGGCACTAAACCATATCTCTATGCCTCTAAGACATAATAGAGTTATCTTTACCTATTTACGAAAACTCACAAAGAAGGCAAGCCTTATTCACTCTTATATGTCCTCCCATAGTCATCATTCAGTTTTACCTGATGTCCTTTTCCCTCTTCTTACACTGACATCACTGTGTATAAAATAACTCAGTGTGTCTCGACCTGCAGGCAGATAAATCTTTTTTTCACGGGCAGTTTTTTTCAACGTCTCTGTCTCGTACCGATACATAAAAATGCTTTGGATCTCATTTCCATAGCAGTAACAAGTCATGATATGCTGTATCTCACTCTTTTCTTATTTTTCTTACCATTTCTTTGATATCCGCAACAGTTTAAAGGTTTGATATACACAGCTTTTATTCGATGTTAAGTTTGCTCAAAGCTTATTTTTCGGAACACCGGAATGCTACATTACAAAACAAACTCATTAGCATATTCGGTGGTTCCGTTCTGTGGCATTTACTGCGTAGGACGAGGGGTTTTTTTTTATTATTCACCAGTGCACGGTTTGCAGAGAGTTTTCCGCCAAAGTTGATAAGAAAAATGTAAATGTTTATGCATTTTTGACTGCAGTGCGTTAAACGATTGCGGGCGGAGATGAGACTGAGAAGAACGAAATAATATTTTAGATCCTTGCTGAACAACAAACTATCTGGTTTGATGATTCCTGAAGGAAATTTTATATGCCAACAGATCGAATAAACGGAAAGAAAGATACATTGTGAAATTGCAGCAGTGGATTGATGATTAACATTGTTTGCCTTGTAAATTAGTGAAAGATCAACCGGCAGAATTATGAATACCAATGTGAACTGAAAGGCTCACGGACAAACCGGTAGATTTTGACTGACGAGAAGAAAAAATAAAGGACAGTCTGGACTAAGATTAATTCTACCTGATCTTAATGAGCTAGTTACCCATTACCATGCGACATGAAGCATATTTAATGTTTATCAACCTTTTTTTCACCTTTTTACTGTGAATAAATGCCACATGAAGATTCGCCTTATTTTAAGAAACGGTAAGAGAGTCACTATTCATTCATTAGGATGTCCCTTGCGGAACTTTTCATCCCTCTTTGCTGCAAGCAAGATGCCCTGTTGCATTCTCATAGGGTTGCCAGATTCTGTAAGTGAAAAACCAGGACATTTTTCTGACTGAAAAAAAGAAAAGCTATTTGAGTATCATCATAAATTGCTAATAAACATTAGCAGACATATCCTAAAATCTAAAATGTTCTCAATAGCTTGTCCCAGGAACGAATATAAGTTACACCATACTAACGTTGTCACAGTTCAGAAGAGCAGAAACTACACTAATATTTCATGTATGTATAATACCTATGTTTAATGCTTTATACTTTGCATGCGACCTAATCAGTATGCAGACTTGATCAGCGATGAGAGGATTTCGTAGACCATCAAGGCGTCTAGGGATAGTGCCCAGGGTCCAGACAGAGTTCGATATAGCCACTTGAAGCAGGTACTGGAGGAAGTTCAAGTTAAGAGGACAGAGGACTACAACAATAGTATGAACAGTCTGACGAGGTACCAGAAGAATTGCTACATAGCTACTTTCTGCCATTATCTAAACCCACAAAGACAACATCAACGTGGCAGGATACCATATCATCACCATGCACAACGTTTATGTTAAAGTGCTCGAGAAGATCATAGCTAAGAAACTGACATGGGAACTAGAGAATGGCAGAAGCTTCCAGGCACACCAGGCGGTTATCGACCCAGCAGAGACACAATGCGCAATGCATCGAAACTGGCATTCGATGTATATGAGGAAAGAAGAGACGGCATTTGTTGCATTTGGATCTGGGGTATGCCTATGACAGAGTGACTACATAACACTCCTGTGCCTTATGACAGAAATGGGCATTGATGCCTTGGTTATGCAGTAGGTAGCCTCAGTGCTTCCAAGGAGAACTGTGGCACTGCGATATGAATCCTGGGCCTCGAAACCTAGGATCGTTGCTCCAGGACTACCTCAAGGTTTTTGACATATATACTGCCAGGATTGCACAGCTACACCAGACTGGCCCTGGTCGAATACTCACATATGCAGACGACATCCTGACATATGTTCATGGAAATTCCAGACAGAAGATAGTTACAAACATGTAGGAAAATATCGACCATATCATGGGTTGGTGCGAAGACAACAACGCAGTGTAAACCCCACCAAGACCAAACTCCTGTGGTGCTTATTTGACAATTAATCTATGAAGACCAATCTTCCGGCAATGCAATGGCGAAACCATCAAGAGGGAACAATGTCTGACATACCTTGGGATTACATTTGTCAGTCTTTCAGCCACCACATGGGCGTGGTCATTCAGAAGGCAAAGAAAAGGCTCAGCACAGTGAAGAACATTGCATGTGCTATTTTGAGACAACGGACACTCTTCCTGCTGATGCGGGCGTTTGTGATGTCGGTGACTGACTATGACCTCGGCCTTCTAACGTTGTCTACGACTCAGACAACTAGACTTGAAAGAATCCAAAATGAGGCCATGAGAGCAATTGTGTGGTGCACTAGAGATACTCCGTTCATAGCTATGCTCTACGTGCTGGATATCCCAAACATGAAAGTAAAGCGAAGTATGCGCAAGTGAAGACGTATCTCAGGATTGCAGGCACAGCAAACCACCTCCTTCTACCACAGCTGAGCTCACCAAAGGGTAAACGTATTAAGCGAGGGAGATCGTGGATGGCGGCAGCAGAAGAAACACTGTCAGCAGTCTGTGACCCAGAACAGCTCTCTCTAGAACTGGAATGGACTAAAGCGTCAAACATGCAATATCTAATTGATAAAGCTTGGCCGTGAATGCTTTGAATGGGCTGAGAAGTCCAAGCACAGGAACAAACTCGGCAACACTCCAAATCACTTGACCCTATGATCTTGGTCTGTCCGTTGTAGGAGGCTTAAAAAGTAGATAGGGCTATGTTGTCTACCGTAACGGCAAAATAGTTGCAAGTAAATCAGGAGCTTATGCAACCATCACTTTGAGCATGAGAATGGAGGTGCAGCCAGTATCAGCAGCAATTTCCTACTTAGTGAGCAGGGCGACTCCAAAAGCATGTTATGGAGAACTGAGAGACAGTTTTTCCGCAGGGAGTGGGTCCAGCTTCATTTATCCAGTCTGACGTAGATCTATTACCCAGGTCATGCAAGAGTTAACAGCAAAGAGAACGCAGACAAGCTAGCAGGCGCGGCAGTGATTCAGGGTGCCCTCAGAAGGGACAAGGAGATGACTGCAAGAGCCACTTTGGACAGGGTGCGTATGGAAGACGACATCTGGCTGAATGATAGCAATCACATCGGGAAGATGATCGAGTTGGGGGAGGAGAGGGTAAGTGGACGTTCTTCCGAACGGAGTGGATTTAGCGTGTTATCCACAACCAGTGTGTTACTGGTTCCATCAGCAGGAGCACGCTTCAGTGGCTGTTGGGACGGAAACATATGGGAATGCCCGGAGTGTAGGGACGCCAGTCTCTGAGTACAGATTACTCTGCATGCAGTTTTAAAATAGCTCATAATTAATTTATGAGATGTAGAGCATTCTTTATCTGAGGAGAATGTATTTTAGTGTCGGATATTTACCTGCATCATTCTGGCGTCCTGTGTCTTGCTTCTAGTATTTATATGGCTTCAGACTTCGGGAAAGACGATCTTGCCGCTGACTGACATAATCATAGAATTCCGAGCAGCTCATTCGATATTTAAATGCACATTTAATTATTGCTTCAACTGTTGAAACGTAAAGGCGATTTCTTTCCTCTGTCCATAGAACATTCATAAGGTAAAATACCATTTACACATTGGCATTATGTCCAAGAATACTAAAGATAAATTCTCACAATTTTAGTAATTACAGTAACTCCAAATTTTAAGACTGTCCAAAGAAATAGGTCCATTTCTCCTGACTGGATTTGCTATTCCAGTTGCCCTTCTCCTTTGTGAGCATTGCTTCAATACAGTGCTTCAGGTATGTGAATTGATCAAACAATGATGAATCGTCAGTTGACTGCGCCTTGTCTTGCAGAAACTTCACAGTCCTTTCCATTTCAAACCATGCTTTTACAGAGATTAAGAGCATCCACTTACAGATTGAAATGTCATTCAAAGATGTCATGGCATGTTTCATAAAACTCTTCCACCTCAGCATAAAATTTGTTTAGATATACAGCTGTTACACCTACATCTTCTGCTTGTTTCGCAATATATTTCACTTTTAGAGGAAGAAATCTTTCTTCTTTCAGCTGATTTATCAATACAAAGGTTTCCTCTAAAATTACACCTACCTCTAAGACGCTACTATCTGCGTTCTCCAGATTAAGTACTTGACTTTAAATGCACTCATCTGGCTTTGGACAAATCAAAACAGGGTTCGCTTAGGGGATTTTCAGGGAGTGAAGACTCTGTCCAATTAGACAATCAGCGACCCGTAGCTGATATCCTAGCGTCAGAGTTAGCGAACCATAGCTGACCAAGATCCCGTCTCACCTCTTCGTTGGTACTCCTAGTAACAGGTCTAGCCTGGCTAAAGGGGTAGGGATCACCATAGTCCCCATGGTAGTGGAGTCTGCTAAAGACACCCTCTGCTTTTTTTCTGCACTCTGGGACTGAAAATAAAATAGTTTCTATAACCCGCTCCCAAGCCGATACGACGTTCACATCATCGGCTGCAAAGAACACTAGCTTGCAGTTACAATAGATAGCACGAGATAAGACAAAACAAAACAAGACAAGAAGAGATTTTTTCAAACAGGGTAATCAAAACTTTTGGAGCTTTTTCTTCGGAGAGGAAAACCGATTTTAGTGCGTCGTAAAGTTGTAATGCTCTTTCCAAAGCAGAAAGCAAAGACCACCTTGTCTTTGTATCTGACAGCAACCTGCGATATTCTACATCCACAGATTCGGAAAATTCGTTCTGGTGCTCCGTGTGCACGGTACAGACTGAGGAAAAAAATGAACAGTTTAATTATTATAGTTTCCACATCTACCTCTAGAACATCTGCTGCTCCTTTTACTGTATTATTAAGTATGTTCCAGGACATCCAACACCGGAAGGTTTTCATTCAAGTTCACTTTTCAAGTACACACTGTTCATATCAGTTCGTCATGCTCCATCAAAATTCGTGTTTGTACTGTTGCCACAGAACGCAATGCATTTACGTTTATCAATATAGTTTTCTTCTAGTGCAGTAACATAGTAATTGTTTATTTCAAAAGTTTACTCTCGTGTCGGTCGCAACACTAAAATAGTGAGCAATTGCTACATCATCACATAATTGTTTGGTAGTGTCAGGAGGTAGAACGGATTTTACTATTGCTATTACTTTAGTACCATTTTTAGCCACATTTTTTTTCTCCTTTTCAATAATTAAAATTTAAAAAAATTAACTCAGTAGTGCAATTAACGACGTATGATGTTTAATTGTGTAATAGCACATTGTCAATTCCGCTGCTTATACTGAAATTTCCTATTCCGAAGATTTGGGCACAAAATAACTTTCCAGTTTTTAGAAGCGTTTGCAGAATACGTGTTTGATTTATGCTTTTCGCTTTGGTACATCGTCTTTTAAATCCGCTCTCCCGTCATGCGCAATGGCAAAGTAACACTTACACATTTTACAATCTGCTTCATGGTCATTTTTCCCTCGTTTTATAAAAGACCACTCCTGTGAATATTTTTATTGAAAGCAACACTTGCTCTTAGGCATTTTGAAAACATTTCAAACAATTACTGTATATTTATAAAAAGAACATGGGTATCTCTCAACACCGATAGCAGTGAAAAAGGACTTATTTTTCTTTCTTTCACTATTCATAAACCTCAAAGAGACGACATATTATCGATTTTGAAGACTATGACGTATTGAAGACATATTTTTCTGATCAAAGCCACTGTAGTCTAAAAAAAACAAAACAAGTAAACTATAAGACACTGGACAGAAAAGATGTCACACCTTAATTGCTTTGCCATACAGATCCTCGTTTTATTCTGTCACGCAGTCGCGGAGGAGACATGATGTCGCCAACAGAAAACTTCTCTTTCGCGAAGTCAAGTGAATGAAAAGCGAAGTGACACGAAACCAACGAATTCCACCAATTCCAACTCGGAGACAGGAATAACAAATTAAATTTCCTCTGTTTTGTTGTTCTAAACTGTGTATAACAGTTCTGCCAACCTGAAATTGTAGGGAGAGAGAAGAACACGAACGCAAAATTCTTTCATTTGAAAGTAAAAACAAAATCCGGGACAAATAGGTGTCTCGATGCTTTCGAGACTGAATTTTTTTCTTTAAAAAACCAGGACATCTGAAACCCTACATTCGCAAATTATCAAAACTGTCTTGTATGAGATTAAAAGGACACAAAAATAAAATATATTCGATATCGACTAGATAATGTGCGTTTTGCAAATGACATGCTAGCGTCAGGGCTAACAGACCATAGCTGACCAAGACCCTGTCACATATCTTCGCTGGTACCCCCATTAGAGGCCTAGCCCTTTAATCGCCATAGTCCCCTGATCTGCTAAGGAAATATTGCACGGCCCCTGTTTTTTCAGCTCCACCCAGGATCTGAAAATAAAATTAGCCGCCATAACCCGCTCACAATCCGTACGATGCTGTGCTTCAACACCTTCACAACATCGGCTGCAAAGAACACCACATTGCAGTACCAGGAAAAAGACAAACCGACTAGCTTTTTGGCAGTGATCTACTTTATTTTTCTTAATCAAGTTAATTTCAGTAACTGTATACAGGTGGTTCAGCTTATCAAATGTTTTAGTGTCGACAACGAAGACAAAACGGATTCCTGTCCGGGAGACTTCATAGATCGGTCTGTTGAGCTGAACTGACAGGCCGACCTAAATACTTCAAATTACTCGCGGTTATACGCCGGTAGCGAGTTGAAATGGTGTCCACAAAAGTCGAAACACCGCTACTTGTACGAACTTCCTTTAACTGCGAGCTGTTGTTCTTTACAGCCGATGCTGTAGAGATATTGAGGCACAGCATCGTATCGGTATGAGAACGGGTTATGGCGGCTACTTTTTCAGTCCCGGAGTGCAGCCAAAAACAGGGGGTGTGCAATGCTTCTTTAGCAGACTCCACCACAATGGGGACTATGGCGATCCCTGTCCCGTTAGCCAGGCTAGGCCTGTTACTGGGGGTACCAGTGAGAGGTGGGATAAGGTTTTGGTCAGCTATGGGTCGCTAACCCTGACGCAGGCATATCAGCTGTGGGTCGCTGATTACCTTATCGGGCGTCTTCACCCCTAAAACACCGCTACAACGACGAAGAGGAAAAAAAGGTGCGGACCAAGGCGAAAGACCACAGGCAATAGAAAAAGTTGATGCCAAAGACTAGACCGGCGAGGGTCCAAGTTTCCCCTTCTTGGATACGGACAGGGGAGGGTAACGGGGACGTTCTCTTAGGTCAAGACTGTGTACAATACTTTCTGTGGCCCCCTTGATAAATTCAGTGCCCACTCCCCCCTCCCCCCAAACTTTTCATATGTGGCTCCCTTCAATTAATTTGTCTTCCCCCCCCCCCCAAGGAAAAAAAAGAGGGGGGCATATAACCTCCGATTAAGAAACACTGAGGTCTAGTGATATTAAGTTGCTTCACCCCTGAACCCATAAAAATTCCACATTTGTGGCCAAAAATATGTCTGCATTTTTACTACACCCAGCTTTATTTTCTCGAACATATTATAAAAAGCCTCTTTGTCTTTTAGTTTGCAAAATGAAGACGAAAGTCGAAACATATTATTATCTTTAATCATAAAACATAGCGCAGCGCTTGTAGTGTTCTAACACTTCGCGAACTATTTGGATGAAACAAGACCGTTGACATCTCACGCTGTGCTCACCTCAAGAATGAAAGTTGGATCAGCCCTCACGAATATTTGCTGGATGAGACTGTGGTTTGGGGGGGGGGGGGGGAGGGAGCCATCCCACATTCAATGGTACAATAGGATCTAAAAGCGCATAATACAGAAAACCATTAATTTGCGTCTAAGCACGTAAGCTTCGCGGTGGTTTCATGATAAGATATCGTGCACAACTTATAAACACAGATAAAACGATAAGATTACACGTCATGTACTAGAAAGCTGCAGATCACAGTACATATCAAAGCTGCAAAAATGTTATACTACATATTAATGTCTGGGTTTCGCTCTTTTACAACCAAGGTTGTACTACATGCTCGTTTGAGGGCACTGTCACGTTATATATACAGTACATTACATGTACATCGAGACTTAAACGTACAGACTATTTTCTTGACTTCTTCTATAACCAAAACCTGCAAAGTCACTACATGATTATATTCTTTCTTCGGGCTGGATTATTTGATATTCGATATTGGCTGTATAGTGTTGGGTCACCAGCCATTGAGAGAGACAAGAAGTGTTAACGACAAATGTAGGCAGCAATACATATACAATAAGAATTAAATGTTTTTTGTTGTTAGAAGACTAACACTTGTTAGAACTTGTTGTTAGACTAACCCTTGTTATTAGACTAACACTTGTTGTTAGAAGACTAATGAAGTGCTAGAAGACTACAACAACAACAACAACAACAACAACAACAACTACTACTACTACTACTACTACTACTACTACTACTTTTATTTACTCTTCTTTCTCTTTTTCGGCGTTTACTCATGCATAACATCTTTCTTAAGAAACCCCATTGTATACCGCAACAGGTAAGGTGAACCCAGTAATTATCGAATAAAAATCCTAAACGAAGCTTCACAAGACCCTCTCACTGAAGTCGTGAATATCTCCAACCTCCTTCAATGTATGGACAGCAACGGATGGAGGATGAGTTGTTTTTTTTGTTTTTTTTTGTTTAAACAGTCCCATTCTTGAGTGCTTATGGTTTTCTTGTTATAATGATACTCCCCCATTCCGCAGTGCTTGGTTGCAGTAGTGCAGTCTCCTTAAGTCTAGGGGTGCGAGATAGTGTAGTTCGTTGGTACGTTGTTCTCTCGTGGCTAGATGGCCGCTCGTCCTACCGGCGTCCGTGGTTC
Organism: Achatina immaculata; assembly: GCA_009760885.1. Taxonomy (NCBI): domain Eukaryota; kingdom Metazoa; phylum Mollusca; class Gastropoda; order Stylommatophora; family Achatinidae; genus Lissachatina; species Lissachatina immaculata. The sequence continues at coordinate 85,466,169 of CM019691.1, read as the reverse complement.
GAATCCCGGGTAATTCTCTTGTGATTTTTCTTTCTCTCACGTCTAACTAAAGTGCATTGTCTACGATTTTTTCGAGGTCTTCTCTTACAAAACTGTGCTCTGTTACTTTTCAGTTTTGACTGACGTTATTAGCCTTAGACAGTGGTCTTCATGGTTTTCTTCATCAGATGTTTACTCAAGACTCCTCAAGACTAACTTCTTCGCGACAGTCTTGGTGACACTGTTTGTTTACTACTCAGCTTAACTAGTAAGTCAAATGTTTAATTTCTGCAGTGCGAAAGAATTAACGGGAAAACTATGGCTGCAGACTCCTGCTAGTTCAATACTTGTAGGATGTGTTCTGATATATATATATATATATATATATATATATATATATATATATATATATATGTTTAACTTGTGAACTGAAAATATAATGAAGAATTTTAGAGAAGGTGTAGACAAAGAATATTACGATGCCATAACAATTGAAGGTTATGAAATACCAGAGATTAGATATGCTGATGACACAGAATTACTGTCCACAACACAAAAAGGAATGGAAAAACTAATTATGTCAGTCCGTAAGAACAGCGAAGAGCAAAACCTCTATCTTAATGGGAAGAAAACTAAATTGATGACAACTGACAAAACAAACAAGGCAGCTGAAATATGTATCAATGAGGAAAAACTGGAAGTGGAGAGTTTTGAATATCCTGGATCACTACTAATTAATAATGGAGATACAATGAGGGAAATTAAAAGGAGGAAATCTATCGCTCTTCAGAAAGTAAAACAACTAAAGAATCTGTGGAGAGGAACAGACAGAACTATAAAAATAATATTTTTAAGGGCATGCATCTTTCCCATGGCAACATATGCCTGTGAGACCTGGACACTTAACAAAACAGCTGAGACACATATAAATGCCTTTAAATGCTACAGAAAAGTTCTTCAAATATCATGACAAAAAAAAAAAATATATATATATATATATATATATATATATATATATATATATATATATATCCATACTACAAGAACTTAATATTGAAGAAGGCTGGCTAGTAAACAGGATTAAAGAGTGAAAACTTCAATATTTTTGACATATCAATCGTCATAATCTAGAGAAGACCGTCTTGGAAGGGTACATAATGGGACAAAGAAAGAGAGAAAGATCAAGGCGAAGATGGCTGCAAGATATCGCTGATGATCTGCAAATGGATGCATCGGCAGCAGGCCATCTTGCTCACAACCGAGAGGTCTACAGGAGTGCTGTTAGGGAGGCAAAGTTCTGCGAGGGACATGCAAATGAATGAATGAATGAAAGTTTTGTTTCCCTCATCTCTTGTGCTTACATCATTTTCGTTTGTCTGTTCTCTTCCAATCTTTCTATATGGCCAAATCAGCGTAATCTGTTCAGTTTCAAGACATGTCATGATTCAATGGAATTTAAATAAGCTGTTCAGTTCAATGTTCTTTCTAGTTCTCCATTCTCCACTGTTCGAATTCTTTGTGGGCCCAAAGATTCTTCTTATGATCTTGTTCTCGAAGATCCGCAGTTGTTGTTCATTTTTCTTTGTGTACTCCACGTTTCTGATCCATGCACGATGGCTGGTCTTATTATAATTTTGTATATAGTTATCGTTGATAATTTGCAAATGGATGCATCAGCAGCAGGATATATTGCTGACAACCGAGAGCCTTATATTAGAGCTGCTAGGGAGGCAAAGTTCCGCAAGGGGCATGCAAATGACTGACTGAGATAGTTATTTTGGCGTTTTGGGACAGGATTTTGGATTTTAGCAGGTGTTGCAGTGCAAAGTATATTTATTCCCTATCTGTATTCTGCTTTTTAAAAATTCCTCGCTTACTATGTTGCTTCTCTTGAAGGTTGTGCCTTGATATTTGTATGTTTCTGCTTTCCTAATGGTCATATATCCAACATTTATATAATCTAGATCATTCTGCCGCGGGTCTCTTGATATCTTCATATAGTCTTATCTTGGTTAATGGTAAAGTTCACTTTCAGTGCCACATCTCTCAGGTGTATGCAGATATTGATGACTTCTTGCATAGTTTCCCCCACTAGGTCGATGTCATCAGCATATCCTAGTATTTTAGCTTGTTCTTTTGTACTACTTTCTTCTTTCACTTTTAAGATTATCTTTTCTAACTGGCCTGAAAAGTAATGGAGATAATGCATCACCTTGTTTTAAACCAGTTGTTATACAGAAGGGTTCCGACTTTCTTCCTTTATATATTACTATATTTTGGGCATCCTCTATACATATTGTGGTCAAATTGATTAATTTATTAGGTACCTCAAATTCTTTCATAATTTTCCATAAGCTGCTCATGTCTATGGTGTCATAAGCTTTCTTGAAGTCAACGAAGGTATTATGTACTTCCTTTTCATATTCCCAGTACTTTTCTGTTCTTTGACGTGGACAAAATATTTGGCCTATGGTTGATCTATCCTTCCTAAAACCTGCTTGATAGTCTCCCAGTATGTTCTCGCTGTTTGGGTTTAATCTATTTATAAGTATAATAGATAGTATTTTGTAGTTTGTTTGTAGTAAGGATATTCCTCTGTAGTTTTCATACTGGCTCTTATCGCCTTTCTTGAATACTGGGATTAGTAATGATTCTCTCCATTCATTAATGAGTGTTTCTTCTTTCCATATTTGTTGTATTATTGCACATATTTGTTCATGTAGATTTAGATTTCCTTCCTTAATCAATTCTGCAGCAGTTCCATCTGAACCTGTTGCTTTGTTGTTTCGGAGAAGCATGCCTTTCTTTCTTTTTTTTTCTGAGAGTAGTTCCTCTATTTCAGGTTCACAAGTCTATATTTCTTCGCATGGTAATGTGTTTATAGGCTCTTCACAATTTAGTAGTTTTTCAAAATATTCTTTCCATCTGATATTGATTTTCTCTTCATTACTTATCATGTCTCCATTACTATCCTCCAAACTCTGCAAAGGTTGTTTATACCCTTGGTTTACTGCTCGCAGTTAAAAAAAATATAGAACTCCATGCTTTTCTTATTTTGATGGCGTGTTTTTTTTTTTATCTCGCTTACCGTGTCTTTCACATACCGTCGTTTTTGTTGGCGAATAACTTCTTGAGTTTCTTTACATTGTGTTTGGTACTTCTACTCATTTGTTTTGTTGCTCATGTCATTCAACCATATCTGTCTAGCTGTTCTTTTCTCCATGACTGCCTATCTGCAGACTTCATCGAACCAGTTTTTTTCTTTCTTTATTTTTTTTGTCTTGACTGCTGGGCATTCTTCCTCTGTTTTTTATAATAGTTTTTGTATCATCCCATCTGCCATCAATGCTTTTATTTTCTTCACTCCCTCATTATATATATATATATATATATATATATATATATATATATATACACACACATACATGAACACCCCAACCATTCTCTATAACACAGTGGAATTTTATACTTCATTACCTTATTTCACTGAAGAAAATAGTTGGATCATCATTAGTTAGCTAGTATAGACCCGCGCTTCAAGTTATTTCTCCCGAAAATTCAAAATATTGCTATAATCCTATGAAAATCCTTCAAAATATGCCTCATGAGACTCACGCATATATAAACCCAAACACCATGTGTAATTTTTAAAAAATGTACCCCAGTGAAACACAACAGTTTAATGCTTAATTTTAGAACTGGGAGCACATGAAAACTTTTTTTTTTTTTGTGTGGAGACTCTACCGTTACATTTATATCCGAGGTGTATGCACAAAATGTGATAATCTCATAAATTACGGGCACTAATTCTTAGGACTTCAGTGATCGACAGATTGTGCATTAAGACAGCGTCACGTGGGCGCATACACGGGCACACACAAACACACGCACGCGCGCACACATATATTTGTTGCACTACATAAAATGTTATAATTTTATTGTCCTATAATATTTGTGTGTGTGTGTGTGTGCCCGCGTGCGCGCGTGTGCGAGACTGTTCTGTTCCACCCCCGTAATGTGTGCAAGTATTTACAGTTTACATTGCGTGTTCTATAATTATGAGACAGATAAAGGGGATGGCGACTGCAGTAAAACTGGTTTAAATAATAAAGGTAGATAGAGTTGTATGGTGTAGTTTTACAAAGTGGATGAGGGAGTGAGTAAAGTGAGAAAAAACGAATAGAAAGTATGAGAATGTATACAGAAAACATACAGCATCAGATATTTCGGCTGGAGCCTTTTTCGAGGATTACATACACAAACGAGACAAAAACATATAACTAAACGTTATATTTTATAATGTACTGAAAGAACCTATGGTCTCAATATGGCCTCCTCCAGAAGAAAGAAACAGAGAAATGCGTGTCCATTAGACGAGGCATAGAGACCACGCGGGGCCACACAATGGAAAATCCGATAGAGCCGGGGGGGGGGGGGGAGGGGAAGCAGAGAGATAATGAATGAAGAACATAAACAACTACAGGAAGAAAATGTGAAACTGGTGAATAGGACAAGACCCTATAAACACCAATATGTCACCAGAGAAGAAGAGAAGATGGCGATAGGGAGGGGGAGCTAGGAGAAAGAGAGTTTTAAAAAAAAGGGCGGGGGCGGAAAACTAAAGAAGTTAAAGAAAGCTGAAGACACTGTTAATTCCAGCTGGGTGAAGACAGCCAGCCTGGAAAATAAGGTGCTGTTCTAGGACCCTTCGAGATCGTACATCAGCAGAACAAGAGCGGATCGCACTAACAGAAATGTCCTGTTTTCCCCTTTGATTGCTAAAGCAAAAGTTTTTAGTCACAGGTGTCCAGGCCCTTTTAGAAATATCGTTAGGATGTTGGCGAAAACGATCTCCTAAGCGTAAACCGATCTTCCCTATGTACTTCATACCACGTTTGCACATAATAGCATAAATAACATTGCGTGAAGTGCAGGTGAAACCCTCCTGAACTGATAACGAGGACTTAGGGAAGGAGATCTGGCTAGCCTCGACAATAAGCGGGAAAGTATTGCATCTACGGCGTCCGCAACGTCTGGTACCATAAAAAGTGTCATCTGTCTTAAGGCGACTTCGAACTAAAAGTCCCTGAGGTTCTTGTCCCGTCTGTACGCCACCAATGGGGGTTCCCCAAAAAGTTCACGTCTATCAGGCTCGGTCTGGAGGAGATAGAGATGGCGAAACAGTATGTTTCTAACTGCCAAACCATGAGGGCTGTGCGTGAGTACCAGTTTAACTCTGTCCGAGCTATAGTGCTGTTTATTAGTGAGGGCTTGTTGCTGCGATATATGACTGATGCGGTTCCAAGATGAGAAGAGAACATGTTCTGGACAGCTGCGTTGACCGAAGGAATCTAGCATGTATGGCCTTGATCCTGGAAATCTAAATCCTCATTACACAAACGTTTCAAACTAAGAAGCTGGAAAAAGGAATAGAGTTCCTACACGATCTGGGATGGGAGGAAGAGTACAAGAGATAGCTGTGGACACGCATTTCACGGTTTCTTACTTCTGGAGGAGGCTATATTAAGATAAGTTTTTCGTTTAGTTATACGTTTTTTTTCTCGTTTGTGTATGTAATTCTCGAAAAAGGCTCACGCCGAAATATCGGATGTTGTATGTTTTTCATTTATACATTCTCATACTTTCTATTCGTTTTTTCACACTTTACTCATTCCCTCTGCCACTTTGTAAAACTACACCATACAACTCCATCTACCTCTATAATTATGAGCATACCACAGAGCTATTTATTAAGCTGTAATGTGTGCTGAAAATGTTACCTTTAGGGAGAAGTGTTCTATTTTGTTTCCAGAAAAAAAAAGACAAAGCATTAATAACATTTGCCAAACTAACACCCCCCCCCCCCCCCACTCCTTCCGCAAGCGCCACATTTATTTTTGCACGACCACATTTCAAGAGCATTAACGAAATGCAACACCGCTACAGCAGAACTTTGTGGAGACGTGCATAATCATGCTTGCCGGCAACAGCCGGCGTGAACTGGCAGACAGTCATTAGCGTGTTCCTTGCTGAACTTTGCCTCCCTAACAGGTCTCGCGTAGGCTTCTCGGTTGTAAGCAAGATTCCCCCCTGCTGCTGATGCATCCATTGACAGATCAACGATGTCTTGCTGACATCTTCGCCTTGGTCTTCCTCTCTTTCTTTTCCCCATTGTGTACCCTTCCAAGACTGTCTTTCCTAAATTCTCATTACGTCCAATATATATATCCTCAATATGTCCAAATAATATGTTTTCTATATTTAATCTTCTTTACAAGTCAACTTTCAAGTTTTTGCAATATGGATATATTTGTTCTTTTTTATGTCCATGATATTCGAAGTACTCTTCTGTAGTATTTACATTCAAAGGCATTTATGTGTTTCTCAGATGTTTTGTTAAGTGTCCATGTCTCACAGGCATATGTTGCAATGGGAGAGATGCATGCCCTTAAAAATATTATTAGCAACCCGTGGGCTAATTCTTGGTGGTTTCCAAGACGATTGTGTTGTCTTCGCAACTTACGGTCCAGTTCCTTCCAAATGTGCTCGATATGTGACAGGTCTGGTGAAACTGCTGGCCATGGCAAGACAGTAATCTGGTGCTGCTGAAAGTGGTCCCTGACCACACTTGCGACATGTGGACGAGCGTTATCCTGCTGCAGTGTCACACCTTTATTGTCCATTAGCATCCAGAAAAGACATTACGTGGCGTGTAGAGATTTCGCCCTTATATCGTAAACTTGTAAGATTGCCATTGAGGAAGACTAGGTTTGCTCGGCCAGCATAGGAAATTCCTCCCCAAACCATTACACTGCCTCCTCTCCTCCTCTAGCAACTATTCGCAAAGCGTTCTCCTCTTCACCTGTACGCTAAAGCACGCCCATCATGGCCTTGCAGACAGAATCTGGACTCATCAGTGAATAGAATCCGTCTCCACTGATGACAGGGCCATGCCACGTGGTGCCTGGCCCAGGTCAAGTGGGTTTGTCTGTGGCGAACTGTCAGTATAGGTCTAACTGCAGGCCTATGAGGTAAGAGATTTGCCTCTCTGAGTCTGTTCCACACTGTCCTGCCCGACACACGTCTTAAACCTGGAATGTTGCTGGCAGTCCATGTTGTCTGGGAAACCTGTTACGAAGGTGCATGAGGTGGATGTGGTGGTCTTGTGAAAGGGTGGTAACCCGTGGTCTACCGCTTCTATGGCGGTCAGCAACGGAGCCATTTTGGTTAAAACGATTTTGAAGGCGTGATATTGTGTTTCTGTTAACATTAAAATGTCGAGATGCTGCTACTATTGATCCAGCAATTAACATCCCAACAGCTATTTCTCGCCGATGTTCGTTCAATCTTGGCATGATGAAAAAAGATGTTTATGTTGGAATTCTATTACTCCTTTCTTCAATAATTACGTGAAGAGATCTCTGAGAACAGAATTACACACTTACTCTCATTTTATCCATGGTCAGTAATCAGTCATGGAAACGTGGTTTCACTGGAGCTGTGGTTATCTCCCCATGAATAGCGCAATCAATTTCACTGGAGCTGTGGTTATCTCCCCATGAATAGCGCAGTCAACTTCGTGCAGCACGGGGAAGTGAACATCACTCGGACAAACCTTCGTGCCAAATTTGATTTCATTTCACTCATGACAACGTGATTGGTGCGCTTGACAACACTGCACACTTACTTTTTTCTGTGAGCATATATTTCAGCTGTCTTATTTGTTGTGTCAGTTGTCATCAATTTAGGTTTTCTTTGCATTAAGACAGAGGTTTTGCTCTTCACTATTCTTAGGGACTGACATAATTAGTTTTTCCATTCCTTTTTTTGTTGTGGACAGTAATACTGTATCATTAGCATATCTAATCTTAGTATTTCATAACCTCCAATTTTTATGGCATCGCCTGCATCTTCTTTCACATTTCTCATGATATTTTCAGTATACAAGTAAGACGACAGTATGCATCCCTGACAGAGCCCTTGTTTTATGTCAGACCAACTTGTTTCACCATTTCAATGTTGCCTGTTGGTCTAGATGCAGCAGTGACATTAACTGTATCATATGTGTTGGAAATCTCATCTTTTCCATCATCTCCAAAGTTTCTGGTGTTGTACACAATCAAATACATCTGAGTAGTCTATAAAAGATATTCAAATTAAATTCTCCACATTTCTCTGTTATTAATTTTATATTTAATATATGATCAAATTGGTAGTAGTAAATGGTTTAATATAAAAAGAAAAGACTATCATACTATATGGTTCAGACACATGGGCGATGACTAAGACAGTACACTGGAGGATTCAAACATTCATGAATTAATGTTTGAGGAGGAATTTAAACATTAAACAGCAGGAACAAGGTGGTCTGGGAAAGAAAAGGGCAAGAGCCTATGAACCTACAAAGCATGTCTAGGAAATGGAGGTGGTTTGGCCACACACTGAGGAAACCCAACGCCAGCATAACAAGACAGGCACTGACGTGGAATCCTCAGGAAAATAGAAATTGAGGAAGACCTAGAGCCAATCTTACATCCTTCCCGTGCCGTTAAACATCACATAGGGCTCGCATGGTAGTTTGCCAAGTCTTCCTGTTTTCGCCAAGCTTTTCAATCTCATGGGATGTTATGCCCACTAAACTGGCCTATCTTAACCATGTCCTCTTTAGAGTTTCACGTGGTCGACCTCTTTTTGTTCTGCCTGTTGTGTTCCACTTGATAGCTTGTTTTTGGATTCTCTGACTGTTTCTTCTCATCAAGTGACAAACATATGTCCATGTTCTTTTTCTGATCACCCATGAGACGGGTTGTTGTCTGCTCATCAGTCTTATTTCTGCATTGTTCTTGAATTTGATCCACTTCATAAAGACTATTTTCCTTAAGCATTTGTTTTCAAAAGAGTTTAATTTCTTGTCAATTTCTTTACTTGTTTTTCAGCTTTCACATGCATAGATGACGGTGGATATTTTGAATTGAATAATCTTAACTTAGTTTTTGTGCTTATAACTTTTGAATGACATATGTTCTCCAGATTCTTGAACTACTTGGAGAGGGGAAACTATGACAGCGCTCAGAGACAAGGATTACACGTGAAAGGAAGTAGAGAACAAATTCAAGAACAGTGAAAGGTGATTATGATGATGATGATAAGCCAGTAGAAGAAAATCCAGTTTTAATAGAGTTACTCGTATTTTTTTTTCTATGTAGGTGAATCCCCAAATTTGCTTCAGCATATTCTTCAATATGCATCTTTCCCATGGCAACATATGCCTGTGAGACCTGGACACTTAACAAAACAGTTGAGAAACATATAAATGACTTTAAATGCTACGGAAGAGTTCTTCAGTATCATGGACACAAAAAAAGAACAAATATATCCATACTACAAGAACTTAATATTGAAGAAGTCTGCTAGTAAAGAGGATTAAACAGAGAAGGGTACATAATGGGAAAAAGAAAGAGGAAGACCAAGGTGAAGATGGCTGCAAGACATCATTGATCATCTGCAAATGGATGCATCAGCAGCAGACCATCTTGCTCACAACCGAGAGGTCTACAGGAGTGCTGTTAGGGAGGCAAAGTTCCTCAAGGGACATGCAAATGAATGAATGATTGATATTCTTCAAACTCCCCATTTCTTCTATGCTGAGAATACTCTAAAACTACTCTTATCCTAAAGATCCTACACCAATGAAAACATTAAAACAATGCTTGCATGTTTGCTAATCTTAGCTGGGAAGAGCTTACACTTTAGTATCTTTCAGTTTCTTGTTTAAGAAAAGATCTGCACATTGCATCAGTCCTCGAAGTTATTTCTGTTACTTCATTTCACTTTTAAATCTTTGACAACATCCATGTAAACTTCAGTCAAACTGGTGGAGCTCAGAAGATTCATTCATACAGTGTGTGCATGGGCTAGCCCTATGACACTATATAACTTAGTCAAACACTAGAATTATTAGAGAATCTTTATCAGGTTCTCCATTCTGATTTAAATTTGCTTCCTCCTTACTCAATATTTAGGGACAAACATGTTTCACATATTTCATTATACAGGACGTGTAGTCATTATTCCTGTATGTCACACAAACTGTCTACATTCTTTCACTGAATTAATTCCAAGCAGTTTTCTTTTGCCTACAACAAAAACATTTTTCATCTGAGTGTAATAGTAACAACGGCAACAGTCAATCATTACAACATATACAGAACATATGAAGAGTTTCTCTGAAAATATTTATTGTCATCACTAGTTATATGTTATTTAACAAATATGCGCAGTACATAATAGTTATCTACAAGTCTGTGCCATAACAAACAAAAAAGGAAAGGATATTTTACAGTCTCTCTGCTCAAGATCTGACATTCTGACCAAACAAGGAGTTTAATAAATTACAAAGTTTAATCTGTTATATTTAACTATCTACTGTAGTATTTTCTGTACTCTGTATTTTCTTCTTAACTTTTATGCAGAAAAAAAAAAAACACTAAAATTAATCCTGTCCCAAACATAAAGAACGAATTTTCACTTAGTCCTTAAAAAGAGCAAATTACTCCTCGAGGCCATCAAAACAGAACAGTTTACCCCCCCCCCCCCCAAATCACCAGAACAAAAGAATTATTTATTCTATAGCAGCCATTCAATTTAGAAACCATAATACACAAGTTCTTTAGATAAAGCAAACTGCCATCTGAAATCCTTAGCAAACAACAATTTACAGGCCAAAGAAATACATCTTCACAAAAAAACTGAAATAAAGGTTTAAAAAATGCATGGCAGTGACTACTTGGTAGAGACTCTTGTTCTGCCACTCCAGGAGAAGTTGGCACCATAGGACTTCCTTATCAGCTTATCTGCCTTTTTCTGTTCTTCAGCAATCCAGTCCCAGCCTGGTGACAAACAAACAACAAAAACCCAGGGAAAAAACTCACTTTTTGTCTTCATTCAATTTTCTTGCTATTATTCTAACAAATTATGAAGAAATTTATAAGATACCAGATGGGGTACCCAATGGTCTGGGAGCGCAGGATGTATGTCACCATATGGTGACACAGGCATAGTCACCCAATCAACCAAATTATCACTTATCAACCTACCTACATGTCTATCAATCGATTAAATGCAAATCAGCCAAGTCAGCCATGAACTACTGAAAAGGCTGATATGACACTGCAAGGAAATGAATCACATGATAACAGATAACAATGAATCATTTGGCAAAGGCATGCATCCTCAAATCTCCCAATCAAAAAAGAGTTTCAGTGCCAGGTATAAATGTCAAGAAGTCTAAGTTTATTTGAATAAGAGAAAATAGAGAAGCTGGAATCAAAGATCTGGTGTACTGACTCCACACCCCTGGCTTTGTCAGTGGAATTCTTGAAACATTTTTTACAAAACAACACTTTAACGGTGTTTTATGAGCAAGCTGTAAATGTACTGACCTTCAACAGAAAGTCATTTGCTTATCCTGTGGGAGTCTGGAATTCAGCTTTCAGTCATTCTTCTGCATATTTTCCTCTTCCTTTATCACTGATATTCTCAAGTTTGCTTATCTTTTCATTTTAACATGTTAAATGTAAGTAGGAGCAAGCTGACAGAAGATCTAATCACATAAGAGAACTGAGAAAGAGAACTGAGAAAAGAATGAACAGATACAGAAAGATCTAAAGCAATTCATAATAAGAAGTCTTGGAGGATTTTTAACTGAAGTTTTATATTTTAAGTGAAACCAAAGAGTACTTTAAGGGTGCCAATTAATGATGATTATAAAAGCCTCCCATAAAAAAAAAAAACCAAATAGGGAAAAACAACAAAACTCACCATTCTTCTCACAGAACGATACAGCACTCTCAAAGCTACTAAAATCAACTTCGGTATTTGCAAAGGGATCACCTCTATAAATGAAAAAGTAAACAAAAAAAAAAAAAAACATCACAGTATGAATTCTTGAATATTAAAAAAAAAAAAAAATCATCAAACTATAGATTTTAAAAAAAAATCCAGAAAAACTCATGAATTTTTCTCATCACTTGAGACATATAGCACATATGTTTAAAAACATGCATTTTGCTCATATGTCTGCATCAACTTCATGCCAAAAATTGTAAGTTTAATCATTTATTCGTGAATCACCTTTTAAATTTCCCCAAAAAATCACTTTCATTAAAAAAAAAAAGGCTTTACTAAAGAATGTTAATATGCAGACACATTTATTACTCCCTGCATCATCTCACATATGACCACAGTTTCACTTATAACAATTAATTACTTCAGAAATAAAAATGGTGATAATAAAATATACTGAAATACCAGTAACACTTTTTTTTTCTCCTGATTGCTGGGTGTTACTAGTCTATCTGTAACTGTAGATTTGAGTTCTTCACAACTTCAAAACTCCCACTTAGGCGAAGACCTTGAAGCATGGTTTGTGTGAATTTGACAGGGAATACACTATGACAGTTTTCTCTAATATCTGGAGCATGTACAATCCTGTTAACCATGCTGGTGTAATACAGCTGTCTGCACGCAGCATCAGAGCAAGGAAGCAGGACAACTCGTGTAATATCTATGTAGCACAGTCATCTCCCTTTTCTCTTCCTGAATGTAATAACAATGAAGCAACGAAGAACACTTCTAGAGGAGTGTTGTGGATTTTCCTTCTAGATACTTGAATAGGTAAGTATATTTGTTCATTAGTCTATATATATCCTGATTAGAGGAGGAATATATTCTTACACTTGACTTTGACTTTTCCGATCCCCAGGTTTACAAGAGGATCTGTTGGTGGCAGCAAAGAATTTGTTAAAAGTACTGACTTTGAGTCACTTGAGAGGACTCGACCAGAGATTTGCATTGGTTTAGGGTTAGTTTGTTTGTTTTTTCCTGACATGTTATCTAAGAGTTTTCAAGTCCTCTTTCCTTTAGTTCTGAGGTTGAGATTGCTGCATGTTCTTAACCACTTCTTCTTCTCTGCTTTTTTAGTTTCAAGTCTTACCTTAGATGTTAGTTTATTGTACTCTGTTTTCTGGAGTAGGGTTTTTCTCTGCATTCTTCCTGGCTGCTTTTCTTTTTTTTTCACTAAGTTTTCCTGAGATTTTGTCTAGAAGGGGCTATATTTCTTTCTGCATCCTCGAGGGATTGTTTTGTAGACTACACCAAGTATGGGTTGGATTATGTTGGTGTAGAGTGTGTCAATGTTTGTGTTGTCATTTAATTTTGATAGGTTTTCATCTGTTTGTGTTCTGAATTTTTCCCAATCTGCTTTTCTATAATTCTAGTGAGGGGGTTTGTGTGATCTTTGGTTTCGTGTGTGAGAAATCTGTAGAACAATGGGGCGATGGTTGCTTCCTATGTCATCAAGCACTCTCGGAGTACAATCATTGTGGATGTCTGCTGAGACAATGGTGAGGTCAGGTCTGTAAGTGCATCCAGTGGCTTTGTGGAGGAGTACTGGTGGGGAGGATGAGTCTTGCAGTATCATCATGTTGCTGGTGTTGCATAGCTCTTCAATGTTGTTTCCCATAGGGTTTCGGTCTTTGTATCCTAGTGATGGTAGGTGTGCATTAAAATCTCCTGCAATGACAGTTTTCTACATGTCTGTACTGTGTATGCTGATTTGACTTTCAGAATTTCGGAGACATTAAACATTATACAGAGTGCACCGCAGTCCATTATGCCATACTGTTATCTCTTGGGTATCATTTTCACTGCACTTTCTGTTTTTAACTTCTCCTTGGATGTCATTTCTCAAGAGTGTGGCAATACCCCTGCATTTACCACATTCACATTTGTGCATGGTGTATCCAGGCAGTGAGTGATCTTTTCCATATAGAAGGGTTTCTTGTATGATTGCAATATGGATGTTGACTTTTTCAGCTGTCTGTTTAATTCTGAGGCATTTGGCCTAAGTCCAGAAATGTTGATTTGAAGAGTGTTTAGTGTGCCCCCCCACAGCTGATTTTTCGCTCGGGGGGGGGGGGAGGATAACCACGGACAGACCTTTCACAAGGCAACGTCCGGGCTCAAATGTTTTTTTTTTGTTTCTGACATTTTCATATTGGGATTTTTGTCCTAAGTCTTTCTTTCGCACCCAGGAGGCCTTTCCAGTGAGAAGCTCAGATCAGGCCCCGAGTACAAGACCGGCCTGTCCAACAGCCTTGAGACAGTTTCACAGAGACACTCTGAGGGAACTGATGGTGCTTCAACGATGTCCATTCCCCACCACCTATAGTCTGCTGGCTGCTTTGTTTGCCTCATTCTGATAGCCATTGTTGTAGAGACCCATAGGCTTGTCACGTCCTGGGATCGTAAATTTCCATCAGACTTTCCCCACCCCCGCAGATGATCTCTGTATCCCCATCCACCCACCATACCAAACAGCCCAGTGCTGCCCCAGGCCAAGATCTCAGCTCCACCTATTGATGGGTGTGCAATGTCAAAAGCTGGAGCACCTTCTATCCTAGGAGGGTATTTGTGCTTGTCATTTTTCCCACAAGCAAGTGGGTTTTTTTAGTGTACATAGCATTTTGTCTGAGTTATCTGACACTCCTATAATAAAAAAGAGGCTATTAGCAGATTTCTCAGTTCTATGTTCCCTTTTTCTTTTACAGAAAGTTCTGTTCCCTGAACATTCTGCCTTATAATAAAGTGACATTATATTTTATAGCAATAACAAATAGTGTTAGTTGCTACAGGTTTCTGGGCTACAGGAGTAGGTCAGAGTTTTTTAAGCAATCAGATCTATGTTCCCTGTCTCACAAAGACTATGTTAAGATAAGTGTGTTCTTAACACGGTTGTTCCCAGAGGAATATTCTTAGACAAAAGAAGTGCCGGAGGAAGAAACACGGACGTGTAGTGAAGTGCCAGAGTAAAAGCGCAGGTCTTGATATGTTAGGGGGTATAGTTATAAAATGGAATGGAAAACAGTATTTCCATGTACTTCTGTATACTTATTATGTTTCAAAGTATAACTAAATGAATGAAAATTTCATAAATGCAAAGTTTTTTAGGAAAAAAGAAGTAATGTGATGTTTTCAGACACTGATTGTACCCAGCTCACCATCGGCTAGGTCTAGATATGCACTACTTACCATCTGAGATGTGTAGATCTACTTGTCGATCTCATATTCTGATTCTATGTTGCATTCTCGATAAATTAATGTCTGAAATAACCTTCTAACTATTTCTCCCGTCGTCGAATATGTCTAGATCTACTTGGGATACATTCAAGAGCAGTGGGGTGGTCACAGGCCATGTCTATACCCCTATCTACATCATCAAAAATTGAAAAATTTCGGTCTTTCTCTTCCTTTTTCTCGCTCGGAACTAGGCACTCTTCCGCCATTTTGAAAAGTGTCACCAGAATCGCGGACGAAATATGTACAATCTAAATGTTACACCTGTTGATCACTAAAGTGACCATTGGTAAGCATCGGGAAACCGGAAGAGTCATAAAAGTGACCAAAGGCACCGAAAGAGTTAATAAACCAGAAGCTCCAAATAAAAATAATAATACCTTATAGCAAACCTCGATGAGTAAAAGTTTTCATAAGTAAATGAAGTGAATATCAAATCTCATTACATGGCAATATAAATTATGCTTTAATATGAAATTCTCATTTCCATGCCATTAAGGCATACTGGGTGTTAGGGCCGTATTTTCCATGACCTTTGGCACATGAAAGTGTGATGTGGTCAGTATCACGCCAGGCCACATTTATCTTCCCAGATTTCTCTGGTACCCATTTTTAGAGGCTATGTCACCTCTGGGGCCTTTTCTTTTTTTTTTTTTGGTATGTACTCTCTCTAGAACTGCAACCTGGTGTTCTTTGCAGCTGATGCTGTGGAGATGTTGAAGCACAGCATCATCTTGGACTGGGAGCAGGTCATGACAGCTATTTATTTATTCAATCCCTGAGGGCAGCTAAAAGGCAAGGGGTGTGCAATATTTCTTTAGCAGACTCCACCACCATGGGAGGCTATGGTGATCCTTGCCCTCTTAGCAGGGTAGGCCTGTTACTGTGGGTACAAATGGAAAGATGGGACAGGTCTTGCTTGGCTATGATTTGCCAACCCTGACACCAGCATGTCAGCTATGGTTTGCCAATTGCCAAACTGAACAGTGTCTTCACCCCTGCTAAAGCTATGTTGGAATATTCTTCAAATATCACTAAATCCTCAAACTCCATGACATTAAATGTTATCAAGTAATATTTCATACGTGGAAATCCAACCAATGAGTGGATTCTCCCATCTCTCTCTCCCGTCAAACTCGATGCGCCATCTACGAGTATTGTAAGTCCCTGACTGCATTGCATTACGTGCTGGCACAAATATCCTCACCAAACGTGTCTTGATGTGTTCTTCAGGAACACCACTGACAGGTGAAATATCCATCTAGAAAATTTTCAATAAAAAATTATAAGCAAAATAAATCAACAGAAAGCCATTAACATATACGTTTTTTTTGTTGGTTTCACTCATTCATTTCTCATTTTATTTTTTCCTAAGGTTTCACTCATTCATTTCTCATTTTATTTTTTCCTAAGTATTTTTCCTCAGCTTCTCCCTCCTTGAAAAATGTCACAGGTGAAAAGTTCAGTGTCAAGTTCCAGTAATTTTGGTATTATACTGATTTCTGCTTTGTTCACCAATGATAACATGTAGGAATGTTTTAGTTGATAACAAAACAAGTTTTACATTTTAATTTGCATCTTTGATGAACAGCATACAAAAAAAATGGGGAGCAGATATTATGACCATAACAAAAGAAGTATCCGATTACAAAAAAAAGTCACAAAACAATAGCAATGTTACAGTGTTCATTACTTTTTGTGCCCACATAAAGGCTGATGGTACTTTCCGGTTTACAATTTTCCTGTACGCTCCCTCAGTACCTGCCCTTCTGTCTGTCTTTTAATGAATTCTGTATATTAAAGATATATTTGTTCATGATAAGTCTTTCACTCTACTTCTCAATGTGTTCTGTATGTTCTATATTATTTAAAACAAAAGTAGGAAATTAATCATTAAACACATTAATTAATAAAGCTGTTCCTACTTTTGTTTTACATCATTTTAATATATTGTTATCACAGCTTTTCCGCAGAAGCATTATGTACATTTACATATTTAGTTTTATATATATTTTTACCAAAAAACTATACATGTGCCTTCTAAGATATGTTTGTTCACTTTTGAGTCTTTCATGCACACCTGCATGTATTATATTAGGCTTGTCCTTACATTAATGAAAAGAAAGTGATGCTGTTATTGAAACAGTGCATATATTATTGTAGAGGATATCTAATTGACAAACTGAGAGCACAGACTACACACTAATGTACACCTACAAATGATTCCACATCTATAGATGTATAAAGAACAAACTTCCCAAAAATGTAAAACAAAAAAACTTTGCAGCTATCATCAATACAGTATCCAAGTTATTGAAAAGAATGCACTAAAGAAATATCTTTGTTACCTTCTCATCAACAGTAACGGTAGCAACTTTTTTCTTAGGTACTTCCTCTTCCTCTTCTGGTGTGCTACCAGTAGCAATTGTTATACTAGATGAAGCCCTAGAGACAAAACAGAAGAAGCTCTCTCACATGTAGAATGTTTATTATTTTTTTAAAAATTCCAATATTCAACTGATTTATAAAAAAAGAAAGTTAAAAAAAACAAACCAAAATAAAACAAAGCTCATTATTTTTAATACAGAAAGATACAGCAATATTTGGCAACCAATATCACAGACTTCTTTTGATGTGCAAGAGATAACTTAAACTGAAGCCTACATTGTCAACTCTACAGGTTCTGGTAGCAGAAAAGTTGCAGAACACATAAGATAATGCCGTCCTGGAATGATCTTTCTGCAAAAGACAATTTACTGCACTAGATTAATCAATTACGATATACTGCAGTAATTCCACTGACGTTATAAAAGGCGCTAGCTAATGTATATCTGAATCACTTTATTCATAATATTTTTTAAAAATGAATTTGTTCATTACACATGAATGGATATAACAAATTTTAAATAATAATAATCTGTGGCAAATACATGAAAAAAACTGCACAACTCGACATTTAATTGTTAGTTGTACGACAGTGGCAGCAATTGCAGATCAGTGAGACTCTGTGTGTGGTGGATATTTCTGAAATGAAACGAACTTCTGCTGTTCTGGCACTAACCTTGTTCCAAGTAATTTTGCTGGACGACGTAAATGTCCTATCATTTTCACTGATAGAGAAGAAGCCATTTTAACTTGCTTTCTCCTCGACCTTGAGTAAGGGGGAACAACTCTAAAATATTTATCACGGAAGTGAGCCACCAAACGACTTCGGTCTTTAAGTTTGTTCTTCGGGATATACCGTATATTCAACTTTTCTGCCGCTTATCCTAGCGATAATACCGCTAGATTTTAGCGGATTTTAGGTTACATCTATAGGAGAAACAAGAAAAACTGCTACATTTAGCGACTTATAAACATTCATTTAAATTAGTTTATTTTTTAAAGGCAAATAGTTGGCAGTGTCTTTAGTCAGAGTTTAAAAAAAAAAGTATCTAACCACTGTGTCGTCTAAGAAAAATAAAATCTCTCTCGCTATCCGAGTTGGCCGTACTGCCTATCTTCAGAGTTGATAACCCTGAGGATCAATCAGTTCATGGAACATTCAGATCTTTGAAACGATGGTGGCATTCACTTAAAATTATAACATTATGTCGGAGCCGCCGTTCACAATTCGCATTCGGTCGGAAAATAATCAAGACATGGATTGGATGGTGAAACCAGACGAAGTTACTTTTTTACAGACATTGGTAAGAAGATATACAGGGGGAGTTTTTTTTTTTTTTTGGAAGTTGTGTGGTGTCTGTTAATCCTGGATTTGATTAGAATTAATCATGTTTTAGGTCATATTAGGATCTGGGTATGGTAGGCAGAGAGTGTCATCTCAATATATTACAATAATTAATCAACTTAATTCAAATCCCTGTATAAGTGCAGTGAGTGAGCATTTGCCGTTGAATTATTTACTTAGTGAACCTATTAGGCTAAAGATAAATTATAAGAAAACTGAATACACGAGAATCATCAATCAGCCATCGGTATTCCCATTGGAGCATCAGGCATCAGCAAAGGTTCTCGGGCCAATCATGTCCTGAGCAAGTCGGAATACCTCAAACCACAAGTACATGAGAATGGCAAGACCAAAAAATTGACAGACAAGAAAATCAGATCCAGACAGAAGATATAAGGATTAAAAGAATATATTCGTATAAATACCTGGGGGCATTCAGTAATGCCAACATTGTAAGAGATGAAGTTCGGGCTAGGATGCAAGCAGGAAACAACCCTTTGACACTTGTTGCAATAAAAGACTGTGTCACACAACACCAGGCTAAAAATGTACAAGACACAGACTAGACCATTTGTCTTGTGTGGCTCAGAAACATGGGGCACTACAGAACAAGATGAAGCACAACTACAAATCTTTTAAAACATAATTTTTTTTTGTTGGACTGATTAGAGATCCTGTATAACAAGAATGGAAAATTAGAAATAACAAAGAAATCCATATGCTATTCCAATGTCCACTTATAATTAGAGTTATCAAAAAACAACAGATTGAGATGGCCCAGCCACCTGGGAGAGGATGGATGAGAACAGACAAAGGCTTATATAGAAGTGATAAATGGAGACAGTCGAAAAGGCAGATCAAGACAGTGGTGGCATGACGGCCTAGAAAAAGCCAGAGTCCTCGGAGTGGACATTTGGCAAGAGAAGACTAAGAAGTGGAGACAAGTCTTGTCTGCAGCATTGAGCAACAAGGGCTTGGAATGGTGAATGATTGAGTTGAGCAAATATTCAGTGAAATAATGGTTCATGGTTTGGTTAGTTGGTTTTTCTCAGGGACTGCAAAATTGTGGCCTCTGCAGTGGACACTGTAATCATGTTTAAGCCAGACCACAGTGTCAGATGGGATATAGGATATAATGTCCTGCTTGAAGATTAATCTAAGATTAATAATAGAGAAATGCAGGGAGTTTAATGTGAATCTATATTTATCCTTTATAGACTACTCAAAGGCATTTGATTGTGTACAACACCAGAAACTTTGGGAAATAATGGAAAAAATGGGATTTCCAACACATTTGATACAATTAACATCACTGCTGTATTTAGACCAACAAGCAGCAGTAAGAATAAATGGTGAAACAACAACTTGGTTTGACATAAAACAAGGGGTCCGTCAGGGGTGCATATTGTCACCCTACTTATTTAACTTGTATACTGAAAATATAATGAGGAATGTTAGAGAAGATGTAGACAAAGAATATTACGATGCCATAACAGTTGGAGGTTATGAAATACCAGAGATTAGATATGCTGATGACACAGTATTGCTGTCCACAACACAAGAAGGAATGGAAAAACTAATTATGTCAGTCCGCAAGAACAGCGAAGAGCAGAACCTCTATCTTAATGCAAAGAAAACTAAAGTGATGACAACTGACAAAACAAACAAGGCAACTGAAATATGTATCAGTGAGGAAAAACTGGAAGAAGTGGAGAGTTTTGAATATCTTGGATCACTACTAACTAATAATGGAGATACAATGCGGGAAATTAAAAGGAGGACATCTATTGCTCTTCAGAAAGTAAAACAAATAAAGAATCTGTGGAGAGGAGCAGACAGAACCACAAAAATAAGATTTTTAAGGGCATGCATCTTTCCCATCGCAACATATGCCTGTGAGACCTGGACACTTAACAAAACAGCTGAGAAGCACATAAATGCCTTTGAATGTAAATGCTATAGAAGAGTTCTCCAAATATCGTGGACACAAAAAAGAACAAATATATCTATACTACAAGAGCTTAATATTGAAGAAGGCTGGCTAGTAAAGAGGATTAAAGAGAGAAAACTTAAATATTTTGGCCACATTAAACGTCATGATAATTTAGAGAAGACCGTATTGGAAGGATACATAATGGGAAAAAGAAAAAGAGGAAGACCGAAACGAAGATGGCTGCAAGACATCGTTGATGATCTGGAAATGGATGCAGCAGCAGCAGGCCATCTTGCTCACAACCGAGAGGCCTACAGGAGTGCTGTTTGGGAGGCAAAGTTCCGCAAGGGACATGCAAAGGAATGAATGAATGAATGTCCTGCTTGAAACACAAAGGTGGTCACAGAAGTAGAGCGTTCTCAGCTAACTGCACCACCATGGGAACCATGTCAAGACTTACAACAAAAGCTAGGCTGGAGGAGAGATGGGAAAGGTTTTGGTTAGCTGTCATCTTTGCTTTCCTTTGTGGATATATATTAAATAAATGTCTCTGTGTGTGTGCTCGTGCATCATAGGTAAACAGATAAATACTGTTGTTGGATTACTATATTGTGAAACCCCAAAATAAGTGCAGATACACTCCTCCATACCACACACACATATAATATGCAAAAGTTAGATTCAGATTTGAGCTTGAAGTCTTGAAAAAAAAATGTTCAAACTACAGAAGTTGCATTAATACACTTTGATGAATCTGTAATTTTGGAAGCCTTGATAAGTAATAAATTATATTAAGCCAGCAACCTGAAGTCACATTCTTTAAACTGCTGGATGATGGTTGATGTGCTTTGTTAAATACTGATTCCTTAAATAATTATTTCCCTTTATATTATATTATGGTAACGGTAAAATTCTTGTTTACATGCCATTAAGGCATAGTGGGGAATATGGTGTTAGGCCCGTATTTTCCATGGCCTTCGGCACATGAAAGTGTGATGTTAGTATCATGCCTGGCTGTTTTACCTGCTCAGATTTCTCTGGTACCCATTTTTAGAGGCTGGGTGGACCCCAGGTCCTTTTTGGTGTGTACAAAAAAAATCCTACAGCTGGGACTGAACCCAGTACCACCGGATTAGTACACTAAGCACCTAACCACTCAGCTAACCAGACCACCTTATATTATATTATAATGAATAAAATTTTGTTTCTGCTTACGTAGTAATCTGATTTGAGCAAGTAATTGCTTCAGTGAATCTAGATGTTTAAACTATACACTGATACCATTCCTGATTTAATGTTTGTTTTCCCAGTGTCTTCATGCATTGACTGCTAAAAAAACATCTGTTGCACAGTTCCAGATAAACATTATCAGACGTCAGTAATGTATGTTGAACATTGTCACTTGAAGATATTTTCCCTCTTTTTAACATTTATTTTTCATTGTTTCTTGTTCATAGGAAGTTTTTTCACAGTTAATGCCTCATGTGACACATTCGGCTTTTGAATGTAAGTATTCACATGTACAGAATGATTGTTTTATCTCTGTCTGTCTCTGTTTGTCTGTCTGTCTGTC
The DNA here is from genome assembly GCA_009760885.1 of Achatina immaculata. Taxonomy (NCBI): domain Eukaryota; kingdom Metazoa; phylum Mollusca; class Gastropoda; order Stylommatophora; family Achatinidae; genus Lissachatina; species Lissachatina immaculata. Next base: position 85,443,819 of record CM019691.1, on the reverse strand, counting down.
CGTCCGTCCATCTGTTTGTCTCATTTATGAGCTTTGTTTGTTTTCCTTTAGGTTTTTTTCTAAAAATGTTTGTTACAACCTGACTTTTATTTTTTTCAAACTTCTTCTTCTTCTTCTTCTTCTTCGTTCGCACTGTCTGTCTATATCTGCAGTCCTGTCTCTTGGATAAATTTCACTGTTTTTTGTAATTCATGTATGGAACCATAGAGCTTATCTTCTTTAGTAGTTTCACTGGGCCAGTAATTATTTCTCAGTGACTCGTAGTTGATGCAGTTCTGGAGGATATGTTCCACAGTTTGGGGCACCTGGGCACATGTACACAGATTAGTAGTACCAACCTTAAACTTTGTATACATATGACTTCGGAGTCGGCTGTGTCCTGTTCGGAGACGGAAGATGGTGACTTGTTCCTTTCTGTTTAGCATGTGATAGTCATCATATGGTGGTGTTTGTGGCTTCCTGTAGGTTTTTATCATGCTTTTCTTCTGATTATAAGTGACTGGTATGTCTGGTTGCTCCATTTCAGTGCCCTCTTTGGCCAGTTGGTCAGCTTTCTCATTGCCTGGTATCCCACAGTGGGAGGGAATCCATTGCAAAGTGACTCCATGTTGTAAGCCAATTTTTGACAAGGCATCCTTAAGGTCTGGTAGTTTGTTGCACTGAAGAGCCTCCAGTACTGATCTTGCATCTGTGAGAATTACTACAGGACATGTATCAATTCTGGAGTCTGATAGTTTTTCAACTGCAGCAATAATTGCCCTAACTTCTGCATCAAAGTTGTTGCAGTATTTACCAGTGGGTATGGAAATCTTGTCAGAGGTGTTGTTTGGATATTCAATATATGCTCCTGCCCCTCCATTCTTTATGGCATTATGTGCAGATTCATCTGTATACACACGTAATTTTTTTTTCAAACAAAATGGAGCAATTTCGGTCAACAAAAATGCTCCTCTGACAGATTTTATTCTAGAGTGTGTGTGTGTGTGTGGGGGGGGGGGGAGGTGAGTGGATTTGTTTGTTTAAAGACGAGATTTGTATGAGTTTCTCCTCTGCTAAGGTTATGAATTCTTTTCACTTGAATATGATGAACAGCGTGATTACCTTCTGTTGTATGAACAGATGAGGATGAGGATGGAGACAGGATAACAGTTCGCAGTGATGACGAAATGAGAGACATGTTCAACTATGTAAGTTGCATTTAACTTTTATGTCTGTTGTATAAAGACAGACCAGAGGGGAAAAAAAAAAGATAGATATTATAAACATGTCATTTAAACCATTATTTGAGTCACAGTGGATGCACATTTAAAAAAAAAAAAAAAGACTGACTTAATCTGAGTATATATGGTGCTTATAACAAGAGGGTATTTTTATGCACTTGATCTTCAACTTGCACAAAAACCAAGTTAAGATTATTCAATTCAAATGTAATATTCACCCTCATTTATGCATGTGAAAGCTGGAAAACAGCTAAAGAAATAAAGAAGTTAGACTCTTTTGAAAACAAATCCCCAGGAAAATACTTGGTATAAAGTGGAACGAATTCAAGAACAACGCAGAGATAAGACAGATGAGCAAACAACAACCTGTCTCATGGGTGATCAGAAAAAGAACATGGACATATGTCGGTCATGTGCTGAGAAGAAACAACCAGAGAATCCCAAAACAAACTATCAAGTTGAACACAAAAGGCCAAAGAAAAAGAAGCTGACCACATGAAACTCTAAAGAGATCATTGTTAAGAGAGGCCAGTTTAGTGGGAATAACATCCCTTGATGAGGTTGAAAAGCTTACAGACAACAGGAAATCTTGACAAACTACCATGCGACGTTTAATGGCACAGGAAGGATGTAAGATATAAGATCTTCACAACTGATTTTTTTTGTTTTGTTTTGTTTTTTTTTTTTTTGGTTTTGTTTGTATTCAACCATTATCCCATGTGGCACTGTCATATAAACATGGGGTTGACTTTTCGTATGAGTAGTCTTTGTGTTCTTGTTTTCATAGAGTGTGTGCATCATGTAATCTGTGTCACACCCATCTTCCAGATAGATACAGTCAGTTTCCAGGGACATTTCCATAATAGAATTATCAGGTACAACTTTTTTTTTAAGCTGAATTGTTTATAATATACAGAATCTTGGATAGAACCCTCTCCTGTCAGCATGAGAGGCCAGTATGTTTATTGCTGCACTACTTACTTGCTTATTATTTAACCATGATCTCTTTTCAGTCAAGTTAGTGAAGCCATAGAAGTGACTTACCTGAGGGAACAGAAAATTTAGGTGTCTGGCTTTGCTTGCTCTGTGATAAAAGATCTCCTAAGTTGTGGACTTTTACTTAGTAGAAGAGTGGACTTTTACTTAGTAGAAGAGTCCCTGCAGGTGTCATTCACCATCATTTTTTTGTTTTTTTTTAATTTTTAGATTTGTGTAGATGTACTGTAACCTGTATAACTATTTATAATTGTCTCAAAAGAAGCATTTTAAACATGGAAGTCCTGCTTATGTGGGCTTTTTATTTGTAAATTGATCATCCTGTTTTTAACATTATTTTAACTGTGATTTTTTTTTTTTTTTTGGGTAACATCTGCTTAGTACTTCAAGGAGCTCAGTGAAGAGGATCGAGCAAGAGGCCTACTACCTCCTTTGATCATCTTTCCTAAATGTAAGTTCTTGTCATTCTAGTTAAAGTTTGAACTATTAAATTGTGGTAAAGATACCTGACTCTTAATACTGTTAAATTTTTTTATCAGTTATATGAAACGAGATATGTCATGCACTAGTATTGCATTTTTGTTAGACCATTTATGAAATGAAGTGTCTTTTTGTGAGCTGTCCTGTTTTTTTTATCTGGACACATTATGTGAACAGACTAAAGTGATATGTCTTTTCTTGAGCTGTCTTGTTTTTCTGGCCACTTAATGTGACCAGAGTAATGTGTAGAGTTATGTGTTTTTTTCTGGCCAGTTAATGTGAATGGAGTATTTGTATGTATGTGTGAATGTGATTCTCTCTCTCTGAACTTTAAGGGACCAAGGCATATGAGGTTTCCGTAAGGGTTTTCCACAAATGCCTGTCCATGGGCTTTTTTCCCCCCTACTCTTGCGCAAGTGAGCCCTCTATTGCACAACATCCTCTCTGTTGTTCTTCTTCATGTATCCTTTGGTCTACCCTTACTCCTGTTCTTCTGTGGTGTCCATCTTAGTGCTATTTTTTTATATTGAGTCGTCAGTCATCCAAACACGAACATAAGGCACATATATGAAGTCAGAGTGTATGTGTGTGTGTGGTAGACAAATCCTGCACAAATGTAGTGCTCACAGGAGTTTTTTTTAAAAATTTTTCTTACATGTTCTCAAATTTCTGTTATTGTTTCGACACTCCAGTTTTTATGTCTTTGCAGATGGGAAAACTCCACAAAACAGAAATATTCATGGTTTGAAGGTATTGTGCTTTTTTTTTTTCTTTTACATAAATTTCTTTAAACATTTTGTAGACTAAACATTTTATGGGAGCAATGCGATAGCTATGTTGTAAAACTGATAAAAAGCAATAAGCACAGAATTTTAGGTGATATTATCCATGATATTATATTATACTATATTATATTATATTACATTATATTATATTATATTATATATCCATTATCCTTGATATTATATTATTAGTTTAACTAACTCCTGTTTTTGTTGTTCTGTCTGTTAGGTTCTTTGTTGCCAGAGGCAACATTGTATTTCTGCTTTCCACTCGGTAATTGTCTAGACATCCATCCTCTTCAGTCATATTTAGGGATGTTTTCTTGCACTTATTACTTTTGTTAATGAATCTGTTTTTTTTTCAGATTCGAACTGGCAGCCAGACAGAGGAACAAACAGCCACCCCTGACACACGTGATCTTTCAAATTCTAAACAGAATCAGTATGTTATTCTTCATTTATATAGTAAATGCTGTTTAGCCCATTCATTGTAAAAATTTGACAAGAAGCATTATTATTACTGCATTATGCATTAATTGCCCTGTTAAATGGCATTTATGATTATACTTTTTCATTTTGTGTGGTCTGTGGCATTACTTATTAGATCACTTGCCTTTTTTTTCCTATTGTCAGTTCACAGCCCCAGTCTAATATTTTTCTATTGGTCACACTTGCTTTTATTTTTAATGAACTCCATAAGAAAATGCATTTATGCATGCGAAATCTGGAAAACAACTAAAGAAATAGAAAAGAAATTAGACTCTTTATGAAAACAAATGCCTAAGGAAAATACTCAGCATCAAGCGGAACGAATTCAAGAACAATGCAGAGATAAGACAGATGACTGAACAACAACCAGTCTCATGGGTGATCAGGAAAAGGAGATGGACATATGTTGATCACTTGATGAGAAGAAATGATCAGAGAATCCCAAAACAAGCTATCAAGTGGAACACAACAGACCAAAGAAAAAGAGGCAGACCGAGTGAAACTCTGAAGAGGACATTGTTAAGAGAGGCTAAATTAACAGGCATAAAATCCTTTGATGAGGTTGAAAGATGGATAGTTTAATGCAATGGCACAGTAAACCATCACCAACTGAGCTGGTGGAAAATATCAAGGACCGAGATCTATGGAGAAACAATACGCCAACGCTTACCAGCACAGCACCTGTCAATAATGATTTTTTAAAATGATCTTCCAGGGTATAGGTTGTGTTTTTCTCCAGAACAACATTTCTACTTCACACACACACGTCAGTTATTTATATATATATTATATAACTTCCCATTAATCAATAAGGAAAAATATACATAGCAGGAACAGCTATTGAAGAAGTGTACCACTTTGCATACCTCGGCAACTACATAGACCTGGATAGTGACACCAGAAGGGAAGTTAGAATTGCAAAAGCAGCACTGACCTTCAAGAATCTTGAGAATATATGGCACTCAAAAGTTATAAGCACGAAAACCAAGCTAAGATTCCTGCAAATTAGACTCATTTGGAAACAAATGCCTAAGGAAAATACTCAGTATAAAGTGGAACAAATTCAAGAACAATGCAGAGATAAGGCAGATGAGCAAACATCAATCTGTCTCATGGGTGATCAGAAAAAGGAGATGGACATATATCGGTCACGTGATGAGAACAGTCAGAGAATCCCAAAACAAGCTATCAAGTAGAACACAACAGGCCAAAGAAAAAGAGGTCAGCCACGTGAAACTCTAAAGAGGACATTCTTCTTCTTCTTACACAGTGGTGATGATGAGTGGTACCCTGATTTTTGTGATGCACCTTTTGGCCGGATACCTCCAATTTCAGCACCTTTCTTTGCTAGGACAGACTGTGGTCTTGCTCGGACTGCCATGAAGACAGTGGTGTAGGCTGGTCTGGCCAAAACTTTGTTTTCCAGCCTCTGGTGGCTGTACCCCTTCTCCACGTCAGATCCAGCATGCCAGGCTGGCTGGCCAGATGGCTTTGAGACAGTTCCACAGAGACACTTCGACTTTGGGATGAGGAATCTGATGAGCCTCAACAATATCCATTCCTCATCACCTATAGTCTGCGGCTCTGTTTTGTTTACATCATTCTGATAGCCACTGTTGTAAAAACCCACAGACTTGTCACGTCCTGGATTCATTGTTTTCACACCAGATTTTCCTCATCCCCGCCGGTGATCTCCATGTCACGATCCGTCCACCAACCTGACATTATATTTTACAAAAATAACAATTACAGTTAGTGTTGATTGCTACAGGTTTCTGGGCTACAGAAGTAGGTCAGATTTTTTAAGCAAACAGATCTATGTTCCCTGCCTCACAAAGACTATGTTAAGATACGAAGGGTGATTGATAAGTTCTTGGCACAATGTGCAACAGATTATTTGTGGACAACTTTTTTGGGTTATTTCTCAACATAGTCCTTTTGCAAGTTTATGCACTTAGTCCAGTGATCCTGGAGCATATGAATCCCTTCTTTGTAAAAGTCAGCATCTTGTGCCAGTAGAAAGTGGTCTACAGCATGAATGACATCATCATCTGAAGCAAATTTGTGACCACTGAGCTCCTTTTTGAGTTTGGTAAACAAGTAATAGTCCAGAAGGGCCAAATCTGGGAAATAAGGAGGATGTTCAAGAAGCTGGAAGCCGCATTCATAAATGGCAGACATTGCCACCGCCGACTTGTGAACCGGAGCATTGTCTTGATGAAAGATGACTCCTCTCGTAAATTTCCCTCGACACTTTTTCTTCAGTTTGACCCGCAGTTGCATCACAAGATTAGTGTAATAGGCCCCGGTGACTTTTCTGCCCTTTTGGAGATAGTCATGGATCTCCTTTGATGATAAGCTCTTGATGCAGAGGTAGCGAATGTTCTCGATGAGCAATTTTCTCAATTTCTGCCACCCCTTACCACTTCAGTATACTATTTTAAAAAATAGGTTGCAGTTAATTTCTTGAAACTTGGTGTTTAATCGTACATTAACCTGATCTACAAATGCACCTAATATCAACTTTGTGTTTCAAGTATTTGTACCTTAGGTCGCAAACTTATCAATCAACCCTCGTAAGTGTGTTCTTAACACAGTTGTTCTCAGGGGGAGAGGACATTGTTAAGATAGGCCAAATTAGGAGGCATAAAATCCCTTGATGAGGTTGAAAATCTCAGCGAAAACGGGAAAACTTGACGAACTACCATGCGAACCCTATGTGACGTTTAACAGCATGGGAGGGATGTACGATATATATATATCCTCACTGCCTGCAACCTTCTTTCTTTTTTCTATTCATACTTGTCAGACAAAGTTGACATTAAAAGCACCATTGATATAATTACTGTTAACTCCTGTTGTCTAAAGATATATATATATTTTTTTTTTTTAAAATTTTTTATCCCCTTCATTTTAGAGTATTTCTTAAAATTAATGATGTGCAGTTTATTTTTATTTTAAGTCAACAAATGTTTATTAACTGGAGCATTTGTGCTATTTTTTTTCTCTTTATGACGTGTGAAAATTATTACATATATAACTAACTCTTCAGTTCTTTCTTTTTTTTTTTTAATACGGCAGGCTAATGTCTTGTTCCTGTATCTTTGCATCATTTTTTTTCATCATGGATAGGCTGTTTCATTTATTTATGATGCATTTCGTGGCAGTTTTGGTGACTAGAAAAAAAATCCAAAACTGATTTTAAAGAAAATGAACTTTTGTGAGTATGATATCCATTACAGTGTAGGAGTTCTTAGACTGAATTTCTTCATTTGTTTCATAATTAAAAAAAAAAATTTAGTTCAACTGAGACTGGTTTTGAGAGCATTTTGAGGCATGGATGGATTAACAAAGAATCACTGAGTTATTTGGAGCAAATAGGCAAGGGAAATGGAGGTAGAGTTTACAGGTTAGTAAGAGTTACCCATTAGTAAGAGTTTTTGTTTTCATAGTAATTTCTTACCATATTTATGGCTTTGGTTTGGTTAAAAAAACAGAGTTAATGCTGATGATGACATTAATTCTAAATGTTAAAGGTTTGGCTTTGTTTATGTGAGAAAATTCATTTTGCATTTTCAAGTAATATTTTAATGGTTTTATGAAATTGTAGAGCTTCATTGCAGTTTTTTTTTCTTTGTCTTCTTCTGCGTTCAGTTTCCTATGTTTAGCTTTCTAAACAGGGAATTAGGTTGACTTCCTGCTGTCACCAGGAAGTCTTTGCAGAAGCCCTAGTGTTTATCTTGCATGCTTCTCTCTCTCAAGGCAATGCCTGGTTTCTGAGGTCTCTATATATGGTGCAGGTCTGTAGTATTTGTAGTATGAGTCTGAGAACCATTTGGTGTAGTTCCTACCAGCTGTCTTATGTCATCATTTCTTATCGTGCCCCTCCCAGTGATGTTTGCTGCTTTTCTTAGGCATGTCATTTCACGTGTAGATATTTTATTTTGCTGTTTCTTGGTTAGTGCCCATGTTTTGGTAGCAGTAGTGGTTAGGCTATGACGTGTTGAGATGCTGTTGTTTGTGATCAGCTCCAAGAAGTTTTGGGACCCATCGAGCAGAGACCTTTGTCATGTGAAGATCATTGTGAAAAATGGCATGAACACGTTCCTGGGAGATGCCCAACTCAGTATCAATGTACCGCTCAGTTAGTTGTCGGTCCTTCATTATCATGTCATGGATTCTGCCGGTGGTTACTGCTCTTGGTCTTCCTGGTCAGGGATCATCTTCCAGACTCCCTTCCATGTTTAAATTGAGCTTCCCATTTCTTCACTGTGCTGTAAGAAGGGGCACTCTCCCCTAGAGTCTCCACCATAAGAAGGGGCACTCTCCCCTAGAGTCTCCACCATATCCTCATGGATATCCTTCGATGATAAGCCCTTGATGCAGAAGTAGCGAATGACTGCTTGATGAGAAATTTTTTCTCAATTTCAATTTCTACCACCCCTTACCACTTCAGTAGCCTGTACAAAAAATTGCTTGCAGTTAATTTCTTGAAACTTGGGTGTTTAATCTTACATTAACCTGATCTGCAAAAGCACCTAATATCAACTGTGTGTTTCAAGTATTTGTACCTTAGGCCGCAAACTTATCAATCACCCCTTGTATATATATATACATAACACACACAGAAGGAGAGAGATTATGAATGTAAAGCAGAAGTCAGAATTTAATGTAAAGGGTTGTGTTTCTAGCTTTTTAAAATTAATGAATAATAAACTGTAATTTTGTTTCAGAACTGTACATATACCTTCTGGAAGAGTTATGGCAGTAAAGGTTGGCAATATTTTGTTGTATTTTAATGTGTATAAGATTTATAATGGTTCCTTTTAAGTGTAAGTAAGTTTCAGAAGTATTGAGATTATGAGAATTTGAGGTAGAGAAGACTTTGTATTAAAATGATCTTGGTCATTCAGACTTTTAGAGCAATAGCAATAGTCTGTGAAGAAAAATCATTAATATTTCATTTAAAATAAATGTCGAACGAGATGAGAGAAATGACATTTCACTTTGTTCTTGATTATTTTTAGAATCAAATTCTAATAGTAAAGATGTATAATATGTATGTAATATACTATAATAATTTTACATAATAATAGTATAAAACATAATTATTTTGTGTCAATATTTCAATTATTCTTTAAGGAAATTGAGCTTGACATTTCTGTGTCAATACAGAAACAGATCATATCTGAACTGGAGATTCTTTACAAGGTAACTCCTTTCATTCTGCAGCGGTCAGAAAAGTTTTGCCATTATAAGTTTTGCTTTTATATAATGTGTCATATAACATAAACCAGCATGTCATTAAATTAAGTTTACAAGTTCCTGCTTGTTCTTGAATGAACTAAAGTGAAGATGTTTTAAAAATTAGCATTAGTTCTTAATGCTGAATTTAAAAACATGTTTGTGGTTAAGGATTAGTAGTATTTATTATGTACTCAAGACCAAGTAGATGTTGTTATTGTATTTTTTTATAAATTGATCTAGATATTGATTGAAATATCACAAAAATTGTTTTTAGTAAAAACACCCTGTTGCAGTACAGTGTTTTATGTACATATAAAAATAAAAAAGGCTTCTCGATCAGATTTCTTCTTCTTCTTCTTCGTTCATTTCTACCACCAAAAACCGCACTGTGAACCTACTGAATTCACGCCTGTGGTCCTCGTTAGGTCCCGTGGTCCCCTGTGTGGTCCAAAATAGACCACACGAGATCCACGAAAGGACCACAAGGGGTTCAGAGTATCACAGTGCTTTAGCCTGTATTCTTGGTGGGTCTCGGAAGCGGGATTGCGTGACACCGTGGTTTTCATTGCACCAGGATCAGATTTGATTACTTGAACACTAGGACAGGCAAATCATATCTGACCACACTCCTGTCTCACTTCCTGAAGGTGCACTATGGATATAGACTGCATCACTGCAGCTTGGTGAACAAAGCTGGACTGACACCTTCCAGCCATTGCAGAGTTTACTGCCTTTGTAGCTTTTGGTAGGAGTGCATGATCCTAGTTTGTTGCGTACGCCTTGGGAACTGAAGAAAGTCATGATGGCCTACTATCATTTTCATCCATTATCACTGTCATCATCATTGGCAGAAGACTCCAACAAAATTAAGGTACACAAGTGTCACAAACATTTAAAACTGCTGTATAAAATTAGAGAAAATCATGCAACTAAATGCTTTTTTTTTTCTTCATTCAGTGCAATTCCCGAATGATCATATCATTCTTTGGTGCCTTTTTCTTGGAAAACAGAATATCCATCTGTACAGAATATATGGATGGTATGTGATAACTTTTTAGGGTGTGATGTACAGAATATATGAATGGTATATGAAAACTTACCAGAGTTTGATGTCTCTGACATGAACACAGCAAATTTGTGTGTCAGCTTGTTTCACTATGATATTTTGTTTATCTCTCTCTGAACCTTAATTGCCCAGGGCACATGGGGCTTCTGCAAGGGTTTTCCACAAATGCCTGTCCTTCGCCTTTTTTTCTGCTCTTGCCCAGGTGAGCCCTCTATCTTCATGGGCTCAGTTTCCTGATACGCATTTCTCCTTCCACCTGCATTTGTTTTTTCCCTTGCTTCCGTTTCTGTAACAGTCTGATAGTTTTTTTACCAGATAGGGTTGCTGGCCCTATGCTGAACCCTCCTTAGTCGCCTTTTACGATCATGCATGGTAGGGTACAGTGGTCCTATTCTTTGCAGATCCCGGGTACCACACGGGGGATTTTGTTTATATTTTTCTTAAAAACATGACAAGAGATGGAAAGTGAGAAGAAAGGATGACTTTGCAGGAGAGATAGTCAGGATCATGGACTAGAGTTGACAAATATTCTGTCTTATCTCTTTCTGCCATTTTGTAGACAGGCTGTTACTTAATGTTTATTTTTTCTTCTTCCTTCTTAATATAACACGAATCTTTCTCAAGTTAACTCTTCCTGTGCCACAGGAAGAAACATGGACATTCCGTTTGGTGCCGGAGTAAAAGCGCGGGTTTTGATATGTATCGGGGGTATAGTTACAGTTTAAAATCACAAACTACTGACCATGAGATAAAAATTATATGGCTGTAACCGATTTTTTTTTCATGTTTTTAAAAATGCCATTTAAACAGTTCATGACAGGTTAACAGTTAAATCACTCTACGGGGGCCAATTATAGACATTTTGGAAAGAATTTATTCATTGGGGTTATCTGGAATAACATTTGTTTATGTTTGCTGCTTTATTAATAGGTGGATCTTTAGACAAATATATACCAGTTACTGAAAGAGTTTTGGGCCAGATTAGTCTCTGTGTTGTGGAGGGGATGCTGTATATGTGGAACCTCAAAATATTACATAGAGGTAAGAACAAGGTCCGACAATTAAGTAATGAGACTGATTTTATTATGGCCAAGATAAAAATGCCATCTATGAAGCAAAGCATGGAATCCAAAGAGGCAACCTTCATCTATGATCTGGCAACTTTTCATCTCCACCCGATAAGCAGACAACAAACAAGCCATTTTGTTGACCTAGTTAGAGGTGCATTGTCACATTATCAGCATGGACCTAAAAGCTAACATTAAATTCTGTTTAAAACTCGGAAAAAGAGCCATTGAGACAGTTGAATTGATGCGACAAGTTTATGGGGATAATTGTTTATCTTATGCACAGATATTCAGGTGGTATTCCTGATTCAAAAGTGGTGTGGAAATTATTACAAATGCAACTAGACATGGACGCCCAGTTTCTTTTCAAAATGAGAAACTCATTGCAAAAGTCAGAGAACAGATACAAGAAGATCGTCGTTTGACTATGAGAATGATGGTAGATGAATTTGGTGTTAACTGAGAGACCATTTGTAAAATTTTAGTGGAAGATTGAGCAAGAAAAATGTTTGCCAGTTTGTACCACATTCGTTGTCCGATGACCAAAAACATCAGCGTGTTTAGTACTCAAAAGACACCATCAAAATGTGTCACAGAAATAAACATTTCTTAAATTTGATTGTTGCAGAGAATGAAACATGGATTTTCTGCTATGATCCCACAACTAAAAGCCAAAGTGCTCAGTGGAACTCATCATCATCACCAAAAGGCAAAAAATTGCATTTTCAAAAGTCGAAAGTGAAGAAAATGTTGGTGTGCTTCTACAACAGCTAATTCACAAAGAATTTATTCCATAGGGACAGATTATCACTGCCAGAGTTTAGTTAAGTATTTTGAAACAACTGTTGAAAAGGATTCTCCGAGTCCAACCCGAGTATTCAACACCTGGCAGTTTTTTTCCTTCTTCATGATAATGCACCGGCTCACCAGGCGGTAGTCGTACAGGAACTTTTGGCCCCAAAACAAGTGTGTGTTCTCAACCATCCACCCTGTTTCCCAGATTTCTCTCCCTGCAATTATTTTCTATTCCCAAAATTATAGTTACCATTGAAAGGACGCTTCTCTGATGATACTGATGACATCCAAAGGGTCGTAACATCGAGTTTAAGGGCCATACCAACAGAAGAACTGCAGAGGTCATTCTAGTGTGTGTTAGATCTTGTCACTCACTGTATCAGTGCACAAGGGGCTTACTTTGAATAAAATATAGATTGTATCTTCAACTGTTGTTTATTTTAATTTTTATGGATTTAGTCTCATTACTTAATTGTCAGACCTTGTAAATGTGTGTGTAAAGATATATATATATAATTGTCAATACAAATTTTTTTGTTTGCCATAGCCTGTTATTTATTTTACTGTATGTAATATACTTTATTCTCATGCAAATCTGCAAAATTCTGTAAATGTAACAGGCAGAATATGGAGTGTATGAAAGACTGAGGATATTAGCATCCGTCAGATAAAGAAATGGAGAATTTAATCATTTTATACATATCTTTAGTATCTTTAACATTCAGAATGCTGTATTTAAGCATATGTGACACTGTATACATGAGTCTGTATTGATTTAGTATTAGTTTCACATAGAAGGGAGTAGTGAAATATATATATATATAGAAATGTGTACAAGATAAATGCAAAGATCCCAAATAAAATATATAGAGTAATAGGAGATAATCAGGAAAGGAAGTGCTTGAGTCGTGTGAAGTCACAAACATTAAATGCCACTCTTTTAGTGAAGTTTAAGAATTTCTTTGAACATGTGCAGTGACTAAAAAAAGTATGGAGAAGATAAGTGGAAGAAGGAAAAGTAAAAATGAACATGTTTAGAAATAAGATAGAGAAGTACCATAGTGGTAATGACTGCTGAATCTAAGTATTCCACTGTGAGACTGCAAGGTTGAGTTTTTAAGTGTTTTTGTGTATATACTTCTTTATCTTACAGATATCAAGCCATACAACATTCTAGTCAATACCGCTGGTGAGGTGAAGCTTTGTGACTTTGGTGTTAGCACACAGGTAAATCAGACTGCCAGCCTCCAGTTATGTGAAGATTCTCTACTACATTACTATCATGTGATCATCCACCATCCTCACTGTGCAATTTCTTTCTCCTCTCTTGCTCATTACCTCATTCTGGGCATGTATAGAGCACATTCAGTTCAGCTGGTTTTTAATGCAAAATTCAAATTTAATGAAAATAAGTATATAATGAATCCATATATCTGAAACTCATTAGTCTCTTTGTTGGAGGTTGAGAGTTTGAATCCAGCTGGAGGTGCCCCGGTCACTAGCTGTAGAAATGGGTACATGGCCTCTGGAGCTGGGGAAAGAAAGGCAGCCATGCATGATGCCAACCACATCCTCTAGTAAACCAAAAAAGGTGAAGGAAAATATGGATGCTAACACCATATCCCATAAGCACCTCCATGGCACGGTAGGGCTATCTCTTGCTTATGTTTGGAACTGTGCAGTGAACATACATCCAGTACTGTAATATGTTTTAGAATTTAGAATGTACTGAGTTTAAGGTCATTTGCATGCCTCTCAGCTTATGAAGTGGTTCCTGTTTGCTTCATGAGATAATAAGTTTCCATTTCCATGTAATAGACAGAAAAGATTTTCACAGTCTGTAATCACACTTTGCAGTATTAATTTATTCCAAAGTGGGTTTTTTTCCAACTTTTGGAGTCATGGGGCCCATTAAAAAAAAATCCTGGTTTCACATTACGGTGTTTTTAATTTTAATGTAATGATTGATTTTAACTTGTTTATATAATGGTTGCAATATACAAACTCTAGTGGCAATCTAAGCCTTTATTATTGTGAACAGTCATTTGAGCATGTGAAATGTCATAAAGAAGTGATTTGAATCTATCCACATATATTAAAAAAAATAATTCTGTATTATGCTCATTATTTAAATTACCACTGTCATTGTTGTCATAGTTATTGTTTGCCGTGCGAAAAATTTATGTCTGCATTTTTTATGTATAGTAAACTAAGACTAGCCATCATGTATGGATCAGAAACATGGAGTACAACAAAGAAAGATGAACAACAATTGCAGATCTTTGAGAACAAGATCCTAAGAAGAATCTTTGGGCTGATAAAGGATACCAACACTGGAGAATGGAGAGCTAGAAAGAACACTGAACTGAACAGCTTATTTAAATCGCAACATAAATGTCTTGAAACTGAACAGACTACGCTGGCTGGGGCATGCAGAAAGAATGGAAGAGAACAGATAAACGAAAATGATGTATGCACAAGAGATGAGGGAAACATGACCAAGGGTAGACTAAGACGGAGATGGAAAGACAACACAGAAGAGGATATAAAAGAAATTGTTGTCACCAACTGGAGAGAGAAGATTAGGAATAGAGAGGAATGGAGGCGAACTTTATCTGCAGCAATGAGCCTTAATGGCTCGGAAAGCTGAAGAAGAATAAACTAAGAATTGTTCGAATTACAAAAGAAGTTAATAATCTTTATAATGTATTTTTTTTTCTATCCAGCTTGAGAAGTCCAAAGCAATCACTCATTTAGGCACGTGTTTTTATATGGCAGTAAGTGGTCTTTATTTTTCAGTATTGGTACGGTACTTTTTTTCTGTTCCTTCTTCAAAGACAAGCCAATTCAGTGAATTATTGTTACTTTTTGTTACAAGTATTGCTTGGTGTGCTTTATTATTTTTTTCTTTGTCACCACCTTTTGAATCCATATTTTCTGATGTTATCTGTTGGTTTCTTGTCACCTTTCCAGATACTTACATCCAGCTGAAACAGATTTCATATTTGTATTACTGAACACTAAACATGTGTTTTGCTCACAACACTGTTCTGTACTGTGCCTATTATGTGTTAACATGAGCATTAGGCCCAGTGACACAACAGACGTTACATTGGTATACACCGTGTAACAAGACAAACCAGATAACAATAACATAGAACTACACATCAATACATGACATGACCAGTTACATGTAATTGACTAACTCATCACCGCAGTTGGCACTTAACAAGAATCCAACAATCACAGGATTCAGAAGTCACCAAACAATCAGCAGATGTTTAATGATTTGTTCGATGTGTGTTGCATAGATGTGGAGTGTAAACTGATGAGAACAATTACAATGATCATAAAAAATGTCTGGGCGACTAACATCGCCATGGGACTAACTCAGACATACAACATTGACAAAACATGCCAACTTCAAAACTACAACATATCTTTCAACCTGAAATTGCAGCCTTGTCCAAAACGGGGACGAATCAAAAACACACTCCACATGACAACTACAACATCTGTCCTGATAAGGACAATCCATCTAACTACAACATTTGTCCTGAAAAGGGCAATCCGTCTCACTACAACATTGTCCTAAAAAGGACAGTCAATCTAACAACAACATTGTCCTAAAAAGGACAGTCCATCTAACACAACTACAACAACTGTTGCCCCAAAAAGGACAAATAAACACAATTACTATATACTAGAGCAACTAGAGTTTTTGGAGAAGAACAACAGAAAGGATGTTGAGCAATAGAGGGCTCACCTGGGCAAGAGCAGAAAAAAAGGCGAAGGACAGGCATTTGTGGAAAACCCTTGTGGAAGCCCCATGTGCCCTGGGCACTTAAGGTTCAGAGAGAGAGAGAGAGCAACACTTCTGTCCTAAAAGAGGACAATCACACCGAATTTATATAATGAACCAGAGAATCCCTAACATCGCTTTCTAGAAAATAACACTCACACATGATCTGTTTCTACCACATTCAGACCAAAAACTAACCCATTCATACATCCCGCCTATCAGATCCACGTGACTTGAGTTCTCCCTCGCAACACAGAAATACTTTCTCCATGCTAGCATAAACAAGTGAGCTGTGGTCAATTACTGTTTGACCACAACAGCACAGCAGCTTTCAGGATGCAGCATCACTAATACTCTTTGATCACTTCATTCCCTCTCTGGTTCTTACAAACTAAATAAAACTACAAGTCATGATCATCATCTGTAAATGTTGATTTGTCTTAAGGAAGTCTTATCATATGTACAAAAAATTAATTTGAGACAGTTTTTGCTAGTGATATTTTATGCCCTTCACTTTCTAGGATTAGAAGAGTTAAAAATACGTTATGTATAGAGCATTTATTTATAAGAGTTAAAATCACGTTAGAGTATTTATATATAGGAAGAGCTAAAAACATGTTATGTATAGAGCATTTATTTATGTTTTCATTTACTAGTCAGACTGACTAGTTTGTTTGGATTTGCTGATGTCATTTTCTTCTTCAATCTCCCTGGAACTGCGAGCATGTGTTCTTTGCAGTCAGTGCAGTGAAGATGTTGAGGCCAGCTTGAAAGCAGGTCATAGCAGTCATTTTATTCAATCTCTGAGTGCTAAGAAGAAGGGAGTGTGCAATACATCTTTAACAGGCTTCACTATCATAGAGATCCATGATGCATTAGCCAGACCGGACCTGTTACTAGAGGTACCAACAGAGAGGTGGGACAGGGTCTTGGTCAGCTATGGTTTGCCAGCTCTGATGCTATAATGTCAGCTGTGCTTTGATGATTGCCAAAATGAATGTCTTCGCTCTCCTGTTGATGTTATGAAAATGAGCATTATTAATATATTTTCTGCTTATTAATAGAGAACAAATGTGAGCAGCATTTGCATGGTGATGTCAGATTGATGATGAGCAGATTGAAGGTTTATAATGCTTACTGAGCCAGATTTTCCTGTTACTGCATTTTTTTTATAGCCAGAAAGATTGAAAGGTGATGTTTATGGGAATCCTGCTGAAGTATGGAGCTTTGGAGTCACTTTATATGAGGTATCATCTGTTCTGCATTCACAGTGATTCTTCCTTTAGTTCTTTCTTTCTGTGTTCACTGTAGCTTTATTTACTTCTTACATATTTGTGTAATTAATTGTTGAAACACATCTGCACCACTGTAGGTTTTTTTCTTTTAAACTTTAAAGTAAAACTGACTTGGTATCAATGTTCCCTCTAAGCTGTGCTAGATTACATGAGTACACAGATTGTTAGTCTTTAGTGTGCAGATTTTTGGCTTGGCATATGAGCATGCATTATAATGATGAAATTTGTTTTTGACTTGCTCACAACTTTAATGCTAGGAGTTCTTTTGGATCATAAAGTAAATATTCACTTGCAACACTTCACACATTAGAGGATACATTGTTTGAAATATGATTGGTATCCTCATTAACTTTAGCATGCTCATCTGTTTGAAAATTTTGTCTTTTGTCAGTTTTCATTATCGTGTTTTCAGTATTATTGTCAGTGTTCAGACCTCTCTGGTAGTTTTTAAAAAATAATATTATTAGTCTTTGGTTGATTGTACATTTCAGATTCTCATAAGTCTTGAGTTATTTTTTAGCATTTTTACCAGTCATTGTTTATTATTGCAGTGATTTGCATTGCAAAACTTGAAACTTGATTCATAATTCTGCTAACATTTAAAGAAAAAAATAATTCAGTAACATATTTTCTGAAGGACTGTTCCAGAACTAACCTTGAAATCATGAGAATGTGATACGCAGAATCCTGAATAGCCAGGGAAAAAAATATATACATTTTAAGATTTTCCTTTCGCAGGAAAAAAAATTAAGTAAGTGCTGAAATCAGAAACTTTACAAACATATCTTTGTTGAGACCACTACAAGCATAAAAATGACTTGCTATTTCATGATTGTACCCTGAAACCAGAAAGATGTGTTCAGGATATTGAAAGTTGTGTCAACATTTTGCCAGTGTGGTGTAAAATGACTGATTCAAACACATTAGAAGGTGGTGATATTTTGGTAGCTGTAATGCATATTTTCATTTATAGATTATATATCATTGACCAGATTTGAACTACAGTTATATTAAACTTTGAAATGTTTTTTATTTTTGGTCTAATCACAGCTGGCAACTGGAAAGTTTCCATTTTCAACTGTAAGTAGTTTTTTTTTTCTTTCTTAGCTATTCAGTTTTCTGGTAAACATTATCTCATTTAAAAAAAAAAAAGTTACAGTATCTTACTTTTATCTTCCTTTCTTATATTTCTGTTCAGTATTTTTATTTATTTTTAGATTAGTAAGTCAGAAATTCAGATCCACAACTGTGTAGATTGATAGTGAAGTTTCTGTCTTTTTGAAAATGTAACTGCTGAGTATCACAGCTTTACTGTTATGGGCTTATGTTTATATATATATATATATATATATATATATATATATATATATATATATTTCCTATTGCAGGAGCACTCTCTACCACGGGATTCCCACCCCCCACTGTTTTGTCATTTAGAGACCAAAGCACAGGCTCTGGAAATCATTGAATGGTGAAACATAGCCTTTATTTAGCTTGCAAATGCATTTGACAACTGAAAAAGTAAATAACACGCTACAGATGACCAGAGATTGGGAACCACTGTCCTAGAGGATTCATAAATGTCCTAATTTTTGAGACCATGAACTAGAATGTTGGTGGTGAAGCATAACAAAATGGTGAACTGTGTGTTACAATTGAAAAGTTGGGATGGGGTCTCCTGTAAATATAGGCTGTTTTGTTTGAGTGCTTATATTTGTGAATAGACCAACATCTTGTAAATCTGGCCCCAGTTTTAGTAAATAACTATCGAACACTTGTCTGGAAATTTTGTACACATGTAAACAAGGCGTATCTTTTTTTCCTCATGGCAACCCATCCTGATGTCACAGATGTTTTACTTGTATGCTGAATGTTAGAGAACTTGACTTTCAGCAGCAGTAATAGCTCTTTCACTGATATATTTTCAGCTGAATGCCTCAAGTTCACAGCTGCAGCTATTTCAAATCATGGATGTGATAATTACAGAGGTAAGAAATAGTACATCTTTTGAGACTTTTGGCCATTTTATATTCTGAAACAGTGACCTTCAAGAGACTAATCCTATACAGCATTTATAGTTTGCTGTGTGCATAGAGATTCCTACAAGACAAGAATTCTGTAAATAGACAGTATTATACAACTGTATGTTGGCATGTTTTAAAAATAACATTTGACAAGTAGACTATACTATTGGAAGATTAGTAGAGAAAAAAAGAACAGTATAATTCCATTTCTGTTTGATTGTAGAGTGTACTTTAAAATATTTGATGTGTTTTGTCTTGTGAATGTTTCTATCACCATTTTATATCACATTTACTTTCATGATGCTGTTGTACAGTAAATGGTGTTTATTTTACTGAAATTTTGTGAAGTTTTACTGGTATTTAGTGAAGCATTTAGACAGGAAATTAGTTTTGGAAATAACCATACATCTTGGTGTGCCTCACACTGAAGGTATACATTCTGTTGTAGGTGACCATTTTTAATTTATATCATGTACCTAGCATTGCCATTTTGTCAGTTTTGTTTTGTATGAAGGTAGTTAGTTGATTCTCTTGGGCCAAAGGCGACACATGGGGCGGAAGACAAGGCTCTCATGTCTAGTGATTCCTTGCTACTTGCTTTAGATCTTCAGTGTTTCTGATGAGCATTGTTGAACACTTCTTGGTGATAACTCTTCTTAGTGTGTCTTGGGTCATCCCCGCTTTCTTTTACCCCCTGGTGACCACATGAGAGTCGTTTTTTGTCCATTCTAAGTGGCCAATGTAGTTCCAGCGACATCTTCTGATAAAGTTTGATACATGTTATGATGAAGGTAGGTAGGTAAAATTCCCATTTCTGTGCCATTAAGATGTGTTGGGGATACAGTGTTAGGTCCATATTTTCCACGACCTTCAGCTCACGAAAGTGTGATGTGATCAGTTTAATGCCTGGCTGTTTTACCTTCCCAGATTTTTCTGGTACCAGTTTTTAGAGGCTGGGTGAATCCTGGGGCCTTTTTTGTGTATACCAGAAAAAAATCCCAATGCTTCGACTGAACCCAGTACTACTGGGTTAGTAAACCGAGTGCCTAACCACTCAGCTAACCAGGCCACTGTTTTGTATGAAAGGCTTTCTTAACTGATTAGTCAGCTCAGTTCCTTTTATTTTATTGTCCTAAAAATGCATAGCATGTTTGATCTTGAAGGCTCCACAGTGATCATGCTGGAACTTTCTGAAACCGGTACAGTTGTATCTGTCTTTCACTTTGCCTGAAGTGCTTTCCAAAATGTTGTTTTTTGGCAATACATTTGTTACTTTCATACTTGTTTTTTTTTTTTTTTTCAAATTTAAAATTAAAAACAAACATCAGCAGGAAGTTATGAGTAAATGTTTGTGGGAAATTTTTTCTTACTTTATTTTTAATGACATTTAATATAGAGTACTCATGTGCTGAACCAAAGTCAAAAATACTTGATTCTCCTCCATGCAAAGTGAGTGTTATCAGTCTGCTGGCCTTATTATCTTCCCACTGATTTAACTAGTTACTTTTAATAGGTTTTTTTTTGATAATATAAACAGGTTACTGTAATTAATGACCTCTAAAAATTATGGTTTTTCTCTTTTTCTGTCATTAATTTACATGTAATTGCTGGTTAATGCAGTCACTGTTCAGTGATAGGAAATGTCACAAGTGTATGGATTTCCAAGTTTTTAAGCAGTTGTTCAAATGGTAATTATTTCATTTCCCCAGTCTTATGTTAATGATTTTGATACACCATCTTTGTTTTTTTATTTATATGTAAGTTAATTGACTTACGTTCTTTCTTATATTTTTTGAAGCCACATCTCAAATTGCCGGCAGATCAATTCTCACCAGAACTCATAGACTTTGTCAACAGATGGTAAGTGTTCCCAGTTGTGAGATATACAAAAGTAAAGGTAACCCTGTCATGCCTTAGAGGCACATAGGGATATGGTTTTAGCGTGACATATATGTTGAGCTAAATCAGTCTTGTTAATAATGGCATATTAATAGTTCTATCGATATTCTGTTGTTATGGCTATATGAAAATATATACTGAAACAGTGGTCTTCAAGCCAGGATCTTTAAACCACTTAAAGCCTTGCACATTATACATCCTTCCCGTGCTGCTAAATGTGACATAGGGCTCTCATGGTAGTTCATCAAGTTTTCCTGTTTTCAGTGAACTTTTCAACCTCATCAAGGGGTGTTATGCCCACTAAACTGGCCTCTCTTAACAATGTTCTCTTTAGAGTTTCACTTGGTTGACCTATTTTTCTTCAACCTATTATGTTTTCTTCATTGGAAATGACTAAAGATAGCCATATAAATTTAAGATTCTGCTTTTGGTTGGCATTGTTAAGGATACATGATTTCACAAGGCCAGCACTACAGCTTATCTTATATCCTTCCCGTGCCGTTAAATGTCACATAGAGCTCGCAAGGTAGTTCGCCAATTTTTCCTGTCTTCGGTGAGTCTTTCAACCTCATCAAGGGATTTTATGCCTGTTAAGTTGACCTCTCTTAACAATGTCCTCTTCAGAGTTTCACGCAGTCTGCCTCTTTTTCTTTGGCCTGTTGTGTTCCATTTTATAGCTTGTTTTGGGATTCTCTGACTCTGACTGCAGCTAGAAACTGATTATTATACTTTTGTCATTTTATGTTCATTGTGTAATACTATCAGTTTATAAATGTCTTCATTGTGATTTATGAGGATCATTTGCCACATTGTATGAGAAGTCAGAAAGCATTCTTCTCTCTCCACAGCTTACACAAATCACATTCTTTAAGGCTTTCAGGACAAGATTTACAGGTTAGTCTGTGCATGTAAGAAGTCTGATCTTATTGTAGATAATTCAGAAGAAAGTTCATCAGTGGACATTTATCAGAACTAATTTTTTATGGCAGCCAGGTTGGCAGAGCGGTTAGGTGCTTGGTCTACTAATCCGGTGTTACCAGGTTCAGGTCCCAGCAGTGAGGGTTTTTTTCTGGTACCACCATACATGAAAGACCCCGGGGTCCACCATCATCATCATCATCATCAGATGCCATGCCAACTGGTGTTGGCTGTTATGCTTCTCCAGAGTACACGATCCTTCATGCATGCCGTTAGCTCATTTGGTGATCTCCTCTCACACCAGGGTCCACACAGCCTCTAAAAAATAGGTGCCAGAGAAATCAGGGAAGATAAATGTGGCTAGGCATGATGCTGATCACATCACACTTTCATGTGTGATAAGCTTTGGACAGTCCTGACACAGTAGGAGAGTAAATTTCATATTGTTATTTATTTTCTTTAAGAATTTATTTTTACTTTTGTGGGAAGTAAATAAATACTGGATGATTCTGGTGATATTTGCAGTGTTTCTAAGCAAAAACTGCAAAAGGAAAAAAAAAACCAAAAAAACTTTGTAATGAAAACATTTTAAAAAATATTGTCAGATTTCTGTAAATGACAATTTGTTTCCATAAATTCTGTCAGGAGGCATGTGTAAAGTGATTTTTTGGAATGAATGAAATATGAATTGTACTTCTCAGTTCCTTGACTCAACTAATGTTAACAAAAAACGCTTAGCAATTGGAATTTACAGGAGTCCTGGGAGATGTGGAAAGTTATTATTATAGAGTTAATTTACAAATAAAATATGGAAAACATTTTTTGACTAAGAGACAATTTTGAGTCTATCCATTATGTTTCATATTTCTTATTCTGTATCGTACATCTTACATCCTTCCTGTGCCGTTAAACGTCACATAGGCCTCACATATCGCATAGTTGTTTGCCAAGTTTTCCTGTTCTCGGCGAGTCTTTCAACCTCATCAGGGGATGTTATGCCCACTAAACTGGCTTCTCTTACCAATGTCATCTTTAGAGTTTCATGCGGTCGACCTCTTTTTCTTCCGCCTGTTGTGCTCCACTTGATAGCTTGTTTTGGTATTCTCTGATTGTTTCTTCTCATCACATGGCCTACATATGTCCATGTTCTTTTTCTGATCACCCATGAGACAGGTTGTTGTTTGCTCATCTGTCTTATCTCTGCATTGTTCTTGAATTCATTCCACTTTATACCAAGTATTTTCCCTAGGCATTTGTTTTCAGAAGTCTAATTTCTTGTCTTCTATAGTTTTCTATGTCTATTTCTATAGTTTTCTATGTCTATTTCTTGTCTATTTCTTATTATGTATAATAAATGTAAATTTATTAATGTATGTTGGTTGTTCTCTTCCTTATAAAAATTTTCTTACAGAGGCACCCATTCATACAGCAGCAGGAGTGTTTGGATCCATCAATAATTTCGCAGCTTGTGGCTTGCAGACATCAGTCTCAACATCAGCATGTCATGGATTCTTAGTAAATGTTTCATGTTGTTTCTGTACCAATTGTTTTTAATGCTGTTAATGAAGACATAGTTTTTCTTCTTTATGCTGTTATTGTGGCTATGTAGATAAAATGTTCTGTTTTTATTTTTTCCTGCCTGAAGAGAATGAAATGTTTTGTGCCTGTATGTAAATGTCCCTGAGTATGGCTTTCATATCAGATTTTTGTAAACGTTTTTTGTAAGTTAAAATAATGTTCTGTCACAGATAAAGAATCGCTGAATATTAACTGATACTGAAAGTGGTGCCCAGATGTGATAGTTTTTATATAATATTCCTCCCTTTGAGGAACAGAACAGAACTTGGCATGTTGTTCCAGTGACATATAAATTCTTAATGTGGTCGAGATGGTTTGGTGTATATATACATACATTAAGGATGGACAACCAACCCACTTACTTAGGAGTGACTCTTGACTCAAAACTGACTTGGAAGCAACACATCAACAGTGCAGAAGCAAAAGCCAGAAGAAAACTAGCCATATTAAGAAAATTGAGTGGGACTACATGGGGAGCTAGTGAAAGAATCCTCAAGAACGTATATCAGCAAAGTATTCTACCACATTTAGAATATGGCTCAACATCTTGGTGCACAGCATCAAACACTACGCTGCATAATCTAGACAAAGTTCAAAATCAGTCACTACGGATTATCACAGGTGCCATGAGGTCCACACCAATAGTAGAAATGCAGAAAATAGTTGGTGTTCAACCGCTAAAGGAACGTAGAGACACAAAGGTCATGACCATGGGAGAAAAATTCCTTAGCTCTGTAAGCCATCCCCTGAAGGAGAGATTCAATAACTTGGCATTAGGACGGCTTAAAAGAAGCAGCTTCATTCATCAGGCCAAGCGTATGCGTAAGCTGATACCTGACCTTCCAACTGTAGTCACTCCATTATCATCTGTACCAGAGCATACACCATGGAAAGAAGCAGATTATACACAAATAACTATTCAGACTGAAGTGAAAGGTGTGCAGAATGGTGAGATGCAGAGCAGTCTTGTAAGATCAATAGCCACACTTAGTGTTCTAGATGACAAATATCCATGTGACACCTGGATACGTGTGTATACAGATGGATCTGCACATAATGCCATAAAAAATGGTGGGGCAGGAGCATATATTGAATATCCAAACAACACCATTGACAAGATTTTCATACCCACTGGTAAATACGGCAACAACTTTGATGCAGAAGTTAGGGCAATTATTGCTGCAGTTGAAAAACTATCAGACTCCAGAATTGATATATGTCCTGTAGTAATTCTCACAGATGCAAGATCAGTACTGGAGGCTCTTCAGTGCAACAAACTACCAGACCTTAAGGATGCCTTGTCAAAAATTGGCTTACAACATGGAATCACTTTGCAGTGGATTCCCTCCCACTGTGGGATACCAGGCAATGAGAAAGCTGACCATCTGGCCAAAGAGGGCACTGAAATGGAGCAACCAGACATACTAGTCACCTATAATCAGAAGAAAAGCATGATAAAAACCTACAGGAAGCCACAAACACCACCACATGATGACTATCACATGCTAAACAGAAAGGAACAAGTCACCATCTTCCGTCTCCGAACAGGACACAGCCGACTCCGAAGTCATATGTATACAAAGTTTAAGGTTGGTACTACTAATCTATGTACATGTGCCCAGGTGCCCCAAACCGTGGAACATATCCTCCAGAACTGCATCAACTACGAGACACTGAGAAATAATTACTGGCCCAGTGAAACCACTAAAGAAGATAAGCTCTACGGTTCCATACATGAGTTACAAAAAACAGTGAAATTTATCCAAGAGACAGGACTGCAGATATAGACAGACAGTGCGAACGAAGAAGAAGAAGAAGATATACATGGCTGTCATCTATATCCATTATCGTCATTAACTAAGCAGAAGAGCTCAGTGTGAAAGTGATCTTACTGGATCAACTATTTCACAAACTTAATTTTAAAGGAGTATTTGAGAACTGGGAGACTGTATATCGGCGACATGAAAAACCTTATAATTACTGTATTTTGTGCCCTATGAAACACATTTTTTCCCCAAAAGAATTTCTTTAAAAAAAAATCACCTTGTGTCTTATATCCTGATGTTAGATGTAGATTTACAGTACTGGGATAGACTACACAACTATGTTTAACATGCTAGTTTTCTGATGACACCAGAATCCAGTATCTTATATATCTTATATCCTTCCCGTGCTGTTAAACGTCACATAGGGCTCGCAAAGTAGTTCGCCAATTTTTCCTGTCTTCGGCGAGTCTTTCAACCTCATCAAAGGATTTTATGCCTGTTAATTTGGCCTCTCTTAATAATGTCCTCTTCAGAGTTTCACTCGGTCTGCCTCTTTTTTTTTGGCCTGTTGTGTTCCACTTGATAACTTGTTTTGGGATTCTCTGATCATTTCTTCTCATCAAGTGACCAACATATGTCCATCTCCTTTTCCTGATCGCCCATGAGACTGGTTGTTGTTCAGTCATCTGTCTTATCTCTGCATTGTTCTTGAATTCATTCCACTTGATGCCGAGTATTTTCCTTAGGCATTTGTTGAATCCAGTATATATGATCATAAATTGTTAAATGATCATTACATTTATTTTCAGAGTAAAAAAAAATTGGGCATGCAGGTCTGTCTGATACCTTATGGCAGTGTTTCCCAAATTGAGTGATAATGCACCCCCCCCCCCCCCCAATGGAGATCAGAAGGGACCAGGGAGGTGGTGAAAGAAAAAAAAGGGTCAGTAGAGGAACAGTGGAAAAAAAAGGATGATGGGGGTTCAAGGGAAAACTTTCCTTCTTAGAACTTTTCAAAAACTTTCCTTCTTAGCACTTTTCAAAAACTTTCCTTCTTAGCACTTTTCAAAAACTTTCCTTCTTAGCATTTTTCAAAAACTTTCCTTCTTAGCATTTTTCAAAAACTTTCCTTCTTAGCACTTTTCAACTGGATAATGAGAAATTTGTGTCCATACACGAAACTCATCCATCACATTAAAAGTTGAGAAAATTGTGCAGTAGGTGAGTTGTAAATGTACTCCTTGGTATTGTTAAATAAACTGGTTTGCTAGCATAAGTTACTTGTGTAATGCATATCCTAGTTCAGTAGGTCGTTGTATGAGTAGTACATGGGGAGGGGGGTTCAGTAGGTCATTGTACGAGTAGTACATGGGGAGGGGGTTCAGTAGGTCATTGTACGAGTAGTACATGGGGAGGGGGTTCAGTAGGTCATTGTACGAGTAGTACATGGGGAGGGGGTTCAGTAGGTCACTGTACGAGTAGTACATGGGGAGGGGGGGTTGCATTGAGGATGTAGCCTGGGAGAAAAGGGGTAAATATTTTAAAAAAATAAATGGATAAATGTTACAATAAAAATAAAGAGTGATATCATATCATTGCCGCTTGCTGACAGTCACCTGTTGTGAGTTGCATTGCCATACTGTTCATGGAAAATGTGGCCGTTTTTCTGGAGTATACCCTGCCAAATTATAGGTGCGTCTTTTTTTTTTTTTTTTGCGTGAAATACAGTATTTGTTCAGATTATATGCTTATGGCACTGTCCCTGTGGATGTTGCCAAATGGCTATGTCATTGCTCTTTACTTGGCTTCTGTAGGTGTATACCTGAAAGGTTTTTAATGATAAATATTGGTCACATGAAAGACTGTATATACTGTTTTGTTTTGTTTTGTTTTTTTTAAGACAAAAAGATTTAACAAATTTAGATGTAATGCAGATGCTTTCCTCTTGTCATCTACCAGCCAAGGCGCTTTCATATTTTTCATGATTCTGTATTGTAAGCTTCTGAATTATTTGTAATAGCATTCCTGAATTAATAGTGACTTTTCATTTGTAAACTCTACATTGTATATTTGATAATATCTGCTTCAAGGACTACATGTGGTAGGTTTTTACTTGATATTTTTACTGTCCTAGCACTGGTTGGAGGCTGGCATAGATTTCATAATGCCAGCTGAATATAGTAAAGATGAAAACAATGTAACTGATCTTGCAGATGAAAAAAAAAAAATTTCACTTATGGTTTTTCCATTTCTTTGTTTTCCCAGGCATATTTGAGTAACTCTTGAATCTAGTTTGAATTTCTAAACATAAATGCAATCAAGCACTAAAATAAACTCTTTGGTGAATAAGAGTTTATTTTTGACCTTGATTGCATGTTTGGAAAGTTCAGGCTGACTTTAACTGGGATTCTTATTCAGAATTTAGATTCTGGATCATGCTAAGTATGGAACCCAATAACAAAAAATGACATTTGTAGGTTTCTCTATGTAATAGTAGCAATACCATATAGGTGACCCAGATCCTATAACCACATTTGGTTGAGCAAGTTCTGTAGTCCATGGACATTCTCCAAGTACGTACTGGAATCTGTACAAACTTCCAACTGAATGTTCACATATTTTGGGGTTCTTTTATTTGGTGCAGATGGCATAGAGGTCTTGTGTTGTTAGATATCAAAAACTGAATCATGGCTGGGTATTTCTTAATTGTGACTAACCATCATCTTCATTACTGCTCATGATGATCCTCCCCATAGTTCCACATCTCCTTTAACAACCTCCTAACATCAGTCTTCTGTCTTATTTTATCTACATTTTTATGACATTCTGTTTCATCCTTGAAAGTCCAGGACATGGCTGTGCTAATAAAGATCAGTTCATTCAAGATCATGCTTTTCCATCATGTATGGCCCGTTTTTTGTTTTTTTTTCAGTCAGTTTATATGAGGGGTGATTGATAAGTTCTCAGCATAAGGTACAAATACCTGAAACACACAGTTGATATTAGGTGCATTTGTAGATCAGGTTAATGTAAGATTAAACATCAAGTTTCAAGAAATTTAACTGCAACCAATTTTTTTGTACAGGCTACTGAAGTGGTAAGGGGTGCCAGAATTTGAGAAAATGGATAAAATTTCTCATCAAGCAGTCATCTGCTACCTCTGCAACAAGGGCTTATCATCGAAGGAGTTCCATGAGGATACGATTGAGATTAAGGGGAAAGCGTCCCTTCTTACAGCACAGTGAAGAAATGGGAAGCTCAATTCAGACATGGAAATTGAGTCTGGAAGATGATCCCCGTCCAGGAAGGCCAAGAACGGTAACCACCAATGAAACCACCAGCAGAATCTGTGACATGATGATGGAGGATCGACAACTAACTGAGCAGTACATCACTAATGAGTTGGGCATCTCCCAGGAACGTGTTCATGCCATTATTCAGCAATTTGTGACTATGGATGAGACTTGGGCTCATCATTTTCAACCAGAAACCAAAGAACAGTCAAAGCAGTGGAAACATCATGGATCCCCACCTCCAAAGAAAGCAAGGGTGGCTCTGTCTGCAGGCAAAGTGATGGCTTCCATCTTTTGGGATTCAGAAGGTGTGCTATTGGTAGACTATCTTCAAAAGCGCAGAACAGTCACCGGGGCCTCTTACGCTAATCTTGTGAAGCAACTGCGGGTCAAATTGAAGGAAAAGCGTCGAGGGAAATTGATGAGAGGAGTCGTCTTTCATCAAGACAATGCTCTATTTACAAGTCGGCAGTGGCAATGTCTGCCATTCATGAATGCAGCTTCCAGCTTCATGAACATCCTCCTTATTCCCCAAATGTGGCCCCTTTGGACTATTACCTGTTTACCAAACTCAAAAAGGAGCTCAGTGGTCGCAAATTTGCTTCAGATGATGTTGTCATTCATGCTGTAGACCACTTTCTACCGGCACAAGATGCTGACTTCTACACAAAAAAAAAAAAAAAAGGATCCATATTGCTCCAGGATCGCTGCATAAAAATTGCAAGGTGACTATGTTGAGAAATAACCCAAAAATTTTGTCCACAAATAATCCGTTGTACCGTATGCCAAGAACTTATCAGTCACCCCTCATATGCTTCACATTTCCTGTCATTTGGTCAGTTCATTCTAATGTTTTTCTCTCCACCTTTCTTTTCTTCTTTTCCCCTTTTGTTTTCCAGTTATTACAAGGTTCTCAAACATCTATCTTTTCATAAAGTCAAAGAAATTTTGTTGATCTTTTTTCTTATAATTGTAACTATTATTCACTGTTCTATGACTTTTTTTTTTAGGACTGTGCCTTGTTATTGTAAACTTAGCCTGGACATTAATGGATATGTATATTTCCATGATTTCTGCTGCTAAATGCTGTTGGACATTCAATATTGTACATTTCAGTGTATGTGCAGAATTTTTGGTACCCCCCGCATTGACTGCAAATTTAATCTCTTGGCAGCTGTTGTCATGTTGAAGAACTTAAAATGAAAAACATCATATCAGATGGGAGCGAATCACAGTTACTTTAATCTCTAGGGTAAGTGATATTCTCTGGATTATGCTGCTAATGCAGCTGTTGGTGAATGAAGTACAGAGCTGGATTTAAAGCACATCTACTCACTGGAATTATGATGGATGTACAGAAGGAAAAAAAAAAAGCTACCATTGATCCGATGCTGAATATTAGCGTGTACACAGACCACATGAATGTGATGCATGTCACAACAGACATTTATTAATCAACATGACAGCATACCATACTGCATTATTGTCTAATTAATTAAAAAAATTATACACCAGATCATTATTTCTTTATTTTTAATTACACACATGGGGAAAACATTACTTATCACATCTCTTTTTTCTATCCCTGTACACTGTAATCATAAACTTATCTGCAGTCTTCGTCGTGTTGAGCAGACACAGCTTATAGTTAGAATTTTAAAACAATTTTTGTTATTTTTATTTTTAAAACAAAGTTGTTGTTTTTTTTTGTAGTAATATGTGCAAGGCTAGTAAAAATATAACCTTATTTAAACATGTATGTTATGGTTAAATTGACACATGTCCCTACTGAAGAGACAACATTCACACTGAAGGAATTTTTGTGCAGCCAGTAAGACATGCTAAGTCCTCAGCTTTACGGAAGATTAAACTCTGCTAGTGCTGCAGACTCTGGGGAGAAAAAGAAACTGATGGCCTCTAGATATGTTCACAAAGTCAGTGGAATGTCAAAATATGAATCACCATTGGTTTAACAGTGTCTTGTTGTCTTCTCTCTCATCAAGGAGATTAGTTTCAGTCAGTTGTTGCTGGATAAAATAGCTGTGTATTATGCCACTGAGGCAGATTGGCAGTATCATGCCATTCTCTATATTTTTCATGACTTTCTTCTTCTTTAGTCTCCATGGAACTGTGAGCTGACATTCTTTTCAGCCAGTGTGGTGAGATGTTGAGGCACAGCATCATGTCAGCTTGGGAGCAGGTTATGGCGGATATTTTTTTTAGTTCCTGAATGGAGCTGAAAAGCAAGGGGTGTGCAATGCTTCTTTAGCAGACTCCACCACCATGGGGAAAATGCCTAACTTTGCCCTGTTAGTCAGGCTAGGCCTCTTAGTGGGGTACCAGTGGAGATGTGGGACAGGGTCTTGCTTAGCTGTGGTTCACTAACCCTGACACTAGTGTGTCAGCTTTGGGTCACTGATTGCACACACACACACAAGCATTTTGATTGCACACACACACACACACATGAGCTTTTTTTTTTAAAGCAGTTAAAATATTTTGGCTTTATGAATGAGCATAAGATGCAGAAAACAAACCAGAGGAAAACTAAATAGGAAAGAGATGACGGAAGTAAATTTGATCAGGTGCACCATTAAAACAATAGTCATATCTTGTTGGAGATTCACTGCTGTCAACTTCTTATGGGTCAGTGATAAATCTGTGGTTCTTAACATGGGGTCCATGGACAGGCAATTGGATTAGCTTGATTTATAAAAATGTTAGAACCATCTGGGTTCTAATTATTGCTTCAGTTTTAATGAGAGATCCATGGCAAAAAACCCCAAAAACCAAAGGTTAAAAAGCACCGTGACAAATGATCGTGGTTACATTTGTAATTCATTAAATTAATTAGTTCAAGGATGTGAGTCACTCTGTTTGCTCGACAACAGGCAAAGCAGGATCTGTAGTAAAGATCTCCAAGCATTGAATTCACACATTTTGACAATGGCTTTATTTCACAAAAGCAGTTTTATTTACCCTACTCTTGGTAAGACGAGCCATGTTTAGTCTTTTTGGGGAAAAAAAAACTTATTTCTTGCAGTCTGCAAAGTCTTTTTCTTCAATCTTACTAGGAGATCAGAATGTCCTGTTGACAATATCTCCCATTCTTTCCTCATTAGTCTTCAGATCTATACATGCCATCTTTCTTTCAAAGAGGATACAAAAAGTATTTTATTTTTCCTATTTTTATCTGTTCTTTTTTAATGTGATCCTTGAAAAAAGGCTTTTGCCGATAAACTGCACTGTGTTCTTCATTTATACATACTCATCTTACATTCTGCCACTCTCATTCTTACCCACTTTTCTCACTCTTTCCATCATTTTGTAAAACTGAACCATACACCTGCCTACCTTTATTACAAAAGACATGAAGTACGACAGCTCGATTTGTCATGGGAAGCATGAAATACCTGAATGACATGACACATAGCTACAATTTTGTTTTCTTTATATCACAGATTGTGCTTAAATACATGTAAAATTAGTTATTACATCTTGCCTTTGGTGCTCATGTCAGAGGACATTTGCAACTGACAGTCGTCATGGATAATGTTGGTTATGGTAACCATTCTATGATGGTAGGCAGATGATCTCAATGTAGGGACAATGGGTACGATCACTGACCAGTACAGTCACTGCCCGGAAGGAAGAGAATGGTAAACTATCTCCTGGAAATATACCAAGAAACCCAAACA
Organism: Achatina immaculata; assembly: GCA_009760885.1. Lineage (NCBI taxonomy): Eukaryota > Metazoa > Mollusca > Gastropoda > Stylommatophora > Achatinidae > Lissachatina > Lissachatina immaculata. Next base: position 85,411,404 of record CM019691.1, on the reverse strand, counting down.
GCAACATGGAAGGTCAGATAGGAAAAAGATCTGGTGGTGAGTCCCCCAGGCCAGATAGATCTAATTTTAACACTGGGGAAGAGTGTAAGACAGAGGTCGGTACTAGTAACTGTGATGACGGACAAAATCCTGACAGTATTACTAAGGAAAACCCCTGCATCAAACTAAAAAGAAAAATAAGAGTAGGAACATGGAATGTGAGAAGTATGTATGAGGGAAAGTATCAAATAAGTGACGAGATGAAAAGAATGGGGATATACATTTTGGGAATCTGCAAACATCAATGGAAAGGATTAGGACACTTCAAGAGTGAGAATGATAATATCTTTATATACTCTGGTGGAGAAGTAGGAGGAAAGAATGGAATGGCTTTTTACTTGGACAAATCAACATCAAAAGCATTACTAGGTTACAATCCAGTAAGTGACAGAATCCTCACAATCAGGCTTAAGGGCACTCCTAGAAATGTAACAATCATCCAGATATATGCACCTACATCAGCAGCAGAAGAAGAGGAAGTAGAAGACTTTTATAACACTGCAAACGACGACAGACCAGGTACGGAAAAATGATATTGTATTAATAATGGGTGATTTTAATGCAAAGATTGGCACAGAAAGAGCAGAAGATGAAGGATATGTTGTGGGGAAATTTAGCACAGGACATGGATATGAGGCAGGTGACAATCTAATGGTGTTTTGCATGGAAAATGAGCTAATGATCATTAATACACTTTTTAAACAACATCCAAGAAGACTTTACACATGGACATCACCTGATGGGAAAACCAAGAATCAAACAGATTACATTTCAGTGCAAAGAAGGTGGAGGTCAAGTATAACGTCAGCAAAAACTTTACCAGGTGCTGATGTGACACGGACCATGAGTTATCAATAGCAGACATGAAGATAAAGATAAAAAAGACAGTTACGGGATCAAGATCACTTTGCTTTGATCTTATAAAAATACCAGAACAATATGTTATAGAAGCGATGAACCACTTCGAAATCCTGATGGCTGTACAGGAAGAGATGACACCAGATGAATTGGCTATGAATGCCAGAGATATCTTAATAACATCAGCTAAAGGTGTGATTCTAGTAAAAAAAACACAAAAGAATGGATGGATTACAGCAGGCACACTAGAACTGATAAAACAAAGTAGAGAAATGAAGATGCAGTGGAAAGTGACAAACAACAAAGAGGAATATAAATCTTTAACAAAAGAAATACGAAGAAACATAAGACAAAAAAACAATACATACAAGATTGTTGTGAAGAATAGAAGGACATCAGAAGTGTGGAAGAGATAGTGAAATGTTTAAAGAAATGAAGACATTGACAAGAAATGTCACACCTAAGCTAAATGTAATTTGTGATGAGATAGGGAATACCTTGACAGAGACAAAGGAAATTCTAGAAAGATGGAAGGAATATTGCAGAGGAATGTATGAAATAACTGACTGTGAAAGCAGAAATCAACATTGTGAATTATTATTGGAGGAGAAAGAACCCGAAGCAAAAATTGAAGAAGTTTTATGGGCAATAAAAAATCTGAAAAATACTAAATCACCAGGATGTGATGAGATAACAGCTGAACTTATTACAGCAGGAGGAAAGGAATGTGCAACAATCTATCATGCACTATGTAAAAAGATACGATATTCAGCCAAAAGAATGGAAAAGAACTGTATTCATACCACTGCCAAAAAAAAAGGTAACCTGAAATTATGCACAAACTACAAAACTGTTGCCCTGATTAGTCATGCCAGTAAAATTCTGTTAAAAATTATAATGGGTAGACTTTGTAAGAAAACAGAAGAAGTCAATATGGTCCAAGCTGGTTTCAGGCAAGGAAGAGGATCATTCATTCATTTGCGTGTCCCTTGCAGAACTTTGCCTCCCAAACAGCATTCCTGTAGGCCTCTCAGTTGTGAGCATGATGGCCTGCTGATGATGCATCCATTTGCAGATTATCAATGATGTCTTGCAGCCATCTTCGCCTTGGTCTTCCTCTCTTTCTTTTTCCCATTATGTACCCTCGATTATCATGACGTTTAATGTGTCCAAAATATTTAAGTTTTCTCTCTTTAATCCTCTTTACTAGCCAGCCTTCTTCAATATTAGTTCTTGTAGTATAGATATATTTGTTCTTTTTTGTGTCCATAATATTTGAAGAACTCTTCTGTAGCTTTTACATTCAAAGGCATTTATGCGTTTCTCAGCTGTTTTGTTAAGCGTTCAGGTCTCACAGGCATATTGTTGCAATGGGAAAGATGCATGGCCTTAAAAATCTTATTTTTGCTGTTCTGACTGCTCCTCTCCACAGATTCTTTAGTTGTTTTACTTTCTGAAGAGCGATAGATATCCTCCTTTTAATTTCCCTCATTGTATCTCCATTATTATTTAGTAGTGATCCAAGATATTCAAAACTCTCCACTTCTTCCAGTTTTTCCTCATTGATACATATTTCAGCTGCCTTGTTTGTTTTGTCAATTGTCATCAATTTAATTTTCTTTGCTGTTCTTACGGACTGACAAAATTAGTTTTTCCATTCCTTTTTGTGTTGTGGACAGTAATACTGTGTCATCAGCATATCTAATCTCTGGTATTTCATAAACTCCAATTGTTATGGCATCATAATATTCTTTGTCTACATCTTCTCTAACATTCCTCATTATATTTTCAGTATACAAGTTAAATAAGTAAGGTGACAAAATGCACCCCTTGTTTTATGCCAAACCAAGTTGTTGTTTCACCATTTATTCTTACTGCTGCATGTTGGTCTAGATACAGCAGTGATGTTAATTGTATCAAGCTCACAACCGAGAGGCCTACATAAGTGCTGGTAGGGAGGCAAAGGACATGCAAATAGAATGAATGATTCGTCATGGTTCGTGACTCGCAGCCTGTGAAGCACTATTGTTAACTGCTCATTATCCAGCGCCAAGGCACTAAACATGGCCGATCATGCTTCTTCACAGATCTTGATCGCCGATGTTCTCTGCCAGGTCTTTTCTTGAGATTGCCTGCCCAAGGACAAGGGGTAAAAGCTCATCAATATCAATTTATACGACGATTGTGTACCCAGTAAAGCTGGGCGAGAACCGAATTAGGAACCGGTTCTATGGTTAATTTACCGATTCATACAAACCAATTCCTAATTGTAGTAGTACTTAGAAAACAGAAACCAAATACGAGTAGACCCACTTGCTCACGGACAACAGTGTAGTTCAGGAATATGAGACTCTGGGACCACATGCTTTGAACTCGTTATTCAGCCACACCTAACATTTTCCTCTTCAACAATCATAATTCCTCCCCAGTAAGTTCTATTCCCTTCTCACTTGTTACACATAGCCCAGAACCTCTTCACAGCATCACATTACAACCCCTCTACCATAACTATAATCACATATTTCACCTTCTCCCGGCTAGATTACCATTGTATCACTCTCTCTCTCTCTCTCTCCTCACGGTTTCTCCACCCTCAGTTACGACCCACCTATAACACACCCCAAGTCTCCATCTAAATACTCTCTACACTCCACCATGTCCATTTCTGACACACAGCGTCGGACAAGCCACAGCTTCTTACAAGTTACAACTAAGTGCTCTATTCGTTTAAAAAATTTTGTTTAAACATAGCATTCATACGAATCTATATTTTATATCTCCTCTCTCTATTTCTTCGTCAAAGTATGTTTTTGTATGATTAAGGCTCACGCCGAAACGTCACAACTGTTTACTCGTTAAGTAATAAAGTTGCTCCTACTCCCTCCCCCCCCCCCCCCCCCGGCCAGTTTATACATTTTGGTATCACATCTTTACTGCAGTGGCTCCGTATATAGTTATATGTTTATATTCATTTTGTATGAAGCTCGTGGCATCAGGACAATAGCGCCGGAATGAATGTAACAGCGAATACTTGACATACAGTAAACGCTCGTTTTAACGAACCCCTGTATAATGAATTTTGGATTTAGGCCGTTAAAAAGTAAAAAAAATAACACCGTTCCGTGCACGCCATATCCCATTTGTTTTGGGTAGCATTGGGTAGACTTGCTTTGTTTCAGTATCAGTCTGCTTCAAGCTATCATGCGATCATGTTATATGTAGAATCTCATGGCCATCACCATCCACTACACGGGACATCTTCTGACCCTGAAATTGTCTCTTACAATGAATATTTTCGGCAGTTCAAGTCAATCATAAGTAAGAAACGTCAGAGTGGCAAATAGCTTAAACAGAATATCTTTTTTTTTAAAGCGAACTGTATCAACTCTGATTTCTATTTCACTTTCACCTACTTATACATCACACCAGTCTACAAGCAAACAGATAACACTAGTGCATCCAGTACATCACAACCGTACACAGACGAGACCAATGTCTCCATTACACCACAACCGTCTACAAACAAACAGACGAGATCAGTGTTTATATTTGCCCATATTTCATAAGAATCTGAAGCTGAGTATTCATCTTCACCTCTGCCTCCAGATACTGAATAACGACTATTGTATGAACTACCACTGCGGTCAAGGCAAAATAATAATGTTCTTCCACCATACAATTGGCAGTTAGGTTAATGGCTGCATGAAACTTTCCACAGCGCACTCTATTCTTGCTGACGCATGAGCTAATGATGTCACCACTGGAGTCTAGGTCTTTTCACCCTGTCAAATGCACAGCTGAACAGCATATAGCGGAACATAACGAGGCAATGAGAGTGGTCTTGGGTTGCACCAAGGATACTCCTGCAGCGGGATACCCTAGGCTGATCTCAGGACAAGGTTGTTAGCCTTATGCACAACTACCAGTTCAGAATATGCGACGAATCAAGAGAAATCCCGCTGAATTTTGCACGTCAGCCGAAAGTATAATAAAGAATGTGTACTATTTGCTCACCTTTTTGACAGTGTGGTTCAAAGGTTCAAAATCAGACTCCAGAATCATTGCATTCAGGACAGCCCCATATATGCTCCCTCGCTTGCCACAGCATCCGTCCAAGAGTATGTTTGCTAATAATTCATGTATAAACTAGAAAAAAGTACGAACCGCTTTATTATTTAACGATGATACACTTGTGACATTTCGGCATGAGTCTTTGTCAAACAAAAACAAACAGGACGAAGAATCAGAGAGAGGAGACAAAGTACAGATATAGAAGACACAGTGTACTCAACAATTACTTCAGTAACTTGAGAAATCGGATCCAGGAACTGTTCTATGAATACTTACGAAACAGATGTACTACTCTAGTACCAACCAATCATCAGATGATTGTGAAAATGATTGGCGGCAGTTATGCTATTCATACAATTAGCAGCGGAGATAGCACGAAGAAAACAACATGGCGTCTTGCAGTCGACTTCTAGGCACGCTAGGACGAACTTGTAGTCAGCAAGGGGTAACCTATTTGTCGAATAAAGATAAACTATCTTTTTCTCACATATTGCTTATGTTAGCTTTTATTAGCCAGAGTTGTTTCGGTGTCACATATAAAACTTGTGCGCTAGTCTCTCATGAAACTGCGTTTGTCATTCAAGGTTCACATTCGTTTCATCATCGTCGTTCCAATCGTTTCTCAAAAACGAAGGTCTCACTTTGTTTCGAGAAATGTTCCCTATAATTTGCACCATAATCTACCTCTGATAAAGTTTACCTTAAGTGCGAGATACGTTCCACTTTGCCAACATAAATTTTTGTAACCATAAGTTGCCGACCCAGCAGTATAATAGTTTTCTTCCTCGACTTACTCATGATGCAGATTATAGCAGACATTCAGAATATTTTGTTTTCTTGCATAGTTCCGCCGGTGAGCTTAATTCAGCAGTGAATTAATATACTATCACATCCTGGTGAGTGACAGCTATATTCTTAGAGGTAATGATATATATTTTTTCTTTAGTTCTCTTTCTATGTAACTCATATAGGAGTTCATGACTACTATACATATACAGCTGTGTCACAGCTCTGGATAATTTCGACTGACCTGCAGAGTGATGATGTAGAAGCAGTCCTACTAAAGGAATGTCCTTTCCTAGTACACATTAGTCAGGGATGGTGAGAGAAAGGAGAAAAATCAGTGAATAAGTGGCTCATGAAGCAACACAGAACAGTGTGTGGTACACAAGAGGCATCAGACAGGTATAGAAAGATGTGATTGCCAGTGTTTTAAAGATAGGGACATAACTGCATATTGCCTAAAGGAACCAGAGGACACTGAACAAGAAAAAGAGGCCCTATTTAGTTGGTTGCATTTTCATTGCAGCTAGCCTTCCTTGTGGCTTCTAGAGATGACACAAGATGAAATTTAAAATCAACATCCTGAATGCTAACTTAAAGTCTTGAACATAGTGACTTAAATTATGAATGTTATTATGAATTTATTATGCTGTAGTGAATGTTAGATGATATTCTCTTCTGCTGCAGTCATATGTAATTATATTTGAGGAAAAAAATGGTGGTGTGTTATCTTGTGAGAAGGAGAATGCTGTCTGTGGATCTGATAGCTGCAACCCTCACTGAATACTTCCCTTATCATAAAGGAATTGACTGTGTAATTTCAGTTTTCATCTGCTGGGAGAACCATCATACAGAGAACACTGAAGACAGACTCAAATGTTTCAAATAGAAATAATTTGTTGCCCCACAAACAGATCACAGTAAACAATGGACAGCTTGATATCAGAATTTTTCAGGTGAAATATTTCAGAGTCTGTGTGTGTGTATGTTAATTTTGCCTGTTATTGAATTTTTCTAATGATATACATATATATATTTAGACAGCAATTGATTAAAATATTTCAACTATTTGCTAAGGTCATATTTGTTTACATGACAGACGGCTTAAAAGAAGCAGCTTCATTCATCAGGCCAAGCGTATACTGTAGTCACTCCATTATCATCTGTACCAGAGCATACACCATGGAAAGAAGCAGATTATACACAAATAACTATTCAGATTGAAGTGAAAGGTGTGCAGAATGGTGAGATGCAGAGCCACGCTTAGTGTTCCAGATGACAAATATCCATGTGACACTTGGATACGTGTATAAACAGATGATATGCACACAGTGCCATAAAGAATGGAGGGGCAGGAGCACACATTGAATATCAAATCAGCACCACTGACAAGATTTCCATACCCACTGGAAAATACTGCAACAACTATGATGCAGAAGTTAGGGCAATTATTGCTGCAGTTGAAAAACTATCAGACTCCAGAATTGATACGTGCCCCGTAGTAATTCTCACAAATGCAAGATAAGTACTGGAAGCTCTTCAGTGCAACAAACTACCAGACTTTAACTCATCCCGTGCCATAGTCACTATAGTGATAATTTCCGGTTACTGAGTTGCGTGCTATAGTCGTTATAGTGACAATTCGTTTGTTTCAATAAAACAACCAGTGTAATATTTAGACTATACATATTTCATCCGCGTTTCCGGTGACACTTTTCAAAATGGTGAAAGAGTCCTTAGTTACGAGCGATGCCGAGCGAGAAAAAGGAAGAGAAATATAGAAAATTTTCAATTTTTGATGATGTAGATAGGGGTATGGACAAGGCCTGTGACCACCCCACTGCTCTTGAATGTATCTCAAGTAGATCTAGATATATTAGTAGGTAGGAGGTTATTTCAGACATTAATTTAGCAAGAATGCAACACAGAATCACAGTACGAGATTGACAAGTAGATCTAGACATCTCAGATGGTAATTAGTGCATATCTAGACCTAGCAGATGGTGAGCTGGGCACAGTCATTGTCTAAAAACATCACATTACTTCTTTTTTCCTAAAAAACTCTGCATTTATGAAATTTTCATACATTTAGTTATATTTTGAAACATAATAAGTACATGGAAATACTGTTTTCCATTACATTTTACAACTATACCCCCTACACATGTCAAGACCCGCGGTTTTTGTGTGGCACAGACAGGAACATCTGTGTTTTTTTTCTGGGCCCGGGAAGAGTTAAGGATGCCTTATCAAAAATTGGCTTACAACACAGAATCACTTTGCAGTGGATTCCCTCCCACTGTGGGATACCAGGCAATGAGAAAGCTGACCATCTGGCCAAAGAGGGCACTGAAATGGAGCAACCAGACATACCAATCACCTGTAATCAGAAGAAAAGCATGATAAAAACCTACAGGAAGCCACAAACACCACCACGTGATGACTATCACATGCTAATCAGAAAGGAACTAGTCACCATTTTCCATCTCCGGACAGGACAAAGCCAACTCCAAAATCATATGTATACAAAGTTTATGGTTGGTACTACTAATCTATGTACATGTGCCCAGGTGCCCCAAACTGTGGAACATATCCTCCAAAACTGCACCAACTATGAGACACTGAGAAATAATTACTGGCCCAGTGAAACCACTAAAGAAGATAAGCTCTATGGTTCCATACATGAATTACAAAAAACAGTGAATTTTGCAGATATAGACGGACAATGCGAACGAAGAAGAAGACGAAGTTTACGTGACTGCCATCAGTTCCTTAGGCCTCTGGAAGAATGCAGAAAAGCTGGGAGATTATAAGCAAAAAAAAAAAAAAAGAAGTAGTGAAAGTGAAGAAACCTGGAATGAATTGAAATGGATGGGATCGGATACATTTGCTTGGAGGAAGCTTGTGTGCACTTTGCTGTGCAAGGATTTTTGAAGAAAGCACTTGGCATGTTGTGGGCTTACTTCGTCTGATCCTTACGAGATTTTGTTGGCTTGCAGTGTGTGAGTGCACTGATGTTTCTTTAATGCCTTTGAATTTGCTTTCATTTCAAGTAGTTTCTAGTTTTTTTAGTCCTAGAGGGTTTTTGTTTTTTCACCACTTTTCTCCGGCTGTAAAGTAGTTTACTCTTTCTATGCACTCTTATTGTACTGATATTCTTTAATTGTAATATTACATAATACTGATATTCATTATTTCTAACTGTCCAAATGAGTCCAGATATTTTTTAATGTTCTCAGTTCTTAACTGACTTACCAGCAATTTGTTTAAGATGTTACGTGGTTGATCTTGTTGGTTGTGTTGTCAAAATTATTTCTAGATAAAGTTTACTTTTCATTGTTTTCTTATTTGTTTTCATTGGCATCATTATGTCTGCTGTAGTATGCTTTCTGAATTATTCTCTGTATCCTGTTTTCATCATAAACATTTTTATAAGTCCATTTTATCTTTTATTTAAATCTTTCACTACTTCATTCTGTTTCCATGCTTTGAAACCATTCTGTAAATCATACAATGCTTTTCATATATTTGATAATGTGGTTGATAAATCAACTATTTATTGAGATTTATTGAAGATCCATATAGCATACAGCACATATATCTGTGTGTATATTGTTGTGATCTGTAAACCTTAGCATGATTCTGTCAGGTGTGTAATGTTTCTATACTTTCAGCAAAGGTATATGTCCAGTAAGAACTTCTTCCAAACTGTCATTGATAACATCAGACAAGAAATGAAGAAGAGTAAAGAAATGAAGGTAGTTGTTCATATGTTGTGTATATGAGGGGAAAAAATACTATTTTAATGGAGTATATTGCATTTAAATAAATTGCGAACTAGTTACATTCTTTGCTGTTTACCATGATATAACTTGTTGGAGACTAGACCAAGTGTAGTGATCATTGTTGGCTGGGTCAGAGATCATTGTTGGCTGGGCCAGAGATCATTGTTGCCTGGGCCAGAGAGAAAGTGTAGAGAAAAAAAAATGTCTGAGAATTTGCAACAGGTAGCATAGCTTTCCATGACTTTGATACCAGTTTCTTTCTTTCCTTCTTTCTTTCTTTCTTTCTTTTCTTTCTTTCTTTCAATTGTTTTCAAGGTTTTTATATATAAAGTGTTGTTTATCTGGTATCTATCTATCATGAAATTGCCTTGTGTATGCAGTGTGGTTTGATGTTAGCGATTTTTATTTACAGAAAAAGCAATGATTGGGTATACTTGTCCAGAATTAAATGGGAAGGGAAAGAGGTTAAAAGTGAAGGGAAATAGGTTGAAATGTAAAGGGAAAGAGATTAAAAGTGAAGGGATTTAGGTTGAAATGTGAAGAGAAAGAGGTTAAAAAGTGAAGGAGAAGAAGTTAAAATGTAAAAAGAAAGAGGTTAAAAGTGAAGGGAAATAGGTTAAAAGTGAAGAGATTTAGGTTGAAATGTAAAGGGAAAGAGGTTAAAAAGTGAAGGAGAAGATATTTCCTTGAAATAACATCCTTGAGCAACAGTACACTGTTGCCAGCGGTTCTGCCATGCTTTGTAGCTCACCTGGAAGTCTTGAATAGGGATCGCCTTCAAAGCACTCATCATGTCAGCTTTCACGTCTTTAACAGTCCCAAAATGGTGGCCTTTCAAGCTTGATTTGAGCCGGGGAAACAAAAAGAAGTCAGCCGGAGCCAAGTCTGGATTGTAGAGAGGTTGGCACAACATTGCCAAGGTTTGTTTTGCCAGAAACTCTCTCACTAGCAGTGACACATGGCTCTGCGCATTGTCATGGTGAAAGAACCCTGATGTTGGTGATCTCCAGGTGGACGTGCATGACTCTGCTCTTCAGCCATATAAGCACTCCCAAATAAAATGCTACGTTGACCATTTGTCCAGGTGGTACGAACTCCTTTTGGATGGCATCTTTAGAGTAAAAAAAGACAATGAACATCGATTGCTTCTTCGATTTACACAGTTAATGGGCGGTCTGTGCGTTGTTCATCTTTGACGCTCTCTCTTCCTTTGTTGAACATCTTGTGCCACCGAAACACTTTCGATAAAGCATCCTTCCTGTAGGCTTTATGTATCATAGGAAGTGTCTTAGTTGTGGATTTCTCAAGTTTAATACAAAACTTTATCACTGCTTAACACTCAGGCATTTTGACCGTTACGTGACGCTTAAACAGCTGTCCACTTTGCAGGTGATCCACACTCTGATCGACCCTTTACCTAACATCCCCCACTAACCTTCAGATTCTAAGAATCTGCCGCCGCCCCCCGACCCTGTTGTCTGAATAAAATTAAAATGTCTCATTACTTACCAAACGCACCTTGTATATTATGCTGCAATAGTGTTTATTATGCTAGTGTAAATAAGTCACTTTTTTTCTTTTATACATTACCTCATGTTGTTATTGTTGATATGTTTCTGTGTGATTCAGAACTTGAAACTCTTAGAAGCTTTTGCTGCATTGAAAATGTTTGTAAAGGTCAGGCATTATATTGAGTGGAGAATAAACTTTAATGGGCTTTTCAGAATTTTTAGATCAAATGTATATAGTAGGATTCAGGGTCAGCTGCATCACCCCATTTGGAACCTATTGATCTTAACCTTGTTGGCCAGGTTATGAAATCACATAAAACCAGTTTAAAGATAAATACTGGTCTGCAATTTCCCCCCCCCCCCCCCCCCAACATTTTTATCATAATTCCTGTTTAAATGCCTTAAACTAGATCAGATATGAGTAAAACGTCTTCCAAGACACCCCACAATTAAAAAATTGCTTATAATCCAAGGCTGAATAAATTACAGAGTATAGCCAAGTTCTTCACAGTGGCATCATCTGTCAAGAGCTTTTAGCTTGTAATCAGCAAGGAGATCTGTAACTACCAACAGTTTTATCTTTCCAGTATATGGCTTTTTTTTTTTTTTTTGTTCCTAAGTTTTATCAGTGTAAGTATTTTCCACATTCCAGGAAAGCATAGCAAAGTTCAAAGAAGAGACACAAAAACTTGAGGAGTCAGAGGCATTGAAGCAAGCAAGGAAGAAATTTGTGAGTTTTTGTTCAGTGCTGCAGGATATTTTCAGTAATTGACATCTTCTGATACTGGAATGAGTACATTGTTTTTTTAAACACACAACCAACTTAATCTCTCTCTCTCTCTCTCTCTTACACCAACTATAGACCAGTATCCATATTATCGTCATTATCAAAACCACTCGAAAAACACATACACAAAATAACTCTACAGCACATGCAAGAGAACAATTTACTCATAGACAGTCAGTCAGGCTTTAGACCCAATCATTCCTGCCACACAGCTCTTACCAAAATGATAGAAAACTGGTTAGTAAACATAAATGACGACAGACTATGTGGTGCCATCTTTGTCGACTTTAAGAGGGCATTTGATATGATTGACCACGGTATTCTTGTAAGAAAAATAAAGACTTATAGAATGCACCCTGACCTAATAAAATTAATTGCATCGTTTCTTTCAGACAGACAACAGGTAGTATTCTTCAACAATTCTCTATCAAATTCTGCTAAAGTTGACACTGGTGTTCTGCAAGGTTCTATTCTAGGCCCGTTGCTCTTTGCTATCTATATCAATGATCTTCCACTTCATCTTAAACACTCTTCTTGTGACCTTTTTGCCGATGATTGCACAGTTTACACCAGTGACTACGATTGTGTTAATCTAGAATCAACTCTTCAGGTCGAGTTATACAATTTAATCGGATGGAGCAAAAATAATGGCATGATTATAAACACCGATAAAACAAAATCAATGCTCATAACAACAAGACAGAAACTACAAAACGCAACAAAAACAACACTTCGGCTCTGTACAGAAACATCACAGATAGAAAACGTTAGCGAGCACAAAACACTAGGTCTTATTATTGACCAACATCTGACCTGGAACTCTCATGTGCAATGTCTAACAAAACTAATCACACAAAAAGTATACCAATTAGCTAAAATTAAGCACTTCATAGATCAAGACACTAGGAAGACATGCTACATATCTCATATACAAACACATTTAGACTATTGCTCAACAGTTTGGGATGGTTGCTCAGTGTCAAATACAAAGAGGCTTTGCTCTCTCCAAAAGCGAGCAGTAAAGCTTATTAGTGACAAAGATCAAGCACAAACAACTAATCATCACAAACGTATCAAAATACTACCTCTTAAGAACAGGTTCCTCTTCAACAAAGCCAAGTTAGTACATCAAATTCTTTCACGGCATGCCCCGCCTTATCTATGGAACCTGTTTAAATTTAGCCCAAAGTGCAGCCAACGCTTGAACAACATATGTCTTCCAAAACCTAGACTTGATCTTTACAAGAAAAGCTTTAGTTATTCTGCTGCTCATCTTTGGAATACCCTCCCATCCTATATAAAAAATATAAATTATACTCCTTCCTACAACTACAAGCTTTCCCCAATATCTATTTGATGTCGACTACATGCCTCCATGAATCATAAAACTTAAAAGTTATCTTAAGCTGCTCTTACAGACACCGAATACAATTAATTGTTTTCTGAATAGTCCCGGAAATTTTGTTTAGTAGATAGTCATTTATAATGTATGTAGTTACTTCTGTACTGAGTGAATGTTTAAGAGCGAAACGTAAATGTTTTATTTTATGTCTATCAGCTTCAATGTTAGTTATGTTTGTTATATGAACAGCATATTTGTAGAATGTCTGGAATAGAGTGAAAGATGTATGATAAAGGGCAGAATGTCAGACGGGCCTGCGTGCCCAATTCTTAACCCTTTTGAAATAAAGATCAATCAATCAATCAGTCACTCTCTCTCTCTCTCTGTCTCTCTCTCTATTGGTATTGTTCTCATACAGTTTTATGAGCTTGTCAGAATTTGAGTGTGTGTGTGCCCATCAAAGTCCAGGCAACCACAAAATCCAGAATTTAAATTACAGAAGCAGTGCACAGCCAAGAACTCTGTCAGTCACATCACAATAAGGAAAACTGCAAAGCTGCATATACACAATTCATCTTCAGTTATGCTTGCTGAGGTGTTGGTAGTTGAAGAGAACTCCATTTAACTCTTAAACTACAAAACAACACCCATGAGACATAAACATTTTTTTATTATCATTCTATGACTACCGTGTTTTACCAAGGCATAATGCATTGTTATCTTTAGCAGTTATAGCAATTTAACTCTTTGTATACTGGGGGTGTTTCCTTCAAAAGACCAAGGAGGATAAATTTCACAATGTGAAATGGGGTGGTTGTCACATTTAAAAGAATGACAAAGGCATAATCTGATTAATAGTATCATATATTATATGTTATTTTGAAGAAGAAAAAATATATTTTGTTTTTCTAATAAAATTTTTAACATTTTGTTAGTATACATAAAAAAAGAGCTAAGAACAGAGAAGAAAGAATGGAAAATGAAGGAATTGAATTAATTTTTTGTCACTTACCAATCAAGTTAATCAACTGTAGTTGGTCATATAATTCCATAATGAATAAAAATGTACACAAACACCTTTTCTTCACATATCCTCCAAAATTTACATGAAAATATACACTAATTATGCAATCACAGCAAACTAAAAACACCAGGTGGGTAGGTAATATTTACATGAAAACAAGTGGGTGGGCTTTGACTGATATTTATTATTTAATGACCAGAAAACAGGCCATTGTGTGTTTTTTTTTTAAAATTTGAAGCATTCTACAACATTTAATTTTTAAATTACACAATCTCCAGCATTACTTATTGTGATATTACAGCTAGTACTAGCAAAAAGCTGAGAAGAAGTATCACCAGCTACCCTTCTAGCATGTTTTGCTGCTGGACCAAAAATAAAACATCCTAATCCTTTGAATCAGAATTCAAAATCTCTACTACTGCATTCTCTTCACCACAGTCTAGACATTTTTTAATTAAATTCTGAGCTTGTAATGCAGAAATACACTGCTCTGGACGAAATAAACTACCACTGGAAGCCATATTTGTTGATAAACATAAACCTAGTGACGATGAACTTCAACAAAAATTTGTGAAATTAACACACAACGCTCTAAAAAATCGGCTGAAACACGCGCCTCGTGTCGACAAATGGATTCCAGAAGGAAGTCCAACTGCTGGTTTTAAGTATACTTTGATTATTTTCAAAATTAGAGAGCTACAGACCATCATCGCACTGCATGGAGAATGGGGTACGGAGGGGAAAAAAAACCATGCAGGATGCGTCCCAAAGTAGCGAACGAGTTAAAATTACAAACCTAAAACTGTGGAACAAAATCATATAACTTTTTATTTATTTATATTTTTTAAAAACAGCTCATGGTAGTCTAAGAGGTAAGAAGCCCTTTATTTGTATCAATTGTTCTTCACTTCTTTAAGGAAAGCATAGAAGAGGAAACACTGAGAAGTTCAACAGCAATTAAGAAGACATTTGAGGATATTAAGGATAAAGTATCTGAGGTAAGTGGATCACTTTAATGAGAGTATTTACTGTATGGATATACTGTTAATGGTAATACCTAAGAATGTGTGTCTATTCCAGTTTACTTTTATGCAGACTTACATTTGTGCATATCTTTAATAGTTTAGCTTGAGATTTAAGGTTTTAGTCTGTGCACACAAGATTAAATTTGATAGTAAAATTTAGCAGAAAACATTAATAGAAAAACACTCACTTGACCTCTTTAACTGTTTGATGAGCAAGTCAGAAGTTCTTTTAAAAGACATTAAAGCTGTGGATTTTGGCACACTGATACTTTACTTCATTGTTATAGATTTAGCATTTTGAAGATTATGTTGAGCTCCTGTTTTAGACAGTTGAAGAAGCTCAGAAGACTGAGTTTGTCAAGAAAAGCATGGAAACTGCTTCCAAAGCTGCCGAGAGTATCCAGAAGTCAGGCCAAGCCATAGGGCAGAGTGATGCATTTAAGCAGATAAGTCAAGTAAGATTGCTAATAATCATTTATTTTTGTTGTTCTGATATTGAGGTTATATAGTTATTCATAGAAACTGTTGTGCTAAAGCAAATCAAGTCAATGGACAAATGACACCTTTACTGAAAAGCAAATACGTCACAAAGTAAACAAAAAGAGCACTGTACAACACAATTTTCCTCCAAATTCTTGTACTATCAGTGTCAAACATGGACACTGACAGCTAGAAATGAAAGGAAAATCATGACAGAAAGGAGATGTTTAAGCAGAACACTAAATGTAACAAGAAGAGAATAAATAAAAAGTGATACTATCAGGGCAAAGTTTGGAATAATGCCAGTATTAAACTACATCCAGAAATAACAAATCAAATTGTTTGTCTAGTCTTTTCTTCTTCCTGAGTTACTTTACAGTGCTGAAGGAGCTAATAGAGTTATTGCAAAACTTTGTCATTCATTTCCTGAAAGGAGATATTCAAGGCCTGTACTATTCCATCCATCCATCTGTAGTGTGGTCAGACTTCCCTTTGTTTTCTGTGCTTCTTAATGCTTTCTGTTGCTTCTTAATATTTTCTGTGCTTCTTAATGTTTTCTGTTGCTTCTTAATGTTTTCTGTTGCTTCTTAATGTTTTCTGTGCTTCTTAATGTTTTCTGTTGCTTCTTAATGTTTTCTGTTGCTTCTTAATGTTTTCTGTTGCTTCTTAATGTTTTCTGTGCTTCTTAATGTTTTCTGTTGCTTCTTAATGTTTTCTGTTGCTTCTTAATGTTTTCTGTTGCTTCTCAATGCTTTCTGTTGCTTATTAATGTTTTCTGTTGCTTCTTAATGTTTTCTGTTGCTTCTTAATGCTTTCTGTTGCTTCTTAATGTTTTCTGTTGCTTCTTAACTCTTTCCGTGCCCGCGGGAAAAAACACGGACATCGCGTTGGTGCCAAGCAAAATGCGCGGGTGTTGCGATATTTTTGGGGTATAGTTTAAAAAGTGATTTAACAATTATTTCCATCTTACACAAATATACTTATTATACATCAAAAAAATTAAAAATGACTGAAGATCCCATAAATGCAGAGTTTGTTCAGAAAAAAATAACTGGTGAGAAAATATGACAACATTTTCAGCCCCCCAAGGGAAAAAAAATGTATGAAACACAAATAAAATTATTTTGTACTTACCATTGGAGCTGTAAATATCCACTTGGAAATCACAGATCGATGATAAATCGAAATCCTCACATGAAATGTAATCACTTGATCACTTTGTGCACAAATTTGCAGAAACACAAACAAAAACACAAACACAACAGAAAACATTAGACGAGCTATAAGAACCATTGTCTGAGACACTGTCTGATGAACTATCAGAATCATTGTCAGATTGCCGGTCAAAAGCATGGTCAGAAACAATGTCAGAAGATTTATTACCACAGTATGCAAGAAAAAACTGCCTAGCACCTGTTTTAGCCTTTCTTTCTGGTAAAGACCTAACTAGTGAACATCCAGTAACATGTGTCTTGTCTGAAGGCTTGTCCATTCTCGACTAGGGTTAGAGAAATATTCACAGATTTGAAGAGAAACGTAGGAAAAAATGGCTACTGGCCGGTTACGTGAGCGAAAAGGATGCCGGGTAATTCTGACATGGACAGATAACTTGCGAGCGAAAATTAAAATCTTATTTTACTCGAATCGTGTTTTAAACAACTGAATTATCACTATAACAACTTTGGCACCAATGGCAGTAACCGGAAGTTCTCACTATGGCGACCATGGCACGGGAAGAGTTAATGTTTTCTGTTGCTTCTTAATGTTTTCTGTTGCTTTTTAATGTTTTCTGTGCTTCTTAATGCTTTCTGTTGCTTCTTAATGTTTGCTGTTGCTTCTTAATGTTTTCTGTTGCTTCTTAATGCTTTCTGTTGCTTCTTAATGTTTTCTGTGCTTCTTAATGCTTTCTGTTGCGTACTGTCAGATGGAAGTCATGTTAAGTGGCCAGACTTTGATTTGCTGTTTCTTGATACAGTCTGATATTACTCTTGTTCTGTTCCTGGTGACCTCATTTATAATGTTATCTCTTCTCATGGTAGTGAATGTTCTTCTCAAACAACTTATGTCTGTTGGTGTCAGTTGTTACGTATTTGGTATTTAGCCAGGGTGACACGTGGTCATTTAACTGATTTGTTTTGTAAATTGTCATTCTTTTGTGATTTTACTCCAAATTGTGCTAGTTTTAACTGGAACACAGAAGACTGTTGGAGGAATGGTACAGCGGAGTTGGTAAATCTCACAGAGTCGAGACTCCATCGGACTTCTGTATAGTGTCGTAGTGCCAGTAGACTCCGTCAGACTTCTGTATAGTGCCAGTAGACTCCATCAGACTTCTGTAGGTTCTAAGGACTGTTATTGCCGGAGGTGGGGTGGAGAATTCGATCTCCACTCCAACGGCATGCGTCTCAAACAGCCTCTGGCAGTCAAGTCCAGCTCCTGGCCTTCCCGTGGCAGAACTGTTTAAACTGACAGGAGAAGAGGCGAGGGCGAATATCAGACACTTAGGGTAGATGAGTGGCACGTTTGGTAGCTCATCTACCGCTGCTGGTGAGATTCTTCAGCTGCCGTGCGTGGAGCGGTGCTCCTCCCAGCCAATGAAGAAAGGTGCAAAAGGGGTTGCCGTGCGGCACCACTGTGGAAAAGGTGGTAGAAAGCATAAAGCAAAGTAAACAGTCAAATCACGGCACCTCTGGTCTGGAGGTCGGCCACATCCTAAGTGCAGTCATATCGGGTGAAATGCATGAACCGGCTTAACCCAGAGGTTAAGACACTGCTGGCGAGACTCTTCGAATGCCGCGCGTGGAGTGAAGCTCCTCCCGGTCAAGGAAGAAAATGCGGAAAAGAAATAAGGGTTGCTGTGCGGCGCCAATGTGAAAAGGTGAAGGAAAGGATAAAGTGAAATTTGATTGGTATGTCCAGTAGTATCGCTGCGAGAGCTACACATATCACGGCGCCTCTGCTCTAGAGGCCGGCCACGTCCGAAATACACCTACACTGGTGAAATATGCCTAAATTGGCACACACCAGGGGTGAAACTTGATGGCCAGGCATGTCACGCCACCTCCGTTCTAGAGGTCGGTCACGCTCGATATACACCCATACTGGTGAAATATGCCTAAACTGGCTCATGCCAGGGGTGAAACTTGATGGCTACGCATGTCGCAGTACCTCTGCTCTAGAGGTTGGTCACGTCCCAAACACGCCCATACTGGGATAATATGCCTAAACTGGCTCAACCCAGGGGTAGAAGTCACTAGTGGCGAGGATTCGTCCTCCTGGACAAAAGCTCCATCCTAGTCACAACTAGGAAGGGTAGCAACCACAACCACAAAATGCTGAAGTCAGAGACACTGGACCAGGGCAGTCTAGACAGGCAACCACCTCTCACCCGGCGGGGATGTATGTGTATCTTAATCACGCTGAGGTTTTCCGGTAAGAAAGTCCAACTCAGGCCTGGGTGGGCTACCACCTCTCACCCAGTTGGGATATACTGATATCCAAAACATGTCGAGGTCTTCTGGTGAGAAAGTCCAACTCTAGACTAAACTGGTGCAATGAAAACCACAGTGTCACGCAATCCCGCTTCTGAGACCCACTAAGATTACAGGCTTAAGCCCTGAGATACTCTGAACCTCTTGTGGTCCTCTCGGGGATCTCGTGTGGTCCTTTCGGGGACCACGGGACTTAACGAGGACCACAGGTGTAAATTCAGTAGGATCACAGGGCGGTCTTGGTGGTAGAAGCGAACGAAGAAGAAGAAGACTTCTGTATAGTGCCGTAGTGCCACCTGTTAAAGTACTACAGCCAGGTTGGTGGGGCTTGGATCAATGTAAAAGTGGAACTGGACGAGAACTCTGGTTCTTAGGTCTGATTTTTAGAATTAGCACAAGAAATCTGCCTATTTGCACATTTCTTCTCGAATCATTTCTCAGATGGCAAAAATGTTAAATTTGTGGTTGATGGCTGTTGTGAGAAAACAATGCACAAGGGGGGGGGGGGGAAATCATAATCAAGCAGCATTACTTCAATACTGTCTGCTGTAATATCACTTTAATCAAGTGATTTTTAATTTCAGGGTGTGCGATCTGCAAAAGAAGAGTTTGATGAGATCACTCTCTCAAGGGCACGACATTATAAGACGCCTGGTAAAATAATTTTTAATTATTATTTTGTTGTAAATGCAATGTCAGGACATCTGTCGCTCTTCAGAAAGTAAAACAACTGAAGAATCTGTGGAGAGGAACAGACAGAACTACAAAAATAAGATTTTTAAGGGCATGCATCTTTCCCATCACAACATATGCCTGTGAGACCTGGATACTTAACAAAACATCTGAGAAACAAATAAATGCCTTTGAATGTAAATGCTACAGAAGAGTTCATCATATATCATGGACACAAAAAAAGAACAAATATATCCATACTACAAGAACTTAATATTGAAGAAGGCTGGCTAGTAAACTTAAGTATTTTGGACACATTAAACGTCATGATAATCTAGAGAAGACCATCTTGGAAGGATACATAATGGGAAAAGAAAGAGAGGAAGACCAAGGCAAAGATGGCTGCAAGACATTGTTGATGATTTGCAAATGGATGCATCAGCCACAGGCCATCTTGCTTACAACCGAGAGGCTTACAGGAGTGCTGTTAGGGAGGCAAAGTTCCACAAGGGACATGCAAATGAATTAATGTAAATACATTTATTAAGCAATGTGAAATTCTTGTTTTGATTGCTTGCATTCTATATTTCTTATTAGTGTATGATGTTCAACAATTTCCCTGAGAACTTCTTATCAACAGTAGATATTATAAAATAAAATAAAAATTTTGCATTAAAAAAATATTCTGAATTTTCACAGCTCAAGAGTTGCTTTATTTCCAGAAGCAACTTTGTTTGTTAAAATAGAATATGTAGTTTCTTTCATATCTCATAAATTTAGTTTTTACTCATACAGATTATATAAAGTTGCACATGTATAAATATTCTTAATTATTTTATGTATAATTCCACAAAATAGTTTTCATGAAGAAAATTTTTTTTCTTAAATCAGCAAATTAAATATAGTCATTCCTTTGTCGTGTCTGAAGTGGAGTTATTTGACAGAGTTATTTTTATTTTTGCATTCTGTCATCCAGAGAAACTGCTAAAAAGATCAGAGTTATCACTAAAGCCAAAGGAAAACAAAGATGTAGCAGCAGATGAGTAAGTACTATGTTCCAATGTAACTAGCCTTTTTTTTTCAGTAGTACTTGGGCATTTTTTTAATTTTGAAAGCCATCATTTTAAACATTCTAGTGATTTTAAAATATTTTCGGTTTTCAAATACTTTGTAAGATAAAGTGGGCATTTTGTGTGAATGGATTATTACCTCATTTTAAAAAAATGTAGCATAGTTAGTACTTGCCTGTTAAGGAAACAATCTAGAAAATAAAATTGAACAAACCATGAGGAGAGGATAAGGTGAAGACAAAAGGACTGAAAACAGAGAACAGACAACTCTTAAATACCTTCAAATTCAGCATGATCCTCCAAATATAAATTAGAAAAATGATGAACAGACATTTTCTGTCAGTGTAGTGAAGAACATAGATGGAGTATTAATGACTTATCTTAAATGTATTTATGAGAGAGTTACAAGCTTTAGGAAATATATATATATATATATATATATATATATAAATTTATAAAAAAAAAAATATATATATATATATATATATATATATATATATAGACTCTTTTGAAAACAAATGCCTAAGGAAAATACTCGGCATCAAGTGGAATGAATTCAAGAACAATGCAGAGATAAGACAGATGACTGAACAACAACCAGTCTCACGGGTGATCAGGAAAAGGAGATGGACATATGTTGGTCACTTGATGAGAAGAAATGATCAGAGAATCCCAAAACAAGCTATCAAGTGGAACACAACAGGCCGAAGAAAAAGGGGCAGACCGCGTGAAACTCTAAAGAGGACATTATTAAGAGAGGCCAAGTTAACAGGCATAACATCCTTTGATGAGGTTGAAAGACTCGCCGAAGACAGGAAAAATTGGCGAACTACTTTGCGAGCCCTATGTGACGTCTCACGGCACGGGAAGGATATAAGATATAAGATAAGATAAGATAGAGATGGCAGGCAGTCTTTAAAAAAAAGAAAGTCATATATACACCAACTATCTTAATAGAAATCTAGGTAAAAGGTACAATTCTCGTTTCCATGCCATTAAGGCATATTGGGGAATATGATGTTAGGCCCGTATTTTCCATGACCTTCGGCACATGAAAGTGTGATGTTTAATAAATAAAATGTACTTCACTGATTTTGAGAAAAAACTTTGGCATTGCTAGCACAAAATGTTACAGAAATCCTAAATTAGTTTAGAAATTTTTGATGGCAAGAAAATAGTAACTGAGGATATGAAAAAAAAAAAGGATATCATTAAGAAATTAAAAGTAATCATTGAAGTCCCTCGTGGTGCTGAATAGAGATGGAAAGTCAAGAAACAGTCTCTCCCCAAAAAAGCGTATTGTTTAAAAGTCAAGTTCTTAATGTTTCTTTATGTATCCATCAAATGTTGGAATGTTGCTAAGTTTTCGTCAATGCCTTCCAGATGGAATGTTTAGAGTGGAGTAAAAAGGAATTAATTAAGGCCAAAGACTTGCAAGAAAAAAAAATTTACTGACAGAAAGACAAATTAAATAATTGCATTCATTAAGAGAGTGCAGCAATATTACTAAAACACTTGTTCCCAGAATGCCTTTATGTGTCATTGGCTATAGTGGTGTGAACTACTTTGACATTCGAGTTTTGGGAGAGCTAAGAAGAGAGCACAGTAGGGGGAAGAAATGTGAACTGATGATTGTCCAGCCAGATATTCTGAAGAAAAAAACAGAAGCTTATATAGTCAGGGCTTTTGATGATAGCATTATATGGATATGTTATAATCCATTAATGATTCAGTCCAGATGATTTTGTGCTTTGGTTCTTTTAACATGAGCAGTAAACCCAGCAGATATATGTGCAGTAGGAATAATGACACAGAGAGTAATATTGTAAGAATAGAGCATTTCTTAATTGACTGTGGTATCAAAATTTTATTTGCTTATAAAGAGGTAAAGTTTCATATTTCAACGTTTGTTGATTTATATATGTGAAAAGATTCGCTCCATTCATTTGAAATTTAACAGAGTGCGTTCCTCTCTTTCTCTCTCTCTCACGCACGCGCACACACACACACAAAGCTTACATTTCTTTTAAAGAAAAGTGGGAAACACACAAATTTACTGCGGTCATCTATGTTATGAAAATATGTGTACATTAAAATAGAACAGAGGTAGAGTTAGAAATACTGTTTATTACCAGATTTTCCACATTTTCCATGTCAGTATGTGAACGGTTGTATATGTAGGGGTAAATTTTAATCTCTTTACATTTCCTCTGTCTTTTTTTTCCCCAGATACTCAACTGGCATGGTCTTACATAAAGACTCCAGGTTCTATCAGAGCTGGCAGAATTTTAAGGATAACAATCCATATGTGAATAGTATGTGTTTTCTTGAGTTTTAACTTGTTCCAGACATTTTATCATCAGTAGCTGTATGAGAATATGATCATGTTATCATCAGTAGCAGTCTAGTTTGTTGATCCAAATTACAAAACTTGATTAGGGTGCTTGTAGAGAGAGAGAGACAAATGAGCATCATCTAAATCACAGCTGGTGAATGCATAATTAAAAAAAAAAACAAACCATTTGATGCCTTCATTTTCCTCCAAACTTAGGTATCATTTTTATTTCAGTTGATTTTTACACACTGGAAACAAGTCTCAATATAATGTAAGTTGGACTGTTGGTCAGTGCAGATTGAAACAAGTCTCAATGTAAGTTGGACTGTTGGTCAGTGCAGATAGAAACAAGTCTCAGGATAATGTAAATTAAAGGACTGTTAATACATTGCATTCAGTGACATCACCATATAAGGCAAGTTAAAGTGCTTGGAATTAGCAATGAATTGTGATTGATATTTGGTTTGAAAACTGTAAACTAATAGAGTGGTGGAATACTTTATAAAACTAACTTGGTAAATCAGTTATTTTCTTATTTCAGAGTTATTTGATCTGAAGGTAAAATATGATGAAAGTGACAATGTGATGATCAGAGCCACCCGATTCTTTACAGATAAAGTGGGCCAGATATTTGGTATGTCTTGGTTGTTCTTATCAAGATTTATTGTCTTATATGCACGTTTAATACTGTTCTTCTGCAATTTCTGGTTTTATTTTGCCCCTGACTTCTCATGACAATACGAAACAGGATTTTGGTAACATGGCTCATAAGATGGTCTTCACATTCATCTGCACCTTGTTTCTTTGGTAGGGCAATGAAAATTGATTGCAAAAGGTCTGATGGGACATAGTTACTGTTATAGATGTTATTCAGCAATCTGGAAATTATTTCTATGCCAAGCTCTCCTAATGCTTCTAATTCTTCCTTGGTGATTTTATCTGGTCCTGGTGCTCTTCAGAAAGTAAAACAAATAAAGAATCTGTGGAGAGGAGCAGACAGAACCACACAAATAAGATTTTTAAGGGCATGCATCTTTCCCCTCGCAACATATGCCTGTGAGACCTGGACACTTAACAAAACAGCTGAGAAGCACATAAATGCCTTTGAATGTAAATGCTATAGAAGAGTTCTCCAAATATCGTGGACACAAAAAAGAACAAATATATCTATACTGCAAGAGCTTAATATTGAAGAAGGCTGGCTAGTAAAGAGGATTAAAGAGAGAAAACTTAAATATTTTGGCCACATTAAACGTCATGATAATTTAGAGAAGACCATATTGGAAGGATACATAATGGGAAAAAGAAAGAGAGGAAGACCGAAACGAAGATGGCTGCAAGACATCGTTGATGATCTGGAAATGGATGCAGCAGCAGCAGGCCATCTTGCTCACAACCGAGAGGCCTACAGGAGTGCTGTTTGGGAGGCAAAGTTCCGCAAGGGACATGCAAAGGAATGAAATGAATGAATGGTGCTTTGTTGTTCTTCATATGTTTGATGGGTTCTTCCACTTCTGCGTTTAATATGGAAGGCCCTTCATTATTATTTTATATATATATTTCGGCTCTATTGTCCTCATAGAGTTCTCTAATGTATTTGCACCATCATGCCATTATTTCATCTCTGTCCATTATTGTATGTGACTTCAGGCAACCAGTCTTGTGGTATGCCCTTTTGTTTGTTAACTCCTTTATTTGTTTGTACATATCTCTTATGTTTCCATGATGGTATGTCTCTATTTCATTACATTTCTTATTTAGGCACTCTTCTTTAGCTTTATTGCATTTGTGTCTTATTTCTTTATTTTGTCATATTAATCTTTATCTTCCTTAAGACTTCTTCTCTGATACATTAGTTACAAAATTTTTTCTGTCATCCACCCTTGTTTATCGTGTCATTTATTTGGAGGTAGAATTTCAATAGATATTTTCTGAATATAGCCTTTAAGCATATTCCAATGTTCATCAACCATTTCAATCTTCTCTGTAGCATTATACCTATTATGTACTAAGGTCCTATAATGTTCTTGTATTGCCTTATCTTTCTGTAACAGCTCTCTAGTTCTTTGCTTTTAGCTGCTACCTTTAACCTCTTTAGCCCGATTCTCACTTTTCCTACAGCTGTTGCAGTCTGTGCTTGGTCTTGTTCAATAATCCGAATTACACACATCTTTATGAATATTTTGTTTGTCAGGTGGTATATTCACAAAGACAGAGATGTCTGAGGTTCTGACAGAGATCTGTAAAATAGATGCCAATTTCAACAGAGAAGAATTTATACGCCAGTGTGAAAGAGAAATAATACCCAACATTTTAGAGGTATGTAACCCAGAATATATCCATACTACAAGAACTTAGTATTGAAGAGGGCTGGCTAGTAAAGAAGATTAAAGAAAGAAAACTTAAATATTTTGGACACATTAAACATCATGATAATCTAGAGAAAACCGTTTTGGAAGGGTACATAATGAGAAAAATAAAGAGAGGAAGACCAAGGCGAAGATAGCTGCAAGACATCGTTGATGATCTGTAAATGGATGCATCAGCAGCAGGCCATCTTGGTCAGAACCAAGAGGCCTACAGGAGTGCTGTTAGGGAGGCAAAGTTCCGTAAGGGACATGTGAATGAATGAATGTAACCCAGAATCTTTGGATTTCTTGGTTTTGAGACAAATAAGTTTTTGTATGGAGTATTAATTGTCTACAATAACCATTGTCAGCAGTTATGAAAAATTTTTAAGTGACTGTTAAATGACAAGATTTCTAATTAGAAACATATTTTTAAAAAAATGAATTCAGTTGAAATTTGGTATCAGAGCCAAGAAAAAAAAAGTTTTAACTGATTAATGAAAACATTTATTTTAACTCATATCTTGTCCTTAACTGTGCTGTCTGAAGAAGATCTAATTAGTTTAAATATTACTTTTTTTTTTTTAAGTTTGTAAAACTGACCACATTAAAATACAATTTCAGAGTATGTAACCCAGAATATATCCATACTACAAGAACTTAGTATTGAAGAGGGCTGGCTAGTAAAGAAGATTAAAGAAAGAAAACTTAAATATTTTGGACACATTAAACATCATGATAATCTAGAGAAAACCGTTTTGGAAGGGTACATAATGAGAAAAATAAAGAGAGGAAGACCAAGGCGAAGATAGCTGCAAGACATCGTTGATGATCTGTAAATGGATGCATCAGCAGCAGGCCATCTTGGTCAGAACCAAGAGGCCTACAGGAGTGCTGTTAGGGAGGCAAAGTTCCGTAAGGGACATGTGAATGAATGAATGTAACCCAGAATCTTTGGATTTCTTGGTTTTGAGACAAATAAGTTTTTGTATGGAGTATTAATTGTCTACAATAACCATTGTCAGCAGTTATGAAAAATTTTTAAGTGACTGTTAAATGACAAGATTTCTAATTAGAAACATATTTTTAAAAAAATGAATTCAGTTGAAATTTGGTATCAGAGCCAAGAAAAAAAAAGTTTTAACTGATTAATGAAAACATTTATTTTAACTCATATCTTGTCCTTAACTGTGCTGTCTGAAGAAGATCTAATTAGTTTAAATATTACTTTTTTTTTTAAGTTTGTAAAACTGACCACATTAAAATACAATTTCAGAGTAAGTAATCCATCTTAATTACCATTCATATTGACAGGCCATGGTTAGAGGTGATCTTGAAATATTAAAGGACTGGTGCTATGAAGCTGTGAGTAATTTAGGACTATGTTTTACTTGTAATATCACATACAGAAGACATAATAAACAGATACTGTAGACCACTCAGTGACTATCCTAACTCTTTGTGTACTGGGGTTTTTTCCTCAAATGCCAATGGTCATCTCAGTGGGATAAATTTCTTAACGTGGAATGGGACGGTTGTCACATTTAGAAGGATCACAAAGGCATAGTCTGATTCGCAGTATGGCATATTATACATTTTTTTAAATAGGAAAAGATGTATATTGATTTTCTAATATTTTTATTAATATATTAGTATATAGCAGAAAAAAAACGAGCTAAAAATTGAGGAGAGTTGAGAAGAAAAAATGGAAAATTATGATGAAAGATGTACTCTCTTACCCCATTCAAGTTTCCTCTGTAGTGGGTCCAGTGATATCCAAATTGAATTTTACACAAACGCCATTTCTTCACATAAAATATACATTAATTATTTATTTACAGTTAATTTACAGTCTACAGTACACTAATAACATGGCAACGCCATGGCTGGTGGCCCATAAGCTTAGAAAAACATTTTAACAATTTTTGTATTACAATATGGCTCTCAGTTCACATGCGGGACTTTGTGTTCACGCTTGTATCATGCCGGAAGCGATTTCTACAACTGGTTTTGGCCAGATTTTAAGCATTGTATGATTAAATTCACTTTTAGAGCTCAAAAACTGGAACACTATTAACATCAAATAAAGACCAAAAGCAAAGATGGGCTGAACACTTCCAAGAAATACTCAATCGACCACACCCAAAAGAATTGTTAAACCTTGAAACTGACTTACCAGCCCCACAGCTAAATGTCAACCTAGATGAAATTAAATTGCATGAAATTGAAACAGCAGTGAATTTAATGGCTAACAACAAAGCTGCAGGTGAAGATGAAATAACTGCCGAGATGCTAAAAGCTATCAGTAGTGACAACATGAGACAACTACAGAGAATGTTTAACAAGATTTGGAAAGAAGAAAAGGTCCCTTCTAAGTGGAAGAAAGGAATCATTGTTAAAATACCAAAAAAGGGCAACCTTAGTGACTGTAACAACTGGAGAGGAGTAACCTTACTATCAGTTGTGTCAAAAGTATTTTGCAAGGTCATTTTGAATAGACTCAAAGACATCGTTGATGATCTGTAAATGGATGCATCAGCAGCAGGCCATCTTGGTCAGAACCAAGAGGCCTACAGGAGTGCTGTTAGGGAGGCAAAGTTCCGTAAGGGACATGTGAATGAATGAATGTAACCCAGAATCTTTGGATTTCTTGGTTTTGAGACAAATAAGTTTTTGTATGGAGTATTAATTGTCTACAATAACCATTGTCAGCAGTTATGAAAAATTTTTAAGTGACTGTTAAATGACAAGATTTCTAATTAGAAACATATTTTTAAAAAAATGAATTCAGTTGAAATTTGGTATCAGAGCCAAGAAAAAAAAAGTTTTAACTGATTAATGAAAACATTTATTTTAACTCATATCTTGTCCTTAACTGTGCTGTCTGAAGAAGATCTAATTAGTTTAAATATTACTTTTTTTTTTTTAAGTTTGTAAAACTGACCACATTAAAATACAATTTCAGAGTAAGTAATCCATCTTAATTACCATTCATATTGACAGGCCATGGTTAGAGGTGATCTTGAAATATTAAAGGACTGGTGCTATGAAGCTGTGAGTAATTTAGGACTATGTTTTACTTGTAATATCACATACAGAAGACATAATAAACAGATACTGTAGACCACTCAGTGACTATCCTAACTCTTTGTGTACTGGGGTTTTTTCCTCAAATGCCAATGGTCATCTCAGTGGGATAAATTTCTTAACGTGGAATGGGACGGTTGTCACATTTAGAAGGATCACAAAGGCATAGTCTGATTCGCAGTATGGCATATTATACATTTTTTTAAATAGGAAAAGATGTATATTGATTTTCTAATATTTTTATTAATATATTAGTATATAGCAGAAAAAAAACGAGCTAAAAATTGAGGAGAGTTGAGAAGAAAAAATGGAAAATTATGATGAAAGATGTACTCTCTTACCCCATTCAAGTTTCCTCTGTAGTGGGTCCAGTGATATCCAAATTGAATTTTACACAAACGCCATTTCTTCACATAAAATATACATTAATTATTTATTTACAGTTAATTTACAGTCTACAGTACACTAATAACATGGCAACGCCATGGCTGGTGGCCCATAAGCTTAGAAAAACATTTTAACAATTTTTGTATTACAATATGGCTCTCAGTTCACATGTGGGACTTTGTGTTCACGCTTGTATCATGCCGGAAGCGATTTCTACAACTGGTTTTGGCCAGATTTTAAGCATTGTATGATTAAATTCACTTTTAGAGCTCAATTCATTACCAGCACATGATGTGTACACAAGGGAAAAAGTGTCCGCCAGATCGTCACACAGTGTGATGCGGAGTATAGAAAGAGTTAAAGCAGGATTTTTCAGATCTGAAATCTGCCTTTCCCTGGTTGGCATTCTTCAAAAAGATGACAACTTTATGATTCCTTTTGATGCCATTGATGTCCCCTAGAAATAGGCTCAGTCTGGTAAATAGGCAGAGATCACTAGTCCTTGTGGCAGTGGAGTCTGGTAAGGAAGCTTTGTATCTTTTTTCAGCAACACTACAGGACTTGAGAAGAGATACCATAACCCCACTTCCCAGATTCAACACAATGCATGTGCATCAATATCTTCCTCACACTGACTGTGAAGAATATGCTGCTCACAGTTCCCAGGGAGATAAATAACATTGTCTAAACTTGTTTTTGACCATCAGTCATCAAAATTTGCCATAGTTTGGAAAAAAAAAAAAGGATCCTTTTATTTTTTTAAAAATTATTTATTTTGTTGTAGAGAAAGATAAATCTGGTGATTAATCTTTATCAATAGATAATTTATACAGCAGAAATTTATTTTGGGATACTGTACTCTGGGTTGAAGTGATAATAGGGAACATTTACAAAAAAAGATGGTCACAAAATGTTCTTGAAGCACTGTGGAATTATATTGTCATAGATATATAAATCAAGCTATCAAGTGGAACACAACAGGCCGAAGAAAAAGAGGCAGACCGCGTGAAACTCTTAAGAGGACATTGTTAAGAGAGGCCAAATCAACAGGCATAAAATCCTTTGATGAGGTTGAAAGACTTGCCGAAGACAGGAAAAATTGGCGAACTACTTTGTGAGCCCTATGTGACATTTAACGGCACGGGAAGGATATAAGATAAGATATAAGAAGATATATAAATCATCATGCATACAGTGGTTACAGATTTTTATCCATAAATTTCAGCCATACAACACATTGGCTCATCCTGTTGAACAAGCAAAGAAGGCTGGGTACTATTTTGACTCCAAAGTTCTAGATGTTAGCCATGCTGATGTAAGTTGTAGGCGTTTTTTTTTTTTTAAATTATGTATTGCATGTTCTCAAGTATGGTTTTAGGGTTAGTAAGGCAGAGAGTAAGAAGTGTAGAAATTCTGGAATCTGAAGTAATAACATAAATGAAACAATCTGAGATTAAACAGAAAAGAGGAGATTTATAAATTTAATCTGTTTGGGGAAAAAAAAAAAGTCCAAAAAAGAACAATAAACCTGACCCACAGAAAAAAATAGATACAACGGATAAAGTGAGAATGGCACATCTTCATACACAACTCCATAGTGCAGGAAAGACTAGTTTGGGTGGATAGAAACATGAAAATAACTGATGTTGATGAATATTATTTTCCTACAGTTGATTTCATTTGTGTTGGTAAAGTACTAGGAGATGAAAAAGAATGTCTACAGTTGCCAGGGTGTCTGAGTGGTGAAATGGTTAGTGCACCCATCTCTCATGGTGAAGGTTGGGGGTTTGAATCCAGCCAGCGGTGACGTCTCCCTGTAGAAATGGATACTTGACTTCTTCTGGAGCTGAGGAATCGAAGGTGATCAGGCATGATGCTGACCACATCACCCTCTAGTGTGCTGACACCATATCCCCTTGTGCCTTTAAGGCATGACAGGGTTGCTTTTTTTTTTTTTTTGTGATTTTTGTACAGGTACTATTCAAGGACATTGTTAAGCCACTCATGCAAAATCAAATGTTTTTAATTGTTATTGCTGAATTCAGGTAATAGCCGGCAAAATAATGGAACAAGGTCCAGTATTAGTGATCAACTTCAATGCCCAGCAAATCATGGTCATACGGGATGCCAAGGGAAAAGTAGTTGAAGGGGATCCTGTAAGTATTAATAACACTCTGTTTTGCTTTCTACCCTACTAAACAGAACACAAACAGCACAAACAATAGACATACCTGAAGCAAAAACAGAACTAAACATCAATACAGGACCAATAACAGCAAGTGAAGTAAAGGAGGCGATAAAGAAACTAAAATTAGACAGGGCACCAGGTGAAAATAAAGTGACTGCTGAGATGTTGAAATCAGAAGAAACAGAAACACCAAAACAACTCTGCTGGATACTGCAACAAATTTGGGATCTAGAAAATGCTCAAGAGGAGTGGAAAACTGGCCTTATAGTAAAACTACCAAAGAAGGGTGACCTCAGAGATTGGGGGAACTGGAGAGGCATTACTCTCCTGCCACTCACCAGTAAAGAAGAATTATTTTGCAGAGTAATCATCAATGGAATTGTACTAGCACTTGAAGGAAAACTTTGGAAATAGCAGGTAGGATTTAGGAAAGGAAGATCATGCATAGACCACATATTTGTACTTAGCGATGGCAAATGAGTGGCATAGCACAACATATGGACTGTTTATAGATTTTGAGAAAGCCTTTGACAGTGTCAACAGAGATGCACTGTGGAAAATTCTAAGATGGCATGGCCTCCCCCATAAGATAGTGAGTGTCATCAAAGTCCTATATGAGGGTTTTCAGTGCAAAGTGATCTGTGGAGAACATATCTCCGGAAGCTTTAGGGTACAAAGAAGAATGAAGCAGGGATTTGTGCTATCGCCAACATCTTGGCAGAAGACTGGTTGATGAAGGAGGCAAAATCGAACACAGAGAATTACAACGGACCCTCGACACAGTGCTGGAAGACCTTGACTTTGCCAACGACATTTGTCTACTATCAAGCAGCCACAAAGAAATGCAAGATAAAATAAACAAGCTAACTCAGAATGCAAACAACATAGGACTAAAGATCAACATAGGAAAGACAAAGTTTATGAAGCAAAATGTGAACAACAGAAATGTACTCAGAGTAGATAGCAAGTTAGTGGAGGAAGTCAATGAATATGTATATCTTGGCAGTAGAGTAGTAGAAAATGGAGACAGCACAGAGGACACCAACAGGAGACTTACTAGAGCAAACCAGGGTTTTGCAATGCGGCAGACTGTATGGAAATCTAAAAAACTAAGCATGAAGACGAAAATCAGGATATTTAAGAGTACTTTTCTAAGCGTACTACTCTGTGGAAGTGAATGCTGGAAAATCACCAAAACCATAGAAAACAAGCTGAATTCTTTCAAGATTAAATGTTTACGAAGAATTATAAAAATATTTTGGCCAAACACCATAAGAAATAATATCTTGTTGGCAGAAATGCAGATGAAGCCACTGACAGCAATTATTGAGGAAAGACACTGGCGATGGTTTGGACATGTGCTCCGAATGACTGATAACTCACTACCAAAAATAGCACAAAGATGGACACCACAGGGGAACAGAATTAGGGTAGACCAAAGGAGATATGGAGAACAACAACAGAGAGGATATGTTGAGAAATAAGTGGCTCACCTGGGCAAAAGTGGAAAAAAAAGGCAAAGGACAGGTGTTTGTAGAAAACCCTTGCAGAAGCCCTGTGTGCCCTGGGCGCTTAAGGTGGAGAGAGAGAGAGAGTTTTGCTTTCTGTGTGTACAGTTGTAACATTTTAAAACATCCAACATCTTATGAGCAAGTGCATTGTTCTGCAAAATGAGCACACCTTTCTGCAGCAAGTTACAATAGTATTTTGCCTTATCTGTTTGGCTGTTCAGAAGATAGTCAGTCATAAAAATACCTTCCTTATCCTCAAAAAACAATGGCCATGATCTTTTCTGCTGACTTTTTTGGTCTTGAATTTCATTGGTCGTGAAGAATCTGAGTGCCACCACTGCATGGACTGTTGGTTGCTCTCAGGATCATATTTCATTAACAGTAACAAGTTGTTCCAAAAAGTTATCATTAGATGGTCAAAATGCTGCAAAATCAATAGGTTTCCACTTGATTTTGTTTATCCTCAGCATTCCAACATTTTGACACTTACTTGGTCAATAGTTTCTGCATACTCAAATGCTCAAGAGTTATAAACCCAACTCTCTCCCTGGATATCCATAGTGTTTCAGTAATTGTTTTAACCAAAATTTGTTGATCTGCCAAAGTCAGGTTCATGATCAACAGTTTATGGAATTGGTACTCTTGAAGGTATTCCAGATATTGTTGCATATTTGGTCCTGAAATCTCTTTGGTGAAAATCAGTAGACCACTTCTTCACAGTTCAGTATGATCGGCAGTTGTCACGCGATGTTTGCAGCACACACTCATGGAATTCCATTGAAGCTTTCTTCTGCAGTAACAGGAACTTCATGGCAGTCAGGAATTGAAAACTTGAAAATTTCACACCTTTCACAGACATGATTCTGTTAGTTATCTGAAAAAAAAAAAAAAAAGTAAAAAGTTAGTGCTGTGATCCAGGAAATTGGCACTTCACGTTTAGCACCCTTTCCAGTTAAAGTGACAAACTTATGCAAAGATTTTGGGATGTGGGTTAGGCCAGTAACTTTTCAGCACCCATTTTCTATTTATTCCAGTTGTGAATAAGTAATGAAAGATTCTCTTTTTACCTTTAACAAAATATATAAAATTATTTATCACTTATGACCAGAATAGTTTTTTTTTTTTTTAAAGCGTCATCCAGCAACATCTACTGTTGTATTTCTCACAGGATAAAATTATGCGTATTCTGTATGTCTGGGCACTCTGCAGAGACCAGGAGGAGCTGAACCCCCGTGCAGCATGGAAGCTTATGGATATATCAGCTAGTTCTTCAGAACAGTGGTTGTAGTAGTGCTAGTTGTATGATTAAGCTTATTGTAAATGTGGGAACTGAGTAATTGACATGTTAGAGCTGGCTGGAAGAGGAACCATTGGTGCTTCAAAAATTGTGTGTATGTTAAGTACATATGGATAGTGTGGTTTTTTTTTTTTAAAGGTTAATTATAGATAATGCTGTTGTGAGCATTACATAGTTGTAAAGAATTGTTAAGTTGGTATCTCTCTCAGCACGAAGTAGATACACAAGGTGGAAAAGAAAGAAAAATAATTTTGAAAGCAATTTATTCAGTGATAATGTAGCATTTCAGCAAGATCAGGGCAAAGATACTTTTTTTTTTTTGTGGATAATATTAGTTATAAAAGTAATCATTACTGGAATTTAGAGTCTTAACATTATTTTCAGTACAGATAACATGTTTTTAAAAAAAAAATAAATACAAGATTATATATAATGAATCTTGTTGTGTTTAGTATGTGATGGTATGAAAGTGTAGCACCAGATGTAGTGAAGGTTGTATACAGATAATGTTAATAGTCAGTCTGTACACTGAATAAATGTTATATATCTTCTGTGCAAAATCTATTAAAAAAATGAGGTGCCATTTCATTATCATCGCCTTTCACTCCCTTGAGAGCATAGGCCACGGATAAAGGCTCTCCAGTCATCCCTGCTCTTGGAATTATTCTCTGCTTCCTTCCACGTGTATCCCTTGTCTCTAAACACTGTCATAATTTCTCTTCTCCAAGTAAGCATATGCCTTCCTTGTTTTCTGTTTCCTTGAGGATTCCATGTCAGTGCCTGTCTTGCTATGCTGGTGCCATGTTTCCTCAGAGTGTGGCCAATCCACCTCCACTTCCTAGACATGATTTGTAGGTTCATAGGTTCTTGTCCTGCCCTTTCTCAGATCTCCTTGTTCCTGATCTTGTCCTGCCATTTAATGTTTAAAATCCTCCTCAAGCAGTAGTTCATGAATGTTTGTATCCTCTGTTGTATTGTCTTGGTCATAAGCCATGTCTATGAACCATATAGTAGGACAGTTTTTACATTTGTATTGAAAAGCCTAAGTTTGGTTCTTGTTTTAATGTTCTTAGACAACCATATTTTGTTAAGCTGGATAAATGCTGTCCTGGCCTTGTTTATTCTAGCTTAACATTATTTTCCATTCCCCTGTATTTATCCACTACGCTGCCTAAATATGTGAAATACTCAACTTCCTCAGTTGGCACTCCTTCAATTACCATGAGGCTATTGCTTGCACTATTACTTTTCATTATCTTTTCATTATGCCATTTGATAGCAGAGTATAAAATCTGTGAGTGGGGAAATTATCATGAACTAATACAATGTTAAAAATACTCAACTGGAAAGTATTAACTGCATATAAAAAATGTAACACTCTGAAACACATCAAACTTTGCAATTAATTTAACTCATAGCAAAACTCCAGAACAAATTTACAAGAATGTCTTGAAAGACATACCATCCTAGCTCACAGTCTAGTGATAAAGATGTGCAAGAGAAGAGGTCATCAGTACTCATTTTTCAAGGCCTCAGAAATGCTATTTATGCGCCTGCAAAGCATTTGTTTCTGGTCATTCAGATTCCTCAGAAACAGCTGACCATGGGCTGTTAAGTCTGTGACAGCTTGGGCTGCCTGCTGCTCATACATCTCACTGTCACCAACCACTTGGGAGTATTGTAATATAACCATCTTGGCTTCCTGTGCCAGGTGTTGCAATAGCTCAGAGTAACTTGTGTACTTGGCTACTTGTGAATCCTCTGTGTTAAATATTTCAGATTGGTTATCCACAATTATAGGACTTGATGTTTTCTCACAGCTTCGGGAATTAATGGGATTGCAGTTCAGATCTTCAAGGAATCCACTTGAGCTGTGAGACATTGGTTCATTTGGCTCCAGGTTATTGTACCCCATACCATCTGCACTTTTCTTTCCTCCCATGGTTGGTAACTTTTCACATGCACTGGAACTATGGGGACTGTGGTCTACTTGTGAAGAGTCCTGGTCTAACTGAAGCATGAAATTAGGATGATCCTGAATTTGACAGAAAGAAAAAAAAAAGTTGATGAAATCTTACAAAATTTATTTTTCATACACAACATTTCAACTTTGGACTCAGTGTCAGATGACTTTTACAAGATATGTGCTAACACAAGACCATAAACATTTATTCTATTTATGACTCCCTAAGTAGGATCTGATTACTTATTATTTGTTACTTTGGTGACAGGGCCATGCAGTCTGCAAATAAAAACCCCCTTGGACTTTTAGAGCTCTTATTTTTATGATGTCACACAACTTTCTTCATGAATGGTACAGTCTGGCCAAATTCTGACTCTCCTAATTCCTTTACTTTTATCATTTCAAAATCATTCATATGTTACACTTCTATGACTCCCAACTCCATCCAAAATGCTTCTGACTCCACGGTTCTGCTTGCAGAATCAAGGTTATGAGAAGTTGCTTAGTGCAAGAAGCCTGCCAGCTTCCACTACCAGGCAGCATCATCTGCTTCAGTAGTTTTCAAAGACGAACTAAGCTTTCATATTCGTAGAAACAATTTTTTATAAATAGGAAACAACGAGGCTTTTGTATGGTAAAGTAAGAGAACACAGTTTTGTAGGATTAGACATTGGAAAAAATTGTAGACAAAGCACTTTAGTGAGACATGAGAGAAAGGAAAATCACAAGAGAATTACCTGGGATTTGAACATGGACTCCGATAGGACGAGCAGCCATCTAGCTACGAGAGAACAGCATACTAATGAACTGCAGTTTGAGATGGCTCAGTTCATTAGTAAGCTGCTCTCGTGGCTAGACGGCTGCTCGTCCTACCAGAGTCCATGTTCAAATCCCAGGTAATTCTCTTGTGATTTTCCTTTCTCTCATGTCTCACTAAAGTGCTTTGTCTACAATTTTTTCAAGGTCTAATCCTACAAAATTGTGTTCTCTTACTTTTTCATATTCTTACATCCTTCCTGTGCTGCTAAACGTCACATACGGCCCACATGGTAGCGTGCCAAGATTTCCTGTTTTCAGCGAGCTTTTCAACCTCATTAAGGGATGTTATTCCTGCTAAACAATGTCCTCTTTAGAGTTTCATGTGGTCGACCTATTTTTCTTCAGTCTTTTGTGTTCACTTGATAGCTTGTTTTGGGATTCTTTGGTTGTTTCTTCTCATCACATGACCAACATATGTCCATCTTTTTCTGATCACCCATGAGACAGGTTGTTGTTTGCTCATCTACCTCTGCGTTGTTCTTGAATTCGTTCACTTTATATCACGTATTTTCCTGAGGCATTTGTTTTCAAAAGAGCCTAATTTCTTGTCTATTTCTTTAGTTGTTTTCCAGCTATCACATGCATAAATGAGGGTGGATATTACATTTGAATTGAATAATCTTAACTTGGTTTTTGTGTTTATAACTTTTGAATGCCATATGTTCTCAAGATTCCTGAAGTCAATGCTGCTTTGGCACTTCAAATTCTAACTTCCTTTCTGGTGTCACCATCCTGGTCTATGTAGCTGCCGAGATATGCAAAATGGTTGACTTCTTCAACAATTTTTCTTGATTTCACATTGTCACTGATAAGAGTTATGTCATCTGCAAAATCAGATCTTCCAGTTCGGTCTCATGTACCCAATCAATGCCTGTTTTACCTATGCAGCATCTTTTCATTATAATGTCTATGGCAATTCCAAAAAGCAATGGAGATAATATACATCCTTGTTTCAGTCTGGAACGATTCACTCATTCCTTCTTCTGTATTGACTGCACAAACATATCCATGGTAGAGGTCTCCAGTAATGTTGACAATCTTAGATGGTATTCCATATATTCTTAAAATTCTCCACAACGAATCTCTGATTCATTTTACATTACAAGATTGAAAATTATTTCGAAGTACAAAATGATTTCTTCACATAATATCTACATATACTATTTAATTCATACAAATGCCATCAGAGAGATTCGTTGATCGTCTGCTCGCTGTGGAGGGGGAAATAATTGCCACTACTTAATTTCATTAACTTTACAGTTACATCCCTTGTCCAACATTACCGGAAGCTTTCGTTGCTAAGGTTGTGTCCCCTTTGTTTACGGACATTAGGGGAACAATCAATACGGCCAAATAGGTTTGTAAACACAAGAGTTTGAAAAACCTTTGCCGCTAGGATTTACTATACGGTGGGGAGAACTGCAAAATCAGCATAAATTATGCATTTCAGTTTATTTCCGTTTTAAAATGCGACCTAAAACCCATGGTGTCATCGTGTCAAAAACATATGTGTTTTCGCTGGGGCGGATAAGAGTTTAAAAAAATTGTACCAGCGTCGTTATGTGTTCCACATGGAGGCGGAGTTTACATAAGATATTTATTTAGCTAAGTTCTGGTTCTTGGCAATCCGCTTTCAACGAAACAGCAACGAACAAGCAATGCCTGAGGAAAATGTGAAGGTTGCAGTGAGGGTTCGCCCTTTTGTATCCTTTTTAATATTTAGTGTGACGATTAATAATAATTTAATAAGCGTTTATGGTGATCTGCATTGTTGAGAGAGAGAGAGAGAGAGAGAGAGAGAGAGAGAGGAGAGAGCTTCTCATGTAGTTACTTTTTTCATTAGTTTCTTTAGATGACCAACTTACATTTTTATTTTGTATCTTAATGTTTGCTATTTTATGATTTTCTGGTAAATTAACATTCTTTGCTGGATTATTCTCCACTTTTAAAAATATCTGATTCATTTCAATTTGTAAAAAAAAAAAAATTATGCCTTGTGATTTTCTTTGTGATAAATTTTAGCTAAGTTTACATTGGTGGTGTGTAACCCACTCTTTCCAAGATTCTGAATGTTAATGAGTAAAATAAACCACACAGATAAGCTTTCCAAAAATGACATTCTTGTTTAACCATAATAGCTATTGACATTAAAATAAGTTTCATTTATAGTCACTAAAGACTGGAAAAAAAAAACAACTCAGTAATAACAATGAGCTTCATATTTCTTTCAGCCACACTAAAGATGACAAAGCTTGTATTTCATTGAAATTCAAGAGTATTTAAAAACTTGCATTTCTGTTATCTCTCTTCAGACTGCCTAAGCTTTCACTTTTACAATTTTGTTTTGTTTGAAAGTGTTTGATTCTAGTTTTGTATAATTCTAGTTTCATTATTGTTACTCTATTAAGTGCCATCATTTTATTACTTTTCTTTAGTACTGAGAAATTTTAAACAAAAATAAAAACACTAAATAGTTAAAAATAATCTTAACTAGAAACAAGAATTCAAGGGAAACTGCACGCAATGCACAGCTTATTATAAACATGTCTGACCAGCAGACAGTGATAAGGGATCCAAACAATTTCAGTGCTCCACCAAAACAGTTTTCTTTTGACCACTGTTACTGGTCTCATGATGGTTACACAGAGGACAAGACAGGTTATTTGTTACCAAATGACAGTAAATATGCAGATCAGGTAAAAGAAAAAAACAGAAATTTAGTTTGCAGTTGTATTTACTTATTATAATTGTGCTCATGGATATAATAAATAGCACATGTGCCTTGAGATTAAAATTATCAGAAGGGAGAAATATGCCAGAATAGCTGATGAAATATTTCTGCTGCAAAAATAAATAAGCTTTGCCATCATGTGGAAATGTCAGTCCTAACCTGTGATTTCTTTTTAATGAGGGATGATTGATAAGTTCGTGGCCTAAGGTACAACGGATTATTTGTGGACAACTTTTTGGGTTATTTCTCAAAATAGACCCTTGCAAGTTTATGCACTTCGTCCAGCGATCCTGAAGCTTACGGATCCCTTCTTTGTAAAGTCAGCATCTTGTGCCAGTAGAAAGTGGTATACAGCATGAATGATGTCATCACCTGAAGCAAATTTGTGACCACTGAGCTCCTTTTTGAGTTTGGTAAACAGGTAATAGTCCAAAGGGGCCAAATCTGAGAAATAAGGAGGATGTTCAAGAAGCTGGAAGCCGGATTCATGAATGGCAGCCATTGCTACTGCTGACTTGTGAACTGGAGCATTGTCTTGATGAAAGATGACTCCTCTTGTCAATTTCCCTCGATGCTTTTCCTTCAGTTTGACTTGCAGTTGCTTCACAATATTAGCATAATAGGCTCCAGTGACTGTTCTTCCCTTTTGAAGATAGTCTACCAATAGCACACCTTCTGAATCCTAAAAGATGGGAGCCATCACTTTGCCTGCAGACAGAACACCTTTGCTTTCTTTGGAGGTGGGTATCCATGATGTTTCCACTGCTTTGACTGTTCTTTGGTTTCTGGTTGAAAATGATGAACCAAAGTCTCATCCATAGTCACAAATTGCTGAAGAAACTTTTCAGAATGTGCAGAAAATGGCTAAGATTGTCTCTTAACATGTTGAGACGCTGTCGTTTGTGATCAGCTCCAAGAAGTTTTGGGAATCATTGAGCAGAGACCTTTGTCATTTGAAGATCATTGTGAATAATGGCATGAACACATTCCTGGAAGATGCCCAACTCAGTATCAATGTACCGCTCAGTTAGTCGTTGATCCTCCATTATCATGTCATGGATTCTGCCGGTGGTTTAATCAGTGGTTACCATTCTTGGTCTTCCTGGACGAGGATCACCTTCCAGACTCTCCCTTCCAAGTTTGAACTGAACTGCCCATTTCTTCACTGTGCTAAAAGAAGGGGCACTCTCCCCTAGAGTCTCTACCATATCATCATGGATCTCCTTCAATGATAAGCACTTGATGCAGAGGTAGCAAATGACTGCTCAATGAGAAATTTTATCAATTTTCTCAATTTCTGCCACCCCTTACCACTTCAGTAGGCTGTAAAAAAAATTGGTTGCAGTTAATTTTTTGAAACTTTGTGTTTAATCTTACATTAACCTGATCTACAAATGCACCTAATATCAACTGTGTTTCAAGTATTTGTGCCTTAGACTGCAAATTTATTAAGCTACCCTTGTATTTGACATATTTCTGAATGGTAGCAGAAACAAAAATCTTCATGCAATCTGACATATTCTGAGGCATATATATGTGATATATTTCACACCTCATGTAAATATATGTTTATGCACCCACCTAATTTGTCTGCTTATCTCCTGTCTATTGTTTTTACTATTTGTCTGCTGCTTATCTGCCTACCTACTTACTTGCTTTCCTTCCTACCTACCTATGTGCCTGCCTACCTGCCAACTGACCATTTTATGTGTTAGTAAAATACTGTTTTCCTTAAAATTAATATTCAGTCTCCTTACATCCTTCCCATGCCATTAAACGTCACATAGGGCTCGCATAGTTGTTTGCCAAGTTTTCTTGTTTTCAGCAAGTTTTTCAACTCCATAAAGGGATGCTATGCCCACTAAACTGGCTTCTCTTAACAATGTCCCCTTTAGAGTTTCATGTGGTTGACCTATTTTTCTTTGGTCTGTTGTGCTCCACTTGATAGCTTGTTTTGGTATTTTCTGGTTGTTTCTTCTCATCACATGGCCTACATATGTCCATCTTCTTTTTTCTGATCACCCATGAGACAGGTTGTTGTTTGCTCATTTGTCTTATCTCTGTGTTGTTCTTAAATTCGTTCCACTTTATTTTCCTGAGGCATTTGTTTTCAAAAGAGTCAAAATTCTTGTCTATTTCTTTAGTTGATTTCTAGCTTTCGCATGCATAAATGAGGGTGGATATTATATTTGAATTGAAATAGTCTTAACTTGGTTTTTGTGCTTATAACTTTTGAATTCCATATGTTCTCAAGATTCTTGAAAGTCAGTGCTGCTTTTGCAATTCTAATTCCTGGTCTATGTAACTGCCAAGGTATGCAAATTGGTTTACTTCATCAACAGCTGTTCCTTCTACATGTATTTTTCCTTATTGATTAATGAGAAGTTTCATTATTTTTGTTTTGTCTTTGTTAATTTCAAGACCTATTTTGCTAGCCAAGGAAGACAGGGAATCTGGTTTTTCCTGCATCAATTTCACATTGTCACTGATAAGAGTTATGTCATCAGCAAAATCATGATCTTCTATTTGGGCCTCATATACCCAATCAATGCCCTTTTTTTCAGTGCATCTTAACATGTGTTTTTATGATATAGTATTGTTTTTTGAAACATTTTTATGGGGAGGTGTGGTTGGGGAGGGGGGTATTTAAATGAAAACAAAGTTTTAGACCCTGTAGTCTAAAAACTATCAGAATACATATTTCCCAATACTTGTCACAAAGTATTTTATGACAAATAAAACTCATTGATTATTTTCATCACAATTTTGTCACTGTGCATGTCACATACATGAAGGTTGTGATTTGAGAAAGCATTATATATATCAAAATTTAAATGCAGCAGCAAGAGATAATCAATAGGAGCACCATTTGTCAATTAGAAAGCCCTGCTGATCAATATGAATTCCCAGAGTGATAAAACTTTTTTATGTACCAGGCTTGTTTAATTAATAGGAAAAAACCCCAAAAACAAACTATCACAATAACGAGCAATGCGTGGCTTTTTAAGCTGAGTTTTACACAGATTACATGAGAGCTTGATTAAAAAAACAATGCAGGGTGTGTGTGGGTATGTCTGTGTGTGTGTGCAGCCTTGTATGTTTATGTATGGCGAATGGAGAATTTCAGCCATACAACAATAATTGATTGGCAAATGACTCTCGTATGATCATCATTATTCTTCCATATATTTACTTTGCATGTCTTTATTAATAGAGGATGTGGATGTTTGCACTTGTTTTTCTTACTCTATTTGTATCTGTGAAACCATGGATCATTTAGACTCTGCTATAAAATACTCTGCACTTCCTTACCTTGCTGGCAGTTTTTCAGTTTATCTGTGTCTATATGCTCCTTCAATTTACCCAAAAAAGTGTACTGTTATTCTTTTTAGTGTGTACAGTATGTACAGTCACCTTAAAAGCAAGCTAATGCAAATGCATGTGTGAAGAATTTTGTATTAACCAATTTCATTAATAAACATCACATGCTTGGCATATATTAGGGGCCGGCTAGCGTAGTGGTTAGAGCACTCGTCTAGCAACCAAATGGTCGAGGGTTCGAATCCCCAGCTGAGTGGGATTTTTTTTCCGACCAATACGGCCCTGAGGTCGACCCAGCCTCGTAAAATGGGTACCAGAGAAAATCTGGGAAGTAAAGGCAGCGAGGAAAGGAACTGGTCACCCTACCTCATATGCTGATGACCCAGCATAATGAGGTCTCTAACGCTTCACCCCCTACGGCATTTGAAATGCTATGGGACTATCTTTACTTTTTTTTGGGCATATATTGCTTAACACACATATTGCTCAACATAAGACTGTTTCAGCCTTCTAGTTTCCTTTGATCTCTCAACAATGTGGCATATACAAATTGTATGGGCAACAGTCATTTATAAACCTGCCTTCACCTTTCAAGAGCACATCATTGTTAAGGGTGCATGCCATGGTCATAAATAAAAATATTGGTTACTCCATAATGTACAGAGTATTAACATATTTGCTTTCATACAGAAATAGAATTGCAGAATGCCATGGACAGCAAAGATGACAAACTGGGAGTTTCTAACATCTATCTGTTGCCCTGTTGACTGGCGTTGGCTATCATGCTTTTCCACAATTCCCTCTCCGAGTGCTGATTATAAGCTGTGTTGGCGTTCTTTATCTGTGCCATCTAGTTAATCAGTCCAGCATTTCTCTCTCTGTCTACTTTAGTCTCTTTTGCCTTCTATCTTTCCTGTTGTCACAATGTATTCTAGCTTGCTTCACCATAAAACTATCCTAGGACTCTGAATTGTAATTTTCTGACTTTTGTTATTGTTTGTCTCATCTCTCCAGCCTCTCTCAGAGATTTCTTTGCTGTTCACAGTATTCTTCTAAGGAACCACATTTTAGTGGCTTCCAGTTGGCATTGTACTTCATTAGTAACTGACAATGCCTCACATCTGTAAAATAAAATTGGCTCAGTGTAGCACTGGAATACTCTTTTCCTCACTCCCAATGTCATTGATTTATTACACAGAATGCCCTTTATTTTCTGAAACATCATTTTGGGTTGCATTATTCTGCTCTTTATCTCAGTTAGGCATCTTCAGTCTGAGGTCAGTCAGTCATTTGCATGTCTCTTGTGGAACTTTGCCTCCCTAACAGTTCTCCTGTAAGCCTCTCGGTTGTAAGCAAGATGCCCTGCTACTGATGTATCAATTTGCAGATTATCACGATGTCTTGCATCCATCTTTGCCTTGGTCTTCCTCTCTTTCTTTTTCCCATTATGTACCCTTCCAAGAATGTCTTTTCTAGATTCTCATGATGTTTAATGTGTCCAAAATATTTAAGTTTTCTCTCTTTAATCCTCTTTACTAGCCAGCCTTCTTCAATATTAAGTTCTTGTAGTATGGATATATTTGTTCTTTTTTGTGTCCATGATATTTGAAGAATTCTTCTGTAGCATTTACATTCAAAGGCATTTATGTGTTTCTCTGCTCTTTTGTTAAGTGTCCAGGTCTCACAGGCATACGTTACTGAGGTCAGTAATGTCCTCAAATATCTAAACTTGTCCACCAGTTTCAGCATTGTACTGTTTACTGTTATTTTACATTCAGGAATCACTTTTTTTCTGTGAGATTAACTTCTGTTTTCTTCTTGTTCAAGGTAAGACCCCTGTTTTCACTTTCTTTTACTACTATGTTCATCAAGTCTTGTAGTTCTTTTTACTCTTTGCTATTAATACAGGCGTGAAGATGCCCAATAAAGTAATCAGCAACCCATAGCTGATATGCGAGCGTCAAGGTTAGCAATCCATAGCTGACCAAGACCCTGTCCCACCTCTAACT
This sequence comes from Achatina immaculata, assembly GCA_009760885.1. Classification (NCBI taxonomy): domain Eukaryota; kingdom Metazoa; phylum Mollusca; class Gastropoda; order Stylommatophora; family Achatinidae; genus Lissachatina; species Lissachatina immaculata. The sequence goes on along the minus strand of CM019691.1, from coordinate 85,366,470 downwards.
TGTACCCCCATTAACAGGCACAGCCTGTCTAATGGGGCAGAGATCTCCGTAGTCCCCATGGTGGTGGATTCTGCTAAAGAAGCATTGCAAACCATCTGCTTTTTAGTTGTACTTTGGGACTGAAAAAAGTAGCCTCCATAATTCGCTCCAAAGCCAATACGATGCTGTGCCTCAACGTCTCTACAGCATCGGTTGCAAAGAACAACAGCTCGCAGTTACAGGGAGTTTATACAAGTACGAGTACAAGTTGCTATTAATATCGTATCCAGGAAAAAAAAAGAAGTTGTAAGGAAACAGAAATCCACATTAATTGGTTTTATGATAAATTGGGGAGGACTTGAAACCATCATAATGACAGGAAAAAGAAATGGGAATACAGGGAGACCAAGAGAGGAGATTAAGGACAATCTAACACAATGGCAAGATAGAGGTCACCGAATGAGATGATGGAAAATATCAGGCAGATCTGCAGTGTAGCATGACTGCTAATGCTTCTTGTTGCTGCAGCTGGAACAATGGTAAAAGATATAGCAAAGATTTTCTAAATCAGTTTTTAAAATTATTTCTACATGTGAATGATTTTAAGTGATAAATCTCAAGACAGATGGCATAGTAAATATCTTTGTTTTTGTTTTCTCATTTTTTTTTTCTATTTACAGAAAAGAATCTTCAATGATTTAGGACGTGGTATACTGGATAATGCTTGGAAGGGGTACAACTGTTCACTGTTTGCATATGGCCAAACTGGGAGTGGAAAGTCCTATAGTATGGTAGGACATGGAAACAACAAAGGCATTGTGCCTCTAGCATGTGAAGAACTGTTCAAAGGAATTGAAGTGAAAAGGAAGACAGCAAACAAAAATGATGACTTTCAAGTATGAAAGGCTTATATTGAGATCTGATTTACTTTTGTATTTTTCTATAAATTATTATTTATTTGGCATGTGTTATGATTAAATTAACCATATTTGTAAAACAAGTTTAGAGAATTTATAAAATTAAATCTTTGTGGTTGTGTGACATCTTTCTTGTGGTTGTGAGTCTTTGAAAAAATGAGATGTCTTTCATATATCTTTGTATTTCATTTTCAATCTTCCTATTGACCTCCTCCTTTGTAACCAGACTTTGTGACCAAATGCAGGGTTGTGGAGAGCTAGGTTTGGCCCTGGGTGTTAGTTACTGTCAGGCCCCCTATTCAAGTGCATAAACTATAGGTGCAATGTTACAGTGCTTTCTTGGATTTTGTTTCTAATAAGAAAAAAGAGAGGAAAAGAACAGGGCTGCCAGGCCTCTGCAGTATCTCGGGTCCAAGGGGTACAGCTTGCCTCTTGTCATTGAGCCTGATTAGATAAGATATCTTTCATAAGTGCCTTTCAGATGTCTTCAGGTGTGTTTCAGTTTGATCTGCCATTTGACCTTCTGCCTTCAGGAATTACTTTATATAGCATTTATTTAGGTGCAGTTGTCATTCATTATGACAGCATACTCAGGCCATCTTAAATTTCATCAGCGGAGTGTCACAATGTGATACAGAATTTCAGAGTTTTTCAGCACCTCTGAGTTAGTTACTTGGTCCTTCTGCTTGTTGTTCAATTCTCTGTGAAGGCAGATAACTATTAAGCTTTTCTAATGTTGTGAATACATTGTCCATTCTTCTTGCTTTCGTGTAGTTTTTTTCAGATCATGATTTGTACATTATTCTCAGTGAGGACAGCAGCAGTTTATTCCATCCTCTCTGTTCTCTAATTCTCTAAGATATTTTTATTTCTTCTCTTCTTCTGCTAATTCTTTAGCTGCCCCTTGTCTGTATACATTTCTTATATTCCATGTTCCAAATCTCATATTTTTGACGTTCTAAGGCCGTAATCTATTTTTATCCGTCCAATTTTGAGGCTTCTCTATCTGTTCCATAACGCTAATCATTTTTACGGAGATGGGGTCATTGGCCCCATGCTCCAACCCCCACAGGGTACAAGTTTTGTCTGACCCCTACCCACGCAGACCTTCCCAGCATGTTTGGACCTGCCAGGAGTAAAACTCCCGCTGGTATAGCTCTGGGGGTGGTCAGGGTACATGAGCTGTCACGCCATGACAAGGCACCTGCACTTCTCTACCTTTTTTTTTTTTTTAACCAATCTCTTTCTTTTTATTTTAGGGCATTCTGTTGAAATCATATAAAACTACCAAATTCAAATCATGTCAGACTTGGAAAATCATCATGAGTGTGGACAACAATGTGTATATAATGCTACATAGCAAAAATACTTTTCTGTGTTAAATCAATAATTTATTAGCTTGTCACTTTCATGAGATTGAGCATATCAACACAAAAAAAAACAAACTGTGTGATAAACTGGTTGAAATAATGAATACTTTTCTTGTTTAAAAAATATACAGCCATAGTTGTTCAAAGTGTAAAGATCATAGTCCACAAAAAATGTCATAAATGTTTTTTTCAGCTACTCATTAAAGATACTAAGACCAAACATAAACATTTTCAGCCAGTTGGCATGTTCAGAGGTGGAGTTAAAGTTAGGCAAATGGCTTGAATGTTTAGAGTTGATCATTCCTTTGTGTACTGATTACTGCATTGTTATGATGTCACAAACACAACATACTGATAAACTTTGACCAGTGCAATAAATGTGTAATGGCAGCTAAACAGGACAGAGCCGAATGTCAAGATTGTGCGCGCAATCGCTCTTAGGCTCTTCAGTAACTGCAGGAAACACTATTTTAATTCATTCAGTCAGACTGCGGAGAAGGTTGGAAGAGGGTGGCTTTGAATGTCATAGGCCATACATTGACAAGCACTCAGTGCTGAGCTGCCAGTGATGGATTCTTAGGCCTTTGGTATTGGCAGAAAGTTGTCTTTTCTGATGAATCAAGGTTTTATTATCAGCAATACTAATAGCAGAAAGAACATGTACAGAAGACAACTTGAACAATTTCAAACTGAATGTGTTATGGAAAGATCAGCATGAATCTGTCATGATCTGGGGGTGCAATAAATTACAGCTTTCACTCTGCATTAGTGTTCATGGATGGTACTCTCATTACCTAGTGTTATTTTGATGACACACTGCAGCTGGGCCTTTTGTCATTATTAGCACAAAATAAAGGCACTCTCTTCCCAGCAAGATAGTGCCAGACCACATTCTGCCAATCTCACACAGCAGCTTCTTTAGCAGAATTAAATTTGTATTAAGCTGTGACCAGCAGCGTCATCTAATATGAACTGTATTTACCATATTTTGGATAAAATAGGAACCCAGGTGCTGGAGCAGCAGCCTAGACTGAATGGTGAATGATATCTGGTGGATGCTTTGTAGCAAGCATGGAATGCAGTTTCTTATTGCTGCTATTCAACATCTATGGCTGATCAGTCTCAAGCATTTACACACATTTTTATTAACAAATTCACTTTTGGCAGACATTTTTTTCTTTTTTTGGCCATGCACTCAGATGAGTGGTGAACTCAGGTATGACCTGTTTTTCCTGGATTGATCTTTTGTATTGTGATGTTTGTTTGAAGGAACTGGTTAACAAGACATAGTAGTAACATTTCCATCTAAGAATGTTGCCTTTAGTTTAGATTTTCTAATCTTTTCAGTGACAGTTCTGTTACATGCATTTTTATTGGCTGTCAGTGATCCAGTTTCTTTTTAGTTTCATCTTTAATTATACTTGATCTGAAATAACCATGGTTTGTACAAGATGATAAATAGTACCACGTACATGAAATATATGGAATTTACATAGTGAGGAATTTAGACTGAAGAGAATACATGATTTTTATAACAGACAATTTAGACCATAATGGGGTGGATGATTTTTAAAAAAATCCAGTTGAAAATTAGTTATATATATATATATATATACATATACATATACATACACATACACACACATATACACACAATAATTGTTTTCTTTGTTTTTTTTGTGTTCACTTTTTTTTTTTTTTAATAAAGGTCACCCTTAGTATGCTGGAGATATATAATGAACAAGTACGGGATCTCCTTACATTGAACATGCCTGGAAAAGGTGGCCTTAAAATAAGGCAGCACCAGTCAAAAGGATTTTATGGTGAGTTAAAATTAAATGACAAAGCATTCAATTTAAATTTTCAACAGTTTTGATGTATAATTTCTGTACTGTTAATTTACTGTTGTATGCAGTATATTAAGTTTTTGAACAGAGGAAAATTGATTAAGAAATCTGCCATAAAAATGTATATATTTTTAAAATAAAGATACCATAGTTCAGAGTAATTTAAGTATGCAGGAAACTCTCTACTATAGAGAGCGGAACAACAACACAACTCCTTCAGATCATCAGAGGAAGTACCCCCCCCTCAGACAAGTGTTTCGGCCCGATTAAACTCCTGACACTCTAAGGGGGAGTGGGCCCCTCTGGGTCATGACTCCCAAAGGTCTTGTGAGTTGTTGCTTTTTTTTTTTTTGTCCTGAGATTGAGTTGGCACTGCACTTTTGAAGTGCGTCTTTAGCGATTTTAGCCATGAAGGACTGGTGTTGGCCGCAACAAGCAAAATTATTTATGTTCTCAATGCTTGTTCGCATACTCCACAGCCAGCATGAAGCCTTTTCTGCTGTTTCTGAAAGGCTTTTCAATGCCCTTGCTCTTGCTTGTCCCTTTATGCCCACTTGCTTACATAGGTCGTATGCCGATGTTGCTACAAATCCTCTCGCTCCCACTTCTACAGCTATCACTTTTGCCCTGACTCCTGCCCCCTGCTTCAGTTGCTTGACCAGATCATTGTACTTCTCACATCTGAACAGATGTTGCTCCTCTATTCTTGTTTCATACGGAACCGTAAGCTCAATCATTATTAGTTCATGTTTTTCTATGGAGTACTCTACAATGTCTGGACGCATTCCTGTGTTCTTAATGGCAGTCAGGTATTCTCTTCTTCCTGGTAGGTCCGCTATCACATCCCAGTCATTTCCACTATCTAGCAGTGATGGTAAGGGAATGTCCCTTATTTCAATATTCAATGTCATACCAGTGCCTATGAAGTATTTAGGTGGGATCTCAACTCTTTTGCTGTTATTTGCTTTATCTTTTGCCCTGTCTACAATGGCTACTAGTTCCTGCAGCACTCTGTTGTGCCGCCAGGTGTAGTGTCCTTGACCTAATGATACTCTGCATGCTGACAGCACATGTTCCAATGTTTGCCTTTCGTTGCAGAGAGGGCAGTTTGTGTCTTCTGATAAACCCCATTTGTATAAGTTGGAGCCTGTAGCCAGAATGTCATAAGTAGCTCTGATGATGAAGCTAAGTCTCAAGGGTGCCATTTTCCAAATGTCATTCCATGTTAGTGATCTCTGCAGGACTTCCTCCTATGTTGTCCACTGACCTTGCTGTACCTTTTGGACTGCCTTCTGGACCCGCTTATCATCCTCTGAATTCCTTACTTCGCTGATGATCATATCCCTTCTTTCCTTACAGGAGGCCTTTGACCACCATTTGATTTCACCAAGACCAAATCCCCTTTTGTTGGTCTGGGTGTAATCCTATTACTTCTTTCAGCTCCTGTGTTTCCCTGGCTGCGGTCACTTCCTCACTTACTCTCCACTTTTGTCCAGTTTTAAGTGTTGGCTGCATTTCTCGTACTACTGGATCCGTGGATTCTTGTAGCATCATTGCAAGTCTTGTCTTTCCTACCTTGTATTCTTCGACCACAGATCTGAATGGTAGCTGCAGTTTGCTCTTCTTGCAGTACAGTGCCACATCAGTTAATCCTGGTGGTACACCCAGCCACTTTCTTATGGATTTATTTATCTTTCTTTCGACTGCCTCTACTGTGCTGGTACTTACTTTGTAAATGAGTAGTGGTAACATCAGTTTTGGAATCAGCATGAACTGGAGGCACCATATTTTGAACTTCCCAGTAGCTTGCTTTTGTCTATGATGTTCAGTCCATTCTGTGCCATTTCATAAGTAAAATTGTATCAATTTAGAAATATATGTATGTGTAAATCATAGCTGTCAGTTGTTAATACTGGTGCTTATGTTCATAGTTTGAAAGTTTTAAATAATAAAATTGTTAATATCTTAAAACTAATCTAACACATTTGTAATGAGAAAAAGTCAAACCATTTTATGAATAAAACTGTATATTTTTTGAGTTTCATGTACTTTGGGCCTAGTTTTTTTTGTAACTACTAAGATAGGTAATGTATGAAACAGAGTTCATTCTGATGTGTGTAATCACTGAAGATTTGTTGCAGTTGACAGAAAGAAAGAAATTATAAATAACCATCATGCTAAAAAAAAACAAAACATATTTCTAAATCCTTCATTGGAAGCAAATATTCAATTAAGATTTTAATAAATTTTGCTTGTTTCTTCCTGACAGTTTTAGTCAGTGCCATTTTTCTGTAAATAATGTGCCAGAATGCACACATGCACTTTATCAACAGCTAAAGTTCTGAACATTTTCTCCCTACTAAACCAAAGCTAATACTTTTCATTTTTTCATGTTTTCATCATTCTACAGTAAAGCCTTTTCACTTTTCATTTGTTTTGTTAAGACCATCAACAATCACAAAACTTATGATGATGAAATAGAAAGGTCTTGAAATATTTCATAACTGTAAGGACGACAAATGGAAAGAGAGAAGAAAGTCTGTAAGAAAGAATAGACAGATGTCATGGCATTAAAAAAAAAATAAACCAATACAACTGATGGAAAGCACCAATTGTCAAGTAGAGAGAAGCATAACTGTCCCTGCTGTCCATAGCAGAACTGATGTCAAGTTCCAGTAATTTAAATCTCAGCATATTTACATTAAATGTAATGATAAATAGTAAAAATATTTGACAATATGAGATACTCCACACTGTATATTCAGTCTAATTTGTTCACTCATATATCAAATGTTCTTTGTTGTTCAGTGGAAACTCTGACAGCTGCTTCTGTAGCCAGTTATGCTCAGATTGAGAACAAGGTCAATGAAGGCACCAGAAATCGTACAGTGGCATCAACAAACATGAATGCAACAAGCAGGTGAGGAGGGGTGTGGCTACATTATTCAAATTTGAGCTTCCTCTCTCTGTTATAAATTTTTGTCAGACAAAATTATCACAGTAGCCAGACTATCTTTTCTGACCAGGATGCTGATGTAGAGCCATGGAGAGTGGCGTGGTCATTCACCTTGAACACCAATTTTTCATCTGGGAGATGAAGGTTTGAATCACAGTAAACCCTGTGTTTTTTCTTTTGTTTGTTTTTGTCTTGGTGCAGAATTGAAAACCTTGTCCAACCGATCCATGGCAGCTGCTTTAGGCATGTGGTGGACATTGTAAAACTGATATTTACATTGTAATTGATATCTGACAGATGGTGATGTAATGTACTGCTGATGATGAGGATGGTTAATGTAGGTGGTTTAGAAAAACAGAACTGTTTCCAGCTTATCTTTATCTGTTTATTGTCATATTTGGCCACAATCCTTTACCTACTACATTCTTCATTTCTTTCTTCTACAAGTGTAATTGAGATCTGTGGCATACAGGGATAAATCTGACAAGCAATGTAGTTTGAAAAAAAAACAAACCCAAAACTTTGGAACATTAGTACATTATAACCATCGTATCTAACTGTGTTATGTTGACAAATCTCACACTGCCTATGTTGCATTTAAATTCATTGTTTATCAATGATGCTATGTGAGATGCTGACTTTTTAAGAGTGCATCTGAAGATAAATGAATTCATGGAATGACATGTAATTATTTTTAGCAGTATTGATGTATAAGGACGATTCTTTTGGGAACTTGATAATGATGCTTCAGGGATCATGTAATTCAGTGTTTCATCTAAGCATCTACTGCAAGGTCCACTGCGGTCAGTTCTAAAAAAACATCTATTACATCAAGTAGGAGATGCCATTTTGAAGTTCTCCACTCTATCAATATCAATTTTCAGTTCAGTCAATGAGCTCACACATGCACACACTCAATTACAAAATTAGAAAGTTAAATTGTGATAGTGTACATGTACTACTTACTGCTGCTGCTGCTTCTGATGCTGGTGCTGGTGCTACTGTTGCTACTACTACTACTACTACTACTACTACTACTACTACTGCTACTACTACTACTACTAATACTACTACTACTACAGAGCTTGTTGATATTTGAGCTACTTATAAACCAAGAAGAGTAATTTCTATTCAAATTTATACTGCAGGAGGAGCATAAATATGCTCATTAAATCCTGCTTTGGAAGTTTTAGTTGCAAGAAATTCTATTTTTTAATCTAGCCGAGCTCACACTATTGTGACCATCACCTTTGTGCAGAAGCAGAAGAATAATGCAGGGCAGAACATGATGAAAACTTCTATCATAAACCTTGTGGATCTAGCAGGCAGGTAAGTCTTATAGTGCACCTCCTTTTGCAAACATTATTTTCATATTTTTAAGATTGAAGTCATTATCAGTTTATTTAATTACTAGTTATTTAGATAAATATCATAAATGAGATAAATGTCATAACTGACTTATGGATTATATATGACTTTGTCAGTAGATGACATGGTTATTGAGACCAGTGCACCTGTCTTACCTTTCTGTGACATTTCTTCTTTGATGCTTCAGCCTGTGAATAAAAGGTTAAAGACTGACATGTGATGGATTTGCAGAAAGGTCACTTTCGTAACTTCACTTTAAAAATATAACATATTTGCCTTGGAACCTGTTTTTGTTTTCACCATGGTGTATTCAGCAAAGAATTTGATTTCTCAGAGCAAGATCCAACATTTGCAACAAGAATAATAGCTAATTTATATAAAGATTAGATGTGACTCTTTATTTATGTTTATTAAAGATAATATCCACGGAAGAAGAGGAATTTAAAGAAGTATATGTTCAAAAATGTAAACATTTCTAGCAGTATACAAGGGAGAGAAATACAAGATAAAGTTACCAAATAGCTGAACAGAACATAAGTATTTTGTCATGTGCTTGGGCTGCATGCTGTAATCTTATGTAAATGTGAAGTTCTGTATATGTTACTGACCTTTAATGTATGATTTACAACTGTTGTCAATGACAGTGAACGTGCAGACAATTCTGGCACAACTGGTGATCGGCTAAAGGAGGGGGCATCAATTAACCAGTCACTAAGCACCCTGGGAAATTGTATCAAGGCACTGGCAGATCAGTCACAGGGAAAAAAGAAAGTTATAAGTATGTTCCCATTAATTTGTTACTTTATTTCTAAAGAAATAATAGCAGCGGGAACATTTCTGATATTAGGCAGGTGAGCCATAGCTCTATAGGTCTTTTTCTCTGTTCCTCACGAGACAAATGGAAATATGGATGTTTGTGCCACATTGATGATCTCAGTGTAGGGACAATGGCTACGATCACTGACTAGTACAGTCACTGCCCGGAAGGAAAGCAATGGTAAACTAACTTCTGGAAATATACCAAGAAACCCAAAGAGGAAGACCAAAACGAAGATGGCTGCAAGACATCGTTGACGATCTGCAAATGGATTCCGCAGCAGCAGGCCATCTTGCTCACAACCGAGAGGCCTACAGGAGTGCTGTTAGGGAGGCAAAGTTCCGCAAGGGACATGCAAATGAATGAATGAATGTGCCACAAAATTGTTTCTTAGCAGCCTGTTAAATCATGTGTATTGGAGAATTAAAAGAGATTTGTTTTGAGAACATTAAATGTCTGTGCCTGAACATTTTTTCATTACATGTGATGTTTATCATGACTTGGGTTTTTTAAAACAAATTTTCAGTTCCGTTTCGTGACTCTGTACTGACTAAGCTTCTTCAGAATGCTCTTGGAGGAAACAGCAAGACCATCATGGTAGCATTTTGAAACTTTTACTTGAAATTGAAATTTTTCTTGAAATTTTATGACCTTAATGTGAAAGTTAACTTTTTACTATTATTATTTATTTTATTATTATTATTATTTTTTTGTCACTGTAAATTGTAAAGTAAAAAAAAAAAGGTAACCCTGTCATGCCTTAGAGGCACATAGGGATATGGTGTTAGTGCCCATATTTTCCTTGACCTGTCAGCACACTAGAGGGTGATATGGTCAGTATCACGCCTGGCTGCCTTTCCTTCCCCAACTCCAGAAGAAGTTGGGTACCCATTTCTACAGCTGGGTGACTGGGGTGCCGCCGGCTGGATTCGAACCTCCGACCTTCGCCATGTGAGACCAGTGCACTAACCACTTCACCACTCAGACACCCACTGTAAATTGTAGGAACTTGTATTTCATGTCACAAAATGAATTAACTGTGAAACATGATGTTAAAAATTTGATATGAAGAAAATTAAACATATTTTACATTATACATTTTCGGTCTTTTTTTTTAATGACAAAGTACATACTGTGCGTATCCCTTGGTTACAGATTGCAGCACTAAGTCCAGCTGATATAAACTATGAGGAAACTTTATCCACCCTCAGATTTGGTAAGAAGAAATCAGTTGTATAAAATTGTTTTGCTCACTGCACATCCTGTGTTGTTTTCTATCAGATATTTTTTTTAATGTGCTCAGTCATATTCTTATTTGCATTTGCTTAAATATAGCATGTAATTTGGAGACAAAAAAAAAAGGTCTAATGATATGCATTCAGTAGCTTCTTTATTTCAGCTTGAATTCATTAATTAAATTTTTTTTTTTTTTAATGCTTTAAAGTTGGAATAAAGGAAATGGAGAGAATGAAAACCGACAAACCAGGAATGAGTTAAGTGACATAGACAAAGTTGAGGCAGAATTAATTCAGGGCAACAGATAATCATGAAATAAACATGAAAGACCTGTAGTGATAATTTTTGATGAGGAAATGGCAAAGTTATTTATAAGATTTTGGAATATATCAGACTGAGTGTTATTATTTTAGCTGAAAGGAAATCCTATAAATGTAAACATTGTATATGCTGTAACAGCAGACAGTTCGGTTATTTATACATTTTATAATTATCTAGAACAAGCTATGAACCATACCAAATCACACAAAGATAATATTGTACATGATGATTTTTATATCAGAGCTTGAGAAACATCAAGCTAGATATGGACCTGTTTAAAAGCAGTGAAGAAATAAAGGGCAGGATTCTAGTCATGAATAGATGCAATGAGTTAGAAAATATACAAAGTATTGATGAATAGTGGGAGATGCTATATGAGCCAGTCCATCAACCAAGAAGAGAAATAATATCTGAGAGAAAAGAAACAGTGAAGAAGAAATGAAAGACACCAGATATACTGTGGTTGATGGACAAAAGAATGTATAAAAGAAAAAAGATAAAGTACAATATAGCAAGACTGACAAAAAGATGAGAAGGAAATGTAAGCAAGCAAAAGAAGGCTGACTAGATAAGTAGAACAGACAATATGAAGACCATCGTCAAGAAGACTCCAAAAGTATGCACAAATAAGTGAACTGCCAGGCATAAAATCAAGATACAACACAGGCTGCTTTGTTATTACTGTTTTTTTATTTCTGCATGCTCATATTGTAATTACTACTGCCATTTATACCCCCGTTCATTTCTCTTTATATCCTATTGTAAAAGTAAACCATACACTTCTGTCTTCCTGTAGCCCACTAATATGAGCTTTACCACTCTCTTCAACACTATTCAAAATGTGTTTTGTAACTGCTAGCGGACAGAGCAAAGACTGTCAAGACATTGGCTGTGGTCAATGAGAACCCAACAGACAAACTCATTCGAGAACTAAGGGAAGAGAATCAGCGACTGACAGAGATGCTGAAAACTGGTGGCTTTCCAGCTGGTGGAATTGATGACTCAAATAATAGTATGTCATCTTCTGAGATTGTTTTTGATATCTCTTATGAGACTTTTGTTTTTGATTTCTCTTATGAGATTTTTGTTTTTGATTTCTCTTATGAGATTTTTAAAAATATTATGTGATCTTGGATCAAACTTTTATATATAAACCGGTTGGCTACTGATTTTTAGATAATTTTATTTTTTATGTTTCCATGACTTTCTTAGCTGCTGATGTACCAGAATGAATCATAATTCTTTCTAGATTTTATGTCCTAGAAGAAAAGTCTAAGTTCTTTTATTTTAATTTTTATCATTAATTTTATAGTCATAATTGGATTAATGATATATGGATTATTTTCCAAAAGCATGGATAACATCCTCGAAGAAATGCAGAAAAATCCCACAGTGAAGGAAAAAAGACAAACATTTTTTTAAATAAAAAAACTGCAAATAGAGGAAACCAAGACATTTCACAGAACATAAGAGATTATTGTGGGAAAATGATTAGTGATGTCCTGTTCTGCATAATAAGATCGCAATCATCAGGTTCTGTTTAATTAGTATGGTTGAGAAACACTGAGTCATTCATTCACTCATTCATTCATTTGCGTGTCCCTTGCAGAACCTTGCCTTCCTAACAGCTCTCCTGTAGGCCTCTTGGTTGTGAGCAAGATGGCCTGCTGCTGATGCATCCATATGCAGATCATCAATGATGTCTTGCAGCCATCTTTGCCTTGGTCTTCCTCTCTTTTTCCCATTATGTACCCTTCCAAGACGGTCTTCTTAGATTATCATGATATTTAGTGTGTCCAAAATATTTAAGCTTTCTTTGTTTAATCCTCTTTACTAGCCAGCCTTCTTCAATATTAAGTCCTTGTAGTATGGATATATTTGTTCTTTTTTGTGTCCATGATATTTGAAGAACCCTTCTGTAGCATTTACATTAGAGTACAACAATGAAAAATTAAAAATTACAGCTGGAAATGGAATCTTAAGACAAATTTTTGGCCTGATCAGACAAAATAATAATGGAGTCTGGAGATTTCAAATCATCAAAGAAATCCATGATTTGTACAAAGAATCATTAATCACTTCACTATGAGAACTAACAACAGTTAGATTGTGTGGAAAGATTTGAAAAGGGACCAGACTCACACATATGCATGAAATGGAAAGGACGCAGTCAAGGCATTATACTGAAAAGCACTCCTTGCATTATTAATGATTTAGATGTTTATAAATAATGGTAGTAAAACCTATGACAGTTAAATATTTGTCCAAATGTGTAACTCACTCATGTGTTGTTTCTGTGCTTTCATTTCTCAGAGATTGAGGATATGCAGAAACAACTGGAGGAGCAGATGGCAGCAAATCAGAGAGAGTTAGAAGAAATGAAAAAATCATGGGAAGAAAGAATGAAAGAAGCACAAGCAGAGTCATCAGTATGTGTTGCTCATCAACATACATATTTTTTTTACACAAATCCATTGTCTAGAACAGTAAAAATTATGTTAAAAATGTTTATGTTTTATTTCAAAAGATTAAAATTTACTGTGAATATAAACTTTCTTTTATTGAAAATGAGTAATGTCACATAATCAATCCAAATAATAAAATACCATTGGCCAAAAAAAAATATGCTCACTTCAAAATGCCTAAAACATGGTCTTTTTTTTAACTTCACTATTTAACTGACCATATTTTAAGTTTTAATGACAAGTTTTGTCCTAACACCAAAGGTATTAAACATTTAATGAGATCTTTAATTATGAATGGTCATTTTGCATCCACTTTTCTTCTGCGCTGAGCTGACAGAATCGTGTTGAATATTCTAAACCATTTGGCTAAATTTCTGAATCAAATGAACAAGGCACTTCACAAATAAAAATATTCTGATGCTGAGGCCAAACAACAGTTATTGCTGTGCTGCCACTCAGGTTCCTCACAGATGAAGAAATTCAGTAAGAAAAGTAATGGCCAATTTTTTCTGGGATAAGAAAGGTATTTTGATGACTGACCATCTTCCAAAAGGTCAAAAGTTAATGCAGAATATTACTTCAACTTGCTGTACCAATTACAGGACAAATTGAAGGAAAAATGGTGAGGGAAGCTGTAGAAAGGTGTACTTTATTTGCAAGACATTGAACTTGTTCACAAGATGTTGGATATTTTGAAGAATTATTTGGGATTTGAGTGCAAAGATCATTCACTCTGCTCACCAGATTTTGCTCCATCTGACTATTTCCTGCTTCCTAATCTTAAAAAGTGTTTGAAAGGGAAGAAACTTTCCAGTGATTTGGAGCTGATAACACCAACAGAGCAGTATTTCATTGACCAGATATCAGTTTTTTTTTTTTTTTTTTTTGGAAGGGTTAATTTGAGAAATGATGTGCAATTTGTGTTGAACTTGACAGTGAATGTGTGAAGTATAATGCAAGTTTCATGGCTTTAGGTCATTCCCTACTTGGCAAATAACTTTTCAGCACCGCCATGTGTGAGTGAATGGCTGAATGATCATATAACATTGACTATGTGTCCAAACCGGCTATCCTTCTTTTGTATGCTTATTTACTGTCATTATTCCAAGATTATTTCTAATTTCTTCACTTTATATACTTGTATGATATCTTCTTACAAGATCTATAGCTGCTTTTCTTAGTTATTTAATTTCATGTCTTTGTTTAATGCCCAGGTTTAGTGTTAGAAGGTGAATGGTGTATTTATGAGTTGATTATTGTTGCCACTGAATGTTTAAAAAGTAGAGTGAGTTGATCATTAATGCACCTTTCTGAGAGTGCAAATCTGATTTGAAGTCAATATTATTCATGCAGGCAAAGCTAGAAGCTGAAAGAAAGAAATCTGAGGAAAGGAAAGTGATTCCACATTTCTGGAATCTGAGTGAAGATCCTGCTTTGACAGCTATGATTATTCACTTTTGTAGAGAAGGTATGTTCTCATAAAATGTTACCACTTCATGATCATCATAAAGATGCAGTTTGAAGACAAAAATGTCAGAATATAAACACTCTGAAGCAAGATTTTTTTAATCAGTGAAAAAAAAAAGATTAATATGGCTAAAGTGTCTTAGATCCTGTGTGCTGCTACATGAATTACTGTGTGTTGTTACATAAATTACTGCTAATTTTAAAAAAAACTATATTGTTTTATTCAGTACTTCTTCCATGTAAGAAAAGTGAGATAAATTAGTCAAACACCAGCCCAAGACAGGTTGGAAAATTGTTGCTTTAACAATAAGCAGCTTTTGTTTATCTCTGTGTGACATTCAAGAATTATGCCTTTTCCCTATCAAGTATAAGTCACTTTTAACTTCATTGTCACTCCCTTAATTTGAGTCACAGATCATCCCATTCTCATACTCCATTAAAAATTGCTTCAGAAGACATGAAAAAATATTCTGTGCTGAAGTTGTTAATATTAGCTGTAATTTACATTTAAATGTTTCTACATCCCTTCTTTGATTTGATAATGCTGAGTTTATTCTTGCATTGCAGGATCTGCTAAAATTGGAAACAAGAATGCAAGTCCTGTTCCAGAGATTCTGATGAGTGGCTTGGGGTAGAAAATTGTGTATTGTTCAAAACATATTCAAATAAATATTTTATTGCTAGAACAGGTGGAAATCTTGGGATTTGTACAAGTAAAATGTGTGATTTCTTCAGTTTGGAGCATGAATTACTAAAGTTAGAAAACCTGGTAATCATTCAAGAGAAAAAAAAGACATAGGTAGGCTGAGAGAAAGATATCTCAGAAGTCAACCAAATTGCATGGGAAAAAAAAATATTTGAATAGGTTGAAGGGAGTGAAGATGTTGTCCAATTTGGTAGTCATTGATCCATAGCTGACATTTTAGCATTAGCATTGAAAAACCAAAGCTGACCAGGACCCTGTCCCACCTCTCTTTTGGTACCCACAAGAACAGACCTAGTCTGTCTAATGGGGCAGGGACCACGTTAGTTCCTGAGGCAGTGGAAACTACTAATAAATATCGCACATCCCCAGCTTCTTAGCTCCACTCAAAGACTGAAAAAATGGTCACCATAACCCACTCCCAATCCAACATGATGCTGTATCTCAACATGTTCATCATTTTGTCTGCAAAGAATACCACCTCACAGTTCCAGACAGACAGAAGAAGAAGAAAAAGAAGAACAGTAGGCTGGAAATATCAAGAATTGGCAAAGCTGGAGAAGCGTGATCATTAACAATGTTCAGAAGGTCATGTAAAATTAATAAATTAATGAAAATGTATAAATATTGATGATAGGAAGACTTCAAGAATCCAGAAAATGCTCATACATATGAGAGGAAAAAAAAATCATATGAGAGTGCCTAAGATGAAATCTAAACACTTGTAGGATGAACTGAGAGTGCCTAAGATGAAATCTAAACACTTGTAGGATGAACTGTAGTTAGAAGTACATTGTCCTTTCATAACTAAATGTAACTCTTAGTCATTTTTATGACATTTTTCTCTCACAACCTGGGTATATAATCTGGATTTCTGAACATATTTTTACTGTCCTTATTTCTGCATGTTGTTAAAATATTTCCTTTAAAATGTAAAAGTCTTGTCTTGTCTTGTCTTGTCTTCAGTTTCCCTGGAACTGTGAACTGATGTTCTTTGCAGCTGATGCTGTGAAGATATTGAAGCACAGCATTTTGTCAGCTTGGAAGCGGGCCGTGGTAGTTATATTTTCAGCCCCAGAGTGCAGCTTAGGAGCAGAGGGTGTGCAGTACTTCTTTAGCAGGCTCACCACCGTGGGGACTATGGTGACCCTAGCCCTGTTAGCCAGGCTAGGCCTGTTATTGGGGGTACCAACGGAGAAGTGAGACAGGGCCTTGGTTAGCTATGGTTCACCAGTCCTGACAGCAACATATCACCTAAGGGTCGCAGATTGCCAAAACAAACAGTGTATTTGCCATCATTATTAGTATAACAAATTCTGATCTTGACTCATGCTGAAGAAAAATTCATTTTGCATCAAATACTCACAGTGTTTCTATATTTGAGTACTATTGTATTTCAGTCAGAATAAACTTGAACTATTATATTAGTAGCCCTTGTTTCATCTTGCATCAGAATAGAGTTATATTTATATATATATAATGTTGGTATTATTCCAGTATTCAAAAGGAACATGCACAAGTGATGAACAAAAATGGAACAGTGACTTTAAAGCCATTGTCCAATGCAAAAATCTTAGTGAATGGGAGAGCAATTGCAGAAGAAAGATTATTACACCACAATGACAGGTAGGATGAGAATGTAAACATTAGTTATAAATAAATAACATTTCAGTTCCTGAGAATGTACTTTGAAAATGTTTATGACATAATTACATACAATAAATGGAAAAAATATGATTAGTTATGAAAAAAAAGAAAAGACAAATGAAAATGAAGTTTAGGGGCATAATGGATAGGCAGAGCATAAATTGCTTCAGAAGCTTTCAAGAGGATAAAATTAAGCAGTCTTCTAGAAAAATGATATAGAAATGAGAAGTAGATTCAATGAATTTGGAGCTTGTAGTCACTCACATTCTATCTTCCCATCTACTTGGTTAAAACTCTAATAAAAAAAAAGAACTTAGCAACAGTTAGAAATACGTACTAAACAAATTTTGCTAAGTCATAGCGCTGCCTTTAACTGTTACCAAGGTCAGCTTTAACTGTGGTGTATTTTTGATTTTTCGGTTTTAGTTTACTCCTCCCATGTTGCACAACCCACTAATTAAGCAAAGTTAATAATTTTATTTTCATTAAAAAGTGTAAACTAATTTCATGGCATAGGAAACAATTATTATTTAATAAATAAAGTCATTTTCTGTGTGAAATACATGTAGCACTCAAAGAAGACCATGAGCAGTAATGTGATTTAACATTCCCCCAGCAGTGCTGAAACAGTAAAGAAAGTTTATTGCACTAGCTTTTATTCAGCCTTAGATTTCAGAAAGTTACAATTGTTCCAGAAAGTAGCATGATTTGATTGTTCAAGCACATATCTGAACATTTGCCTTCTCTATGTTATGTCACATGTTTAATTTTCATCTGATCTGTTCATCCATTTGTCCTGTGGCAGGATATTATTCGGGCCAAACCACTTGTTTGTGTTTTGTCATCCCCAAGAAGAGGCAAACCAGCTTGAATCAGGAAAGCCAGTAGAACAACCAACCTATGACATTGCTCAGGAGGAGCTGGCCAAAGAGTCAGGCCTTATGGACAGCAATCAAAGCAAGTCCAAAGGTATTTTGCTGTTTTAATAAAAGAGTTTGTTCTAAGAAGTAAATGTGTAGTGACATTGGTGCCAGTGCTTCTACACAGTGTCATTGTTAACTCATCCCGTGCCAAAGTCGCTATAATGATAATTTCCGGTTACTGAGTTGGGTGCCATAGTCGTTATAGTGACAATTCATTTGTTTCAATAAAACAACCGGTGTAACATTTAGATTATACATAATTTGTCCCCGTTTCCAGTGACACTTTTCAAAATGGTGAAAGAGTCCTTAGTTACGAGCGAGAAAAAGGAAGAGAAACATGGACATTTTTCAATTTTTGATGATGTAGATAGGGGTATGGACATGGCCTGTGACCACCCCTCTGCTCTTGAATGTATCCCAAGTAGATCTAGACATATTAACGACTGGAGAAGTAGTTAGGAGGTTATTTCAGACATTAATTTAGCAAGAATGCAACATAGAATCACAATACGAGATTGACAAGTAGATCTAGACATCTCAGATGGTAAGTAGTGCACATCTAGACCTAGCTGATGGTGAGCTGGGCACAGTCATTGTCTAAAAACATCATATTACTTCTTTTTTCCTAAAAACTCTGTATTTATGAAATTTTCATACATTTAGTTATACTTTGAAACATAATAAGTACACGGAAGTACATGGAAATACTGTTTTCCATTCCATTTTATAACTATACCCCCTAACATATCAAGACCTGCGGTTTTTGTATGGCACAGACGGGAACGTCTACGTTTTTTTTCTGGGCCCGGGAAGAGTTAAGTCCAGGAAGAGTTTATTATTATACTGTTCAGAAAAAAGAAATGCAGCAAATACAATGTTGTGATTTAAAGTGAAGTTTGCTGATCAGACTAGGGCAAATTGCCTGAAATGTTCACTTGGACATCAACTTCACTCGCCGGCCTGAATTGTACTCAGCAGATGATTCATGAGCACAGAAAAGCGATACTAGTCAAAACACCATTTTTGACAATAACTCATGACAGGTTCATGAGATTCCCATGAAACTTACTGAACACAAAACTCTCTGACCATGTTATTGAATGCCTGTAAAAGATTGATACTCCTCAAATCAATTCATTTGAAAATTCAGCGTGCAAGGATGGCTCATCTCACTACAGAACAATGACTTATCATCACATTTATAGACTGGACAGTCACAAAGTGTAGTGGCCAGACAATTTAATGTGGTTAGAAGCACCATTAGTCACCTTTGGAGACAAATTCAAGAAACTGGCTCAGTTGCAGACCAGCCACGCAGTGGAAGACCCATAGTCGCAACTCCTGCCGAAGACTGCTTCATACGGCTGCGTCACCTCAGGAATCGATTTCCATATGTGACCTCAACAGTTCAGCCAATAACAGCAGCTCATCAAATTTCAGATCACATGGTCAGGAACCGGCTGCATGACACTGGTCTTTGGGCTAGAAGACCCTACAGAGGTCGTGTTATTACGGACCGGCATCACCAGAACCGAATGCAGTGGGTGAACCAGCATCGTCAATGGAGCATTGTGAATGATTGGAGAAGGGTTTGGTTTAATGATGAATCATTCTTTCTGCTCCAGTGACATGATAGACGGAGAAGAGTTTACCGCAGAGTCCTCAAGCCTGCGGCCAGAACTGCATGAATGAGGCTCCTCCACATGGTGTGGGGGATGATCAACTTCATGGGAAGAAATGACCTGGTACAGATTGAAGGACACCTGAATGCCCAATGATACATTGCAGAAATTCTTCATCCTCACGTCCTTCCACTTCAGGCCGCGCCAGGGTCAATTTTTCAGCAGGATAATGCTCAACCTCATGTGGCACAACTCACCACCCAATTCCTTGCTGACAACAACATCCAGACCATTCCATGGCCATCCATGTCATCAGACATGAACCAAATAGAACACTTATGGGATGAACTCAACAGACAAGTCCCCCAGTGAGACGTGGCACCAACCAATCTCCGACAGTTGTCTTTTACACTGCAGGAAGAGTGGGCATCCATCCTACAACAACAGATCTAATGGCTAATCGGATCCAAGTCAAGTAGATGTCGTTCTCTGATACAGGCCAGAGGAGGCCATACACATTACTGAAACAGAGTCCTTGATTGCAAAGAATAGAAGTCCAAACCAAATTTAATGGACATCATTTCATTGTTAAAGTTTTAAAGTTTCTTCATGCCAAGATTGAAGCATTAATTCCTTAAAATAGAATTTTGATACAAGTTTGAAATGTGGTGTCCATTATGACTACAGTAGTGTGGCATTTCTTTTTTTGAACAGTATATTAATATTTTAAAATTCACAATGATTTTAACATAGTTTGTATTACAAGATTTGGTGGTCTGGTTAGCTGAGTGGTTAGGTGCTCAGTTTACTAATTCGGTGGTACTGGGTTCAGTCCCAGCAGTGGGATTTTTTTCTGGTACACATCAAAAAAGCCCTGAGGTTGACCCAGTCTCTAAAAATAGGTACCAGAGAAATCTGGGAAAGTAAATGTGGCCAGGCATGATACTGACCACATCACACGACAGGTGCTGAGTATTTGCTAAGAGGGATATCTCCTTTTGTATGCTTTTTTTTACATGAAGTTGGATTTCTTATAAAATAGAAAATGAATGAGGCCTGTACAGTTAATATGATAGTCAAAGTGAATATGCACTGTATGTTGTTGCATCTCTGTACAACTGTGAAACAGAAGGTCTTGATATGGAAAAGATCCTGACATATGGTCTCTAATGAAATGGAAATAGATATGGATTTCTTTAGTTCTTTGATTTTTAGTCAGCTCAACTATCATGAAGAATATGTTATTCTCTCCTGGGTGGATAGGCCTACAGGAAACTGTTACCAGAAGTAATACTAGAAGTTTGGGAAAATCTTGACCCACTTTAGCCTTCTGTCACTGGTGCCACAGCCATCTTTGATAGAGTCATTACAGTTCCTTCCCCGCATGAACTGTTACAGAATGTACTAACCAACTTTACTTAAATGCTGAATACACGTACTATAAGTGACATATTGAATATCCTTACTGTACTTCATCAGTTAAGTATCATTGTAGGTAATCTATTAAATTACCTTACCACAAGTGATCAAGTAAATACCCTTTCTATAATTGATCTTTTAAATTACCTAGCTACAAGTGAAGTGATCAAGTAAGTATCATTTCTGTAGGTGATCTGTTAAAATACCTAGCTAGGAATGATCAAGTAAATATCCTTACATTGAATAGTCTATTAAACATGAATAATGTTGGTGAAATATTAAATATTTTTACTACAGGTAATCTATTAAATATCATTACTATATTTAATCAGTTGAAATCTTTTAATAAATATACATATAACAGACAATTTTTAAAATAGCCGTACTGAGTAATTGAGATTTTGTTGAAAGAACATAGTTATTTAAAGACAAAAAAGAGACAGAATTCTGATTTCTCTTAACTTTACTCCCTGCATTTCAGATGATCTGATTCTCCATGAAGATTTAATTCAGTTGCTTCCAATGGTCAGTGAAGCTAATGCCATGTCAGATGAACTTGACAAGAAAGTCAAGTTTGAGATTTGCCTTATATCCCCACAATCTAGAGGGCTCAAAGAAGGATCAACTGAGGTGCTTAAATCTATCTGTGCTGTCTTCAGTGTTTCAGTATCATTTGTTTGTGACTTTGAATTAGGCTAGAGACACTTTTTTCATTCTGATAGTTTAAGTGAAATAGTTCAGCCCATTACCAGTTTCTTTGCTGGAGAAGTCTATAGTAAAATAGAGAGAGCCTATAGAGGCCCCTTTCCAACCTTCTATAGACACTACATAGACGACGGCATTGGGGTCACATCAGTGCTAGAGGAAGACCTTGACAACTTTATCAGTTTTATTAAGGAGTACAATCCTCTCATTTCTTTCACCTCCCATGTCTCTACTACTTCTGCTAACTTTCTCGACATTGCCGTCACTATTGGCCCTACCAGGCTTACTACTTCTGTCCACTATAAACCTACAGACTCTCACAGCTATCTCTTGTACTCTTCCTCCCATCCCACATCGTGTAAGGACTCTATTCTTTTTTCCCAGCTTCTTAGGTTGCGATGTTTGTGTACTGAGGATGTTGATTTCCAGGATCAAGGCCATAAAATGCTTGATTTCTTCCGTTAACGTGGCTATCCAGAACATTTCTCTCATCATCTTGGAACCACATCACCCTTATATCATGGCAACAAACCCTCACTCCTAAACCGCACTGTAGCTCGGACAGAGTTAAACTGGTACTCACACACCACCCTCATAGTTTGGCAGTTAAAAACATACTGTTTCATCATCTCATCTCCTCCAGACCAAGCCTGATACATGTAAACTTTTGGGGAACCCCCATTGGTGGCCTACAGATGGGACAAGAACCTCAGGGACCTTCTAGTTTGGAGTCACCTTAAGACAAGTGATACTTTTTTATGGTACCAGACATTGCGGACGCCGTAGATGCAGCACTTGCCCATTTGTTGTTGAGGCTAGCCAGACCTCCTTTCTAAGTCCACGTTATCAGTTCAGGAGAGTTTCACCTGCACTTCAAGCAATGTTATTTATGCTATTATGTGCAAACATTGTGGTATGAAGTATATAGGTGAGACTAGTTTATGCTTAGGAGATCGTTTTCACCATCATCTTAACAATATTTCTAAGAGGGTCTGGACACCTACGGCTAAATATTTTTGCCTTAGCAACCACAGGGGAAAACAGGACATTTCTGTTAATGTGATCCGCTCTTGTTCTGCTGATGTGTGATCTCGGAGGGTACTAGAACAGTGCGTTATTTTCCAGGCTGGCCGTCTCCATCCAGCTGGAATTAACAATGTCTTCAGCATCCTTTAACTTCTTTAGTTTTCCACCCTCCCTTATTTGTGATAGGGTCTTGTCCTGTTCACCAGTTTCACATTTTCTCACAGCTGGTGTTCATGTTCTTCATTCATTATCTCTCCACTTCCACTTCCCCTTCCTCTACCCCCCCCCCCCCCACACCTTCTCCTCTAGTGGCTGTTTCTATTGCCCTTCCCCCACCTGTTTCCCTCCCTCTCTCCGCCTCTTCTTTACAATTGGCTCTATTGGCTTATCCTTTGTGTGGCCCCGTGTGGTCTCTATGCCTCGTCTAGTTGACACACATTTCTGTGGTTCCCTACTTTTGGAGGATGTCACATTAAGATAAGTTTTTTCGTTTAGTTTTTTTGTCTTGTTTGTGTATGTAATCCTCAAAAAAGGCTCATGCCAAAATATCAGATGTTGCATGTTTTTCATTTATACATTCTCATCTCACTCTCATACTTTCTATTTGTTTTTTTCTCACTTGACTCACTCCCTCCGCCACCTTGTAAAACTTGCTCTATCTACCTTTAAGTCTGTAGTAACCACTCTTTTCTCTGTGTAAATGAGGTGAGCTACTTACTACATATAGATATGAGCAGTGCTTAGCAATAGAGATTGTGTGGGGTTCTTAAAATGAACTTTGTGATGGAACTTTTTTTTTTTTTTTAAAAAGATTGTGTTAAATCCAGTTATATGGCAGTAGTGAGCAAGCAGATGGAGCAAAACTCCTTTTAAACTTAACAATAACAAATAAAATGACATGCTTTTGTAAATTTATTGACTTTTGAGATTCAGAAATCCTTCTTTTTGTCTTGAAATGTGTTACAGACCAAAATGTATATCCACACTAATTTTTTTTTTCAGTACACACATAAAGAAAAGGGGACGCTGTCACCAACAGTGATTTGAGCTGGTCTCTCTTTCATGCGTAATCAGTTTAAAATGACTTTTTAAATATAAAGCTTAATTTACTTATATGATGTATTGTTGGTTAACTTTAATGTTATTTATGACTCAACCAACATTTCATGATCTGATTTCTGTTATCTTTTAGGTCATGATAAAAATGAGAAATCTGGAAAATGGCAATTGGTGGCTGTTGCATCGCAATAATTTCATTAACAGGAAATATTTGATGCAGGAGATATACCAGAGCTACATTGAAGGAGAGACTGACTGGGATGTTGCAAAAGTAAGAACTCTTGCACTAGATTTACAGAATAATTCTCTTTATAATATGAAATGAACTAACTACATGTTCGGTATATGCAACATACAAGAACCCAATAAACTGGCCTTGAAGAAAAATTCCTGTGATGAAGCCCAAGGAAAAATCCTCTGTAGGCCTCCTCAGATTTGGTCAAAGTTAGATCTTTAAGAAAACACCAACATATCTCAAAAGATGGTTTACTTTTAGAGGTAAGTATAAATATTTTATTCTAGCATCATCATGTTATTTTTAGTCCTTTCTTACTTCAAGGGCTAAAAATCAAAAAAGAAACTGAAGTAAGGTCAGCCTTTCATATACATTTTGCCTGTCAGTCCTTTTTGGCGCTGTTTTGTTTCCTACCTAAGCATGACGTTCAGTCTGAATCTAAGAAGGATTCAGCAAATAAATTCCATGTAGATCTCAGGCATGTAAGATTTGTATGCTAGTTTCAGTTTCTGATTGACTAGCTTTTTTAATCAGTTGTATATGAAATGATCTCACTTTTGTTATTCTACAGAATAATTTGTAATTTTAAAGCTTGTTTCAGTATTTCAGATCATGATGTGATGTGTCCTTAGGGCAGCACTATACTTTCATGTACATTTTGGCTGACATTTTGATCTTCATACTTTTCTTCCGCTTGATGTTGCCTTTTTTTTTTTTTTTTGAGATAATGATCCATGATACATTTTCACTTGGTACAGTGATTGTCCACTCAGAATGTTGGGTCTATATCAAATCCTTGTTTTACATTTGCACAGATTTCTTACTGCAGATTTGGGTATCCAATGTTATTTTGCCATGTGATCACTCACTGTAAAGAAATCTTTAGGGATGTGACAATATTCCATTCAATGGGTAAGGTCAACCAGTGTAGTCTGTGCTGTCTAAGCAGAATGTATATATGCTTGAAAGTCTTTCCTTGAAATGCTAAGAGTGTGTCTTAGGCATGGCTAGTGGAAGGTGCTTAATTTTTTCGATATTGGCATTGGTGGCCATATACCAGTACCGTATGGGAATGAGTTTATGTTATAGACATTCTTGACAGCAACTTTGATTTTCTCATTCTGAGCTCATTATTCTCCCAAACTTTTGTGGTGAGGTAGGCAAAGTTGAATTCAGCTCTGTCAGTCTCCAGATCCAGGTGGAGTTGGTTATTTATGATGGATCCCAGTCACATGAATTGACAGACCTTTTCCATATCATTGTAAGCAAAAACCAGATAGATTAGCTGACATCTGTAGTCTCACGCACGACTATTTTGGAAATTTACAGGAAAAAGATCCATTTTGGGAACCCTGCACAACCCTTGTGTTAATAGGCACTGCTCATGTATATATGCAGTCAGTGGCTTACCTCATCGAAATGGATGAAAGCATGGTCATTATGGACCTGAAGGGGAAAGAGACAGGTAAAGGCAAATGTTTTTAAATGAGAATGTTCCTGTTTCTTTGCTTTTATTTTTTCAGTTATGAGGAAGACAGGTGTGTTGAATTTCATGACTAGACAGTAGTATCTACTGTAGAATCTATCTTAACTAGCAACAACAGGATTTCACTGATTCCGGATATGAGATTTTGCCAGATAATTGAATATATATTTCAAGAACTTACCTGTTCATGTTTTGTGTTGCTATATGTAGAAATTGCAGCATGTGCAGTTTGTTGGTCATGCTTTTTGATCTACCAGCCATAATTAAATAAATAACATAAAAAATTATGCAGACTTTTAAACATTAAAATCACATAGTTTTATATTTCACAAAATCAAATTTAAACAGCATTAAAAAATTACAGTAAGTATTATCACATGAAAGTTTTTGTGAATTTATTAGTGTGATGACATAACTTCGAAAGCGTGCTGCTTACAGAACTGTCACTGGAGCTTTAAAAATTCACTACATATACAATGAAGTTTCATAACATCATGTGCTGACATAGATGAACATTGCTCAGCAAATTGTATGAAAGTTTCCAATCCTTCTTAAGCTTCCTTCCATGTAACTTTCTTGATCTGCGAGCCGTTGTCCTCATCGTCATTCTGCTCCTCATCATCTTTCTACTTTCCCAGTGCATGTTTGATTATTTTGATGTCATCAAGAGAAGAAGAGAAAGAGGGCGATGTGAATGGAGTTGTTTACATCCACCCAAGTCTGCATCTCCTCTTCACTTACACTAACCTTCTTTGAGTGTTACTAAATCCAAGATGTCAGACACGGGATGTATGTTAAAACCATGACTCGTCACCTTCAAATATCACATATTTTTAATGCAATTAAAAAAAATTTATCTGATCTCATAGGCCTAAATTTCCTGTTCAGATTTAGATCTTCGAAAGTGCCATTGTTTTGGTATTGCCAATTAGTTGGGCGCAGGTTAAGAGAGATTCTGTTGTATTTACTGGAGTCCAGTGATTTATTCTAAGTTATTTTCTTACTGTTTCTCTTTATCTCACAAGTGAAGTGCCTTGTATAGAAGTTTTTGAGGATTATCATATATACTGTGCTGCACACATGCACACAGATGAGCAGACAACAAACCTGTCTCATGGGTGATCAGAGAAAGAAGATGGACATATGTAAGCCATGTGATGAGAAAAAACAATCACACAGGCCCAAGAAAAATAGGTCGACCATGTGCAACTATAAAGAGAACATTGTTAAGAGAAGCCATTTTAGTGGGCTTAACATCCCTTGATGAAGGTGAAAGGCTCACCAAGAACAGGAAAACTTGGCAAACAACTATGCGAGCCCTATGTGATGTTTAACGGCAAGGAAAGGATGTAAGATGATGTTCTGCTCACAGGCTTTGATGTTGCTAGTTTACTGAATTTTTTTTTTTTCATGAGAATATTCAGAAAAATAATTTTTCTTTATTTTTGTACGATTAAGAAGTCAGTTTGTAACTACATTGTGCTAAGCTCTGTAGAAACAAAGTGCACTTAAATTCTGCCAGTGTTGAAAGGATATTAGGAAATTATTGTAGTTAAGTCATTTAAACTTACAGTAAAAAATAAATTACAGTGTGCTTCCTCTTTAAACACAAAATCTTTTTCAGGGCACCTTCAAATTGAATTGATTCCATGTGACACACAATGGAAAACTTTGCAAGAAGACAGTTTTGTGGATGATCCCAAAGAACTGGTTAGTACTCCAGTCTTATGTCCACTGACCACAATACAACTCTTTAATATTCATCTTAATCTTGTCATTTTAGCTGAATGTTGTGCACAGTGGATCCCTAACCAACTTGGTCTGTCACCACAATGGTACATCTTAAATTTAGCATTTTGTTGTTAAAGTTAAAAAACTGTAAAGTTAAAAAAAAATTGGATAAAATCTCAGCTTTTGTGTTTGATTGTTTATTTTCTGCATTGCTTTCTTTTAAGAGAATAATGTTCATTACAGTGAATTTAAGATTCGCAAGTCCTAGCAACTATCAAAATGATTCTTATGTGCCTGCATTTTGTAGAAACTGGAGTGTGAAATGCACATTGTCTTCAAACTCTCTTCATTCAGATTGGTAAACCTTTGCAGTTCAAATTCAAGATCAAAGGAGCAAGAGGCATTCCAGCTAATTTTGAGACTGTAAGTACTGTAATTTGAGTGGAGTGCTTGGTTTTACAAGTAATAAGTTGTAATAGCATTTTTGCTTTTTCAGCTACACCCCTGAATTCTGAAATTCAGATATTACTATACAGGCCTGAAAACAGTTTATCAACATTATATTCATGCTAATTTTTTTTAGTAACATTACTAAATCATAAGAAGACCATAACATGAGATGTGAGATCCTTGAAGAACAAATGACAATGAAACAAATTATGAAACAGGCATTTGAGAGAGCTGAAACAAAACCCTGCATCAATTAACTAGAAAGACATAAGACAAACGCATGGTCAGGTGCTATTGTCAGTAGAAACAAAGCCTTATCCAGAGAGACAAGATAAAATTATAGTTTGATCATACCATCTCTATACAATCCAGCCAGCCACTATTATTGGCCTTACTTAACAGACACTTGTGATAACCCAAAAGAAAAATAAATTGATGACAATTGTAATTTCTTTTAAGAAATGTAGACTCATCTTCATTAAGAATTTTGCATGGCTTTATTTGTTTTAGTCTTAATTGTCTATCTCTCCTTCCACAGCTTTACTACATTAACCATGTATGGATTTACACATATTACTCATTTTCTTGGTTCATAATGGTCTCTTGCCTGAGATATAATTTACACATTCATTTCATACTTTTGAAGACCTTAGCATATGAAATGTTACTGGTAGTGTTTATTTATCTATAAGAAATTTGACAATCACTACTTTATATTTCAGACAAACTGTTCCTACAAGTTTTACATGGAAGACAAGCCCACTACAACCAAAGAGATTAAGGGCACCATTAACCCAGATTATGATCATGAGAGACAAATCAGTTTTAAATCTGTGACAGAACAGGTCAGTATTATCAGTCATGTTTGCCATTCTCTTAGCAATAGCATTACACTGCAGATAAAAGTTATCTGTAGAAATTTCCACTTCTGTACTATTTTCCTAATATTTTTAACCACATTTCACCAGATTTATTATTATATTGTTGAGCACTTGTTGACATTTTCATAGCAATGTATTTTATACTAGATAGGGTTGCTGGTCCTGTGCTGAGCCCTCCTTAGTCGCCTTTTACGATCACGCTTGGCAGGGTACGGTGGTCCTATTCTTTGCTTCCCAGGCATGTGCCCAGGTCCCGGATACCACATGGGGGATTTTTATTGGTGCATTTTGCTTATTTATGCCATTGTATCTGCATAAAAGTTTTAACCAACCTACTACTTATACAGTATAAATTGAGAGTGTACTTGTTCATTAGCAAGCAAGATTGAATATAGTCAGTGTAATTTAGATATAAAATACCATAAATTCATACTTAATTACACAGGACCACAGTGTTAAGAACGCGAGTGTGACTTGACAAACATTTGCATTGCCAGTGCTCTGCTGTCTGGAAAAAAAAAGTTTGAGGTTCACAAAACTAGCGGTTATCAATATTTAAAGTAATGTGGAAGTTATATGACATTTTGCATTCTAAATTCTCTTGAGTGGTCATGTTAGATGCATATCTGTATATGTAATGTCAACTTTATGCACCTGTTTATTAATCCAGTCCATGAGCACTTTTCATCTGAATCGTCATACTTTATGAAAGTAAGACTACGCAACTGAATATCCCATAGTTTCTCTTTTTTTTTAGAGAATGATAATTTTAGAATGTGAGTTTTACTGAAGTTAACAGAGTACAGGTTGAGTATCTCTTATTTGGAAATCCAGATGTGGAGTATTTAATAATCTTCCGAGTGGCAGTATGACATCACAAGTGGAAAATTCTGTACTTGATCTCACATGATGGGTTACAGTCAGAATGCACCTGCACAAGAGATAGTTTATTTTTGGTATCCCTAATGATCAGGAAAAGGAGATGGGCATATATCAGTCACATGATGAGAAGAAACAACAGAGAGTCCCCAAAACAAGCTATCAAGTGAAACACAACAGGGCAAAGATAAAGAGGTCAACCACGTGAAATGCTAAAAAGGATATTGTTAAGAGAGACCAAATTACCAGGCATAAAATCTCTTATTGAGGTTGGAAAGCTTGCCAAAAACAGGAAAACTTGCCAAACTACCATGCAAGCCCTATGTGACTTTGACGGCACAGGAAAGATGTAAGATGTGTAATGGTTGCATCCGTGCATGCAATCACACATGCAAGCAACCACACACACTGTGGTCTGCCAATAGATTGACTATTAAGGGAAAACAAGACCCTCCTAGCCCCCTTCAGCTGTGATATATTTTTTACTATTAAGAATTTATATGTGAATAAATATACAAATGTAAGAAAATGATTGTATATTGATGGCATACAAATTCAGACTTAGGAATGATGATGATGCCAAACAGCCACAGATTGTCCATGTAGGTGGATGAGATTGTGCCACCTGTGCTTTCTGATGGTTCATAGTACACAAACTGTTTCAAACACAAAATTATTGCAAATGTTGTATAAATTACCTTCAGACTGTGTGTATAAGGTGTATGTAAAAGATAAATGAATTTCATGTTTATACTTGGATCCCATTCCAAAGATCTCATCATTCATTCATTCATTCCTTTGCATGTCCCTTGCGGAACTTTGCCTCCCAAACAGCACTCCTGTAGGCCTCTCGGTTGTGAGCAAGATGACCTGCTGCTGCTGCATCCATTTCCAGATCATCAACGATGTCTTGCAGCCATCTTCGTTTCGGTCTTCCTCTTTTTCTTTTTCCCATTATGTATCCTTCCAATACGGTCTTCTCTAAATTATCATGACGTTTAATGTGGCCAAAATATTTAAGTTTTCTCTCTTTAATCCTCTTTACTAGCCAGCCTTCTTCAATATTAAGCTCTTGTAGTATAGATATATTTGTTCTTTTTTGTGTCCACGATATTTGGAGAACTCTTCTATAGCATTTACATTCAAAGGCATTTATGTGCTTCTCAGCTGTTTTGTTAAGTGTCCAGGTCTCACAGGCATATGTTGCGATAGGAAAGATGCATGTCCTTAAAAATCTTATTTTTGTGGTTCTGTCTGCTCCTCTCCACAGATTCTTTATTTGTTTTACTTTCTGAAGAGCAATAGATGTCCTCCTTTTAATTTCCCTCATTGTATCTCCATTATTAGTTAGTAGTGATCCAAGATATTCAAAACTCTCCACTTCTTCCAGTTTTTCCTCATTGATACATATTTCAGTTGCCTTGTTTGTTTTGTCAGTTGTCATCACTTTAGTTTTCTTTGCATTAAGATAGAGGTTCTGCTCTTCGCTGTTCTTGCGGACTGACATAATGAGTTTTTCCATTCCTTCTTGTGTTGTGGACAGCAATACTGTGTCATCAGCATATCTAATCTCTGGTATTTCATAACCTCCATGTATACACAAATATTCCAAAATCTGAAAAAATCCAAAATCTAAAACGCTTCTGTTCCCAAGCATTCTGGGTTAGGAATACTCAGCCTGTATTAATGGAGTCCCTTAGTGAACATTCATTCATTCATGTGACATGTCCTTTCCAGAACATTGTCCCTCTCACAGCCTCCCTGAGTGCAAAACGGTCTTGTGCAAGTTGACCAGCTTCTTCCAGTGATACATTCAGACTTTCCGTGATGTCCTGAGTCCATCTGTGGTGATGTTGTCCCTTTTCTCTTTTGCCAGGCACTATACCTTCTACTACCAACCTCTCCAAGCTCTTGTGTCTCTTGATGTGGCCGAAGCGTCTCAGCTTTCTAATTTTTATGGTGTTAATGAGCCAGTTTTCTGCCACACCTAATTCCATCAATATCCCTTTATTTGATTTTCACTCTAACTATGATATTATAAGTGCCCTTCTGTAACATTTCATTTCAAATGTTATTCTCTTTTTAGTGATTTGTTAAATATCCATCTTTCACATTCATATATTGCCATTACTGAACAGTGAACTAAATTTCCATTTAGGGCTAGTGAAAACAAAGGAGCACATTTTTTTTAAAGCAAAACTCACGGACTTCTGTACATGGAAAAGAAATAGTAAGGGAATGATTGTAACTCGAAACCTGGACTCCAGTAGAACAAGCAAGTGCCGAACTGGGTGAGGGCAACACAATATCAGCTTGTCCACTGAGTTTAAAGTCACAATCATTCTCTTACTATTTTTATTTTGCTAATGTCTAAAGAGCTTTGTTTTTATTCATTTAGTTATTTTTATTATTTTAAATTATTTTTAAAATGCAAAATCTACACGATTTGCTGCAATACTTAACTGTGCTCAAGTCTGACTGTTTCCAACTTACTAAAATTGTTTCATATTTCAAAATCTCATTTTTGTCTTTTTTTGTTTAACTCAACAGCTACTGAGCTTTCTGACCAAAGATTTTGTTACAGTTCAAGTGTGGGGTCAGCAAAAGGAAGATGGTATGAGGTCAAGGACACAGAACTCCATTGCTAAAGATGCAATGCAGAGGGAAAGGTCAACTCCTAAATCTGTCACATCATTGACCACTGACAGTGCTAGGCCAAAGGTTTGTAATGTTATAATTTGATTAAAATGCTTAATTCCCATAATGGTGGTAAATACAAATTGTTAATTTTAATATCAGAATTTAGAATTTCTAGCTCAGTTGTGATGTCCATGATTATATCAAGATACATCTTAGCAAAATTTAGAATTTCTAGCCCAGTTGTGATGTCCATAGATTATATCAAGATATATCTTCTCAGAATATATAATTTCTAGCACAGTTGTGATGTCCATGATTATATCAAGATATATCTTATAGAGAGTTTTTCTGTAAAAATTGGAGTAAATCATCTGTTGAAAATGGTAAAGGTCAAGGAATGAGTACATCTTTTGACTTTGTGGTGAGTAAACATTTTGTTTAATTGTACCTAAATATCAAGGGTGAATGATTTTTGTTTGATTTTTATCTGCAAAGGATGTGGGGTGATTTGGAAGAGGCCTTAACACTTTCTGTGCCAGGCGTACATTTTTTGACGCTTCCGGTACACCCGTTGCTTACCAACGATAAAAAAATTGATCATTGGTTTGTTTCAATAAAAGAACCGGTGTAACATTTAGATTGTACATATTTCGTCCACGTTTCAGGTGACACTTTTCAAAATGGTGAAAGAGTCCTTTGATACGAGCGATGCCGAGCGAGAAAAAGGAAGAGAAACATGGAAAATTTTCAATTTTTGATGATGTATATAGAGGTATGGACATGGCCTGTGACCACCCAACTGCTCTTGAATGTATCCCAAGTAGATCTAGACATATTTAGACAACTGGAGAAGTAGTTAGGAGGTTATTTTGGACATTTAATTTAGTGAGAATGCAACACAGAATCAGAATATGAAATCGACAAGTAGATCTAGACATCTCAGATGGTATGTAGTGCATATCTAGACCTAGCCGATGGTGAGCTGGCCACAATCATTGTCTAAAAACATCACATTACTTCTTTTTTCCTAAAAAACTCTGCATTTATGAAATTTTCATACATTTAGTTATACTTTGAAACATAATAAGTACATGGAAGTACATGGAAATACTGTTTTCCATTCCATTTTACACTTATACCCCCTAACATATCAAGCTTTTACTCTGGTAAGCAACCGAAGTCCACTTTTCTTCCTGTGGCACGGAAAGTGTTAAATAAGAAAATGAAAGTCAAACAGCATAGAAATTAGATAAGGAAAACAACATATAAATGAATTATTCAATACAGTGGGAACAGAATTGCCCAAGTGAAGTCCAAAGACTTGCTAGAGAGAGGGTTTTTGAAACTGGGAAAACACCCAGTTTTTGAAACTGGGAAAACCCACAGTGTTTGAAACTGGCAAAACCCAGTTTTTGGATCTGGGAAAACAGTGAAACATGAGTTTCATCACAAACATTTCTTAATATACACAAATTATATCACAGACAACAGGCCCTGATTCACTTATTGTATCCTGATAGTGCCATCAAGTGGATCACTGAAGAATCACGGAAACCAACAGATAACATCACCTTATTGGATGAGACCTGAGTATATGATTGATTAAGGTCAATGAAGGAAAGACAAAAGTACAGTATTACCCCCACCCCCTCCTTGTTGATCTTAATGAATTCTGAGCTGCTGATTTCATATCTAGAATTATTGCTTCCATTGTATTTTTTTTTTCACCTTAGACATTTATGATCAGTGGCACTAATGTAAATAGTAACATTTTGGTAACTTTTTTTAAACCTGAAACAGTTATGTCAGTGTGCCTTGTGTAAATGGCAATATTTTGGTAACTTTTTTCACTTTTTTTGAGTGTTAATCTGCTACAGATTAGGTAAAATCCTTTATTCTTGGACTGATCTTCATGTGGTACCTTTTTACCTTCATTCACTGACAGCCATGTGTACAGTGTAGTCTGATGTGCCTCATCATGCAGTACGATACTTTATCTTCAGAAGCTGTTTTCCACAACACTGGTGTGCCAGGCGCATTTTTTTTACAGTGGGTCAAACAGAAGGCTCTAGCAGCTGCATACAAACCCACAACTTTGAAAATGTTTACTGTTTAGATGCAAAATTTAGAGATCATATATATAGATAAACAACATGAAGGAAATGAAACTGGCATTTTGGTTTTTTTTGTGTTTTTTTTCATGTTAAGTACCGCTGTTCTGATAACTCTTCACAGGCACAGATTCAAGAACAAGTGAAGATGGCAAAGGCAAAGGGAGTTAAGTCTGTACCAGTAGGTATTTATTTGGCAGATTCTGTTAACAGTGCTTCTACACAGGAAGTAGAAGCAGAGAACTGAGGATGAACGAGAATATTTAAGCAATGAGAAGCTTATTGATGATTTAAACTGACAAGACTGCCCTACTGAATTATAATGACTGCAGTTAGAGTCAGGAAATAAGTTCTGTATTGCAAATCTGTGTGGAATAGTGTATTGAGTAAATATCCAAGATATTGCACACATACAGTACTATTAATGTATCTGGCAAGGTAAAATATGGGTTAAGTAGGTTAACAGATATTTTGGACACATTAAATGGCATGATAATCTAGAGAAGACTGTCTTGGAAGGGTACATAATGGGAAAAAGAGAGGAAGACCAAGGCGAAGATGGATGCAAGGCATTGTTGATGATCTGCACATAGATGCATTAGCAGCAGGTCATCTTGCTCACAACCAGAGGCCTACAGGAGTGCTGTTTGGGAGGCAAAGTTCAACAAGGGACATGCAAATGAATGAATGAATGAAGGTTAACAGAATACAGTACATACACAAGTCAGTAACACAGTTGTTTAGTACAAGTGGCAAGACATATGTATTATAGGTTTTACATGTATTGTACCACTCAATGCAGTCACTTTGTTTATATGATTCATGAGATACACATACTGCATGCAGGTAGTTGTTGAGTTTGCCATGTCCAGTTATGTCCACTATGTCCCATTCTCCGATTTGGATTTTCTGACTCTGTTATCACATTAATGCAGTTAGACATTGTCCAAATGGACATAAGCGGTGCCTGACTGTACTGATATAGGGAAAAGTTATCTGTACATGAGCTTGACATGAGACGCCTAAATTAAATTAGCAGAGCCTTAAATTAGACTTAGCCAAATGAAAGAAATAGAACTGCGCTTTAACATTTCAGGAAAAGATTATTAGAGTTGAAATTTATATTTAAAATTTTAACATTTTTTAAAAAGTTGTTAGTCCATGGTTAACTGTTATTTTAAGATATAAAAATCTGTAGTAGATTCTTAAAGTGAGTTTGTTATTTTGTTCCAGACAGTGAACATTTGTAAATGGATAGTGGCTAGCTAATGTTCAGCATATGGCAAGTATAAGATGAACTGGTATTATGTGTTAGAGTGATTTTATAAAAGATCTTGATCTTCAGGTAAATTTTTTACCTGTGATTAAGACAGAAAAAGATAATTAAAATAGCAAAGGGAGGTCTATGTATGTGCATTAAAATAGAAATTGTTTATGTTTTTTTTAAACTCCTCTTCAGATTGATGAAATAGAAGAAGTCTTAGCAAATCTCACAGGTACAGCACCACCTGCGGGCAACAGCAAGGACTACAAGAAAGACAAAACATCCAGAGTGTGTACTTTGCAATAATTTTCCTACAACTATCTCATCAGATGTAATTTTAATAAAGAAAGATCTAAGTGGAAAGATAGAATGTATAATGGATATAACTATATATATTTGTTTTCATGTTTTTTTATGTTGATCTCAATATACTGCCAAACTTTTGTAATTTTCAAACTTGTGGTTTCTAGTCACATTTTTATAATTTAATTGTTTAGGATTTTGTGCATATTTAAGATTGTGCCAGACATAGAAATTTACCGGACTGGCTTTGTTTTGATGGTGATAATGTTTGATATCTGTTGAAAGTGTGAATAACAAAAAACTAAATTGACTATTGTGAAAATTGTGACAAATATAACAGATGTTAGAAAAAAAGAGCAATGTTTTATGCAAGATGACAGACTGCATGATTTTTAATCAGACCTCCTTTCATTTTTATCATAACAATAAATAATGTCTCTTTCCATGACATACCATATTTGGTAAGGAATATTTTCAGAAAAAAAAATCTTATATTTTCCATGAAATGTCAAAATTTGTTGTAAATGCAGTATCACTTTCAGCCACCTTACTTCATTGTGAATGTTACCAAATAAAACAGCTTTCTTTATATAAATCATGGGTATGACTTCAGCATAAAACTGATCATTGCCTTAACAAGTTTACCGAGGATTTTATTGAAAAAAAAAAAAAGAACTATGGTATATCTGAGCTGGCCATTTGAAACATTTCAGCAAATCTTTATTAATATTACTGTTTACCACTGACAGTTCATATAAACAGTACTTGCTAGGTTGACAGTGATGCCATTTTTATCTGTCTGTGTTGTTAGCATGTCAAGATACCATAATAATACAGATTTTACTTAGTCTTTTGGTTTTAATATTCAGGTGATAATTCATCCATGCTAAAAAGTACAGAACAAAATGTTATGGTACATAAATAAGATATGTTAATAAGTGTTAGGAAACAAATATAGTAAGCCACATACTGCTGGCTATCTTTTTAAAAAATAGTTTCAATATTATTTTGGTTTGTGATCATGATTTAATTATTCATAATCATATGCATTTCATTCTGGGGTTGTCAGGAGACTAATGTGTTAAACATGAGTATTTAGGTGTTAGTCTAATATCTATATCCTTTACACTAAGGTCTTCTCAGACTTACCATCAGGGTATATGATGCAGGGTGATTTTTGGAGTTCTTTTGGGAGAACAAAGTGTGTCTAATATGGTGGGAAATATAATATATTACTTGAATGCCGTTTTGTGTAACTATGTCAAAAACTATACTTATTGAAGTTTTAGATAAAATACAACTAACACTGGATTGTTTAAAAAATCTTAAGCTGACACACAGGGTATGAACTTGTGTTCAGATTTGTCCTCATATTAAGAGAACTCCACACAGAGAAGTAATGTGAAAATGATGAAACAAACAGTTCAACATCTAATTGATATTACGAAGTCACTGCCTTGCTACAAGAAACAAAGACTTTATTACTGAAGAAAAGAGTGATACTAGTACTGTATAATTCACAAACCATGGTTTTAGAAGTGTCATTAAATGTCTGTCAAATATCAAGTACATTTCACTGTGACAGAGTTAAACTCTCACATGTTACCCCTGTGTTTTAAATAAACTTCAACAAAATCTGTTTCACAGATATGATATACAATAACTCTTCATCCCGTTTTTGTAGTGTTTGTTTTTTAAATAAACACACACATTTTACAGGATTTATGCTATTTCTTGTTTATTTCAAACACATTCCTCGATTCCCCCTTTTTTATATCTATTAATAATTGTTACAGAGTAAAATACACACATCAATCTTCAATGGCAGTCATACAATTGTTGTGAAATTATTTTACATTTGTTCTAGTTTTAAATAAATATTAAAATAACCATCATTCATGTATAAAGAAATGGATATTGTTATGTTTCCTGCATATGTTTTTAAATGTAGAAAGCTAAAACTTACTTTTCTGTGCACAGATTTTTAAAATGTCATTTAACTAATATGTTATAGCAGAATGCATGTTTAAATAGATGTCTAAAAATCTTAGAATCTCCATAATATGTGTATGTTTGTTACATTTATAAACATTTTGATGCAGTTTTACAAAAAAAAGGTGAAAATAAGGAGGGCAGTGGATAGTGGCAATGCAAGGAGAGCAGAAACAACTCAATATTGTAGCAAAACTCCTTTATCAAGAACAACAGAAGACAGAACAAGAGAAATTAATACACACAAAAAAAAATGCACATTTCCCTCAGAGATCCACCTGAAGTGAAACTGCAGCATACTTTTGTATTGGTTTCATTCTGCTGTACTAATTTTATATCAGGCACCATTACATTCATTATTTGTGGGAGCTTCAAGCTGGCTCAAAATATACTTATTTTCTATGAAACTGATCTCAGATAATTAATTTTATGTTTTAAAAAATAAACTTATATATTATGTGTTATATCCACATTAATGTTTTCCTCAGATGATACATGTTATATTTCTTGAAAAATATTTTATTTGGCTGGTCATTAAAGTATTTTATAAAATTCTTAAACAGTCGTTTGTGTTTCACATTAGAATTTTGAAGAACATTTTACCTTCTTTTATCATTGGTTCATGATTTTACTTCAACAACCATCTTACAGTTGCTTTGCCTTTTTTTGTGTGTGGTTTACTCTCCTCCAGCTAAGTCTAGATATATACAAATGGGATTGATTTTAACATGAGTATCCTGTTTCTTTTTTAATACACTGACAGCCATGTGTACAGTGTAATGTAGTGTGCCTCACCCTGAAGGCAGATATTCCTCAGTTTCACAAATGGTTTACTCTCAAACTTATATAGTCATTGTTACACCAGATTTTACTACAGTCAGGTTACGACTTATTTCCTCCACTCTTGTGAAGGTAATTGTTCCTATGCTTCGTGATACTGTTTTTGTTTTTTTTTGTCATAGATCCAACTGCATCTCTCGTCATTTGGGCTCAATGTATAATACTTAGTGCTTAATTGAATTATTTATCATTTCACAAATACAGAAGTAAGTTTGAAGAACTAAAGGGAAAAAAAAAAGAGTAAAACAGTTTCCATTTATAAACCTGGGCTGGCCCTAGGAATTTTGCTATCCCCTGCAGAAGCATACCATGTTGCCCCACCAAGTTCTCAAATTAACATCAAATATTTTAAAACCGATTATGTAAAGTAAGCTTTAACATGTCCGGCCAATAATTTTAAACAGTATTAATAATTTATACGTTAGTGAAAAGTAGTCACAAGATAAACAATCAAATTATTATCATCACTGTCGTCATCGTCATCATCATTATCATTATCGTCATCATGATAATGATAAAAATGATATATAAAATTACTAGTCATTGTAAACACTGGAGAAAAATATGCAAAAGATTACCGCAGCTTGGTGAAGGGAAATTTGCTTTTGCAGTTTTTATAATATTTCTCTAGATAGTCTGACGTTAAAATATAGAGATATATATTTTTAAAAATTCCAGCTGTATTACGTTGTTAAGAGCAAGAGAGTAGACGTTACAAATGAAATATAAGAATTTTTAAAAATGACACAAATGAGAGACCTTTGACATTAACATAAACTCTATGATGAATAAAACTCACGAGATTATGAAAGTATTGACCACTGCATTTATCTCTTTCATCATATAACTTCCTTTTTTTTCATTCTAAGATAGAACATAACAATATCTATTTCTTTATACATGGAAGTGGCTATTGGCTATAGTAAATATATTTTAATATCACTGATTTTCTTTTCATGAAGATTCTGTGGTCACATTGTTACTATTGGCACAATTTTGACGTAAAGTACCACAACCACAGGTTTTTAGGTTTTGGTTAAGGGACCCATTGAGTAATTTATTTTTCGTATTGCGTAAAGTTTCTGTTTTGTTCATAGTTATTAGTAATGCCGATATTTGAATGTAAAGGACTGAGAACAGAGGTCCAGGCCGATAAAGTGTGTTCACTTTAGTTGTTGATATTGAAAGCTTATAAGTACTGAAATAAATCTGGGTGTCATACTATCAGCCTGAATCTTATCTTTTCTGTTTTTCTGTTGCTATGGTTTCCTGTTAGAAATATGTGACTATTTTTAAAAAAGTAGATAAATACACCAGTCTAAAGTAACAAAGATGCGGATGTAAACAGCAAAGAAATTTGACGTATTCTCATGAACACAAAACTGAACAGTGTTCACAAAATTATAAGAGTAATCGGTATCTTTTTTTGGGGCATTCAGAAAGTAATGCACCACATCGTTTTTTCAGGAGCTGTTTATTAAAAAAGCATGAAATTTATACACAATATACATGGATATGTTATGTAAACATCGGTATTATTCAACATAATCCCCATCAACTTGTACGGCTTTACGCCAGCGCGAAACAAGTGGATGTATTCCTAGCCCGTACCAGATTTTCTCTTGATTATGTAGACATTTCTTCGCTGCATGAATCACTCTTTCGTCATCTTCAAATCTTACCCCTTTGGAGCGCATCTTTAAGTGAACCAAACAGATGGAAATCAGAGGGTGCCAAATCAGGACTATAGGGTGGATGGGGTAGTACAGTCCAACCCACTTTGGTGATTGCTTCCCGTGTTGCCAAACGTGTGAGAGTGCGCATTGTCGTGAAGGAGAAGCAGGTCTGCTGGATTCTTGTGCGGCCGAACTCTGCGAAAACGTTGGTTGAGTTTTTTCATTGTCTTAATATAAGCTTGCGAACTGATTGTCTCTCGTCTTGGCATAACATCCACAAGAATCACACCTTCAATGTCCCAAAAGGCAATGATCATGACCTTTCCAGCTGAAGGAGTTGTCTTGAATTTCTTTCTTCGTGTTGATTGCGGATGATGCCACTCCATTAACCGTCTTTTTGTCTCAGGTTCAAAATGATGTACCCAGGTTTCGTCACCTGTTACAATCTTAGCCAAAAGGTTCTCTCCCTCAGCATTGAAACGCTCCAACAATTCAGAAGAAATTGCTTTCCTTTGCAATCAGTGGTCATTTGTGACACTTCGAGGAACCCATCTTGCGCAAACCTTAGAAAATCCGAGACCTTTTATAACTGCATTTGCACTATCGCAGCTTTAAGGCCAATTGTTGAATAGTGATACGTCTATCAGTAAGAATAATGCCCTCACTCAGCGCATTTCAACATTTCTTCCTTGGTGGCTGTGGCAGGACGTCCACAGAGCGACCGATCACGCAACTCCTTATCTCCACTTATTGATTATTTGATTCTCTAAACCAAGAGATTGACTGTACTCCTGTCGACTGCAAAACGTCCATACACATCACATAGACGCTTGTGAATGTTCACAACAGTTTCCTTCTCTGGAACGAGAAATCCTATCACAATTCGCTGCTTATAACGCAAGTTGCTAAGACGCTCAAATTCAACGGTTAGGGCAGCCATATTCTTTGGCTGGAATGCCGTGCAACTTGGTTCACACAATCGGCACATACCATATTTAAAGTATGCACAATTTCATGCATCTATCTTCATTATTAGCTGCAGAAAACAATCTGGTGCATTACTTTCTGAACGCCCCTCGTAATTATCAAGCCCTGATGCATATTTCATCGAACTTTGTACAATAATTTGCATATCCTTATGTCCATTGCTAGTTCATTTGTATAAGAACTATTGTTATAGGTCACAAACTTTAGTGAGTCTGAACACGTTTTAACAATGGAAATATTTGGATATATTGAATGTACTCCTAATTTCACCACGAATACAAAACAGTGTTAAAAAAGTATATGGATGTGTCCGATCCTTCTCAGGAAAACTGGTTCGGTATAGGGATATAACCCATAGACCCGTACTTCTTTTTCTAACATGAGGCGAGAAAATGGCAGGACTCAACATGAACAGCGACAAGTTCGTTTACAACGAAGAAGATGACAAGGAAGACTTGCCAGATCCACCATTCTGGAACGATGATCATCACTGTTAGTTGACAGAACTCCACCAAAGTATCTTATTTGTATGTGTATAGTATTCTTGCTGTCCCAGCAGGCGTTGGGGCAAACGGCGTGGCGACATTGAGTCGCGACGGGAACAAAACCAAGTGGTTTGCCACCCTAAGTCAGGCGGCTCATATCACGCATTACAGCTCGCTACGTGAGAAGACGATTCAAATGGCAGACACAAAACTGACAATACTCATAGAGTACATGGACAAAGAACGCGTCAAGGAGACGCTGGACTGGCTGGCCCCCAACAACAAAAATACACATGGCCCAGCGCTTAGTTATATTCCTGACCGGAGATGAGAAACCCGAAGTCTCATGCGTGGAAAAAGCCCACGACAAATGGACCTTTTTATGCAGGTCGAAATTGGAGGTTCCACATTATATAATGATATACAACTCCAGCGGAACTAAGGAACTAAAAATCTCTATAACATTGCAAGGCAGAAAAACACCTTGCCCGACATGCGGTTCCGATTCGCACTGGGCTGGCAAATGCCCTTAGAAACAAAAAAATCCGCACCAAAATACATCACCAGGCAGCATCAGGAGCAGCAGTCAAGAGGAAA
The DNA here is from genome assembly GCA_009760885.1 of Achatina immaculata. Taxonomy (NCBI): domain Eukaryota; kingdom Metazoa; phylum Mollusca; class Gastropoda; order Stylommatophora; family Achatinidae; genus Lissachatina; species Lissachatina immaculata. The sequence goes on along the minus strand of CM019691.1, from coordinate 85,324,066 downwards.
ATCGTCAGGCAAAAGGCACGAAGAACAATCCGCCACTATCAACGAAGTATATTTTGTTCCCTATCTGTAGTTGACTTTTAATATCCTCCCTTACTATGTTGGTTCTGTTGAAGGTTGTGCAATCATATTTGTATGTTTCAGCTTTCCTAACGATCCATTTAAATAATCTGGATCATCTGCCTCTTGATCTCTTTATAACTGAATAATATGATATATTACTTACAGCGTTATAATGCTCATCACAAAGAGAGCTTTTAAATAGTAAAAAGTGGTTTGTATATATTTTAGTTTTTAGCACATATGTTTATTTGCATTTCTAATGCTTCAAGTAAATATCTAGAGTTTAAAAAGAAAGTTTTCTTGCTTTCATATTTAAGAACCAGAAAGAGGTCAATAGTCTATTTTTTTTTACCAATTTCATGCTCAGCTGAAATCATGACAAATCCTTCCAATCGAGTTTCGGCCATTGTTGAGCGTAAGTAAGTTTAGCAACACTAATTTCATTTAAAACATATAACAAGACAACAAATTTCCGAGTTTAAGGGCAAGTGTTTCATGTCTTGCCATGTTGCCAACTGGCTCATCATCAGCAATTTCTATCAGAAAATAACAAAATTCGCCAATAGAATATCTTAAGAAACGAATAGAATATCTTAAGAAACGAATGACTTCAGTTCTAGAAACCCAGTTGGTGGTATATAATGGCTTGAGCGTTAAAGGGTTTCCGATGGTAATTCTGACGCTTAGAAAAACACACCATTTTTGGACTGTTTAAAAAAAAATTTCTCTAGATGAGATTTCGGCACCATTGACAAATAAGCTGAGAGAATGAGAACAAGAAGGGATTAAACAAAAAGTTATCGTGTGCAAGCCTCTAACGCATTGTTAAACTCTTGAATGTTTTCCTTTCATATTTGATCTTTTGTCCTACGGCGTAATGTTTGCCATTGGCTTATTCTTGTCTGGCAATTTTTAAAGAATACATTCAATTTAATAATGAACTTATAATGGGTTCTATAGGAATTAAACCAAGAAAATGCTCCTGAGTACTTAAATCACTTAGATCTGTATTAACTAATCTTGCAGTGTTAATTGTTCAGCATGACTTACGTCTGGTATACAGTCTGTAATAAATCAGTTCATTTTAAATCATTTTTATTCCCTAGATAATGTTGTGCCGATGCACGAGTAAACATGGACAATAAGAAATGAAAATGAGTTTTTAAAAAAATTACTTTATTTTAATTTTTTTTTTCGAGTTCATCGCACTTTTCCCACTTCTCCACCACCCCCCCCCCCCCCTTTTTTTTTTTTACAAAATTTGCTCCCCCTGCTAATTCACGTGTCGCACTTTTGCTGTAGCTGGCCCTGGTGTAAATATGCATACAATATAAATGAAGCAGAAATTATAACGGGAAATTACCTAACTGTAATCATCCGGAAATTATAGTCTGAGAATTAGGCAACTGTAATCGTCTGTGAAGCAATTAAAAAAAAAGACAAATGACAGTAAAGAGAAGCTAAACCTCTTCATTTAATTTCAACTTCTATTTCTATTCACAAGGAAACAAAGCCACGAGGGTGTCACGTGGTACTGAGATTTATAACAAATAATTTTCATGTGTCCGTTTCTTGGACCTGCGGAAACTGGATACTTTTCCAAAACCACCTCTTTTTATTTTACACTTTTCATGATCGCCACTTTCTTTTATTTCATTCTTCTCGTCTCTTTACACCCCGCCCTCCCCAACCGTTTCTCTCTCTGCTTCCCTGCACTTATATTCATTTCCCTTGCATTCTCTCCCCGTCTCTTCCCTTTCTTTTCCTCCGCTTTCTCTTCCCAACATCTTTCCTGTATATCCTTTTCTATTCCTTTCTTCTCTCTCTCTCTCTAAATCCCACCCTTCATCTCTCATTCTTTTCTGCTCTTTCCTCATCTTCTCTTTCCTCTCTCCTCGTGCTACTTGTTTCTCTATATTTCCGTTCATTGCAATTCTCCCCTCCTTTTCTCAGACCAATCTGTCACTCCCATCATATTCCTTCATATCCTTTTTTTTTTCCTCCTCACAATTTTTGCTCTTTATTTCCTCTTTCTTTTCACCTGCTTCCTCCTTTTCTTTTCACCCATCTCCACCCTCGATAATCCTTTCATTCCCCCCTCTCTCTCTCCTATTTACTTTTCTCTAATTATTTTCTCCTTTTCCTTTCCTATGTTCAACCTCCCCGCCTCAATAATCATAGACCTGCTTCTGTATCATCTGTTGAAAACTGGCGATCCCACGATTTGAAATAGCTGTATCATGTATGGTCCAGATTTCCACTTCCTGCTATAGAGAGCAATTGGGCCTGGTAACGTATACGAGAATGAGGTGATATAATCGAATGAAGGAGGGAAGAAATATAGCCGGACAACATTAGTGAATGAACTTCTCTTCGTCATTCGCTCAGATATCGACGCAAATCTCTCTCGCAGATGCGGCAGTTCGTCTCAGGTTTTCTGCATTCACCATACAGCTTCTCCAGTAGGGGGTCTGGGGTCTGGCCTCGTTCTTTGTCTGAGTGGGTTGTTCAGCTGGCATCTCTGGAGGAGGTGTTGTAGTGCCTGTGGCTCGTTGCTGCAGGCATATAGATCTTAATGAACTGATAGAAAGCATGTTCGAATACATAGACCCAACCCCGTCTTACGAGTTTTATTTCGCTCCACTACAACATTCGCAAGATGAAAAGCTCGTAACATGTTCACAAATAGAAACTGCTTGTTTTTAGTAAATAAGATCAGGCAAACCGATAACATGAATATGTCAATATATAGATATCTGAAGCATGAAAATACATGATAATTAAAAAAACCCATATCCATTAAAATAAATGGGTGCTAAAATAAACTTTATTTTAAAAAGGGCGAACGCGTGGAACCAATCAGTGACGTCACTTGCTAGAAACGCGTATGATGAAATTTTCTCTTCACATTAAATTATACTCATTAGGTCCTCGCTCGTATCGTTCTCGTTATACGAGCCGCCGTATTCTGAACTGTTCGAGACAAAATTATAAATGGAGTTAAAAGATAGAAAGATGGCCAGGAGATGTTCCTATTCGATTGGCTTGGTTAGAGGAACTGTTAGGTGTCGTAGCAGTTGACTTAACAGACGTGAATGAGTGAGTGGGTTGGTGAGTGGGTTGGTGAGTGAGTGAGTGAGTGGGTTGGTAACTGAGGAAGTGAGTGAGTGAGTGAGTGAGTTGGTGACTGAAGGAGTGTGTGAACGAGTGAGTGAGTTGGTGAGTGAGAGAAATGATGAGCGAGTGAATTAGCGAGTGAGTGAGTTAACGAGAGAGGCTGTGAGTGAGTTGGTGAGTGAGCTTGTGAATGAGTCAGAGAACTGGTGAGAAAGTGAGTGAATAAATGAGTGAGTGAGTGTGTTAACTAGTGAGAAAGTGAGTGAGTGAATGAGTGAGTTAGTGAGTGAGTTAGAGAGTGATTATGAATTTATGTTTTATGCATGTGTTTGAGAGAGAAGACCTTTCCTGAAAATTGTCCAATGATGTTTTTTCTTTTTAATTACATAGAATTAAGTACTGTTACTTTTATTTGGCCATGTAATCAAGAATCACCTCATATGTACAAGTACTACAGACATCGGCAAACTAGAAATTAATAACCGAAATAGAAGAACTCCAAGCCTTTACTTTTTCTTCTGGAAGCGTGATAGAAAGCTTAAGGGTGCTCACACTTGTTCTGGGCGATCGATGACTCCACTCGCGCCTCGCGTTGTCCTCGTGGCTCCAGATGCATGGATGATGACAGCTCTTTTCAGTGTGATCAGATTATTTCCAAGAATTATAACGTTCGGGAATAAATTCTATGAAACAATAGCTGGAGTCTGTGACTGTGGTCGCTAGATGGATAGCATCACAGCTTGGAAATCCGGGCGCTGTTAGTGATTCAGTTCAGTACGGTCGATCCATTTAATTGTAACTGTATGCGTTCTTACGCAAAATTATTGTCTGATTGAAATAAAATAGAGTTGCTACAGCGTGCAAAGTTTTTAGGATTTGGAATAGGATATTTGGGACTGGCTGTTGCTTGCAACAGGAGAAAATGATTTACAACTGTTTAAAAGAAGGTATTCTGTTTTTGTCAACGTAGAAAACAATATTTATTGAAGCATCTTTCTTTATTTTTTTAATTGGACTTTCATTGCGATGAAAATAGTACCTTGAAATACCAGTTTTAAAAAAAAATTTTTTTTAAATTTAGTTAAACTAAGAGTAAATCTCGAACTTTATGAGTAAGTCTAAAACTTTATGAGTAAGTCTCGAACTCTAGGTTATAAATATAAATAGTTCAACACTTGTTACTAACCTAATGTCTGTGATTTTTTTTTTTGGAAGTTCTAACCATATAATAACTGTGATCTATTACTTTACCGTCCGAAAGTTTCGTTGTTTCCAATCTGTAGAAGTATGTTGCTGATCTACAAACTGTTCTAGCGAAAACCACTTTAGTTTTAAAGCTGCAACTTATGAACCCGAATACACGTCTCTGACAAAGGCTATCAAGTTAAAAAATTTTTTTTTAAACTGACACGTATTCTTTCTTTCTTTCTTTCTTTCGTTCGTTCTTTCTTTCTTTCTTTATGTCCTCTTCCTGCCAAATCAGCTGCTATTTAGTCTCCATGTGTAAACGGACGATTCCTGTCGTACATGATTAGCCTTGAGCAGGTTTGTTGATGACAGCGTCCTCAGAAATGTGTAGGGAACTAAGATTCCGCATAATTTCTTATATTCTCTTGCTGAGAAATCCAGCGATATAATACCGCATATTCTTATTCCATTCTGTCCGACCTAAATGTTAATGTTTTTTCCCCCCTGCTCCGTTTCTGTTATCAGAGATGCATTTTTGCCTACATGATTGTCTATCCGTTAATCCATCTTCGCTTGAACACACTTGACTATCACAAATCCGTCATCATTGGGACCTACTGGATGCTGAAAAGTGATTTTGCCGGATTACTAATCGTTACGTTAGAATACACTTAACCGAACAGCTAATCACTTCATCCTACCTTTAAAATACCATGTAAGTCAGCATATGTAGGTTTATAAAAGAAAAAGAAGGAAAAAAAAGTTTAAATGGAAATCAAATGAAATTTTAAATTACTGTAAAGGTTAGAAGTATATGTAGTTTTTCTATCAGTTTTTTGTTTGTTTGTTTGTCATAAACTATAGATGAGCCAATGCTGTATAAATCACACAAGCTGTGCACAGACACGCCGCTGTCAAGTTTTTTTTTTTAGTTCTACCTTATCTGTTATGGATAGCGTATGATGTCTGCGCGTCACAGCATGAGAACCACTGCTTGTATTCATCAGAGCCATGACGGGATCTAAATGTCAACAAGTTATAATAAAAATGCACAAAAAGACAATTAGAAATGCCCTAAGAGTGTTTGGAAACGCTCAAATTCAGCGGAAGCAACAGATAGCGCCACCTAACGGTAGTGGTAGGTGAAGCAGCGACCTGAGAAACCTGCAGCTTCTGTCGTGGAAATTAGTGCCGGATAACTGATTGCCGGATGTGTGATGGTCAAGTGTAATCATAATTTGGTCAAGTTCACTAACTAACTGCTGCAATACTTGGTTGTCTGGTTGCTAACCAACCGCATGTCGAATCGAATATTTTAGCCATCAAGAGATAAGATCCATAGTCTCAGAAAAGTTCTTTGGTTTTGTGTCTTATAGATCATGTATTGCAGTAGCATTGCTTCAGTCGCACAGTTTTACACGTATGGCCCTGACTTGTTCTTTACTGCATGAATATTCTATAGAATGTGTACAACTTTTGAAATATGAACCCATATAATGATCTTGATACAGTAGAAGAGCAATGGGAGACTGCAGCCACACTCTGTAGGTCGACATATGTACATTTGCAAGTAAGTAGTAGTAGCTTAATAATAGTAGTAGTAGTTTAATAGTAGGGAAGTAGTAGTAGTTTAATAGTAGGGAAGTAGTAGTAGTTTAATAGTAGGGAAGTAGTAGTAGTTTAATAGTAGGGAAGTTTTCCAATATCTTGCATATTTTTCGGATGTGGACGAACTAATTAATTTTATTTTCAAAGGGTGAAAATTAGGCTTGCAGGTCATCTATTATATAAACATATTAAAACATTACTAAATATGAATAAACAAACTATTGCATTTAACCTCTTTATTTACACATTGAACAACATGTGCATGTACGACCAGGAGATTCTCGAGTAAATACATCAGGAGATGAAGCTCAAGCCCGCACTACAGTCAAACTAGCCCTTCTGGGAAAAACATGTCTCGTGGAAAGGATCTTGAGGGCACTCTTTGTTATTTCTTGACCACTGTCGCCTAAGATAAGAATCAAATTAGTAGGAGAACAATCAGCACGTTCCCTTCAAATTTCAAGACGGTGGGCAATCGCAATAGTCTAGTAATGTGATTAAGGAAGAGGTACACGGTTTGCCTGCCACGTCGACACCTTGTGTTCAGACTTCAGATTAAGCCACTGATTACATTAGTTACTGAATTTCAGTCCTTTTTTTTCCCCGAGTCGTCTCCTCTTCGTACTTGGCTTAAATGAACTTTCACTAGCCAGTGGATCCCCCCCCCCCCACCCCCTCTTTTTGGGTTAAAAAACAGAACAATTTAACAGACTGTTGACACAGTTCTCAAATGTCAAGCATGTGCTTATTTTCTTAAAGTGGAAGGTGAGGCTGACCAAACAAAAAAAAAAAAACATGGATAAAACAGAGAAGTCATTGTCGGAGGACATACAAGTTCTGAAAGTATCCAACAGTTCTAATGAGAGTCAGTTTGGATTCTCGGCCGTGTGCTCATGTTGTGAGGATGAGTCTGATGAAGATCACGATGTCATTAGCGTTACCGCAGGAGATAATGAGGACCCCTGCATGGACTACAGCTGTGATACAACCATCACTAGCATCAGCAAAGAGGCAGAGAACCGCAGGTCAGTTCGCAGCTTTTAATTTTAAACCATACATATATACACATATATATGCTTTTTTTCTTTATTATTGACAGACTGAGGTTACAGCAATCGTGAACTTTAACTTTATGAGCTTTTTTTCCTGATTTTTTTGTTCACCCGCACCACATTATTGACGAAAGAGTAATTTAAACTTGCTGTTACGCTTCATCTCCTTCATGTGTCACGCCTCATCAATTCATCTTCTTGTCGGTCGCCTTCTCCTCTTGTTCCATGACATTACGAAGAAGTACGCTGATGACTGTATTAAATCTGAAGTTGAAAAAAGCGCGTGGACAAAGTACACATGAACAATATTTTATAATAAACGAGAACACAGCTTCGAGATTTTTTAATGTGATATTATGTAATATTTGAAATGTAGTATTATGTAGTACCATTGACTTTTGTTGGAAAAAAAAGTTGTTTGTTTATGTGCGTGTGAATGCATGTATGATTGTGTGATCTTGAATTGACGGGAAAGTGAAAAAAATTGAGCACAACAAATAACAGATAAAGAGATAAATATAGCTGTAATAAAACGGAACAAAAACAATACAGGAAAGCTGTAAAGAAAAATTGCTTTTGGAATAATGTTTTGAGGTTGGAAGACAGCTTTGTAATCCTAAAAACTCTCATGCAGAGATAAAAGAAATTGTAGGAAAAGAACAGCGCAGCGAAATGCTTCTTGAAAACAGATGATTTTAGTTAGGAAATCAATGAAAGATGGTGAGAATATATATGATATCTGTATAATTATTTGATAAATGAACCGTTCAGTATCAACGTTAATAGTGAAGGTCCATACACACTTGACACTGATGTCAAAAGTGCACTCAAACAGTTAAACATATAAGAGCAAAGACGGCACCACGACCACAAAACATCCCAAGGGAGAGTCTCTCTCTCTCTGAACCTTAAGTGCCCAGGGCACATGGGGTTTCCGCAAGGGTTTTCCACAAATGCCTGTCTTTCGCCTTTTTTTCTGCTCTTGCCCAGGTGAGCCCTCTATTGCTCAACATCCTTTCTGTTGTTCTTCTCCATGTCTCTTTTGGTCTACCCTTACTTCTGCTCCCCTGTGGTGTCCATCTTAGTGCTATTTTTGGTAGTGAGTTGTCAGTCATTCGGAGCACATGTCCCAACCATCGCCAGCGTCTTTCCTCAATAATTGTTGTCAGTGGTTTCATCTGCATTTCTGCCAATAAGATGTTATTTCTTATGGTGTTTGGCCAAAATATTTTTTTAATTCTACGTAAACATTTAGTCTGGAAAGAATTCAACTTGTTTTCTATGGTTTTGGTGATTTTCCAGCATTCACTTCCATAGAGTAGTACACTTAGAACATTACTCTTAAATATCCTGATTTCAAGGGAGACTATGATGGGATTTATATGAGCACAGCACAGAAAAATACATGTTTCCTAAGTATGATTTATGATACAGTACATGCATGCATGCATCATATTTACTGAAATCAGGTTTTATCGCACTGATTTTTAAAAAAAAAGATGGAACCACAGAATACAATCAACGTCACAAAATCAGCCTAAAGCGCAACATGGCAAAAGTAGTGTTAAATAATCATTACATTATAATCGGAAATAAAATAAAAGTAACAATTGTTGAAGAAGGAAAAAAAATAATGGTATGCGTTATTTTTATATTAATATCGATGAAGGGATGGTCTTAAGAAGTAAGCGCCTTTTCCATATGACACAAACTCTTTCGATAGAATGAGACATGAAAATATGACGCACGTACATGAGAAAACTACTTAAAGACGATGATATTATAATTATTACTAACATGAACTGGAATCAAATAGCGGCAACACACATAGGCATACGTCAATAACCAGACACCAGCATAGCAAGACAGGCACTGACATGGAATCATCGAGGACATACAAATCGAGGAAGGCCTGGACTTACCTGGAGAAGAGAAATTATGACAGTGCTGAGAGACAAGGGATACACGTGGAAGGAAGTAGTGAATAAATCCAAGAACAGGGATGACTGGAGAAAATTTGTCCGTGGCCTGTGCTCTCAGGGGATGATGATGATGTGTCAATAAATAAACCAGAGTAAGGCGAGGGTGTGTCCTCTCACTATTGAGCGGAAAACACCATAAAAAGAGATATAACTGAGTAATGTATAATAATGTGAGATACGTAGATGACGTAATGTTCATATCACTGTGAAAGCGACTTATGAAAACTATTTCTGTCAAAGTTATCAAAGAAAGCAATAAAATAGACAACTATCAGCTAGACATAAACGATCAATAGCAGTGAAAAATAAAAAAAATGCATTAGATATGTTAGCAGGAAGACATTGAAAGGGTTACATAAATGATAATTTGAAACAACAACCAATAAAGAATAGCAAAAGTATATCTGTTATGAAGTCACAAATATGAAAAAAAGGGAGCAAAGTAGCTTTTCATGAAGATAAGAAGACACTGACAAAAAGTATCAGCAAAGTATTCTACCACATTTAGAATATGGCTCAACATCTTGGTGCACAGCATCAAACACTACGCTGCATAATCTAGACAAGGTTCAAAATCAGTCACTACGGATTATCACAGGTGCCATGAGGTCCACACCAATAGTAGAAATGCAGCAAATAGTTGGTGTTCAACCACTAAAGGAACGTAGAGACACAAAGGTCATGACCATGGGAGAAAAATTCCTTAGCTCTGTAAGCCATCCCCTGAAGGAGAGATTCAATAACTTGGCATTAGGACGGCTTAAAAGAAGCAGCTTCATTCATCAGGCCAAGCGTATGCGTAAGCTGATACCTGACCTTCCAACTGTAGTCGCTCCATTATCATCTGTACCAGAGCATACACCATGGAAAGAAGCAGATTATACACAAATAACTATTCAGACTGAAGTGAAAGGTGTGCAGAATGGTGAGATGCAGAGCAGTCTTGTAAGATCAACAGCCACACTTAGTGTTCTAGATGACAAATATCCATGTGACACCTGGATACGTGTGTATACAGATGGATCTGCACATAATGCCATAAAGAATGGAGGGGCAGGAGCATATATTGAATATCCAAACAACACCATTGACAAGATTTCCATACCCACTGGTAAATACTGCAACAACTTTGATGCAGAAGTTAGGGCAATTATTGCTGCAGTTGAAAAAATATCAGACTCCAGAATTGATACATGTCCTGTAGTAATTCTCACAGATGCAAGATCAGTACTGGAGGCTCTTCAGTGCAGCAAACTACCAGACCCTAGGATGCCTTGTCAAAAATTGGCTTACAACATGGAGTCACTTTGCAATGGATTCCCTCCCACTGTGGGATACCAGGCAATGAGAAAGCTGACCATCTGGCCAAAGAGGGCACTGAAATGGAGCAACCAGACATACCAATCACTTATAATCAGAAGAAAAACATGATAAAAACCTACAGGAAGCCACAAACACCACCACATGATGACTATCACATGCTAAACAGAAAGGAACAAGTCACCATCTTCCGTCTCCGAACAGGACACAGCCGACTCCGAAGTCATATGTATACAAAGTTTAAGGTTGGTACTACTAATCTATGTACATGTGCCCAGGTGCCCCAAACTGTGGAACATATCCTCCAGAACTGCATCAACTACGAGACACTGAGAAATAATTACTGGCCCAGTGAAACCACTAAAGAAGATAAGCTCTACGGTTCCATACATGAATTACAAAAAAAACAGTGAAATTTATCCAAGAGACAGGACTGCAGATATAGACAGACAGTGCGAACGAAGAAGAAGAAGAAGACTGACAAAAAGGAAATGTTTATAACAATAAGAAGAAAGATCATACTGTGCCAGCATGACTACATATTGTGATAGTTGTAAAACAAGAGGATGAAATGGAAATTATAGGCAACAGGGACATAGTTGTGAAGAGAGAGAGAGGGTGGAGAGGTTGAGAGAGAGAGCGGGAAGAAGAGAGAGAGGGGGGAGATAAAAGGGAGAGAGAGGAAAGGAAGAGAAAAGGAGAGAGATAAGATGGAGATAAAGAGCAATAAAGAGAGAGAGAAACGATAAAGAGAGAGAGAGAGAGAAGAAGAAGAAGAAAAGATGCAACATATACCCAGTGTAACCAAAAGATAAAAGACAAAAAAAAACTTATGAATTTTTCAGGGAAGCTGCAGAACATCGGCACAAAAACCCAAGAAAAGAGAATAATTATTATTTGGATATGCCACAAGAAGATACAGTTAAAGAACTCGACAGTCACTGGAAAACTCAAGGAAAAAAAGGAAAGAGAGAAAGCCAGAGAAAAATAACCGAACCGACTGACCAAATACGCAGAAGAAAAAGCAGTAGAGTAAAGGCAGCAGATGTGAGCAGAAATGCAACGTCCTATCAGACAAGAAAAGCTTGTTCAACAAATGTTCTAGCAGAGTCTTGTCTTCCTTGTATAATGTTGAGGGGACAAACAGACGTCTTGGTAGGACTCGGCAGTTTGCTTCATATAATAGGATGTTTAAGGTTTCTGTAATTTCCTTCCTCCAGCTCTGCCTGGGCGGTCTCTCCCTCTGTTTCAACAATTATTAGCATGAACGTTTTCTGTGGTATATCGCTTGGCGGTAGCCATGTAACATGGCCAAACCATTTGAATTGTTTTTTTTTCTTTCTGGACGTAGTGTAGTACCGGCGTTACTCGAACGCTTGTCCTGATCGTGTCATTTCTGATTTGGTCTCTTCTTGTTATATTTAGTAACTTGCCATTTCGTGACATGACATATACAGTATACCTACTGTGAGTGAATGTTTTAAATCTGGAAATGTTACCTAACCTTTCTTTCATTGTTTACAGATTGTATCTTTCTACAGCACACACCAGAGAATCTTACAGCAGGGTCAGCACTAAAAGTCGTTAGTTTGTAAATGTTCCCCAGGAAGACAGTTTTTTTTTTAAAAATTGACCAAAATTATACGGGATCTTTCACGAGTCCTACTTATGTATCGATTAAACAGATAACCAGAGTGTGTCGAATTATAAAGAGAAATGTCCAGATAACGCTTCATGTGCTTTTTCCTTACACCCGATTAATCAACGTCAGCTTTCTAACTTTATTAACTCTCAAATCATCCATTATCTTATCATTTTTTCAAGACCTAAATCTCTCGCATACTAATAATTGCAAAGTTTTAATTTCTTGAAAAAAGATAAAGCTCCAGTGACTGAAGGGCCACACAAGTGTGCTCCTATTATAGGGCCGTTTTCAGTTACTTTTTATTAAAGTAAGGCCTTCACCAAACACTACTGGTCAGTTTATACATAGCTGGTCAGTTTACATAGCTGGTCAGTTTATACATAGCTAGTCAGGTTATACATAGCTTGTCAGTTTATACATAGGTGGTCAGTTTATTTATAGCTGGTCAGTTTATTTATAACTGGTAAGTTTATACATAGCTGTTCAGGTTATACATAGCTGGTCAGTTTATACAAAACAGGCCAATTTATACAAACCAAGCTAGTTTATACAAAGCAGGCTAATTTGTACAAAGCAGGCCAGTGTATATAAAGTTGACTTGCTTATACAAAGCTGGAAAGTTTATACATAACTGGCTATTAAAACAAAGGAGTCTAGTTTATACAAAATAGATTAATTTATATAATGCTGACTAGTTTATACATAGCTGGTAAATTTATACAAAGCAGGCTACTTTATACATAGCAGGCCAATTAACATATAGCAGGCTAGTCTATACGTACCAAGCTATTTTATACAAAACAAGCTAGTTTATACACATCAGGCCAGTTAATATATAGCAGGCCAGTGTATACATAGAAAGCTATTTATACAAAGCGGGCTAGTTTATATGCAAGCACGTCAAGTACAGAGACAAAAAGAGAACTGAAAGCTAAAATTTGACTTATCGGCTGTTTATTTCTGGAACACTGAAAAAAAAATTGCACTTTATATTCTTCATCTTTTCAGTGGAAGTAAATTACACATCATTATTCCAGTGTCCCTGGTCCACCCACAATGTTACAATAGAGTTTATAAATACTGACTGCAGAACGGGACGTAGCGCACGTAACAGCACGTGGCAGACTCAACAGTTCTCCTGTAACACAGCACGTGTATGTCATATCTCATGTAAGCAAAGCGATTATGCTGACAAGCGTATAACGAACGGGACGGTAAACAGTCGTTACAGGTTCACTATTTTATTCCATATAGGTTTGTTAAGTATATAATAAGGTATTTGCACAACGTCCAAATCACATAACGTCCTATTCTACAGAACATATATCGTGGACGTTATGTGGCAGTACTGTAAATTAACCCATTTCTTACAGCACAAAAAGCTCTTTTTTTATGGCATTCAGTTTCTGTGTATTTCAAATACGGCGTGCACACATGTGGCAAATAATTAGGTGTGATGAAAGTTTCTGGAAACTCATTCGACTCTAGCTAACTGCTGATAAAAAAAAAAGAGTGAGCAGTAAACCAATATCTCGTTAGCAAAGTTAATTCTAAACGCCTGATAAAAATTATCTTATCATTTGTCCTCTCCTGTCCGCTGTAACGGATATGGTCTTGATTAATTAGACATCTTTTTTTTTAATGAGCGTTAGATATATCAGATCCTCCTCTTGGGTGCATTTATTATTTGTCTTTTTTTTTCATTTCCAAAGGGGCTTTTCTTCGTTACGTTGTCATGGTGATGCTTAGCTTTGCTACCAGTAGTTTAGTTTCCAAACCGTTGATGTAGGTTTGGAAGGTACACTGCTGAACTACAGATTCTGCAGATGATGAGTTTACAGCACTAAGAGAATTGTAGTGTGCTCAGATACAAAAGTTGAATGGGGATTTGGAGGGGTAGGGGCTTTAATGGAGGAGAAAAGAAAAGAAATCATTCATTGGACTACAGCGGTTCACGGTGTGGTATCTGTTCACTTATTTTCTTGTCCAGCCTATGTTGATGATGATATCTCGGCAGCTTGTCCAGTTTATGTAGAAAACTACAAATATGTGAAGGTTCTAGTGGAAGAAAGTGAAGAGATAGAGCCTGGGAGAATTATCGTTGACTTTTGGGCTCTGAAGAAAAAGTTAGGTAAGCACTGATTGGAATATACTGTGTATGCGTTTGTGTGTTTACTGTATTAAATCTCTGCAAAAGCAAAAATCAGGATAAATCAATCATTTTTTTTTGTTGCAACTTTTTCTATTAAGTCTATGCATATGGTCAGGTCCTATGAGGTGGAAGTGGGCGGGTCCAGTCAATGAATTCCACCTGGGACTGGAGAGTTTTCCCTGTTTTAAGAGTCGACTAGGTTGGGGGGGGGGGGAGATTGGATAATTGGATTAAAAAAAGATAAATTGGGAGGGGGATGGAAGTTTTGTAATGGCTTTCAAAATTTCCTTGGAGGCCCTGCTTATGGTAAACCCAGCACAATGCTAATGAAACCCCATCTATTTATATCGCCCATGCACGATTTGGCTTTTCTCTTCCGTTGCTTTGCTTACTTCCATCACTTCTATTTTTCTTTCTTTCTTTCTAAGGCCAAGTCAGCATTCCAGAAAATGAGAAACATCTTGTGCAACAGATCCGTATCAATGGAAACAAGATTACGAGTACTTAAATGTTACATCGAGCCAGCTTTGTTTTATGGACGTGAAGCATGGTCTATGAATAAGAGAGTACAGCGAGAAATGGAGGCCATAGAGATGTGGTTTATCAGAAGGATGTTGAAGGTACCATGGACAGCCAATAAAACAAATGAAGAAGTCTTAAGAGAGGCTGAAGTTAAAAACCAAATTATAGCAAAGATCAGAGCCAGACAAGCGAGATTAATAGGACATTTCCTGAGAAGAGGAAAATTGGAATACACTGTGGCAATTGAAAAAATTGAGGGAAGAAGAGACAGAGGAAGATAGATAGATAGATAGATAGATAGATAGATAGATAGATAGATAGATTAGATAGATAGATAGATAGATAGATAGATAGATAGATAGATAGATAGATAGATAGATAGATAGATAGATAGATAGATAGATAGATAGATAGATAGATAGATAGATAGATAGATAGAGAAGTTACTGGATGGGCTGTCAGTGTGGCTAGGAAGAAAATCAACGGTGGATCTCATAATCAAGTCTAAAGACAAGGGATTGTGGAGAGAAATGATCGCCTACGCCACGCAGCATGGCACTTGAATTGAATTGAATTTCTTTGTAAAAAAAAAAGACAAGCTACGTTTGAGATTTGTCAAGGTGCAATAAAAAAAAAGTCAGACCAAAAAAAAAAAAAAGATTTCAACGTCTGAAAATGTTATTTTGCAAGAACCTCAACTCCTGACCACGAGAGAAGAGAACTTCCAGAATCAAAGGCACCAACTACTGCCACAATGATCTCATTTTGAAAGTCAGAATTTAACTCCCGACTTTAACGAAGCACATCTAACCCACAGTTCTCATGGCAGACAGAAATAATCTGCATCTAAATCACTGCGACAATACTTCATTTCGGTGTCGAGCTCCAACAAAAAACCGCGTCAAGACGGAGAAAGAAATTGCCCAGACGTCTTCTATTATATAGTCTACCAGGGTAAAGAAAGTGAGGAACGGAAAGTGGATACAAACTACGCAGAGACTCCTCTGTGTAATTAGTGAGTTTGTGTATACAGTAGCTAATTTATACAAGCGCTTCTATCTCGTTCAGTTCCATTTATTGAAGGAATCAATGCTTTTGGATAAAAAATGAATATTCACAACTCTGTGGTCTCTTCACTTTCTTAGTGTTTGATCGGACTGGTACGCGAGGTTGAGTCAAAATATAACTGCAGCCTTGTTTTAATATTCTAAATCGAGTTGTAGACAGTGGAGCACTCTAGGAGGCGGTGGTTGGAAGACACTCAGCACAGAAGATGAGATAGTCAATGCATGGGTGACTACACAGTCAGACAGAGGGCTTTTTGTTTTCCTTGAGGAGTCCAGGCATTAGTGAAGTGATGGTAGATCTGCACTGGACGTGATGTGAATTATGTGGAAAAGTTATAAGGAGCTTCAGTCATATCTTTACTACAGCTGCCTCTACTCCATTTAGAGTTTTATCAGTCATCAATGTTGGCAGAAGTCAGCACCGTGTTTTTGTCCTAGAACAATCAGCGTCGTGTAAGCCTGTTACGCCTGAACTTTGTAAAGCAGCTGTACTCTTGGGCATGTGTTCATCGCATATTTCACGGTGTATGTTCGAGAGGTTCAGACCTTCGGCGGACTGAAGTCTGATGAAAGAAGGTATTTTTTTTCAGTGGAGTATGTCAGCAATGTAGACGCCATCTAGACAGTGCGCTACTCTCGGCTCGATGCTTGGTGCTGTCTGCTTAAAGACGCCACTGACCTTGGTGCTAACAGTTTGTACTACTAAGGGATTTCTATTTTGTTCTTTAAGAAATTTTTGTATTATTAAGGATTTGTATCTGTTCTTTAAGAAGTTTTTGTACTGCTAAGGGATTTCTATTTTGTTCTTTAAGAAATTTTTGTACTACTAAGGGATTTGAATCTATTTTAAATACATTTTTGTACTACTAAGAGATTTCTATTTGTTCTTTAAGAAATTTTATTCATATTTTCTAACTTTCATTTCATTTAGCCATCTATTTTTCGTTATTTCACGTCTTCGGTGCTTGTTTTTTTTCGTTGGGCTAACCATCTCATTGTGTTCTGTGATTTTACAAACAACGCTGAAATTATCTACTTTTCGCGATCTTCATCTGTATAAGAGAAGCAAAAATAATTTTGGTCCTTCAGTCAAATGTCTCTCTCAGATGTTCGTCTGAAGTGAATCCTACATCACCGTATTTTTCTAAAGAGCTCTCGTGGTTCTAGTTCAGAAAAGCTGAATGGCTCTAATTTGGAAACCTTGACTTGTTGACTGAAGGATCGAGTATTCTGGCTTAAAAAAAAGGAATTAGAAGAAGTGTTTGACACGCGTCTTAAAACAGTCGACGTTTTATTTGGTGGAACTAGAAAAATAATAGCTACGAAGACCTCCCTGTTGCCTCTATCTGTCTGTGTCTGTCTGTCTCTCCATTTCACTCACTCACTCACTCACTCACTCACTCACTCACTCACTCACTCACTCACTCACTCGCTCACTCACTCACTCATCCCCTCACTCACTCACTCACTCACACTAAAGGCAACAGAAAGAAAGAGTTCTTAAAGAGAATACACATAATTTTCAGTGCTGTCTCACGTGAACTTAAAAGTGCATGCACGTCTTCTACGTTTTGTTTTCATTCTGATTAATTTAAATGGTTTAAAATACTATTTCATGTTTAATATTTTATTGAAAAAAAGCTATCTGGAATAATGTAAAAAAATGAAGCTGAGAGGCTGCATTTCATTCCATGCTTAATGTAGGTTTGCTTTCATTTCCTTCGTCCACTCAATTTCCATACCTTGTAGTTCGGAGAAATCTGTCTTTCATGTGGCTTCCTTAGCACGGTTACTCAACTGCTTCCTTCTTTAAAGCTTCTTCGTAGCTCTTACAACAGCATGATAACGCTTCGCAATGGCAGAGGTGTTTGATGTTTCTTAACCTACTTCTTTTGCGTTCTGTTCCATGTACACAGCCATCTAGACACAGAGGCTGGTTGCCTCCACGAATCTCATCGTCAGCAGAAGCCGAGCAGTTTTCCACCTACGACTTATTCCTGAGACTAAGGTTTTGCATCTTAAATCTATAGAGAATTCATGTTTGATACCCGCTTTACAGAAAGTTATTTCTCGTTGTCTTGAGACTAGGGTTCACAAGCTCTCACACTAACAAAACTTCTCACTTCAATGTGGGCGTTCTACCAGTTCTCTCCATTACCTCAAAGGCTAGAAGAACTTGGACGCACAAAGAAATTCTTGTTATTCTCAATACTTTTAAAACATTGCAGCTGTATTAATTATTCATCGTTGTCTAGCATGCGGTTTTTTGTGTGTTTTTGTTTTTCCAGAGAGAAAATGCAATTTCCTGGCCGGATTACACTCTGATCGTGACCTCTTCCTGGCCCCAATTATAAATAACATCTTGGCCTCATGTAGACTTGATCTCTGCAAATTGTTTAAGATTTTTTTTTTTTTTGTGTGCATGAAAGATCCCATTCTGAATCCATTTCTTCGCGATAAAAAAAAAAAAAACAAACCAAAAACTTCCGTTTCTTTTTTCAGTTCTTTAGAGCTGAAATTCATGTCGAAAACTGTTTACTCTCTCTCTCTCTCTCTCTCTCTGTGTGTTTTCTCTGTTCAGTGATGTTTACCCCCCTTTGCGTTATCTTTTTATGTTTTCTTTTCTTATTCGTTTTATGTGTTTTCTTTCGGGAGAAAGACAACATTGGGGCATCAGGCAAAATACATAAAGAAAGAGTGGCTGTGAACTGATGATTAAAAAAAAAGAGGACGTCTTGAGAACTTTTATGCGAGTTAAATGCTGAACAAATGAACAAACTTTTATTTTCAAAGCGCGATGAATTGGGCACGAATGCCAGCCTGACATTCTGCCATTCATCTATAAATTTTCACTCTAACGCAGTCATTTACATTAGTTTAGTACTAGTACTATATAGAGAACAATAATAAATATGAAATTAACAGCGTTTACGTATTATTTCCTATTCACTCACTCCACATACAAATATAAAATAAAACATACGATACGGTTATTACATTCACACACATTAGTTACTGCCAAATTCATAAACAAATTGATGGAATTATATTCATCTACTGAGTAATCTTAGATATTAAAGCTATGAGGAAAGTAATGTCTTGAGGGGGCATGTGATCAAAGTCAGTCTTATACTGAGGAAATCTAAAGTAAAAAAAGGATAATGTCTTATAAGTTTTAGGTGGGATCGAAGTTTTCAGTAGAGATGAACAGCAGAGTAAGCAAAGATTCTCTTGTACAAGGCAGTTTCAAGTTTTTGTATCAACTAATACTGGCTTTATTTTTTGGATAAGATTTGAGTAATGTCCACAAAAACGTCAGAATAATCTCAGACAGAATTATATGAACTAATCTGAATTTGCTGAATATGAATATATTTATGTTTGTACTTAACTTAGTACGCGCTGGATTCTTAAGATGTGCTGCTTGTGGCTGAAGTTTGTGAAGTCTTTTTTTTTTTGCATTTGACATTTAGAAGGCATCTCAGATTGTAGAGAAGTAGTCCTAGTGTCTTCCTTGTCTCTTGATCGATGTTTGTGCTTAATTTCTGCTAACGGGCAACTGTTTTGTGCTGTGAGCTTTGTTAGTCTTTGTGCACGAGGCTGCGAATAATGCACTGGACACTAAGCCATACTAGACACAGCCGTCCATGCTAGACGGTACTGCAGTTGGAGATGAAGAGCATGGAAAGATTGCGTACTAGAATACCCATTGTTATATTCCTTCGTAATGAGAACTATAAGCCACTGGCGGCGTGCTGATCCTGGAACGGAGTATCTTAACAGATGTATGGATGTGATAGACATGCCTTCTTCCTGAACATGTATCTAAAGTTCACATTTACCAACAAAATTCAGCTATCTTCTTCTTGATTCCCTGAAACAATAAACCAATCTTCTGTACAGCCAAAGCACAGATGACTCTGAAGCACATATATCGAGTAGAATGGGGAGTGTGTTACTGTGACTACATTGAAAACCCAAGAAAACTTCTCGGCAGACACCACCCACTATGACAATCACGGCGTGGCCCATTCCTGTTGATCAGAATGAAGGAGCATATCAACGTATAAGACCCTTGAAAAGTTGGAGCAAGATCTAGGCAACTCTGACTTTAGACCCTTGAAAAGCTGGAGCAAGATCTAGGCAACTCTGACTTTAGACCCTTGAAAAGCTGGAGCAAGATCTAGGCAACTCTGACTTTTCTCGACCCGATAAATCGAATCGTTATTAAAGGAAGCGCAGCCATCTTTACTCCGAAGCTCCATCACCATTAAGAAAAAAAAACGCCGCCATCTTTACTCGAACGCTTCGACACTAAAAAAATAAATAAAAGTGCAACCATCCTTGCTCCAAAGCTCTATCATCATTAGTGGAAAAAAAAGACACAGCCAACTTTAATATTAGCGCTCTGACATCAGAAAGGAAAAGTGCAACCATCTTAAACTCCAAATCTCCTGTCGACCCTCGCGCAGGTGGCCTGGCGTGTAGTAACACAGCAGCCTTTTGCCATGAACACAGAGAGCGTATGTTTTCTAGATCCTTGCTCGGGCTTTGCTCTCGAGCTTTGTCTCAAACAGTCATCTCAGTTTCCCAGAATATACTTTCTTTCTTAGAGCTTCTGTTACTTTCAGGGTGAAAAGTTTTAAACCGTTTTTTTTTAAATAATTGGATCATTAATTTCTCAACACCAAAATGTGAATGAAGCGATGCAGCGTTAAATTCTAACAGCCTTATTTTTCCTCAAGTCTTTGAGAAAATCGTTCAAGAAACGAATTCGCGCGGCAATCAATTCCATCACAACAGGTGGTACAATTTTAGGGAAAAGTTCAGAAACAAAATAACCCCAAACTTGCCTCGCGTTATTAAGTTTTCAAACCTTCAGGGCACTTAGAGAAAGGGCATCGAAGAGATATGCCCTTTCACTGTTGAGGAGATAATTGCTGCGCGCCAGACTGGCCTGAAGCATTACGCAATGTGAAATGATTAGCGCTGTGTCACCAGGGGTCGCCAACGCCAAAATGGCGTTTAGAGATTGTTTTCGGGATTTTTGTTTTATCGAGAGATTGTTTCAGCACTTTCGTTTTACCGAGAGATTGTTTCAGCACTTTTGTTTTATCGAGAGATTGTTTCAGCACTTTTGTTTTATCGAGAGCTTCTGCAACCAAATTAACGATCTCGCGTCTCTTGAGACTGAACTGCAGTTTATACAAAGCTGTGGATGTAAACGACTTTTCTAACAGCAAACATCGTGACAAAGAAAATACTGGAACGTATTATTATTATTATTATTCTTATACACATATACATTCTGTCACTGCATTAAAGCGAAGAATTAACCAACTGATGTAACAGTTAGGAAGAACTTTAATGTAGAATAGAACATTTAGCTATTTAACCCCGTTTCAGTAATGAAATTGCTTTGAATGTTCTACGAAATTAGCATAAAAGAGTATAATTTCAACTGACAATAACATAATATCAGTGATACTAATTGTTTGCATAACGTAATGAAATCTTTTTCTTTCTTTCTTTCTTTCTTTTTTTTAAAAATTGTATTTGGTTACTTAACACTTCTCATTAACGTGAAATACGGAAGCACATTTATGTATTAGTATTTATATAAATCAATTATTGAGGAAAGACGCTGGCGATGGTTAGGACATGTGCTCCGAATGACTGACAACTCACTACCAAAAATAGCTCTAAGATGGACACCACAGGGGAACAGAAGTAAGGGTAGACCAAAAGAGACATGAAGAAGAACAACAGAAAGGATGTTGAGCAATAGAGGGCTCACCTGAGAAAGAGCAGAAAAAAAAGGCAAAGGACAGGCATTTGTGGAAAACCCTTGCGGAAGCCCCATGTCCCATGGGCATTTATGGTTCAGAGAGAGAGAGAGAGAGAGAGAGAGAGAGAGAGAGATTTATATAAATATCTCTGATTGCTGCTTCGTTGCTTATACGTTTTTTTTAGAAAGAAATTTTTAAAAATTAATATTATAAAGCGTCTGATTTTCTTGTTATAAAAAAGGTGATCATAAGTCTACCAAAAAGTCGGAGCCTGCAATCGAAAAACTGGCTCTTATAGTGTGGACAGCCGTGCCTGAATTAAAAATGTTCCTTATAGTGATGGAGTTCGTTGTGAAGTCTGCATATTAAACAAGGTTCACTCAGTAAGTTTCAAATTTAAAGAGAAAACTTAAAGGATATGACATTATGTGTGAAAAGTAACTACCCCATGCTTCCTTTATAAACATGACTATTCATTTCTTGCACACAGTGCAGTTGTGCATGTGTAGAAATGTTGCAAAAGCGCATAAATTAGGGCTTCCAGCAGTAATCCAGTTGACGGTATGACCAGCCCCATGTGTTCGATAAAGGTCATAATCCTCTATAAAAACCACTCTAAGATGCTTCTAGTACTAAAATGTATTGCTTTCTTTACATATATTTCTTAATCAGATTTTCGAAACCAGATACTCCTCCAATACCCTTGAATATACACTAATCATTGCGCCTTCGTTGTAATTACACGGGGAATAGAATTTTTTGGAAAACACCGTTATAATCCATCTTAATTAAAAACTTCATCACCAATAATTACCCCCAGTGAATGTATATCTTGGCTCGGTCCTTGCATTTTTCCTTGAGACAAGTCATCATCTTAATTTAGTCCCAGAAATACCAAATACACATAATGGTCTGATAGGGGGTGACAGGGGAGATTAAAACTTCTGTCTGTCCTAAAAAAAAGCATTAGTTGTGCATTATATGTAATTTTTCACCAGTGAGTAATTATCGGCGTTAACGTTTGTAAATTTAATTTCAGTAGCAATGTAACGTTTTTCTAGATTTTCCCAATAGTTTCATTAACAATATAACGCTTTTCTCCATTTTTTTCCATTAGTTTCAGTAACAATATAACAATGTTGTTCTCCATTTCTCCCAAACTTGTCTGCCAAATGAACTAAGCACTTGCTTCAAGACGGCAACCATTTGTTTTCCGAAGCGCAGAGATTATATGTTACAGGAGATTCTGTCTGCGGTTTCATTTACACTAATAACTTGTGTGAGTTTTGTCCATTTCAGCTTAAGAACTGCTTTATTTACTAAGCCGCTGGAGGCAATTTTCAAAATGTTTTCCCTCGATTTCCAGTATGACCTGCCCCGAGATTCTAAAACAGTTAATGAATTCCCCAGATGAAATTGTAGGAAAAAAAGATCCCCAAAAACGCGAAACATTTCGCTATTGAATATGAATTAAAACATCAGTTTCGAGAAGCCAAATGTCTAGTTTTTAAAACTGGATTTTTTTTACTTGGGTGGTTTGTGGCTGTGTTCCAAACTGTGCTTACCACGACTTATGTATCTCAACTTCCTCAAGTGCGAGATCTCTCAGGCCAATCTGGAAATAAATTTGACATACAAAACAACAGTCTCTACTGACTCCTTAACTACAATTCATCTTCATTTGAAATCATAAACGCGAAGTGTTACATTTAATCTGTATTCTTCCCTGAAGAAGTTTCATATGTTTAAAAGTCTGCACATTCTTCAATTTATTTCTATAAAGCAAAATAGAAAAGCTTGTAAATCAGTTTAACAGTATATTTTGAGCTGTTAAAATCACTTTGCTGAAACCTCGCTTCACAGTTTTATAAAAGTCTTACCGTTAACAATGTACTTCTAGCTACATGCTAGGTTAATAGGTCGCTCTTTGAAATACAATGCAGACAAACGGTAGATCCATTTTTACCGTCCAGCTTCCACAGATTCTGCTGCTTTTATTTCATTCTCATGCAGGGTTCTTAGTTAAATTTGCAGTTAACAGGACATTTCAAAATCGTTGGGCTCAGACTGTGTTTGGCCAGCCATGCTGGTTTCTTTGTACGTGGCACAGAGTAAACAGTGCTAATAGCACGCTGTTGCAGTGTCCGCTGTACGACGTGAGTTGTTCGTAGACACGGCAGAAAGGATTCTTTTCCACATCCGCGGCCTAGTGTACAAGGTCACTGAATTCTTTTAGACCTCAGTGATGGAGGGGAAGACACTGTCCCGACATGGCGATCAACGATCCATAGCTAACATGCTAGATCAGGGTTGGCGAGCCATAGTTGACCAAGACTCTGTCCCACCTCTATCTCTTGGTATCCCCAGTAACCGACCTAGCCTACTTATCGGGGCAGGCTGTCCTCACAGCGGTGGAGTCTGCTAAAGAGGCAGACTGTTTCAGGTCCACTCAATGATTGAAAAATGACTTAGGTAACCCGCTCGCATTATAGTTGCAACTAGTTAGCCAGTTCCTTTATGGCGGCTTATCATGTTCCCTTATCTACGCAGATCGTATGTGTTCTGTCCCTTTTCTAATGCTAGAACCCTCTGAGACGAGATGATGGGTTTCAAGATTATTCTAATATAATAAAAAGAGATATCAATTCAATTCAAGCGCCGTGCCGCGAGGCGTAGGCGATCATTTCCACAATTCCGTCTTTCGAGTTGATTATGAGATCCGCCGGTGACTTTCTTCCTAGCCACACTGACATCCCATCCAGTAACTAATAAGAGATTTATATAGCTTTTATGTGCAAATGCTTGGTCTTCAGCACTGCTTCTATAGTAGTCATAGAAGAATGCACACCGCCAATGCGAAGATTGCTGCAAGATATCTTTGATAATCTGCAAATGGATGCATAAGCAGCAGGGCATCTTGCTTGCAAACGAGAGGCCTACAAGAGAGCTGTTAGGGAGGCAAAGTTCCGCAAGGGACATGCA
The DNA here is from genome assembly GCA_009760885.1 of Achatina immaculata. NCBI lineage: Eukaryota > Metazoa > Mollusca > Gastropoda > Stylommatophora > Achatinidae > Lissachatina > Lissachatina immaculata. The sequence continues at coordinate 85,299,582 of CM019691.1, read as the reverse complement.
AGTGACTGACTGACCGGAAGAATGCATTGAAGGGAAGCAAGTTTAGTTATCCTACTCGCGCATGTTCGTGCAACTTGGACAGTCAGTACAGGATAAAGAAACTGGAACAAGTAGAAATGTGATTTAGAGAAAGATGCAAGAATTACCATGGACAGGCGGGAAAAAAGGAAGTGGTCCCTCAGAGGAGTTTCAGAATAATGAAAAATAGTTAAAACTGTAAGAAAATGACAGCCAAATTTTCTTGGATGTGCCATGAAAAGACAGAAAGTACAGAAATTGGTGATAACTTGAAAATCCAAGGATAAAGAGATAGAAAACAAGAAAAAAATGTCTCTGCGAACTGACTAAATGACATAGAAAAAAAACAAAACAAAACATTTGAATTGAATGGAAACACCAAGGTTTGCACAAGATGGAGAAGCATGATCACCTAAGCTAACCTGTACGGCATATAATGAATGAATAAATGAATTGTATAGTGCATCGAAGAGTGAAAAATGTCCACGAAGTGAGGAAGTCCCCAAATCTTGTACATATCTCACTCAAACCTTTCCAGTTATCTTCACATGAACTTTACAAGAGACACAGACTTAGCTTCACGTGAACTTTACAAGAATGCACAGACAAGGAGCCAAGCATTTATTTCTACTTTCTGCCTGAGTGTGACGTTTCCAGTCTGAACTGACCGAAGGTCATTCCACTCTAGATATAACTGCACTAACCACTGTTCTAATCAAGCGGACAATCATATACAAATATGCCACAATTTTGAAAAAAGGCCACTATTAAAAACTTAAAAGTCGATATTTATAGTGAAGCACAGAATAACGACTTTCCGCTCAGTTTTCAGGAAAGCAATGAGAGAAGCAGAGCAATAAATTGCTGATTAAAAAAAAAAGATATATGTTTTCAGGTTTGTTAATCTTCGTTCGAAATATTTGTTTAATTGCAAGCTAATTTACTTCCTGCATTTAAATTAGCACTTACTGTTACAGTAATGAGAACGTATTTATTGTTGAAAACCAAAGCACAGCTAGATACACAGTGTATAAGCATATGCGGGAAAACATATGTGATTATGATAGATAATCGTGTAAATAATTATAAAATATTCCAGACAAATACTACACTGTTTTCTGCACATTACTTAATGTGCTACTTGGCTTAAAGAAAAAAATGTCCTAACATCAAACTGAAGATAAAGAAAAAAACAGATGCAGCTAGGTCCAATAGGACGAGGGATCCAGGCAATGGAGTGGGCGACTTCCCCTGTGTTATGAGATAGTACAGTTTCCTGCTTTTTTTGTGTGTGTGGAGGGGGGGGGGTTGTTTTGAGGAAGTTAGTGGAGGTTGGAAGTGGTGACGTGTAGTGGATGAAAACAGAATGGCTAATCAATAAATTAGAGAAGTAGAGGAAGTGTATGTGCGCGTGTGTGTGTGGCTGGGGGGGGGGTGCGGGGAAGGAGGCCCTGGCTTTAGTACAAATGAATAAACAAAATGAAAAGACTATCAGCAACACAGGCTGGTTTAGATGTGCCATGGTCTGCCAGAAAGAAGGCCAGCTGGATTTCTGTTCGCAGCAACGTTGGTGTGAGAGGCTGCATGAGATGATGATTATGACTTTTCTTTTAAAGGTTTTATTTTTCTCCACATCACCGGTACATAATGTTGTTGGTTAATTTAGATAACAGGCGCATCCAGTCACGGCCAAGTTACATTTAACCAAGTAGAAATAGAAAACTTTAACTCCTTTACTCCAAAACAACACTGACAGTGTTCGGTGATCTAGCACACCTATGCGAATCAATGCTCAGAGCCATATTAAAGCAAAGTCTAAATAAAATTTAAAATAACACATTTTTAAACCAACCTATATTTTAACATTACAGAGTAACTTTCTCCCTCTTTCTGTCTACCAAAATATCTCTTCAAAACTTATTCTGGCGGAGCATGGAGATTAAGTTCAGAGTGAAAGAGTTAAAGAAGGTTATTTTTTATTTTGATTTCCATATTTCTTAGTGAAATAACATTATTTTAATATTAACCTTACAATCATCTTCATAATCCAACTATAAAAAGCTTGCTAACATTACATATGGCAGTACAGATTGATCCACATATTCGATATATACAATTTATTTATTATCCAACGTAAACATTGCCAGAGCCACAGTTTTCGAAGGACTTCGGTAAAAAGCGTGGATTAAATAAAAACTATTGAAGCTTGCCAACAGCTGAGTACGTCATTCAGAGATGGCACGATGGTAGCAAACTGTGCTGGTAAGAAAAGGAAACTACGCGAATGAATAGCAATAACTGGAATCAGGCTGCGCACCCGAATATGACAGTTTCTCCTATCGATGGCGGCGGAAGTTTAACAACATGTCAAGAATGAGTACAGTGTAGTACAGAAGCCGTAGTTGTTTTTCATATTTCGTTTATTCTGTTTGATGTATGGACACCCCACACTTTCTGTCTACATTACAAAATATGCTGCGGTTGTACTTAAAAGAGAAGAGCTGCTTAATTCAAATTCGGTGAACAGTAAAAATACAAAATACAACATAAGTTGTAAAATGACAGTAAAAGGTCATACCAAGAATTTTCTCTCTCTCTCTGAACCTTAAGTGTCCAAGGCACATGGGGCTTCCGCAAGGGTTTTCCACAAATGCCTGTCCTTTGCTTTTTTTCCGCACTTGTGAGCCCTCAGTTGCTCAATATCCTCTCTGTTGTTTTTCTCCATGTCTCCGATGGTCTACTCTTACTTCTTTTTCCCTGTAGTGTCTATCTTAGTGCTATTTTTGTTAATGATTTGCCAGTATGAGAAGAGCTGGAGAGACCAAAAAACCTTGTCAAAAAGATAAGAGAGAGTCAATGTACTTTCATAGGACATGCAATGAGAAGAGGGGGCTTTTAAAATATTATAACAACAGGAAAAATAGAAGGAAGAAGATCAAGAGGAAGACCAAGAGAAATGATACTGGACAGTCTGACGAGATGGTGTGAAAGGAGATCACCAATTGAACTGATGGCCTGCATGAAGGATCGGGTACTCTGAAAAAGCATAATAGCCAACGCCAGTCGGCACGGCACCTGATGATGATGATTTGTCAGTCATTCGGAGCACATGTCCCAACCATCGTCAGTGTCTTTCCTTAATAATTGCTTTCAGTGGCTTCATCTGCATTTCTGCTGGCAAGATGTTATTTTTTAGGTTGTGTGATCAAAAATATTCTTCCAATTCTTCGTAAATATTTAGTCTGGAAAGGATTCAACTTGTTTTCTGTAGTTTTGGTGATTTTCCAGCATTCACTTCAAAAGAGTAGTACACGTAGAACATTACTCTTAAATATCCTGATTTTAGTCTTCATGCTTAGTTTTTTTTTTTTTTTTAGATTTTGCATATAGTCTGCAGCATTGCAAAAGCCTGGTTTGCTCTAGTAAGTCTGCTGTTGATGTCCTCTGTGCTGTCTCCATCTTCTACTACTCTATTGCCAACGCCAAGAATTTTGAGGGAAAAAAATGGCTGTCTTGTGTGACATGAAGCACATGGCCAGCTCTTTTATTACCTGGCGGGATTGACAGCTTTGACAATCATGCTTCTCCATCCTGTCAAGTCTTTGGTGTTTCCGATTAATTCAAATACTTTTCTTTTCTCATGGCAATTGGTCCATGTGCGAAGAATATTTGAATGTTAAAAGAGAAAGAGGAGAGAGAGAGAGAGAAAGATGAGAGAGAAGAAGAGGACAGAGAGGAAGAGGAGAGAGAAGAAGAGAGGGAGGAGGAGAGAGAGAGGAAGAGAGGAAGAGGAGAGAGAAGAGAGAGGGAGGAGGAGAGAGAGGAAGAGGAGAGAGAGAAAAAGGAGAGAGAGGAAGAGGAGAGAGAGGGAGGAGGAGAGAGAGGACGAGGAGAGAGAGAGGAAGAGGAGAGAGAAGAGAGAGAGGAAGAGGAGAGAGGAAGAGGAGAGAGAAGAGAGAGGGAGGAGGAGAGAGAGGAAGAGGAGAGAGAGAAAAAGGAGAGAGAGGAAGAGGAGAAAGAAGAAGAGAGGAAGGAGGAGAGAGAGGACGAGGAGAGAGAGAGGAAGAGGAGAGAGAAGAGAGAGGGAGGAGGAGAGAGAGAGAGGAAGAAGAGAGAGAAAGAGGAGAGAGAGATTTACAGTTGTTGGTCCCAGAAGCAGTAGTCTGCTATCTGTCACTGCCAACTCTTTGTTGCTGTGTCCACCATTTCTTGTACTTGCATATTTTCAGACAACTTCCGCTCACGCTCTGAAAATCTCCGATACGTAGATATTTTCTTGTCGCGTTTTCGTGCAGATTAATCATCAAGTTGATAAAGGCGACAGGAGACAGTCGCGGACGTTATTTACCAAAAAAATAATAAGCTTACCAGCAAGTGGCCCGCACGAATCAGATTCTGTAACCGAAGCTACAGGCTGGAGATGACCTTTCTGAAAAATGTCAGGAAAACTATTGGCATTTTTAGAAGAATGAATAGACAGACAGCACTGAATATGATACAGATTTTTACAAGTAGAAAACAGGGAGGCTTTCGCACAGTAAAGCGATAGAACGCAATGTTGTATGGTTAGACTTTGAAAAAAAACATCATAAACAAAGCACTTTTAAGACGTCTATGATTTTATGATTTTTTTTTCGAGGTCTACTCATAGAACATTATGTTCTGTTGCTTTAAGTAAGGTACAGAATCCCCGTGGCATTTTAACTTCTGCTTTTATTTACTAATTTCTGGGAATTTGCTTTCTGTGGAAGTTCAAAGAAAAACTCATTAGCAGACAAAAAGGAAATGTTTAGTTGACATAACAAAGACAGCAAACTGTGCTTGTGTTGCAAGATTTAGTTTCTTTGCCCTTACGAATCCTGTCGTCAGTTTATTTCTCTCGCTTTCTCTTATAAACCGTGGAGCCGTCTTTCATATTGTTGCTCTCTATGTGTCACAGTGTGTGTGTTTCTCTCTATGTGTCACAGTATGTTGCTCTATATGTGTCACAGTGTGTGTGTTTCTCTCTATGTGTCACAGTGTGTGTGTGTTTCTCTCTGTCACAGTGTATGTGTTGCTCTTTGTGTCACAGTATGTTGCTCTTCATGTGTCACAGTGTATATGTTGCTCTCTCTCTGTCACAGTGTGTTGCTCTCTGTGTGTCGCAGTGTATGTGTTGCTCTCTGTCACCACAGTGTATGTGTTGTTCTTTGTCACAGTGTATGTGTTGCTCTCCATGTGTCACAGTGTATGTGTTGCTCTCTATGTGTCACAGTATGTTGCTCTTCATGGTCACAGTGTATGTGTTGCTCTCTATGTGTCACAGTGTGTGTGTTTCTCTCTATGTGTCACAGTATGTTGCTCTATATGTGTCACAGTGTGTGTGTTTCTCTCTATGTGTCACAGTGTGTGTGTGTGTGTTTCTCTCTGTCACAGTGTATGTGTTGCTCTTTGTGTCACAGTATGTTGCTCTTCATGTGTCACAGTGTATATGTTGCTCTCTCTCTGTCACAGTGTGTGTTGCTCTCTGTGTGTCGCAGTGTATGTGTTGCTCTCTGTCACCACAGTGTATGTGTTGTTCTTTGTCACAGTGTATGTGTTGCTCTCCATGTGTCACAGTGTATGTGTTGCTCTCTATGTGTCACAGTATGTTGCTCTTCATGTGTCACAGTGTATGTGTTGCTCTCTATGTGTCACAGTGTATGTGTTGCTCTCTATGTGTCACAGTATGTTGCTCTTCATGTGTCACAGTGTATGTGTTGCTCTCTATGTGTCACAGTGTATGTGTTTCTCTCTGTGTCATAGTGTATGTGTTGCTCTCTGTGTCACAGTATGTTGCTCTTCATGTGTCACAGTGTGTTGCTCTCTATGTGTCACAGTATGCGTTGCTATCTTTGTGTCACAGTATGCTGCTCTCTATGTGTCACAGTATGTGTTGTTCTCTATGTGTTATAGTATATGTTGTTCTCCACGTGTCACAATATGTGTTGCTCTCCTTGTGTCACAGTATGTTGCTCTCCTTGTTTCACAGTATGTTGATCTCCATGTGTCACAGTGATTGTATCAGTTATTCCCAGTCCACTTGGGTACTGGAAAATTATTTCATGGCTGTATACAGCTCCTTTGACAGCATTTTGAGCCTAGTTCTTGGTCTCCTTCCATACAGGCTGTCGGCTTCGCGGGGAGGAAACTCAAATCTTAGTTTTATTAACCACCACCGTAACATATAGTACAGCGGTGGGAATCCTTTGTGGAGGATTATTTCAAATGGAGGATTCAATGACAGCCTCAGTTTAAAATGGAGGATTAGGATCTGAGACGTTGAGAATCCAGAAATTAGCCATGCTTTATTTACTTGAGATTACGGTTGACATCCATCTTTAAAATATGCTGAAGCCATCTTCGTTGGCGAGTATTGTCGCTAAGAATAGATACTTGTCACAACGCAGCGCCAAGATGTCGGTTATTTTGGTCGTTTGCGTAATGTCTGTGTTTTCATAAAGTCCACGAAAATAGAAACTGTTAAAAAAAGTCACAGTTACCGCCATTTCATCAGTAAACGAAGAAATCAATGGAACAGTTCTTACATTAGCCAAATTAATGAAATGGACATGGAACATGTGAAGATTAACACAAAAGATATTGTTTCTAATTTATCAGACTTGCTAGTCTAAAGCTCTATATATATCAAACTGAGTTTTTTTTAATTAAAAAAATTTTTTTAATTAATAAAGCGTGAATGACCACAGAGAAGGATTAGCTCCCTTGTTTTGTAACAAACAAATTTAACAAATGCAACAGCGAGTGTTCCATGCCACTAACAGAAGCTATGTTTATTAAGTCAAATTGCTATTTAACAAAAATTACAATTCAGGGCCATTCACAATAGGCCACAAGAAAGATTTACACAACAGAAATGTTCACCTACGACAATGATAACATGATGGCTCCAGTACCTGCGGGAAAAGGACCCAAACAGTAAGGATCTCAGCAGGAGGCAGGCTGCGGACTCAGAGGGAAGTTTTTGTGTGCCAGTGCAAAGTTTTTGTGTGCCAGTGCAAAGTTTTTGTGTGCCAGTGCAAAGTTTTTGTGTGCCAGTGCAAAGTTTTTGTGTGCCAGTGCAAAGTTTTTGTGTGCCAGTGCATTGTTTTTGTGTGCCAGTGCATTGTTTTTGTGTGCCAGTGCAAAGTTTTTGTGTGCCAGTGCAAAGTTTTTGTGTGCCAGTGCAAAGTTTTTGTGTGCCAGTGCAAAACTATTTCCCTCTTTTGCCCTCCCCCATTCCGCTTATCCCATTGATCAACTATTACGGGCCCTGGGATATCTTTCGGGCCTACTTTAATTCAGAGGGAATCCAGGTCCAGAACAATGCACCGCCTGGACTCACACCCCCCTCCCCACTCCCACCTCCATGTGTCTTGATCAAATTATGTGAAAAACATCCAGATCAACGTTCTTGTTACCGCGTTCTTTATAAATTTCAGCTTGAAACATAGAAGTGTAATGGATGCATCAGCAGCAGGGCATCTTGCTTACAACCGAAAGGCCTACAGGAGTGTTGTTAGGGAGGCAAAGTTCTGCTCGGGACATGCAAATGACTGACTGACGTACAAGTGTCATGGGCAGACTTGTACGACAACGATCGTGTGATGAAATGAAATGCGGGAAAGCATATCATCAGAAATGACAAAATCCCGCCAAGTTTCAAGTCGTTGACAACTTCACCGAAAATACACATCACAGTGACAAACAGTCAATGGAAGGCAGTGGAAACAGTCCGCATTTCTCGTACTGACCTTTTGTCTGCCATAACAATGGCACATGCACGAACTTGTGACGAGAGTGAAATGCAAGAATCAGTAGTTTAACAAATCTATGACAACAAATCTCAGTTTATTGTTACTTAGTAGCAACACAGTCATATGCAAAGCATCACAATATCTAATCACTCTTTGTATATAGTTCTCAAAAGGCAGTTACTGTTATGGAAACGCAGTAACCTAAATTCTTCAATTACTCTATTGACTACCTCAGTTGGCTTCTTATACTCCACCAGTTCAATTCCTTTCGGTATAACCGCCCACCAAGAATGGGACGGGTGTAGGTACAGGCGATACATCGCTGAAAACACTGGGACAGGTTCAACAGTTGGAAGCATCGTTGCAGGCATAGATTCACTGCAATGGACAACTGTCAGACACAAAAAAAAAATGGCCAGTCGGCTTCCCGTCTCCCACTCTGACGTCATCCTTCCCAGTGGCCTTCTCGTAAATTCAAAATATGTGACTCATCTCTCTCCTTGCTCTTACCCTTACACAAGAAGTATATTACTTTTCAAATGCATAAATCAGTAAAATGGAAATATAGTTTTATCGCTATTACTTGTTACAGGAATCCCCCCACCCCCATAAATTTGATTACTAGTAGACTGGTAGAGTGAAATAAGGGTGTGTGTAGTAATTTTAAATAAAGGCAGAAAGATCAGAGAATTATATCTTCAAAAAAAAATGCATAGTACGATCAATATTTCAATATGTATCTTCAACAGGGGCATCAGTGAAGATAAAATAAATAAACTAAAATGAAAAAAAAAAAGAAATGTAGCTTTTATAACATGAGGCTCCAACTTTTTTGGAGGTAACTCACATTTCTTTGTTCCTAAGTGTTATATGTTATATAATATCTGCCTACATTTTGAAAAACAAAATGAAAAAGAAAACTATCATTTATCTTCATCCATCTCCAAGCAGTGGGACATTTTTAAATGAGTTGGCGGCAAGGGAGTATCTGAATGCAAATATCGATGAGAAAGAACTATAGTTGGAGTAAATCAAGCTCAGATTCTCCGAAGTTAAGCACCAGATCTTCATTTCCCAGAGGACGACTTCATTTAATTGGTTGTTTGGGGACTTGGTACGATAGTCGTTTTGAAAGGGTAAGCAATGGTAAAGTTTAAAAATAGGATTGAGAAATGAGGAAAGAGAACAATGGAAAGATAGAAAGCACAAAGAAAGGCAAAGCTGGCGAGTCGGCCTGTTTGACTCTTACAAAATAAAGGTTAAAGATTTTTTTAAAACTACTGCTTTCAATAGGAACTGAAGATAATGAAATGGAAATTAAGTCTTCTTGGTCCCGCGTTTACCCGGTCTCTCCAATTGCTTTTCGGGAAGCCAAATGTTCTATTTCTACGACTATTCTTTACCCAGCTGACAGTCCCAGAACTGCTGGGTTAAAATGTTATGCCTGCTGCTATTTAAATGTTGTAGTCAGTGCCTCAGTAATTCGGAGATTTCTGTCTGCAGTAACCCGGAAATGACTGTTTGACATTTAAACTTTATTTTGTAGATATGGAATAGGGAAGAAATATGCTAAAAATCGCAAAGTTTTTCTTTGTTTAAATACAGACTTTTAAGCTCTTGGAAGCCTTTGCCATTTGAAGATCTTAAACAATAGGCTACATGCATGGGAAAGAGAGTGAGGTGCACACCGATGACTATTTCACTATCCGGAGCAAGATACGCTAGGCAGTTCCAGTAAGCAAGTTTTATAACCCTGATATAATGAGAAAACATTAAAAACATTTATGTATTATACATATGTAAAATGTAAAAGCTATTTCAATGTTTCTACTATAGAAATAATTTTTGTTTTTGTTTCAACCAAAGTGATTAGACATAAATTTGGCTCACTTCAGTACTTTGATAGCGTGGCATGACCTTGTGAGCTATAGACATAGTCTAGGGCAGTAATTCCTAAGCCTTTTTATTGGCCGTGGACCCCCTTTCCGGGCTTAGAACAACCGTGGACCCCCTTTCCGGGCTTAGATCAACCGTGGACCCCTTTTCTGGCCTACTTTAATTCAGAGGGAATCCAGGTCCAGAACAATGCACCGCCTGGACTCACACCCCCCTCCCACTCCCACCTCCATGTGTCTTGATCAAATTATGTGAAAAACATCCAGATCAACGTTCTTGTTACCGCGTTCTTTATAAATTTCAGCTTGAAACATAGAAGTGTAATGGATGCATCAGCAGCAGGGCATCTTGCTTACAACCGAAAGGCCTACAGGAGTGTTGTTAGGGAGGCAAAGTTCTGCTCGGGACATGCAAATGACTGACTGACGTACAAGTGTCATGGGCAGACTTGTACGACAACGATCGTGTGATGAAATGAAATGCGGGAAAGCATATCATCAGAAATGACAAAATCCCGCCAAGTTTCAAGTCGTTGACAACTTCACCGAAAATACACATCACAGTGACAAACAGTCAATGGAAGGCAGTGGAAACAGTCCGCATTTCTCGTACTGACCTTTTGTCTGCCATAACAATGGCACATGCACGAACTTGTGACGAGAGTGAAATGCAAGAATCAGTAGTTTAACAAATCTATGACAACAAATCTCAGTTTATTGTTACTTAGTAGCAACACAGTCATATGCAAAGCATCACAATATCTAATCACTCTTTGTATATAGTTCTCAAAGGCAGTTACTGTTATGGAAACGCAGTAACCTAAATTCTTCAATTACTCTATTGACTACCTCAGTTGGCTTCTTATACTCCACCAGTTCAATTCCTTTCGGTATAACCGCCCACCAAGAATGGGACGGGTGTAGGTACAGGCGATACATCGCTGAAAACACTGGGACAGGTTCAACAGTTGGAAGCATCGTTGCAGGCATAGATTCACTGCAATGGACAACTGTCAGACAACAAAAAAAATGGCCAGTCGGCTTCCCGTCTCCCACTCTGACGTCATCCTTCCCAGTGGCCTTCTCGTAAATTCAAAATATGTGACTCATCTCTCTCCTTGCTCTTACCCTTACACAAGAAGTATTATATTTTTCAAATGCATAAATCAGTAAAATGGAAATATAGTTTTATCGCTATTACTTGTTACAGGAATCCCCCCACCCCCATAAATTTGACTACTAGTAGACTGGTAGAGTGAAATAAGAGTGTGTGTAGTAATTTTAAATAAAGGCAGAAAGATCAGAGAATTATATCTTCAAAAAAAATGCATAGTACGATCAATATTTCAATAGTATCTTCAACAGGGGCATCAGTGAAGATAAAATAAATAAACTAAAATGAAAAAAAAAAGAAATGTAGCTTTTATAACATGAGGCTCCAACTTTTTTGGAGGTAACTCACATTTCTTTGTTCCTAAGTGTTATATGTTATATAATATCTGCCTACATTTTGAAAAACAAAATGAAAAAGAAAACTATCATTTATCTTCATCCATCTCCAAGCAGTGGGACATTTTTAAATGAGTTGGCGGCAAGGGAGTATCTGAATGCAAATATCGATGAGAAAGAACTATAGTTGGAGTAAATCAAGCTCAGATTCTCCGAAGTTAAGCACCAGATCTTCATTTCCCAGAGGACGACTTCATTTAATTGGTTGTTTGGGGACTTGGTACGATAGTCGTTTTGAAAGGGTAAGCAATGGTAAAGTTTAAAAATAGGATTGAGAAATGAGGAAAGAGAACAATGGAAAGATAGAAAGCACAAAGAAAGGCAAAGCTGGCGAGTCGGCCTGTTTGACTCTTACAAAATAAAGGTTAAAGATTTTTTTAAAACTACTGCTTTCAATAGGAACTGAAGATAATGAAATGGAAATTAAGTCTCTTGGTCCCGCGTTTACCCGGTCTCTCCAATTGCTTTTCGGGAAGCCAAATGTTCTATTTCTACGACTATTCTTTACCCAGCTGACAGTCCCAGAACTGCTGGGCTAAAATGTTATGCCTGCTGCTATTTAAATGTTGTAGTCAGTGCCTCAGTAATTCGGAGATTTCTGTCTGCAGTAACCCGGAAATGACTGTTTGACATTTAAACTTTATTTTGTAGATATGGAATAGGGAAGAAATATGCTAAAAATCGCAAAGTTTTTCTTTGTTTAAATACAGACTTTTAAGCTCTTGGAAGCCTTTGCCATTTGAAGATCTTAAACAATAGGCTACATGCATGGGAAAGAGAGTGAGGTGCACACCTAAAACATCATGCATCCATGACAGATCTACACCTACAAGATCGACAATTAAGTAATGAGACTAATTACATAAACATAAAATAAACAACAGTTGAAGATACAACCTGTATTTTATTCAAAGTAAGCCCCTTGTGCGTTGATACAGCAAGTGGCACGATCTACCAAACACTGTACGACCTTTGCAGCTCTTATGTAGGTATGGCCCTTAAACTAGATGTTACGGCCCTTTGGATATCATCAGTATCGCCAAAGAAGCATCCTTTCAATGGTGACTTTAATTTTGGGAGTAGAAAATAATTGCAGAGAGACGAATCTGGGGAACAGGGTGGATGGTTGAGAACACAGACTTGTTTTTGGGCCAAAAATTCCTGTACAACTACTGCATTATCGTGAAGAAGGAAAAAACTACCAGGTGTTGAATACTCGGGTCGGACTTGGAGAATCCTTTTCAATAGGCGTTTCAAAATACTTAAATAAACTTTGGCAGTGACAGTCTGTCCCTCAAAATAAATTCTTTGTGAATAACTCCTTTGCTGTTGTAGAAGCACACGAACATTCTTCTTCTTCTTCTTCTTCTTCTTTCTTCCTTCTTCTTCTTCTTCTCTGAAAGCAGATTACATAAAAACATCACAGACAATGATATACGAATAAATGGTTTTAATTTGATCAGGCGCGACCCAACTAGGAAGCTAGAGACAGGTTTAGTCGTTTACATTTTTAACACAATTAAATTTTGTAGAAGAGAAGACCTGGAAACATCAGAGGTTGAATGTATTATGTTAGAGATCAAAATATCAAATCTTAGTCCAATTCTAATTAGCTATATATACCGAAATCCAAATGCTTCAGCCGAGTGGTATGATCACTTTGCGACCATGATGGATGATGCTGTAACTTATAAATTCAAGGACATAATCATTCTAGGCGTCTTCAATATAGATCTTAATCAGCCAAATCCTACATGGAAGAACATTTTAACATCTTACAACTTCTCCCAAATTGTTAACAAACCTACTAGAGTAACTGAATCATCATCAGCACTAATAGATCATATTTATGTAGCGAATCCAGGAAACATTACTGAATGTACTGTCCCTCATGTGTCGCTGAGTGATCACTACCCGGTCTGCTGTACGTGGTCACATAAGGGGTATAAAATGCCTAAACACAAACATACCAGCATCAAATATAGAAACTTTAAAAACTTTAACATGGAATTATTTTTAACTGATCTAAAAGCTTCGCCTCTTACGTACGTTTTCAGTTAACAAATCCAGATGAGGCTATCGAATAATGGATCAAGATATTTCGAAATATTTTTGACAAGCATGTCCCCATCAAAGAAATGAGAGTAAAACACGTAACAAAATCTCCGTTGATAACTCCTGATATATTGCAACTCATGAGGAAACGGGATGAAGCTCACAAGAGCAGAAATTTCAGTAACTATCGTTCACTTAGAAATAAGGTGCAGTATTTAATTAGGCAGGAAAAGAAAAATTACTTCAGAAATTTAGTGAAAGACAAAACTGATGGTAAATCAATCTGGAAAGCAATTAATACTCTTGTAAATAAAAGGAAGCAGTCTGACCCACAAACACTTAACAGTGAACATACTTGCACTAATGTCAGTGAACATTTTAGGGAAGAAATTATTATTCTAAAATCTTCATTACCGACCTCTAATTGCTACCTGAGCGTGTTGAAAACTTGTGTAAAGCTAAAACAAATTAATATTCCTTTCCTCACAGTCGGTGAGGTTTATAACTACATCCGGTCCTTAAAGAACACTAACTCAGCAGGATGTGATGACATTAGTAACAAGATACTACGCTACGCTGCACCAGTTATCACAGACACACTAACATACTTATACAATTTGGGCATTGACAGACAATATTTTCCTGACGCTTTTAAACTCGCCAAAGTTTTTCCTCTTTTTAAATCTGGACAGACTAGTGACCTCTCAAACTATAGACCCATATCCATTCTGTCATCACTATCTAAGCCTCTTGAAAAGCATATACAAAAGTTAACACTGTTCCACATGCAAGAAAACAATCTATTAATAGACAGTCAGTCAGGTTTTAGACCAAATTAATCCTGCCACAGAGCATTAACTAAAATGACAGAAAGCTGGCTGTCTAATATAAATGATGACAAATTGTGTGGTGCTGTCTTTGTTGACTTCAAGAAAGCCTTCGATATGATTGATCATGAAATTCTTGCAAAAAAGCTGGAAGGCTATAGATTACACCCTGACCTAACAAAATTTATTACATCTTTTCTCTCAGGTAGAAAACAAGTAGTTTGCTTTAGAAACAAAATATCTGGCTCGTCTGTGGTTGATACCGGTATTCCTCAAGGCTCCATTCTTGGTCCTCTTCTCTTTGCTATCTATATTAACGACCTACCATTACATTTAAAGCACTCTTCATGTGATCTTTTCGCTGATGACTGTACTGTTTACAATAGTGACTATGCCATCAATAAACTACAGACAACGCTCCAAAATGATATAAACAGTTTGATTAAATGGAGTAATAAAAATGGTATGTTGATAAACACCAACAAAACAAAATCCATGCTCATCACTACAAGACAGAAACTGTAGAATGCAACAAAAACTTCACTACAGCTTTGTACTGGGACTAAGGCAATAGAAAATGTTCATGAACATAAAACCCTAGGACTCATCATTGATCAGCACTGAACTTGGAATTCTCACGTACATAACCTAACAAACTTGATTGCACAGAAAATTTACCAATTAGCCAAAACTAAACACTTTATCGACAAAGACACAAGAAAGATATACTACATATCACACATACAAACACACTTAGATTACTGTTCCACAATCTGGGATGGATACTCAGTCTCAAACACAAAAAGGCTCCACTCACTTCACAAGCAAGCATTAAATCTTATTTGTGACAAACACCCAGTACCGACTGTAGATCAATACAAACAACTCAAAATTCTACCCCTCAAAAATAGAATCATTTTTAACAAAGTTAAGTTTGTTCACAGAATTCTGTCGCACAATGCTCCGCCTTACTTGTGGTCACTGTTTACGTATAATACTAAACATCTCTCTCTCTCTCTCTCTCTGAACCTTAAGTGCCCAGGGCACATGGGGCTTCCGCAAGAGTTTTCCACAAATGCCTGTCCTTCGCCTTTTTTTCTAAACATACTAAACATAGCCAGCGTTTAAAAAACTGTCTTCTTCCTAAACCCAGGATTGATCTGTACAAAAAAAAAGCCTTGCATATCTGCAGTACAGCTCTGGAACACCCTCCCCTACCATTTAAAATCCATTAGTAATACTTCATCCTTTAACTCAAACCTGTTTCATTATTTACTTGCTTGTAATTATATGCCACCATAAAATAACCAGCACTCTCTCAACCCATGACTCACCAGCCATCAAGTACTTCAGTGACATAGTTAGAAAACCAACTTGTTAGGTATTGTTAGAAATTATTTTAATGTCTGTTAAAAAAACATATGTTAGAAGATCTGTATTTACAATGTATTTTTGTTTATGTATATGTCTGCGTATGTATGTGTGCGTGAGTGCTACTTTATTAGGTTAATTACTTCTTCTTTTTTACTTTGAATGTAGTAGTTAAATCTTACACTCTTTTGATATGTTTTTTCCTAATTTATTTTGTATATTTGTACTAAATCAAGTGTGTGGGAAGAATGAAAGATGGAGTGATGAAGGGCAGAATGTAAGACGGGCCTGCGTGCCCAATTCTTTACCCTTGAAAAATAAAGATTATTCATTCATTCATTCATTCATTCATTCATCTTCTTCTTCTTCTTCTTCTTCTGGACCACAAGAGATCCCCGAGAAGACCACAAGAGGTTCAGAGTATCGCGGGGCTTGGGCTTGTATTCTCGGTGGGTCACAGAAGCGGGATTGCGTGACACTGGTTTTCGTTGCACCAGTTTAGTCTAGAGTTGGACTTTCTCATCGGAAAACCTCGACCTGTTTTGGATATGATATCCACGCCAGGTGAGAAGTGGATGCCCATCCAGTCCAGAGTTGGACTTTCTCACCGGAAAACCTCAGCGTGATTAGGATAAGCATATATCCCCGTCGGGTGAGAGGCCTATCTAGGCTGCACTGGTCCAGTGTCTCCGACTTCAGCATTTTGTGGTAGTGGCCGCTACCCTTCCTGGTTGTGACCAGGATGGAGCGTTTGTCCAAGAGGACGAATCCTCGCCACTAGTAAGTTTCTCCACTGGGTTAAGCCGGTTTAGTCGTATTATCCCAGTATGGGCGTATTTAGGACATGACCGACATCTAGAGCGGAGGTACCGTGACATGAGTAGTCATCAAGTTTCACCCCTGGGTTAAGCCGGTTTAGGCATATTTCACCAGTATGGGTGTATATAGGATGTGGCCGACCTCTAGAGTAGATGTCACGTTGTATGCGTAGCTCTCACCGCGAGACTACTGGACATATCGATTAAACTTCACTTTATCCTTTCCATTACCTTTTTCACAGCGGCGCAGCACGGCAACCCTATGCGCATTTTCGCATTTTCTTCATTGGCCGGGAGGAGCTTTACCCCACGCACGGCAGCTGAATAATCTCGTCAGCAGCGGGTTTTAAATCGGAGTTTTCCTTCTCTTAGATGAGCTGCCACCAAGACTCTCATATACCCGAAGCGTTTGGTTTTCAGGCGCCATATATTCACTTTCGCCCCTTCTCCTATCAATTTAAACAGTTCTGCCACGAGAAGGCCAGGAGCTGGATTTGGAATGTCAGAGGTTATTTGAGATGCACGCCTTGGATACATTTAATTGGAGTGGAGAGCGTATCCCCCATCCCACCTCCGACTATAACAGTCTTTAGAACCTCTTCACTTTCGACTTTTGAAGACGAATTTTTGTGCTTTTGGTGATGATGATGACTTACACTGAGCACTTTGGCGTTTAGTTGTGGGATCAAAGCGGAAAATCCATGTTTCATCCTCTGCAACAATCAAATTTAAGCAATGTTTATTTCTGCGACACGTTTTGATAATGTCTTTTGCGTACTCAACACGCTGATGTTTTTGGTCATCAGACAACACATGTGGTACAAACCAGCAAACAACTTTTTTCTTTTTCCAAATCTTTCACTAAAATTTTACGAATGGTCTCTCGGTTAATAGCAAATTCATCTGCCGTCATCCTCACAGTCAAACAACCATCTTCTTGTATCCGTTCTGACTTTTGCAGCGAGTTCCTCATTACGAATAAAATTGAGCGTCCATATCTAAATGCATTTGTAATCGTTTCCACACCACTTTTGAATCGTGAATACCACCTTAATATCTGTGCACGAGATAAACAACCCATAAACTTGTCGCATCAATTCAACTGTCTCAGTGGCACTTTTCCGAGTTTTAAACTGAATTTAATGTTAGCTTTTTGCTCCATGCTGATTATGTAACAGTGCACTTCTAACTAGGTCAACAAAATGGCGGCTTGTTTGTCGTCTGTTTAATGGGCGGCGATGAAAAGTTGCCAGATCATTGATGGAGGTTGCCTCTTTGGATTCCATTTTCTGATTCATAGATGGCATTTTTGTCTTGACCGTAATAAAATGAGTATCATTACTTAATTGTCGGACCTTGCATTGTACATGTATGCGTTGTATGACTATAATTGACACAGTATCCCAGGTTCAAAATACTTCAATACAGAGGCGAGCACTCCAAAACAAGTTTATGCATGGGAGCCACCCTTCGGCTCATCAAACATGTTGAGAGTCCAAGTGATCCTCCACGTTGTTGTGATTTAAATCATCTAAACCACACTTACAAGAAACTCATGCCAAGTTCCGAAAACAAAGAACACATAACGAGCTCAATTACCAATAACGATCAACTACAACCACCAAACAATCAAGCAGCAATCGACAAAATAATTCATAATGTAACAGATAAGTTTATTACGACACATGATGATGATGGAATCCAAGAAAATGAATGAAAAATTTGGCAAGTTACATGCCAAAGTGATCAGCGCTTAAAACAACACAACTAGTTCTGGATGATTATTGGCCGAAATTACAACTACCTCCATGAGAACGTCAAATAAGCCATAGCGCCAACAACTGCTACATTTCTAACAAGTCCGGCAACAACTGTCCAGCGAAACTACCGCGGGAAATACCTCACATACAAGACATCCTACTCAGAAAAAACGCTAAAATCAAAACTGACGAAAAAATCATTCCATCAAAAAAAATGTTCACTCACAATCTCACTTGCACGTGGAGATCCCGTGTCATCAACGTTTAGAAACATCTAGAAATCAGGATGCATAAGTGTGAAAATTCAGACATTTTGCGAAAATAAAGCAGGGTGACAATCGCCAAAAAACATCACAGTTAAGTCCCCTGTAACATACTGTTACATAGATTACAGACTGTGCAGGATATGTCGTTTTCATTGTAGATTAATCTCGTAACTATCACCCTCCATAACTGATCTTGGGGTAACTGGAAGCAGAAAGCTTAGATTCTCCGGGATTTGTCTGAGGGAAAAGACAAGAATGCAGCCACATTCGTCGTCTTCATAGCGAAGTCGGAGGTCACGTGACCAGAAGCGCCGCCGGTAAGATATTTATGTCTTGATCAACACACCGACGCTATAAATTGCGTCATCGAATTTGGTTATAAATATGTATTTATTTTATATGTGTATTAAAATAACAAAATGTATCATAAATTAGTAAAAACTAATGTTAACATGCTTTTACCGAATAAAATTACAAACTTTTGGAAGCTTGAATCGAATGGCCCATTCACTCCAAAATATACCGGATTGATTTGGTGAAGATTTTCTTTAGAACTTACCCCTGTCGTAAAATCAGGGTTGTCTCTAAATTGCCTACACCTTTAAGTAGTAACTTAATATTTATTATACTGAATAAACTGAATACATTAGAACAGCAAGGCAAACAAAAAGACAGACAAAAGAATCAGATCCAAACAGAAGGTATAAGGATTAAAAGAGCAGATTCATATAAATATCTGCCGACATTATTGAATACCTCCAACGTCGTAAGAGATGAAATTAGGGCTAGGGTATTGGCAGGAAACAACATTTATTTTGCCCTTCGGCATTCGTTGCAATAAAAAATATGTCCCACAACACAGAACTAAATATATACAGGACATAGATAAGACCAGTTGTCGTGTATAGATCATTAACATGGAGTACTACAAAGCAAGATGAAGCACCGCTACAGTTCTTTAAATCTTTTAAAGAATTTTTTGGACCAATTAGAAATCCTATATCACAAGAATGGAAACTAAGAATTAACAAAGAAATAGACTCGATATGTATGCAGGAAACTCTCTACCGTAGAGAGCGGAACAACAACACAACTCCTTCAGATCATCAGAGGAAGTACCCCCCCC
Source organism: Achatina immaculata (assembly GCA_009760885.1). NCBI lineage: Eukaryota > Metazoa > Mollusca > Gastropoda > Stylommatophora > Achatinidae > Lissachatina > Lissachatina immaculata. The sequence continues at coordinate 85,280,162 of CM019691.1, read as the reverse complement.
CCAGACAAGTGTTTCGGCCCTATTAAACTCCTGAAACTCTAAGGTGGGGGGGGGCCCTCTGGGTCATGACTCCCAGAGGTCTTGTGATTTGTTGACATCGATGTTCTAGTCTCCACTTATAACTACTATTATGGAAAAAAAAACAGATTGAGATTGCTCGGACACTTGGAGAGGATTAACGAGAATAGACAGACAAAAAAGGCTTATACAGAAGTGATAGACTGAGACAGACCAAGAGGCAGACAGACAACGATGGCGCGACAACCTGCAAGAAGGCATATGAACCCTCGGAGTGGACAGTTGGCAGGAGTAGACTAAGACAAGACAGAAATGGAGACAAGACGAAATGGAGACAAGTCTTGTCTGCAGCAATGAGTCGCAGTGGCTCGGAAAGCTGACGAATGAATTCATTCATTCATTCCTTTGCATGTCCCTTGCGGAACTTTGCCTCCCAAACAGTACTCCTGTAGGCCTCTAGGTTGTGAGCAAGATGGCCTGCTGCTGCTGCATCCATTTCCAGATCATCAACGATGTCTTGCAGCCATCTTCGTTTCGGTCTTCCTCTTTTTCTTTTTCCCATTATGTATCCTTCCAATACGGTCTTCTCTAAATTATCATGACGTTTAATGTGGCCAAAATATTTAAGTTTTCTCTCTTTAATCCTCTTTACTAGCCAGCCTTCTTCAATATTAAGCTCTTGTAGTATAGATATATTTGTTCTTTTTTGTGTCCACGATATTTGGAGAACTCTTCTATAGCATTTACATTCAAAGGCATTTATGTGCTTCTCAGCTGTTTTGTTAAGTGTCCAGGTCTCACAGGCATATGTTGCGATGGGAAAGATGCATGCCCTTAAAAATCTTATTTTTGTGGTTCTGTCTGCTCCTCTCCACAGATTCTTTATTTGTTTTACTTTCTGAAGAGCAATAGATGTCCTCCTTTTAATTTCCCGCATTGTATCTCCATTATTAGTTAGTAGTGATCCAAGATATTCAAAACTCTCCACTTCTTCCAGTTTTTCCTCACTGATACATATTGCAGTTGCCTTGTTTGTTTTGTCAGTTGTCATCACTTTAGTTTTCTTTGCATTAAGATAGAGGTTCTGCTCTAAATGAATTAGCTTACTTATTTACATTTTTCATAAATGTCCTCTCCATAATCTACCTCAGCCCCCTTCTGTGACCATAATTTGGTTCGCAGTCTTAGGTTGGGTACCACCGCCTTAAGTCTTTGCTGCCTGTATAGAGAATGTACATACTACACATTGTACGAAATAAACTCACAGAGTAAGCCGTAACCGAGGATCAACAGCAGACGCTTGCTAAGACTATGTTGGAGCTAGCAACAATTTGCCACGCTGTAGGTGAAGAGAAAAACAAACTCCGTAGAGTGCGGCACGAAGGTAAGAAAACTGTAGGTAATACGACCGACATGCAGGCCTGATGCAGCGGGCATATTCCTAACACTTGGCTTACACATGTTAACTTCAAACACTATTTTGCCACCCATGAGAGATCTTTAGCTCCTGTCTTTGTTTGTGTAATCCTATTTACGTTTCCTTTTAAAGCTTTTCTTATGGTAGACATCACCCAAAGATATTGTTTACGCTTTGTGTTTCTGTTCTATCTTCACTTCTATACTCTTTGCTTCTCTGTGCCTCTTTCTACACTGTCTGTACAAGAGAGGAGTTTTATTTGGACGGGTATGAGAGTAGCAAAGCGGTTACTGTACAAGTCTCTAACACTTCGATGAACCGCAAGTTTTTCAGTCAAGAATCTGTCGGCATCATCATCATCATCATCAATGATGTGCCGAGAGGTCAAGGATAAAATGAGCACTAACACATTATCCCTTATATGCCTCAGTGGCATGATAAAGGTCAAAAGTAATTTCATGGTGACACGGATTCGCCTAGGGGACTCACAGTGCCCATATTTTTCTTGACCTATAGGCACACCAGCTTTAGGTTGATATGGTCAGTATCACACCTGGTCGACTTTCCAAAAGAAGCTAGGTACCCATTTATACACCTGGGTGACCGGTACTCCTCTCCCGGGATTAGAACTACTGAACTTGGGGATGAGGGGCTGGTGGTACGATAGGGCCACATTTATCTTTACCTTCAGCGAAGACAGATTACTTGCCAGAAGCAAGACGTAGTTATCAGGTTAGGCTAATCAGGTCAGCTCACCAGGGCTGATTAAACAGAATCAGCTAACCAGGGCTTGCTAACCACGGTCAGCTAATCAGGGTCTGCTTACCACCGTCGACCAGGACTGACCAACCATTGTTAGCTAACCAGGGCTGAATCAACCAGTGTCAGCTAACCAGAGCTGGTTAACCAGGGTCAGCTAGCCATGATCAGCTAACGAGGGCCAGCTAATCAGTGTCAGCTAGTCAGGGTGCGCTGACCAAAGCCTGTTAACCAGGTCTGTGTAAGATCCTATCCATCTCATTCTGGCTGTCCTGCTCCTTCACCCTGGTTAAATGGCAAAACTCCACATATAACAGGATTTGTTGGTGGTGCTCTTATTCTTATTTTTATTACCTTGTGTGTAGTTCGGGCTTTTCTTAGGCCATATCGTATCGTAGTGCTCACGTTACGCACGTTAATAACAAGGTAGACTTTCATCTTGACCTTCGTGAGTTGAGGTTACTGGACTGGTTATACACAGAATTCCAGTTCTCACTCTCACTTGCTGGATTAGTTAAACACTGTTCCAGACATACTTCTCGTTCAGGCTCTTCGAAACCTCACGTTGACGACAACTGGTATAGACAGTCAAGTTAATCCTGGGTAACGGTGACTTGGAACATTTATTGATGGAATGATGATAATGTTGATGAAAATAACATTAAATCCGACTGCCGGCTGGTTATCCCTGCCATGTGACCAGTCCATTCATACTCACAACTGCAGTACAACTATAACGTTCATATGTTCCTCGAAGACATCACACAACACAAAAACGTCCACAAAGTTACGCATTCAAAAGAAGACTCACTCCACGCACTCAGTTTTTCCCTCACAATTCCCTGTCACGGGTTTTGCAGCCCGCGTGACCTTCCCGAAGGATCTCAGCACGAGAAAATTCAAAAAGGAAAACCCATAATAATGCCATTACTAACAACCCAACAGTTTTTTACACGAATACTGCTATACACATGATTCCCCTCATCAGCCTCATGATGGCGTAATCTGCATCACTCCGGGTCAGCTTTCCGTTCCCAGCTCCAGAACGAGCTGGACACCATTTCTAAATCTGGATCACTGAGGCGTTTTCGGCCGGACTTGAACCATTGACCTCGCAGTTAAGAGAGAAAAAGAACTAACCAGTACCACCACCCGGGCTCGCACAGCTCTTATAACAACAGTGCAAAATAATGGAGCTAAAATAAAATGCGACGGTCATGTTAATGTGCCCTATATAAGCATACTCTTTATTATATCAAAGGGCTAATGTGAGACTGTATTTAAGGTACTGGTTCCAAGTGAAAGGCTCGATTTTCCATTAAATAAACAATTCCAGACCAGATGAAAAACCTCCAGAACCAGAATTCTCTGTGGGAGAGTATTACGCAATGCAAGTAACCCGGCCCTTTGTTTTTCTTTGCGACCACTCTCAAATATTAATTCGGAATAAAGCACGGCTGCCTATCACACCAGGCTCCCCCTCCCCCGTTTCCAACTACAGTAATGGATTGAACAGTGTTGTTAGTGCAACAAAGGAATGAGTCGTAATATCAATGTTGACTTTGGGCGCGAATCAGGTTTCCCTCGTGACCAACGGCTGAGGTTGAGTCACGTGATCTCTGAGTAGGCAGATGTTCAACAGAGCCGACAGTGAGACTTTCCCCATCAGGTCGAAATAGAAAGAAAATACCAAGCAGTGATAAATATTTTTGTTAAGCGGACAATGGAACAACCACAGACAGTAAAAACAAGGTTCCGTTAAAATGAAGCAAACGACTGTTTCATGTTTTAGTTTAAAAAAAATCATTATGTATACAAAGAATACGTAAACAAAGAATACCTATTGACAATCAAAGTCCGTATTTCCAGCACTATTCTAGTTTATTCCAAGAGTTAGTCTGTATTTTTAAAATGTTAGGAGCAGAACAATCGATCTTGATAGGTTTAGCCACTCGCTGTAGATAGATTTAGATGCCAGTCTGGCGACCCACAGTAGGTGAACCTGGATGTCAGTCTGGCGACCCATGGTAGGTGAACTTAGATACCAGCCTGGCGATCTACAGAAGGTGAACTTTGATGTTAGTTTGGCGACACACAGAAGGCGAACTTGGATGTCAGTCTGGCTACCCACAGTAGGTGAACTTGGATGTCAGTCTGGCTACCCACAGTAGGTGAACCTGGATGTCAGTCTGGCTACCCACAGTAGGCGAACTTGAATGTCAGTCTGGCTACCCACAGTAGGTGAACTTGAATGTCAGTCTGGCTACCCACAGTAGGTGAACTTGAATGTCAGTCTGGCTACCCACAGTAGGTAAACCTGGATGTCAGTCTGGCTACCCACAGTAGGTGAACTTGGATATCAGGTTTGGCTAATCACTGTAGATCAAAATGGAGTAGATAAATGACAAACCTGTATTTGTAGCTCATTGGGAGTTTATCAATCCATCATTTTAGTTGGCCCTGCTATGTAAGGAAAACTTTGCGTGCATGTTTTAATCATCATTATTTTCGCCATCAGTCATCTTCATCATCATTGCAGCAAGAGAAAAGAACTCGATATGACACTTGAGAAAAACAGATCAAAAACTCATCTTGCCGTGCACTACCGCGTTCCGAATATTATCTTCTTGCCACTTAGTAATGCTCCAAGGACCACGTGTTGACCAGAGGTTGGGAACCACTGTCCTGGCTATCCCAACATCTTAGTTCGACTGATCTGTTCGGTGATTTTTTTTAAAATTTCACTTATTTCTTAGTCAGTGACGTGCAGGGTATACTTAAAAGATATGCCTGCAAAACGTCCTTTCCATGGTCACTTTTTTCTTATTTACTCATTGTAGACGACTGAAGAAACAATATGTCTAGACTAATAGAATGAATGGTACTTACTTCACATGGATATGTCAGAGTCAGTCTGCTTACCTGTAAGATTTCTGCAGAAGAAATGCCAGTGCGCGGTTTGAAGACCGCACCTAACACCCATATGTGGAAGTCTCTAATCGAGGTTTAACCTGCTGAGGAGTTCGGAACCTGCAACAAAGTTGAGCAAATGCGAGCCCCTTAGCCTGCACTGGACTGTCAATTACTGCGTACATGAGGGATTTCCAGCTCCGCTGCAGGATACTTTCGACTGGAGGATTAAAAGATGCCAACCATGTTGCTGTCCCCACAGTGTATGCAGGATGAGTTTTTAATTTACCCCTGACAGGAAAAAAAATTTTTTAAATCCGACCCTACTATGATTGGAACCCTTGTCTCTCCAAGGAGAAACAGGTATTCACAGCAGCACTGCCACGCGGCCTTTGATTCTTAGTCATCAAAGAAAATTCCGGAAGCAACCGCCATAGCACTGCCTCATGAGTCTCAACGCGACAGGTCAATAGATTTCATCCCACGAGGCTAAGCAAGAGCCAATAGCTCGCGCCCAGGACATAGAACAAAATAAATTCGTAGGTGAGTTAAAAGAGAAGAGATATCAAACACAGAGGTTATACATCTCATTATTCTATGTTCTCGCCTCAGATTAAATGCTGGTCCTCTTCTCAAGTCCCAGTTCCAAGTTTCTATTAGAAATGTTACAGATATAACACCGCCTATACTCATTGTGCTACATATTTCTCAATCATTATTGTACTAATAGTCGTAACCCGCCAGAAATGACGGGAAAAATAAGAACAGAAATCTTATTTTTACAAGACAGTGTTAGTTAGTTCTTCCAAAACCACGTGTACATTGACTATACGTCATGTTATTCTGTTATGTAGTTATTTCGAAACTCCTATAGACCAAAAAGATACCCTCTTGTACAATCATTCCTAGCCTAGCGTCAGACTTCGGTTATACAGCAGTTTTTGAGCATCATTTGGTGAAAGACTGTTTTATCTCCTGAACTACTAATTCAGTGTTCCTGCACTATCCAGGAATCGGCGGTGTATTAGTTCATGCTCAGAAAAGATTTCCCCATTTCCTTTAGCCCGCAAATTTTTATTGGTCTGTCCGTTTAGTACATACTGTCTAGACACCAGTTATTGGTGGCTGGTGGATATCAATTCATGATTTCAATCAGAAAGTAAGGAAATGGAACAATCCAGGCAAATTTGTTGGCCCGCTTACGAAATAATAATCACATTCCTGTATGCACTCATCAGCTTTACGTTGTTTTCTTGCTATTTTGTCATGGCCAGTGCCCATCAGTCGTTTTTAATTTATTTTGTGTTTTTCTTTTATGAACAATTCGTTTGGTAGTTCATTTGAAGACCGTTCGACATTAATGGGGCTTTTGTTATGTCTAGTCAGATTGTTTGTCTTTTTCCTTCCCCAAGTCACTTTTTACATTCGTTTCGGTGTTTTTCTATTTCTTTTCTATCCTCTATATACTTAAGATGTCTGATATTTATTATATCTGTTGTTTCTCTTTTATATCTGAAAAAAAAGTAATTTGGTAATTATGTCAGTTAAATCAGTTTCTGTAAAACAACCTTTGTAAACACTCAAATGTTTCTTCATCGACCAGCAGTGCTCTTGTAGAACATTTTTGTTCAAGCGATGTTGAACACACACATCATTTCAGTACTCTCAGCTATAACTGCTGTGTTTTTATTCTTTTTTAATATATTTTTTATGTGAGATTTTGTTTCACTTTGTTGAACAGTGGTATTAAGTTATCCAGACTATTATTTTCCCAACTTAATGTTTTCAACCTATCCGTATGGTGATTTCAAGATGCATAAAACTTTTGTATAGGCTCATCAGTGTGTATTAGTATTAAAAGTTTTTTTTTCTTTCTGTCTTATCATAAATCATGATTGTTTGGTATATTTAATATTTAAAATGCGCATTTCTAATTTACTTATTTTTAGCATAGCTACAGATTATGGCATTTATTTGTTTCTAGGATTGGCGGAGATTAGCGCAGGGGATGAAACTCATCATAAATAAGAATTTATATGGCCGTACAGACAAGTCATCCGCGCTGAGCAGGTGCTGCACACTCATCATCATTATCATCGTCATCGACATCTTCGTAATCTCACTCCTGGTCAGATTATAAGTAGCTGAAGTGCCCAAAATAAATATTTCTTAAGATCCAGAAAACAATACTACAGACAGTATAACGTAATATTTAGAGATAAAAACAGAAAAAATAGAGAGAAGAAGAGCCAGAGGAAGACCAAGAGAAATGATACTGGACAGTCTGACGAGATGGTGGAAGAGGAGATCACCAACTGAGCTAATGGCCTGCATGAAAGATCGTGTACTCTGGAGAAGCATAATAGCCAACGCCAGTCGGCACAGCACTTGATGATGATGATGATGATGATGATAAATGCCTTAGATCTCCTCCTACAGCATATTGAAAGGTTATCATCAGTGCACTTTGCACAAGTCAAAAAATGCCTCATATCTCCACTTGACACGGAGTATCCCTGTACAGCATACACACATCGTAGCACCCGCAGACTTCTGAACACGTGACTTTTGACTCGAGAAACGGCGTCGATACCGACTAGGCCTTTCTTCTAATTGCCCTCTCATCTCCCTGTCCGCCGTCCTGTATCACCTTTGTTCTTCGTGCCAGAACAAGGATGGCCAGCTCATGACGAGATGTGTCAAGGTCGCTCTCAGCTGTAACTTCTGATTTTCTGGTGCCTGCTGGCCTAGGTTAATTAAATTCTTTTCCTCTGATGGTCTGAATCCATTCTGTTGCTCTTCCCATCCAAAATGATTGTTCTTCGCCCTTCTTCTTGAACTTGTGGAATGGCTTTGATAAAGATTACATAAAAAATGAAATTTCACATTTAAAATTTCGGGAGAACGTGATAAAAACTGACAGCAAAACTGCAAATTCTAAAACAGTAAAGCAGGTGGGCAAACAATTAAGCAGAGAAAGCAGGTAGACAAACAGAATGGCAAATTATATGGACAAAAATGCAGACAGGTAATTATATATATAATTGGACATTCAAGTGCCAGTCAGTCAGTCAGTCAGTCAGTCAGTCAGTCAGTCAGTCAGTCAGTCAGTCAGTCAGTCAGTCAGTCAGTCAGTCAGTCAGTCATGTGCATGTCCCTTGCGGAACTTTGCCTCCCCAACAGTTCTCCTGTAGGCCTCTCGGTTGTAATAAAATGTACATATTCGCGGTCGAATTAACATTGTACATACATACATACATACATACATACATACTGATAGATAGATAGATAGATAGATAGATAGATAGATAGATAGATAGATAGATAGATAGTGTATAGGAGTAACACGAAATAATTAGTGTATAGTGTCAATAAAAAATACAGCAAATAAAATGGTTCGGCCATGTATCGCGACTATCAACAGAACGTGTACCACAGAGAGCAATGTTTTACAGATCACACAACGGCAGAGAAAGGGGCCGCCCATGCAAACGATGGACCGATGGTATAGCAGAGTCCCTGAACATCTCAATGTACGAAGCCAACAGACGAGCCATTGGGAGACTATTGCACTTCACCTCTACACCTAGCAGTAAATGATGAAGGACAAGACAAGACAAGACAGTGCCAATAATCCAACCTAGCCCAGACACCCGTGACATCTTCTCTGATCCACCCCTATTAGCATACAAGCGTGAGCCAAATCTCAAGGACATCCTTGTCCAGAGACATTTAAAGCGGAACCTTACATATGTTCATCATCAATATCAGGTGCCGTGCCGACTAGCGTTGGCTATTATGCTTCTCCAGAGTACACGATCTTTCATGCAGGCCATCAGCTCAGTTGGTGATCTCCTCTCACACCATCACGTCAGGCTGTCCAGTATCATTTCTCTTGGTCTTCCTCTTGATCTTCTTCCTTCTATTTTTCCTGTTGTTATAATATTTTCAAAGCCCCCTCTTCTCATTGCATGTCCTATGAAAATACATCGTCTCTCTCTTATTTTTTTGACAAGATTTATTTTGTCTCTCCAACTCTTCTCATACATTCTTCATTAGTTATTTTAGCTGTCCAAGGATTTCACAACATTCTTCTAATAAACCACATTTCTGCTGCTTCCAATGATTTTTGTTCAGACCTGCCTACTGTCCATGATTCACTTCCATATAACAAGATAGGTTCAATATAGCATTTTATGACTCGTTTTCCAACATTCATTGATAAGGATGTGTTGGATAATATGTTTCTCATTCTCTGAAATGTAGCCTTTGCTTGGCCTATTCTGTTCCTAATTTCTGTTCTGCATTTTCCATCTGAAGTTATTACTTATCCAAGATATTTGAATTTCTGTACCTGCTTTAGAATAGTTCCGTTTAATTTTATACTGAATGTTGGTGGATTCTGTTTCTTAGATATAACCATAGTCTCTGTCTTTTTTTATGTTCAAAATAAGGCCTTTCTGTTCACTTTCTTTGGCGACTTTATCCAAGAGATTTTGCAGGTCTTGTTGGTTCTCAGCTATCAGTACTGTGTTGTCAGCATACTAAAGGTTGTTAATATTGTATCCTCTAATTTTTATGCCTGGTTCTGCGATGATCGTTCTTAGAATATTTTCACTGTACAGAGAAAAAAGGTCTGGAGATAGTACACATCCTTGTCGCACCCCTTGTTTTATAGGTTGATATTTTTCAGTTCTATTTTCATCTCGAATTGCTGCTTCTTGGTGCCAGTATAGATGTTTTACAATCCTCAGGTCTTTGCCGTCTATATTAATGTCTTCAAGCATTTTAATAATTTCATTATGTTTCACCTTGTCGAATGCCTTGGTGTAATCAATGAAGCATAAGTAGAGATCTTTCTGTACTTCTAAAGCTCTTTCTGTTAGTGTTCGTAAATCATAAATGGCATTGTGTGTTCCCTTTCCTTCAACAAATCCAAACTGTTCATCTGTTACTTCCATTTTTATCTTTTTCCTTGTTCTTCTCATAATAATTCTCAGAAGTAGCTTCGTTATGTGACATGAAAGACTGATAGTTCGGTGGTCATCACATTCCTTTGCACCTGGTTTCTTTGGTAGTGCTATAAACGTGGATTTAAGCATATGTTGGAACCAGAAAATGTAGCCGCTCTCGCTGTGTTACCTGCTCTGTAGTTTGGGAAACGAAAACAATCACCTTTCATAAAACTGTCCTGACTCTCCGTGAGGAATTCATATGCAAATCCCGAAATGTAATATATGTCATAGTATGCAAAAGATGCATGATCACTTATATTGGTGAAACTGGCCTCAGATTAGGGGACTGCATAAAGAAACATCTGTACGATATTACCCAGCATGCTTCGAAACAAGTTCCTATTCACTTCAATTGCCCCAGTCATAGAGGCAAATCCGATTTTCTGGTAACAGCTATCAAACAATGTTACGCAGATGACACACGCCCCCCTAGCACTTGAAAACTGCTACATTCAGGACTATGGGACACTGGAACAACATGGTTTGAACTCGTTATTCAGCTACACATAATCTTCCACAGTTTTACTCATTCTCACTTATCGCACATAGTTTAGTACCCTAAAGCATCATCACATTACTACTCCTCTACTACAACCATTATCATTCATTTCACCGTCTCCTAAATAGATTACCAACCCTCCCCTACCATCATCTCCTATCATACACCACAAACTCCTATCCATTCATTACCATCATCTACTATCAAACATCACATCATCATCACCCTCATCACTATCTTCGCCTTTCACTCCCTTAAGAGCATCGGCCATGGATAAAGACTCTCAGGTCATCCCAGTTCTTGGAAGAATTCTCAATTCCTATACGCATCCTTTGTCTCTTAACATTTTCTACACTCAACCATGCACAATTTTGCGCCTTTCAGAACGGACGCGGTGTTTCCAAAGTAACCGGTGCATTTTGTTTATGTTCCTGGCGACATACAAGCAATTGTAATTCAATAAGGTTCCAGACCTCATTAATTTTTTTCATTTTATATTATTTAAATTACATAAAATTCACATGAATTCACTTTGCCACCTCTTTCTGATTCTGATAGAATTGTCAAGTTGACCGTTCCTTGTAGACATGAGAGATAAGAGATGTAACTAGATTCCACATAAGATGGTCTTCATTAAAAGAAAAAAAATCGAGAATACTGTAAAAGAGTAGGATCAACATATTTACGGCTCCAAGCTAAATCAACATTGGCGCCCAGGAAGAGAAAATTTTGAGCAATTTGTTGCATGTCTTTGGCATTTCCTTTGGCATGTGTTTGTGTTTTGCGTTAAATGTATTTATTTATTTCTGCTTTTTAATCTCTGGTAAACATAGATAGATTCTTTATTTTGTTTTAAAATTTAGCCATGATTATCTCTTAATCTTTTTAACTTTGCCATCCCAGAAGTAGGAAAAGATAATCGCAACTGCTTCAGAAAGTTTTAATTTCTGAGAGTTATTGCAACATGAAAATGTTACCAGTGACTACTGCAAATCCATAACAACTGTTACTGCACTTATCATGCTTAAAAAAGTCTTTAAAGTGCATTATGATGCCTTTATTTAACACTGGTCTATATTCTTTCTGTTTTTTTTTGTCTGCAGTATTGATATTTGAGTCTTCGGTGCAGAATTATCAGCCCAGATGATCAAGAAAATCCCACTAGTGAATCCTTTCGGGAATGCTATTTCCAGATGCTCAAAGATATGGTTTAATCACCCTTTTTTAAATCTTGTAACCAATCCTCCTTTTGTGTTTCAGAGTTTTTATCTCCTTAATCAGGAGCTTGACGTGCATCCATGTAAACTTGTGGCCACTACTTCACTGATCCCAATGAAAGTTTCGAAATTGTCCTTAGATACTAAATGGGCTCAGAGAGACCAGACAAAAGGCTTCTGATGAGATTGTTGCGTGAGGCGAGCCTGCCTCGCCTGGTAGTCTCTTGATGGCTGCAATAAAACGGCAAAATCCTGATGGTATCACTGTTTTTGAATAATCCTTTTTATTCTTCCTAAAAGCGCTTACCTTCCGGGAGCTAATAAATGGTAAACCATAAAAGGTAAGAGAAAAATCACTATACACTCTATACTGGATGACAGTGTGCATCAAAGAATGACATAACGGGGGAGCGAAAGTCTGATGTGTTTATTTAAAATATCTCAAAGTGAAAAGTGAAATAAATCTTTCTACCTCTTGGTGTGGTGGGGGGTGGTCTTCTTTTGAGAACTGTGTCACCTTTGACATTATAACCCTAACTCTGAACCATAATTCTAAATCGTTAACTCTAACCCATTGACAACGACAAGTATTTTTGATGTAGTCAAACAGATTAAACTTGTTATGCCTATAATCATCTAATCTTTAGATTAACACAAGATGGGCAATATTTGTCTCACTCCGTTAAAATTCATCTCAGTTTTATTCATTCCTTTGTTATTGTCTCTCCTTCGATATATCACTTTTTCCATAAGTTACTCCTTTCAACCTGTCCTCTGAATGTTATTTATTAATTAAGTACCGTACCGAAAAGTGTTGCCAATCATGTTTATCAATTTTGTATTATCTTTGGTGATTCTAGTCATATCGATTTTTCTGTACAACATAAAGAGGTCACTTTGTATGGTTTATAAACAGTTCACCTTTTATAGTTTATCGCCTTATTCCACTCAAATCCTCGTTCGCTCATCATCTGAAATTTAATCCTTTGCAAAGAGTGTGTGGTTGCTTCGGTGGAATAATTTCCCAGCGTTTGAGCTGACATTTTGATCATTTTACCATATTAAATGCACTCAGGCACTGTTTTACCCGAGACAGTCATGGCTGATCTACTGCTCACTAAGACATCGCCTGATTTCGAGCTGCTTGCTTCTGGTACTTTTGCTAACATTCGTTAAATATCTCATTTATGAAGTCTAGAATTCTCTGTTATTAATTATGGTTAGTGTCTATAGCTGACACAATAGAAGAGCATCAGAAAAAAAAATTTGAGTAATATATGACCACATTAACCTTTTCTCCAAGGATGTAGTATGTGGCCACATTAACCTTCTCTCCAAGGATGTAATATGCGGCCACATTAACCTTTTCTCCAAGGATGTAATATGTGGCCACATTAACTTTCTCTCCAAGGATGTAATATGCGGCCACATTAACCTTCTCTCCAAGGATGTAGTATGCGGCCACATTAACCTTCTCTCCAAGGATGTAGTATGCGGCCACATTAACCTTCTCTCCAAGGATGTAGTATGCGGCCACATTAACCTTCTCTCCAAGGATGTAGTATGCGGCCACATTAACTTTCTCTCCAAGGATGTAGTATGCGGCCACATTAACCTTCTCTCTAAGGATGTAGTATGTGGCCACATTAACTTTCTCTCCAAGGATGTAATATGCGGCCACATTAACCTTCTCTCTAAGGATGTAGTATGCGGCCACATTAACTTTCTCTCCAAGGATGTAGTATGCGGCCACATTAACTTTCTCTCCAAGGATGTAATATGCGGCCACATTAACCTTCTCTCCAAGGATGTAGTATGCGGCCACATTAACCTTCTCTCCAAGGATGTATCTGGTTTTAAAAAAAAGTTCTCTGCCTATCTCACGTTTAAAAAAAAACCCTTTGATGCGCCTTCCCTTTTAATTAACTTCTCTTTCATGTCTACTTCCAGGTTTTATGATCCCCTGAGGTATTTAAACTAATTGACTTGTTCCAGGTGTTCGCCTCTTAATTTGGTCTGTTGCTTCTTCTATTCCCTTGAGACCGTTAGTCTTAGTTTTGGACCTACAAATGGTCATTCTTCTATTTCTTCGTTTTCTCAGTCCATAACTAAATATTTTATTGCAAGTTACATCTATATTTATTATTAGCCGCAAGGCCTGCACTATGCCTTAGTAACTATTGCAAAATATGAAACTTCCTGTTCAGTTACGTATCATCATTGAGTATGCACAACTGGGTATCCACTATGTGACTTCAATTGCTCTTTATCCGCTATTATATCCTACTAGATATGTGCTAATAATTATATGTAATTGAATGTGTATTAACATTATACACTACTGGATGTTAGCTAATAAATATACACTATTGGCCGTCCACTTCTAATTATATACTACTAAATACTAACTTATACACGACTGAATGGGTACTATTAACTATACACTACTGATTGTTTGCTAATATTTACACACTAATGAATGCACACTAATAATTATAATGTGTAACACTACTTATAAAATACTAGATGTGTAGTAATAATTACACGCTAATTGATATTCCTTACTAGGTGTTCAGTACCGGAAGTCCATTTAGGACTCTCTGCTGGCTCATGTACACTACAGGGTGGCCATGGGTTGTTGTCTATATTGAATGTTCACCAATGAATATCCGTAACTAGATGTCCACTACTGAACGTCTATTACTAGGTATTCATCGTTTAGTTTCCATTACTAGATGTCCGCTAGTTGATGTTCACTAGTTGATGTCCGTTATATAATATCCAGATCTAGATGTCCGCTAGTTGATGTTCACTAGTTGATGTCCATTATGTAATATCCAGATCTAGATGTCCGCTAGTTGATGTTCATTAGTTGATGTCCGTTATGTAATATCCAGATCTAGATGTCCGCTAGTTGATGTTCATTAGTTGATATCCATTATGTAATATCCAGATCTAGATGTCCGCTAGTTGATGTTCATTAGTTGATGTCCATTATGTAATATCCAGATATAGATGTCCGCTAGTTGATGTTCATTAGTTGATGTCCGTTATGTAATATCCAGATCTAGATGTCAGCTAGTTGATGTTCACCACTCCTGCCACACAGCATTAACTAAAATAACAGAAAGCTGGCTGTCTAATATAAATGATGACAAATTATGTGGCGCTGTGTATGTTGATTTCAAGAAAGCCTTCGCTATGATTGATCATGAAACTCTTGCAAAAAAGCTAGAAGGTTGTAGATTACACCCTGACCTAATAAAATTTATTACATCTTTTCTTTCAGGTAGAAAACAAGTAGTTTACTTTAGAAACAAAATATCTGACTGGTTGACACTGGTATTCCTCAAGGTTCCATTCTTGGCTCTCTCTATATTAACGACTTACCACTATATTTAAAGCACTCTTCATGTGATCTTTTTGTTGATGACTGTACTGTTTACAATAGTGACTGTGACATCAATAACATGCAGACAACCCAGCAAAACGAGTAATAAAAATGGTATGTTGATAAACACCAACAAAACAAAATCCATGCTCGTCACTACAAGACAGAAACTGCAGAATGCAACAAAAACTTCACTACAGCTTTGTGCTGGGACTAAGGCAATAGAAAATATTCATGAACATAAAACTCTAGGACTCATCATTGATCAGCATTTAACTTGGAACTCTCACGTACATAACCTAACAAACGTGATTGTACAGAAAGTTTACCATTCATTCATTCATTTGCATGTCCCTTGCGGAACTTTGCCTCCCAAACAGCACTCCTGTAGGCCTCTCGGTTGTGAGCAAGATGGCCTGCTGCTGTTGCATCCATTTCCAGATCGTCAACGATGTCTTGCAACCATCTTCGTCTTGGTCTTCCTCTTTTTCTTTTTCCCATTATGTATCCTTCCAATACGGTCTTCTCTAAATTATCATGACGTTTAATGTTTACCAACTAGCCAAAATTAAACACTTTATCGACAAAGACACAAGAAAGATATACTACATATCACACATACAAACACACTTAGATTACTGTTCCACAATCTGGGATGGATGCCCAGTCTCAAACACAAAAAAGCTCCACTCACTTCACAAACGAGCATTAAATCTGATTTGTGACAAACACCCAGTACAGACTGCAGATCAGCACAAACAACTCAAAGTTCTACCCCTCAAATACAGAGTCATTTTCAACAAAGTTAAGTTTGTTCACAGAATCCTGTCGCACAATGCTCAGCCTTACTTGTGGTCACTGCTTACGTATAACTGTATACATAGCCAGCTTTTACAAAACTGTCTTCTTCCTAAACCCATGATTGATCTGTACAAGAAAAGCCTTGCATACTCTGCAGTACAGCGTTGGAACACCCTCCCCTACCATTTAAAATCCATTAGTAATACTTCATCCTTTAACTCAAACCTGTTTCATTATTTACTTGCTTGTAATTATATGCCTCCATAGAGTAACCAGCACTCTCTCACTCATGACTCGCCAGCCATCAAATACTAAAATGATATAGTTCGAAAAATGACGTGTTAGATATTGTTAGAAATTATTTTAATGTTTGTTAAAAAACATATGTTAGACGATATGTACTGACAATGTATTTTTGTTTATGTATATGTCTGTGTGTGCGTATGTATGTGTGTGAGTGCTATTTTATTAGGTTAATTACTTCTTCTCTTTTACTTTGAATGTAATAGTTTAATTTTATGCTCTTCTGATACGTTTCTTTTCCTAATGTAATTTGTATACTTGTATTAAATCGAGTGTGTGGGAAGAATGAAAGATGGAGTGATGAAGGGCAGGATGTAAGATGTGCCTGTATGCCCAATTCTTTACCCTTTAAAAATAAAGATTATTAATTCATTCATTCACTAGTGGATGTTCATTATGTAATATCCAGATATAGATGTCCGCTAGTTGATGTTCACTAGTTGATGTCCATTATGTAATATCCAGATCTAGATCTCCGTTAGTTGATGCTCACTAGCTGATGGCTATTATGCAATATCCAGATATGGAAGAGCACTAGATGATGACATGTAGATTCTAATACTGGATACACACTACTAATAAGTGCCAGGCATAACAAATAAATATTGTAGCTCCACGTAATACTGATGCAGCTAGAGGGGATGATGGAAATGGAAGTTGCCGTGAGGTCATGCAAAACTTTCTGAAGACCAGGAACGATGAGGTGAAGGAGTGACGGAAGGGGTTATGTACAACTTTCGTTTTAACTCGTAATAATCGATATTCTCACTGTGTGAACTATTCAATTCAAATGTAACATCCACCCTCATTTATGGGTGCGAAAGCTGGAAAACAACTAAAGAAATAGACAAGAAATTAGACTCTTTTGAAAACAAATGCCTAAGGAAAATACTCGGCATCAAGTGGAACGAATTTAAGAACAATGTAGAGATAAGACAGGTGAGTGAACAACAACCAGTCTCATGGGTGATCAGGAAAAGGAGATGGACATATGTTGGTCACTTGATGAGAAGAAATGATCAGAGAATCCGAAAAAACAAGCTATCAAGTGGAACACAACAGGCCAACGAAAAAGAGGCAGACCGCGTGAAACTCTAAAGAGGACATTGTTAAGAGAGGCCAAATTAACAGGCATAAAATCCCTTGATGAGGTTGAAAGACTCGCCGAAGACAGGAAAAATTGGCGAACTACTTTGCGAGCCCTATGTGACGTTTAACGGCACGGGAAGGATATAAGATATAAGATAAGAACATTTTTTCACCTAGCCCTACCTGTGAGTTTATTTTTTGTAGATAAAGTTCTTCTACGCTTTGATTTTTTTTTTCATTTCTTCCTTCCTGGGAGCTCGTTACTTTAAAGAGGAACAGAATATGCTTTTGATCATTACCCACGGTCACCTGTTCAGAGCTTTTGAAGGCTTCTTGTATTTGGCTAAATATTTCTACCTTCTTTCTCTCGTCAAGAGATCAGAAAGCATCGTGCTTCCTTTGCTAGAAGTTTCCACCTTGTGTAGTTCGTTACTGGAGTGAAGTTAGTAAAGTGAGCTAAAGGTCTGCTACATTTATTTTGAAAACGTCTGCGGAATTCCCTCAGCGTAACGCACGCTTCGATGTCCTTTGCGGTCTCCGATGAATGGAAATTTGGCAGCTGCGTCGGCCATTTCTGTTGTGAATGAGACATTTTATTGATCATTTTTCACCACTTTCTGTTACGCTCTTTCACGATTTCCTTTTCTTTGTATCTTTTTCGTAAAGATGTCCGTTTAGACAAAAGAATGGATGGAATGTCTCGGAGTGTATATATATACAATGACTGCCTGTCAGTCAAGTAGACATGTGGATACTTGTGGATATAAATAGTACTTCTGATTTGTGAAAGTAATATCAACGAGATCCAGCGAGTGTCTCTTCCTCTGTCACTTCTGTTTTTTTTTTGTCACTGTGTCCAAGAAACATCTACACTTCGTTTTACGAAGCCTCTCTTCCGTATACAGTCGTCCGATACCCATGGCTGCTGCGATGTAACCATCCCGTCAAAGCTCATTTAAAAAGCATTGAGCGCTTCGGCTCACCTTTGTGAAAGAATAAACGAAATGTAATGCACGTAGAGAAAGAGACTGAAAAAATAATTGGGCACTTGTGTTGGTGAACCAAATCTCTAAGAGCTTATTAAGGCACAGAGTTCAAAGATACGCGCCGAAACGTTACTTAACTGTTCGTTATATTCGCCACGTCATCTTGTTTAAGGAACTTGACAGGCCAGCTCATTTCTGTCACGTGATTTCCCCCCCCCCCCAACCACCTCCCCCGTCCTTTTCTATTTTGTCATGTTGACGAATGAGAAGGTGAGAAGGGAACCTTAACACCTGCACGGTTCCTTGTCACGCTGTAAAATGTTCACATTACCTTCAAAAATATGTTCACTTCGCCTCTCTTTCAGGTAGAAACTGACTTTATAAGAAGATAAACTTTCTCTCTGTTTTATTTTTCAGCTTATACATAACAAGAGTTTATATAAAGAGATAAACCTTCTCTCTGTTTTATTTTTCAGCTTATATATAAGAGTTTATATAAGGATATAAACCTTCTCTGTTTTTTTTTTCAACTTATACATAACAAGAGTTTACATAAGGAGATAAACCTCTCTGTTTTATTTTTCAGCTTACATATAACAAAGGTTTATATAAGGAGGTAAACCTTCTCTGTTGTTTTTCAACATAACAAGAGTTTACATAAGGAGATAAACTTTAACGAAAAGGAGAGAGGAAGTGCAGAGGATCAATAGTAAACTCGAAAAATAAATGTTCAAGCCGAGAAGGCAGCACGCAACACAGACAGGAGAACTACAGAGAGGCTGGTACAAGTTAAAGAGAAGTTTATAGAAAATGTTGCAACATTACAAGTCGCAGTTAGAGCACAAAAGCCAGAGATCGTGCTAACCGGTACAACTGGCTTTCACCTTGCATGAAATGCTTTCCGAAATACCGGTTTTCTCAATACTACAAGTTGTACTTTGTTGTTGTTGTTGTTGTTGCTGCTGCTGTTGTTGTTGTTGCTGGTGGTGGTGGTGCTCTTCACCGTGCCGAATAGTGTTGGGACTCTTGCTTTTCCATCTTGTGCGGTCCTTAGTTTTTTCCGATTCATTCATTCATTCATTCATTCATTTGCATGTGCCTTGCGGAACTTTGCCTCCCTAACAGCACCCATGTAGGCCTCTGGGTTGTAAGCAAGATGGCCTGCTGCTGATGCATCCATTTGCAGATCATCAACGATGTCCTGCAGCCATCTTCGCCTTGGTCTTTCTCTCTTTCTTTTTCCCATTATGTATATTAGTTCAGATACTTCTCTTCTTTCCATGACACTTGGTTAGTCCATTGAGATATTCTTCTCTTGGCCTTCCCCCCCCCCCTTATTTCCCCTTTAATTTTCAAGTCTTTACCAGGTTTTCCATTTTCTGCCTTCTCATGTCATGTCTTTCTAACAGGTGCGTCCACCGGGTGGAGATGGTGGAAAGAGCTCTAGATAAACATTAGATGTGAATATCTGAATAAACAGCAGCAGACTAAAATATGAAACCTGTTGCCTTGCATGTCAGTCTCTTTAGACAAAGACTAGCAGAGAAAACTCTATATAAAAAGGAGCGGAAACCAAAGGGAGACCATCGCCGCACCATCATTCTCTTGCCAATTCATGCTTTATACTACCCCCCCCCCCCCCCAATCCACTTTTTTAATGCAAAATTTAACACGTTTTACAAACATAAACAGAAAGTAAACGCTCTTTTGTACTTTTTTTTCCCTTATAGTACTTCAGGAAATATTTAATTTTTACAAAATGCTTTTATGGCGAACCACAGTCAGAACTGGACGATTCTCCTACATTCAATTTGAGGATCATCAGTTTACTGGCCCTATTATCCTGCAACCGATTTCGCTGGGGTTGTTTTGACAATATAAACCGGTCACGGTAACCAAAGACCCCCAAAAGTACCGGTTTTTCTCGCTTAAAAAAAGAATTAATCTGTAACTTAACGGGTAATTGCCCGTTAACGCGATTAGATAATGTACGGAGTCACTGAACCCTGACGAATGAGTTGTCTTGATATTTAAACCAAGATTTAAGTTCATCTGGTCAGCTGGTTAGTGGCATGGGGAATGTGTCTATGGGGCAGAGCTGATTAATATAGTTGTTGAGTGTGGAGAGATTGTGAAGGAGAAAATGGACTGCGTTTTGTTGTGTCTGAAGATGTTCTGGAGAAGGGGGTCCTACTATGTCACTGTCAAGTATAAGGAGCTGACTTCTTCGTTTCGTCTTGTCCGCGCAGCACGTTCGTCCGTTGTAGGGCCGTACCTGGTTGTCGCAGCATTTGTACACAGAAGAATCACAACGCAACTCGAGACTAACGGCCAACTGTGCGCAACCCACATTCGCACACCATGAGGTGATTGCTCAATGTTAAAGTGGATGGATGAATGGATGGATGGATGGATGGATGGATGGATGGATGGATGGATGTGGAAGCATGAAAAAGCAAAGTCAAATTTTTAGTAGAATATTTCTTTCACGCGATGAACAACATTTCCATGATATTAAACTCACTAAGGGAGGAAATAATAATGACATAATAATGGAGATAATATAACATAATATGACATATATATGGCTGCAAGATATCGTTGACGATCTGCAAATGGATGCAGCAGCAGCAGGCCATCTTGCTCACAACCGAGAGGCCTACAGGAGTGCTGTTAGAGAGACAAAGTTCCGCAAGGGACATGCAAATGAATGAATGAATGAATAAATGAAGGGAAGAAAGATTCTAATCATTCTCTTTTCATAAGCCAAACGCATTTTTCATGCAAATAAAATATTTACTTTACAGGATTTTGTTGTACTAGAAAGACCGTACCTGAAACAAAAATAATGTCGTATCATAAGATACAACAAAGTGCTAATGAATTTATATACAATTAAGAACGGTTTTGTCACCTTATAGAAAATGTAACGAAGGATGCGCAGCTCACATTTCATCTAGTATGAATAGAAAATAAGTTTGGATTCTTTTATCTGCACAAACACAGATTTCAGAATATGGAAAATAAACCAGAATCGTATAGGAATAGTCAGTTATCAGAAAGTTTTTCTTGAAAAATCAACAGTACCGTCTGCGAAGTGCCAAACTGCATTTGACTGACTACCTTAAGTTTGTTTTATCTAGACTACCTTAAGTTTGTTTTATCTAGACTACATTAAGTTTGTTTTATCTAGACTACCTTAAGTACTTTTTATTTAGACTACCTTAAGTTTGTTTTATCTAGACTACCTTAAGTACTTTTTATTTAGACTACCTTAAGTTTGTTTTATCTAGACTACCTTAAGTATTTTTTATTTAGACTACGTTAAGTTTTGTTTTATCTAGACTACCTTAAGTATTTTTTATTTAGACTACCTTAAGTTTTGTTTTATCTAGACTACCTTAAGTATTTTTTATTTAGACTACCTTAAGCTTGTTTTATCCAGACTATCTTAAGTTTGTTTTATCTAAACTATCTTAAGTTTGTTTTATCTACTGCTGATTTAAAGTTGTAGTTACTGAAGTCACAGATCAGACTTAAAAACACAAATAACTATTTCACAAGATATGCAGCTCCTCTCTTTCCATTCCCTTCACTTTATGACATAGAATCCTGTTACAACCTTTCCTGGTTGACTGAACTCTACACAGTCTCTTTCATCTCAGTGCAATCTGTCGTAACCTTCAAAAATTTAGCTTCACACAATCATCATCATGATCATCATCGCCTTTCACTTCCCCGAGAGCATAGGCCACGGATAAAGGATCTCTAGTCATCCCTGTTCTTGGAATTATTCTCTACTTCCTTCCATGTGTATCCCTTGTCTCTGAGCACTGTTATAATTTCTCTTCTCCAAGTAAGTCTAGGTCTTCCTCGTTTTCTATTTCCTTGAGGATTCAATGTCAGCAGTGTCTGTCTTGCTATGCTGGTGTCGAGTTTTCTCAGAGTGTAGCCAATCCATCTCCATTTCCTAGACATGATTTGTAGGTTCATAGGTTCTTCACATATTCTTCACACAATGGCTTCACCAAAATAAGACAGCGCATGTTCTTTGTCTAAAATGCTGTCTGAATCTGTAGACTAGCTTATCAGCAGTGATGGAACTGGTGTTAATTAATACGTTGATGACGTGATATTGAACCAAGGATCCTTGTTGCGTGACAGTGGTATGAAACATCACATCTACAAGACAGTTGACTGATGTTAGCAAAAGATACGTCTGGTGAAACCGCTGCATGTAGACACCGTAGGCTGACACATAACGCTATCATCGCTGACGTCAGTTCTCAGCAGTACGAAATGTAAGCATTTCTTGATGTCTCTTTTAAGAAAAAAAAAGCTCACTCGCTGAGTTTTGTCTCTTCTCGTCTCTTCCTGTGTCCCTAGTTGGTGACAAACCTTTCAAAATAAGGAATGTACAGATTGTTAGTGATGGTTCAGAAAATAGCCATGGTTCTTAGCATGGAAAGTTTATCCTCCACGTGACACGCGAACGAGTAAAAGACTACATTGTAAAAAGCTACCAATATATTCTCTAAAACAGTTAGCGACTAATTGTTGACTGCTTGCGTCATGTTAGCGAACCATAACTAACAAAACACTATTTCACCTCCACTGCCTATCACTGGAAACAAACTTTAGTCCGGACTGAGTGAAAAGAGTTCGAAATGGAAATGTAAGTAAACCCAGGTCCTAAAAAATAAGCTAGGTGAAAGTTGGGTGTGTTGAGCCCAAAAGGCGCAGTTACAACAGCCTAGCTGCAAACTGTGACACAGTCCAACCAATGTCCTTTCGAAGGCGAACACAGAAGAATTTCACAGATGAGTCTGTCAATATTTCTCTCGGAACTTCAAGAGTATCGTTGTCAAGAAGTACTGTTTACTCAACTGCCAAGAACGTTTTTGTTTTTTGGTTTTAAAAGAATGGGAAGAATCAAATTAGCCATCACTGCTCCTTTCTTCTTCTTCTTTTTTATTTTAATCCCTCAAGGAAAAAAAAAACAAACTAGTCGTTGAAAGATAAAAACGACAAAGAGATCGTTAGTGGCCCATTACAGACAGTAGCAAGTTGTTGAAAACGAACGTTATGTTTAGATACTTGTTTTCTAGGACATTTTGCAAGTCTCCGTTTGTTTTTCTTTCCTCCTTGAGGTTTTTACTTGTTACGACCTTTCTTTCGTTTGTCTTTAGTTTTTTAGACAAAATAATTAGGTTTGATTTTTCTTCTCAATTTTGCTTTTAAATATTTTTTTTCTATGTATTTCCGAAATACCTCGGACAAATTTTCATTTATTTTCTCTCTCAGAAGTGAAATCTCAATAGCGCTTTCTCGTCTTTGTTTTTCAGCTGTCCCTTTCAACGCTCACATCTCTCATTCCTGCAACTCTTTCCACTTCTTGTTACAGTAATCCTCCTTATTCAATTCATACATTTGCCAGTCTCACAGTTGTCTCCCAATTTACTACATTTATCTCTCCAAGTTCTATAAATATCTTCCCAAGTACTACTCTTGTCTCTGCAAGTACTACAGTTATCACTACAAGTACTACACTTGTCTATTGATAGCGAGAGAAACAAATGAAATCCCCCCCCCCCAAAAAAAAAGTGTCAGAACAACGAAGAACTAATCCAAACTGGAAGTAAAGACAATAAAAAAAAATTCCTATATCCTGTTATCGTTGGAAAGAAGTTAAGAGAACCTGGTAATCACTGGAAAACCCAAAGAAAAAAAAAGAAAGAGAGGAAGATCGATTTAAAAATATATACATCTCTCAACAGGCTGACCAAATGACAGTGAAAGAAAGCATTTAAATTGATGGGAAAGAGGTAAGACCGCACACAATGAAGAAGCACATGGTTACCAAAGCTCTTCTGCACGGAACATAATGGATGAATGAACTACAGATTGGGAGTGCTCCATTTTTAGAGCTCGGAGAGCGGTAACTCACTGTTAAAACAGGCAGCTCTAGTCTTTCGACGATGAGAGTAAAATAGAAAGTTAATGTTTCCCTGACATCCTTAAAAAAAAGGTTTAAAGTAAAGTCTCAAGGCCTTCAAGCTGCCAGTCGAATCAGGTCGTTTATTATCTTTCTCGAGTCAAATTCAAGTAGTGTTAAAAATGAGACAAGACAAGTAATTTATCTTATCTCTCACTATTCTCAGCTCTCTGGAGACTTAAGCTTGAGTCGGTTAACGCCAAATCTACGTCGCTGGAAGTATTCAAGAGAAGAAATATTTTAAAATAACATTCTAACCAGAGCAGAAATGAAATTCTACAGTACACAAATGACACGTCTGAGACATAGTTTTACAAAGATGCCTTTAGTAAAATTGCGATTCTAGAAGAGATTTCGGGTTGGTAAAATGTAAAATGTAAGTTATCAGTCGAGTTTAAATTGCTAATCTTGTTCTTTTATGAGTAGAGCCCAGGTCGAAACTTCAGAATTGTTCAGTTCGAGGAGTCGATCAGCTCTAGTCTGCAACTCTGATCAAGAACTATTGTTACAGTAGAGAGGATAGAGCGAGAGAGAGAGAGAGAGAGAGAGAGAGAGAGAGAGAGAGGAGAGAGAGAGAGAGAGGATAGAGAGAGAGGATAGAGAGAGGAGAGAGAGAGAGGTTTGCATTTGCCTAAATGAAAAAAAAATGTAATTTCAGGGTCTGTCCAATTTCTTATTCTGAAGTTGATAATCTTAGAGTATTTTCATCATATTGCTCAATAGGCAGACCTTGCAACATTGATCACATTCTGCTGCTTCAGCTTTCTTTGAAAGCGCACTGAACACTGATTTGGATAGACAGATCTGATACTAGAGATCCTGCCGCAAATCGCATTTAGGAGGCTAGTTGCTTGTTGTATGCCCATTCATCTAAAGCCATGATGAATTATTTGTGATGTTGCCTGGTCTTGGCGCCTTCTTTGTCTTCATCTGCTGGAATGCATTTCTAGCTTCATTTTCCAATATAGGTGGTCGTTCATTATTAACGTCGATATGGAATTATTCATTTCTCACTACATAGGTCTCTATGTGCTCTGACCATCTCTTCACGATTTTCTTGTTTTCCATAACATGCTTCCCCTTGCTTTCAACCAGCTTCTATTACTTTTCCCATTTGTTCCAAATGTCCCATATCGCAGCAGTTAGCAAAATTACATGAAATAAAACTTAACACGAAATCAATCAGAATAATATGAATATGTAGGGAAAGGGTATCAATAAATAATGGGCGTGCAATGTGACAAGGGACTTGTGAAAATGAGGAAAAACTATGAAACAGGAGACATACAAGTGAGACATCTCCCACATACGAATGAATGAATGAGAAGAAGAATAAAGAGATTAAAGCCATTCTCAGACATGTCAGTGTTGAAAGCGGGCGCCTGAGTAGCACAGTGGTTAGTGCGCTCGCCTCTTATGTGGAAGTCTGTGGTTCGAGTCTAGCCTGAATCAGTCAGCTGTAGAAATGGGTATCTGGCTCCTTCTAGGGTTAAAGAAGGAAAGGCGGTTCTGGAGTTGAGGAAGAAAAGGAGGTTCTGGAGTTGAGGAAGAAAAGGCGGTTCTGGAGTTGAGGAAGGAAAACCGATTCTGGAGTTGAGAAAGGAAAGGCGGTTCTGGAGTTGAGCGAGGAAAAGAGGTTCTGGAGTTGAGGAAGGAAAACTGATTCTGGAGTTGAGAAAGGAAAGGCGGTTCTGGCGTTGAGGAAGAAAAGGAGGTTCTGGAGTTGAGAAAGGAAAGGCGGTTCTGGAGTTGAGGAAGAAAAGGAGGTTCTGGAGTTGAGAAAGGAAAGGCGGTTCTGGAGTTGAGGAAGAAAAGGAGGTTCTGGAGTTGAGGAAGAAAAGGAGGGTCTGGAGTTGAGGAAGAAAAGGAGGTTCTGGTGTTGAGGAAGAAAAGGAGGGTCTAGAGTTGAGGAAGAAAAGGCGATTCTGGAGTTAAGGAAGAAAAGGAGGGTCTGGAGTTGAGGAAGAAAAGGAGGGTCTAGAGTTGAGGAAGAAAAGGCGGTTCTGGAGTTGAGGAAGAAAAGGAGGGCCTGGAGTTGACGAAGAAAAGGCGGTTCTGGAGTTGAGGAATTAAAAGCGATTCTGGAGCTGAGGAAGGAAAGGCGGTTCTAGAGTTGAGAAAGAAAAGGCGGTTCTAGAGTTGAGGAAGAAAAAGAGGGCCTGGAGTTGAGCGAGGAAAGGAGGTTCTGGAGTTGAGGAAGAAAAGGCGGTTCTGAAGTTGAGGAAGAAAAAGAGGGCCTGGAGTTGATGAAGGAATGGCGGTTCTGGAGTTGAGGAAGGAAAGGAGATTCTGGAGTTTAGGAAGAAAAGGAGGGTTTAGAGTTGAGGAAGAAAAGGCGGTTCTGGAGTTGAGGGATGAAAGGAGGTTCTGGAGCTGAGGGAGGAAAGGCGGCCAGGCGTGATGCTGACCACATCATTTGGTAATGTTCTAAAGAGGCAAGGAAAATGTCGACACAAACACCACATCCCTCAGTGTGTCTACGACATGACAGGAAACTTCGTTGTTGAACGGCATTCACGGCAGATGTGGCCTGGGTTGCTCGACATGGCACGTAATGGTGCTACATTGATTATCCTTCTTTTAGCTTGCCAAATGCCAGCCTCTCGGCTGTTATAATCTGTTATTCATCTAAGGCAAGTTATTTCTGTGCGTCTTAGAACTATAAATCCTCTATTTTGCTTCTACGTAATTCATAAACTCCTTTGTTTCCTCTGTTTGTTAAAAGGATTATACTTAGAACCCTTCTACGTTACGGAACGCATGCGCACTGTAAGTATTCAGGAAGCCAAAAAAAAAAAAATTAAGAAAACCAGTTTAAGAAAAAGATAGAAATTTAGCAACAGAATAGTAATTTTTTTCTTGATTTCTTTGCTAAATAATAATTTGTTGTTGACTATACTATTCTTACTGTGTTATTCTTGGTTTGTAAATATTTTTTCTGTGTAGGACATTTGTACATGTTGTCAGTAGTAACCAGTATCAGAATTTTAATTTAATTTAAATGTTGCCTCGGGTGTAAGAAAGTTAACATCCTCCCTGCACTCCAACAACGGCTCTGAAAGATGCAAGACAAGTGCAACAGGTTGCTTATACGGCTTTAGAAAGGCACTGCCCAAGAAGAATCCTTTAAATCCAGTGAAAGAAACAGAGTATATCTGGCTGAAAAATCTCTCGGAGAAATGGAATTAATAACATCAATGATGAAATTAGGACAAAGAAATGAGGGGGGGGGCGGGGGGGGGAGGTCGGACATACAAGATGCAGGAGAAATACGGGGTTTGTGCCTCCTCTAAAGTGAAGCTTTAAGAAGAAATGTAGAAGGTGAAATCAATGTTAGCAAGGAAAACAAGTATTTATCTGCCTTGAATAGATCTGTGGCAGTTCACTATAAGGCTATGCGTACAAGGAAAACTTGTATTTAGCTGCCTTGAAGAGATCTGTGGCAAGATACCATAAAGCTATGTACACAGGGAAAATTTGTACCTAGCTGCCTTGACTAGATCTGTGGCGGGTGGCTTATAGGCTATGTACACAAGGAAAGCTTGTACTTAGCTGCCTGGAAGAAATCTGCGGCAAGATACCATAAGGCTGTGTACACAAAGAAAGTTTGTACCCAGCTGCTTTGATTAGATCTGTGGCGGGTCACTATTAGGCTATGTAGGCAAGGAAAGCTGGTAAATAGCTATCTTGAACAGATCTGTGGCAAGGCACCATAAGGCTGTATAGGCAAGGAAAGCTTGTAAATAGCTATCTTGAACAGATCTGTGGCAAGGCACCATAAGGCTGTGTGGACAAGGGAAACTTGTATTTAGCTGCTCGAACAGATCTGTGGCAGAAATTACGACTGTTATGATTGGAGTACATATTTTGACAAGGAATCTGAGACTGAAGAAATGAACAAGTGATCAGAAGAACTGAACAATTAATCAAAGGCATTGATTTGCACGTAAAAAATATTTTAGACATAAACTAAGTCGCAGACTCCTATCCAGAACATAAGACATCGACAACTATATTTAAACTGTTTCCTTAACTCTTTATACAGCAACTCGAAGTTTTTAAGGCGACGCCTCCGAGTGGGATTTTGTTGAGGTGATGCAATACTATTTGGCAAACTGAAGAGTGGGAAAATATCTGCCCTTGTTGGATCATGAAAAGCAGAGAAACGTAGAAAAAGTGAAAAAAAAGACTAGTAGGTAATGGGCAGGAGAAAAGATATAAAGCAAAATGAAAATGATAAAATTACAAAGAGAAAACTGACTTGAGATTTCAGTCTCACCGATAAGTCTACGCCATCGCTCCCTCGCTGCCACATGTTACAAAGTTTTAGAAAGTAAAAACATTTTTATCTGTTAACAGAAGTTCATAGTTGGGACGTTTCGTCTTTCATTTTACTTATACAAAAACATACGACACGGGGAAAAGAAGAAAGACAGGGAAATACGAGGGAAAGAGAAAATGCAGGGAAATACGAGAAAAGAGGAAAGCAGAGAAAGACGAGGAAAAAAAGGAAAGACGAGTAAAGAGGAAAGACGAGGAGAAAGGAGCAAAGACGGAGAAATACAGGGAAAAGAGGAAAGACGGGGAGAAAGGGGCGAAGACGGAGAAATACAGGGAAAAGAGGAAAGACGGGGAGAAAGGGGCGAAGACGGAGAAATACAGGGAAAAGAGGAAAGACGGGAAATTGAGTAAAGACAGAAAGAGACGGAGAAATGAGGAAAGATGTGGGAAAAGAGTAAAGATGAGGAAAAGAAAACAAGACAGGAAAAAAGGCACAGGAAAGAGTAAAAACGGAGAAATTTTGGAAAAAGAGGAAGACGGGGAGAAGAGAGGAAAGACGGGAAAAAGGAAAGGCAGGCAAAGATGGAGAAAAAGAGAAAGGACGGGGATAGAAGGAGAAAAAGGGAAAAGAAGTGGGAAAAAAACTAATTTACATGTTAGAAAAAGGTAAAATACACCAGAATTGAAAAAAAGGAAGGAAAATACTTGAAATTCTGAGTCGTGGATAACTGTGGATGAGAACATATCTGAAAATAGTACTTGTATTCTAAGAATTCTTTTCATATATGTATGATTTTTTGAAAGTTATTAAAATTGAGACTGAATCTCTTAAATGAATTTTGTTCTCTTTAGTTCAGGCCTTTGAATCCAGGTATAAAAAATGGGTACCTGACACCACAGTATACAAGAGAAATTCTGTTAGCGTGTACATACTTCCCCATCCCCAGCTTGGCTGTTTTCATTGTATACAGCGCCTCCTCCCCATACACACATACACAAGCCCTTGGGGGCAAGGCCCACCCTTAAAGCAAGGAAAATTCCCCGGGTCAGGGGGCGATGCATAAGCTGGACCCCACCACCACCATAGAGTCTGCCTGATACATGTGTTTATGGAGCTATCTCTCTCCTAGGATTATCGAGGGTCACGAGATTCCAGTATTTCAGAATAACTCGGTTCACACAGTGTCGGTGTGTTAAGATAGGAAAAGAAAACACATTCACGTGAAAATCACTCCCATTTCGCGAAATGAATAGATGGAGCGACCAAGAAAACTAATTCACAAACTTCCACAAGGTTAACGTTGTTTTCAAATCTCGTGACAGACTATCCGCTCAATCATTCGTCATCTCTGAGATGTTTTCTGCTGAGAAAATTATTAAGCCTTGTTTTATTTTGGAAGGTTTCTGTCACAGAGTTTTTTTGTTATGTTTGCTCGGATTATGAACTGTCGTCACATAATTTAATATGGCGCAGTAAGTCAAGGAAGTAATCAACCTGTACATTATATCCCTGGGCAAATGAAGCGTTTGTTTTTCTTATGACGAAAAAAAAGCATGAGTGAGGACAGGAGTACTTAGGCCATTACTGATCCCCAACAGAGCCTCTGAGAGGAATTTTGTAAGTTGATGTAAAACTTTACACGTGGGATCCCCTCTCTGCTTACTTTATTGATCACCCATTCTGCTTTCATCCACTACGCTCCCTCCCCTTCCCTCTTTCCTTAAAACGAAGGACGCCAACCAGACCTCTGAGTGACCCCCGGGCTGGACCCCTCTCTGATTATGCCCGTGTCCCAGAACAGAGGATAAGAGGCTATACTTTGGTGCTTCTGGTTTGCGTCTGTCTTTTCCCCAAGATACGCCACTTCAGGAAACACCCCCTCCCACCCACCCACACTTTAAACATTCAGGCAGTTCTTTGACGGGGAGGTGCGTTTATTTCTTGATCCTGCAAAAAAATGGTTTATTCTTTGTTTCTGTCGCTTTCAATTCAGATAACAAACATATTCAAAGACGAACAAAGATGTTACGAAGAGAATGTCCAGAGATTGTGTTACGATGATAGAACTAAACATCAACAGCTCCATACTACAAAAATATGCTTTTCAAAAAAAAAGAAACGCAACACTCCTATAGTCATAATGGACACCAAATTTCAAACGTGTATCAAAATTTTATTTTACGGAATTAATGTTTCAATCTTGGCATGAATAAACTTTAAGACTTTATCAATGAAACGATGTTCATTAAATTTGGTTTGGACTTTTATTCTTTGCGACTGAGGCATCCGTTTCAGTAAGGTGTATGGCCTCCTCTGGCCTATATCAGAGAACCCCATCTCCTTGGCAAGGATCCGATTAGCTGTTGGACCTGTTGTTGTGGGATGATGCTCACTCTTCCCGCAGTGCAAGAGACAACTGTCGGAGAATGATTGGCGCCACGTCTCGCTGACGGACTTGCCTGTTGAGTTCATCCCATAAGAGCTCTATTGGGTTCATGTCTGATGATATGGATGGCCACGGAATGGTCTGGACGTTTTCATCAGCGAGGAACTGGGTGGTGAGTTGTGCCACATGAGGTGGAGCGTTATCCTGCTGAAAAATCGACCCTGGTGCAGCCAGAAGTGGAAGGACGTGAGGACGAAGAATTTCAGCGACTTATCATTGGGCATTCAGGCGTCCTTCAATTTGCACCAGGTCACTTCTTCCCATGAAGCTGATCGTCTCCCATACCAGTACACCTCCGCCACCATGTGGAGGAGCCTCATCAATGCAGTCCTGGGCGTCCACTCTTCGCCGTCTATAGTGTCGCTGGAGCAGAAAGAATGATTCATCACTAAACCAAACCCTTCTCCAATCATTCACAATGGTCCATTGACGATGCTAGTTTGTCCACTGCAGTCGGTTCTGGCGATGCCGGTCCGTAAGAACAGGACCTCTGTAGGGTCTTCTAGCCCAAAGACCAGAGTCTTGCAGCCGGTTCCTGACCGTTTAATCTGAAAATCGACGGCCTGCTGTCATTGACTGGACTGTTGAGGACGCAGATGCAAATCGATTCCTGAGGTGACGGAGCCATATGAAGCAGTCTTCGGCAGGAGTTGTGACTATGGGTCTTCCACTGCGCGGCCGATCTGCAACTGAGCCACTTTCTTGAAATCGTCTCCAAAGGCGACTAGATGGTGCTTCTAACCACATTAAATTGTCTGGCTACTACACTTTGTGACTGTCCAGTTTGTAAACGTCCCATGATGATAAGTCGTTGTTCTGTAGTGAGATGAGCCATATTCGCGCATTGAATTTTCAAATGAAATGATTCGATGAGGTTCAATCTTTTATATCATTCAATAATATGGTCAGTGAGTTCTGTGGTCAGTAAATTTCACGGGATTCTCGTGAACCTGTCATGAGATATTGTCAAAAATGCTGTTTTGACTAGTGTAGCTTTTCTATGGTCATGAATCATCTGCTGAGTACAATTCAGGTCAGCACGTGAAGCTGATGTTCAATGAACGTTTCAGGCAATTTGCCCTTGTCTGATCAACAAACTTCAGTTTAAATCGCAACATCATATTTGTTGCGTTTCTGTTTTTTTTTTTTTTTAACAATATATGTAAAATCTTTACCATATTAGTTTATGGCTCATTGAATATTATATACAGAACTTGTTTCAGTGGCATGTCCGTTCAGTTAGTGGCTTGTCCGTTCAGTTAGTGGCATGTCCGTTCAGTTAGTGGCATGTCCGTTCAGTTAGTGGCATGTCCGTTCAGTTAGTGGCATGTCCGTTCAGTTAGTGGCATGTCCGTTCAGTCAGCGCAATGGCATGTCCGTTCAGTTAGTGGCATGTCCGTTCAGTTAGTGGCATGTCCGTTCAGTTAGTGGCATGTCCGTTCAGTTAGTGGCATGTCCGTTCAGTTAGTGGCATGTCCGTTCAGTCAGCACAGTGCCATGTCCATTCAGTTAGTGGCATGTCCGTTCAGTCAGCACAGTGCCATGTCCATTCAGTTAGTGGCATGTCCGTTCAGTCAGCACAGTGCCATGTCCGTTCAGTTAGTGGCATGTCCGTTCAGTTAGTGGCATGTCCGTTCAGTTAGTGGCATGTCCGTTCAGTTAGTGGCATGTCCGTTCAGTCAGCGCAATGGCATGTCCATTCAGTTAGTGGCATGTCCGTTCAGTTAGTGCCATGTCCATTCAGTTAGTGGCATGTCCGTTCAGTTAGTGGCATGTCCGTTCATTTAGTGGCGTGTCCGTTCAATTAGTGGCATGTCCGTTCATTTAGTGGCGTGTCCGTTCAATTAGTGGCATGTCCGTTCAGTTAGTGCATCGTTTGAAGATGAGAAAATTCTGTAAAAATATTCCGGAAGTAGAAAGCGATTGTTTTGTCACAGCAACCGTTGCAGATGGTCTTTGGAATGCTGGGATTGCAGGAACAGGCATGCAAATTCTTTGGTTGGCATTTCTATATTTTAATGCTTAAATAAGGCCAGGAATTTCTGCAGATTTAGGAACTAAAGCGAAAAATGAATATAATTTTTAAAAAAAAAGAATTACTTTAATGTGAAATTATTCTGGTGTATCTATAACGAGATAACGAAAGACCTGTTTACTTAAGGTATACATTAAAAAATATTTTCAACAATAGACTGACTGGTGGACATCATAAAAGTAATGTACTGGAATCAGCATGACTGGGTGTTCTGTGAAAACAAATAATAAGGGAAATTGGAGGAGCTTTGGATCTATCTTCGCTCAGACATCTTGCTGTATCTTGGTTGCAAGTACACAACACTTCACCATAAAAGGAGATATTCAAAGATTTTGCATTTCCATCAGTTCAGTTCTTCCATGATCAATCTCTCCGTCTAATTCTGTTACCGTGAAGGTGACGTGTGCTTGTATTTACTTGATCTGCATATTTGTTTACTATTTCTGTCTGAAACAATTACTGTTTCTGCTGATTTTGCTTCTGATTATTACCTGTGACCATAGCTGTCTGACTACCATATAATCATCTGTCTGGTTACTGTCTTCTCCCAGCTCTTTATAACAAACAGAAGCCAAGAATTGTCCACAAAGTCTCTCGACATTCGAACGAGAAAGTCACTGATCACCAGTTGTCCCAGCTCGACACCCAGAAGAAAGAGCACAAATGGGCATGCGTGCCACGTAGGTCAGCCGAAGGTGAAGAAGCTAAACGAGAAGTGAGTGGGCCAAGATGAAGTAACAAAACTAAGAGTCTCGCTTTCGGTTTCCTTCGATAGCGCGAAACTTGTGATTTCCTGAGGGAAATCTCTAACTATAGCTCTGGAAGCCAGTCTACGGTCGTAGAATAACTGACGCGTTGGTTACTGTAGTCGTAAGTCAACACTCCGGCGTCTGCTTTCGGTCACAGATAATAAATGGTAGCTGCTGTTTAGTCAATTAGTAACGCGATCTCTCTTCCTAGCTGCTGCTGCTGTTGTTGTTTCAGAAATTACGCCACCGTAAAGACACCCAGCGCAAAAAAACATAAATTATTCACCTTGATGTGATACAAGCATAAAGCGCTGAACTCCTCTGTCGCATTTACTTCTAGTAAATCTCCCAACACCAAAACGCAGAATAGAACAAACTAGACTGTTCTTGTCAGGAGACATTTGTGTACAACTACAGGGGTCTGCAACCTTCTTCCACCAAGGGGCCGACTGCCATGTCTAAGAGTGGTTGGCGGGCCACACTTATGCCTACAGGTAACCCACGAGGGAAATAACAATAAACATAAAAAATATGAATAATATTTTTTTCACTGACCTCAAGTGTTATCACATTTCTGAAGTCACGGTAAACAGGTATTTGAAAAAAAAACCTTGCGGCACACCTGTCTGACCTAGCGGCCAAAAAATTAACCCAGACTAATAATTAGTAGCTATTAATAAATAGGCTATTCCAAAATTCAGCAGCACACCTACTGATTTTTTAGGTGGATGAAGCAGCACACTAGTTGGTAATCGCTGCTACGGATGGTCAATCCAACTCTAATCATGCTACAGATGATTAAAGCTAGCTTCAGTCGTGCTATATATGTTAATTGAGGCTATGATTATACAGACACACTCACATACATAAATATCAAGTTCGGTGCACGCGAGATCTTGATTTCTAGTGGCCGAATATATACGCTCACGTTAGTTCGTCTCTCTTTTGAGTATCGCAGCAGACATGTGTAAAAATGAAAAGAAAGATGATTGTATCTGTGTGTATATATTTCGCATTTATTTTATTTGCATGGTTCTTTGTATTTTTAAAGGGAATTGGTAAGTGGTTATATTTTACATTTAAAATATCCATTTCTAAATATGGTGAGTTGGAGTTCTAATATATTTTTTTCAGCTTCCTTCTCTCTCTCTCCCTCTGTGAGTATATGCCAAGTAGGGGCTTTTGGTGGTTTTATATGTATATACTATCGTACGACAAAACACAACTTTTATTCTTTGTGCTTCTCTTAGTTATGACGCCTCCTATAATTCATTCTTATCCTCTCTTACTTACAAATCCCCATACCATATTTTCAGTCAAAGCCAGGCTCTTGTAGTGTCCCCAACCATTGCCTCTCTCATTCTCTCCGTAGTAAATACAAGCAACTTCATTAAGTAATTTACGGATAACGCAATCTTCTTTTAATACATGAAAATCTCCACTGCAATGATATAAATCAAATGAATCAGATTGGTAATCTTATAGCTAGCCAACAACGTCTATTTAGCTACGTAATAAAATGTATTACCAAATAAAAACTCACTTTCAAGAAATATTTACATATATCAAACGTGACAGCATTGTTTAACATATCTGCTTCCGAATCTTCGTAGATATCTTTATTTGGCCGGTTACCCATTCATGTCACTATCTCTCTCTCTCTCTCTCTCTTTCTCTCTCTGTCTGTCTTGTTGTCTCTCTCTCTCTCTCTCTCTATATATATATATATATATATATATAATATATATATATATACATACATACATACAATTGTATGTCTGTAGGAAATGTACTAGATTCCCATTTATCAGTCTCTATATCTCTTTAGTTGTATACTCGTCTGTTTTGTACCACTGTACATATTCTCTCGACGTTATGCCTTCCTTATTGATGAGTATCAGTCTATGAATAAACACTTGGCTTAAACAGTCAGTCCTCAGCCCCTAACTACTGGGACTGCCGTAAGTCACTTCAGCTGCTCTCACTTTTTCCCAGCCACAACAAATATGAGACTTTTTCCTTCTTAGTTCTCTCTTTCTGAGCTGTTTGGGCTTTAGCCTCACTTCGCTACAGATTACATGTACGGCAAAATTAGCATTAGGATTAGCAGTTAAGGTAATCCTCTCATGCCTTTTAGAGGCACATAGGGATATGGTGTTAGTCCCCATATTTTCCTTGACCTGTCAGCACACTAGAGGGTGATATGGTCAGTATCACGCCTGGCCGCCTTTCCTTCCCCAGCTCCAGAAGAGTCTGGTACCCATTTCTAAAGCTGGGTGACTGAGGCGCCTCCAGCCGGGGATTCGAACCCCCGCCCTTCGCCACTCAGACGATTAGCAGTTAAACTGTACAAAAAATACAATACTACATCTGCTCATGTGAGTCATTTGGCCAAATGAGATCATGGCACAACGCAACACTCTCGCCACTACATAGGTTTCTACTTACACATTTGGTTCTCTTCTCTAATAGTTAACCACTGTTCAAGAGTAACAGCACTCTGTCACCCAAGAGCTCTCTCATATTACGCTGGACTCCGTACACTCAGTCCAGCGTCAGACTCAAGACTGAATTAGAATTTCTTCTCATGAGTTTTTAAAACTTTGCTCTATGGAATTTTCCATTTCTGGAACAAAGTAATCATGTAATCACACAGCCTTGACCTAGAAAAACAAGTTAACTCATTCGTAGTGATACTGCAAATGGGCATTCGTTCTTTACACATGCACGATAAAACTTGGAAACGTGAGCCTATTTCTTTAAAGTGGATGAGTGACTAGTGCGTTGTCTTGTTTATAGGTCGGTTGCTCATAAATTTGGGTGTTCCGACTCTTGATTTTTCTACTGCAACTTTCCTTTTTCTCACGTCTACGTGCTGTATGTCCAGTTATTCCAGGCTATACTTGATCGCTTTCTTTCCAAGTAGTTGTTTTATTTGTTGAATGTGTGAGTTAGAGAGCGAATCCAGAAGATTGCTGAGAATTTTACTCACGTTTGGTGGGGTGCGGTTTGAATCTTCCGAAGGGCGAAATGTCTTGGGGGGGGGGGGGGGAGGAGAGAGTGGAGAAGACCACATTCACAAACAAACACACCAGATAAAAACACGAGAAATAAGTGAAAACTTAACACATCTCTTTGCTATCTTCGTCGTAAGAAAGACAGGCACAAAGTGCTTTAGCCAAAATATTGGATTCTTCTGCTTACTCATCTTATTTTCTGATACTCTTGTTTCTTCCCACTTTGCTCACTCTGTCTATCCTTTTTGCGTGTGTAAAACTGAACCATACATTTCTGCCTACCTTTATTACTGAGAACTAAGAAACGTGTGTACTAGTATAGACAAGAAAGGGAAGATTTTGAGATTTAAAATGATCATGGGATTTTCTGTACAAATCATTTCTCTACATTCCCGCAGTAAAAGTTGGTTAAGTTAAAGCCAAGGAAAAAATGGAAAATGTCGAGTGATTCCGTGTGATTCTCTGGCTTACTTTTTATATTCAGTTCAAGTTAATTGTTAGCTTTTGGACTATTTTCTTTAGTGAATTTGTATCGATTTTAACTAGCAAGAAATTCCTGTTCTTTGTTTGTTTGTTAATAATATGTACACTTTTTTTATAGATGTAATATTTATTTTCGCTGGAGCAAATATGCCTCTAATAGAAGAACGAAAGACTCACAAAACGTATTGAATCTAGACAGGCTGGGGAGCTAAGATGCTGTCCGATTAGGCAATCAGCGACCCATAGCTACTATGCTAGCGTCCGGGTTAGCAAATTATAGCTGACTAAGACTCTGTCCTATCTCTCCGGTAGTACCCCCAGCAACAGGCCTAGCCTGGCTAACAGGACAGGGATCGCCATAGTCCCCATGGTGGTGGAGTCTGCTAAAGATGCATTGCACATCCCCTGCTTTTTTAGCTGCACTCCGGGACTGATTAATTAGCGGCCATAACCCGCTCCCACGCCGATACGATGGGGTACTTTAATAACTTCGCAGCATCGACTGCAAAGAACACCAGCTCGCAGTTACAGGGAGATAGTGTGAAGTATCAAACTAGGCTTCCGGTGCGTACGGTGTGGGGCGGAGTGTCATCGTTCATGTGATCCGGGGGTGGCAGGTTTTATATATATATATTTCGAGGAAGGAGTGAAGGATAAGATCTGGGCTAGAGGAAGATGGCGGGACAAGTCAGTCTCGTCTGTGTTATGATTTATATAGAATACTTCGCCCCAGCCGTCCTCGTATTGTGTGTTCTTTTATCTGTGTAACATACAGAATGTGCATGTTGAATTCACGATCATCTGGAGAAATATCTCAGTGATTCATAATGATTATTGTTCTATTGAATGGCACGTGTTGGATGCCATAATGTTGTTATTTCATTTGGATATTATATGGCTGTTATTTCATGTGGATATTATATGTGATTCAATATGTATCCTGCGATACGTATCCTGGCAGCAACAACTGCATCAAGAGGTGCGGTAGCACCGGGGAGCCCGTTTAGAGGAGGAGAGAGCACAGCAGAGGTAGCTGTAAGATTATTAATGCGTTAGCACATGTGGAAATTCATGTAGGTGGGGAGGAAAGTTCCAGGCAGTGGCAGCCGTGAGATTATTAGTACGTTAGCACATATGGAATTCATGTAGGCAAGGAGAGTTCCAGACAGAGGTAGCCGTGGAATTGAAGCAGTGCACTAGCATATAGATTAATTCATGGGGAGATAGTGTGTAGATTCGCAGCATTGTCTGTAATATTCATAAGAGCGTTGGCACACCTTGAAGATGGTATAATGTGTATTGTGATGGGGAGGGAGGCCAGGATAGCCAAGGCTCGGCTATCTGGTTCTTTAATTATGTTAGTTAGGGGCATTGTATTATGTTGATATCATGCCTGATTATATCTTATGATATGTGTTGTATGTTCTGTGTAATGTAATGTAATGTACCTGTGACTACCATGATCTATGTAGTTTAGTAATAAAACGTTCATGTATTTTAGTGGCTGAATTGGTAATGTCTATGGCACGTTGCATATGTTGGGTATATGTAATATGATGCCAAATGGCATACAGTATTTCTGGGGAATATCGGTCGTAGGAGATGTTGTTGGAGTCTGGCCACACAGTGCGGTAGCACATTAGGCTATGGATTGCGGGTAACAGCTGGGTTTTGGTCATATACCTTCCCTAATTCATCCCTAAGTGTAACTTAAGCACCCGCTAAGCCTACAATAGCACAAGACAAGACAAGACAAGATCCAGATAGGGTCTTCGATAGATTCCCAGAAGTTTTCTAAAATTTGGACACCCAAAGTGCGAGTGATGTCGGATAAAGAAAAACAAAGCAAATAACCACAGATTACCTCATAATGTGAAATATCATGAACAAAATATGACTGCTACGAGTTCGCTATCTCACTACAGGCCAATGAGAAATCTCTTTCGATATTTTTTTTTCATGTAATCTACCTTTTTTCTCTGCACAGTTTTTAGATTTTTAAATCCTATATTAGTCCTAATGTCCTCTGTTGGGATTAATTTCGTTGAATGTTGCTTTCTTCTTTTTTTTTTTAAAGAACGTCTGAAACACAGCAACAATGCACAGAGAACAGAAAATCTGGTGAATAATATTCCACACTTTGTATTAAACTATAAACTATATTTGCGTACGTGTGCTTAAACGTTTATGTAGGGGGGAGAGCGAGAAAAACGAAAGAAAGAAAGAAAGAAGGAAAAGAAAGAAAGAGAAAGAGAGAGAGAGAGAGAAAGAAAAGAGAGAAGGAAAGAGATAAGGACAGAGAGAAAGACAAAGAGAGAAAGAGAGAGTAAGAAAAAGAGAGAGAGAGAGAGAGAGAGGAGAAAAAGAGAGAGAGAGAAGTGCCTCTTAGCAAATTTTCTGAATTTCTTTATCAGCACAAAATATTTCCTATACATCTTTTTGAAACAACAACAACAACAGCAGCAGCAACAACAACAGCATCCACTCAGCCAGTGGACAGTCATGAGATGTCAGATGGCTGAGTGGACAGTCATGAGATGTCAGATGGCTGAGTGGACAGTCATGAGATGTCAGATGGCTGAGTGGACAGTCATGAGATGTCAGATGGCTGAGTGGACAGTCATGAGATGTCAGATGGCTGAGTGGACAGTCATGAGATGTCAGATGGCTGAGTGGACAGTCATGAGATGTCAGATGGCTGAGTGGACAGTCATGAGATGTCAGATGGCTGAGTGGACAGTCATGAGATGTCAGATGGCTGAGTGGACAGTACTCTGACTTCTTCTGGCTAGGCGGAGTCTCATCTCCCGGCTTCGAGGTACGCCCATTCTCTTACCTTTCTCTTATCCTTCTCTCACATCTAAAGAGTCATGTTTGTTAATTTTCTAATACAAACCATACACGTCACGCTCTGTCAAATATTTCATGTCAACGTTTTCACCATTTACCACAAGATATAACAACAACAACTGAAACCACTGACACAAAAAGATAGAAATGGAGGTAATAAATCAAGGGTGGTCAAACCGCGACTCGCGCATCACATTCGGCTCTTTGTCTTACGATATGCGGTTCGCGGAAGCTCGATGGACTGAAATCTGTTTTTTTTAAATATCGCAATTAATATAAAACGCAAATAAAAAAAAAGTTTTATAATTATCTGCCGGATAGAAACTGAGATTCGACTCGACAGACTTGGCTTCTACACTCATCTCAACTTATCCCCATCCCCGCTCTTGTAGCCCCTGCTTGGGGCCCTCAGACATTTGAAGTTTACTGCACGTGGCCACCCCTGTAATACATCACGAAGATACGTCACCAGGAACCAATTATAAAATGGAAGAATTAAGAAAAGAAAAATGAAAAGAAAAAAAAAAACAGACGGAAATCAAAATAACATAGCCACAAGTGAAGGCTGTGGTTTTTTTTTTTCAGTAACCAGGAAGTATGGAAGCTACGATGGTTTAAAAGCATGCACATGCACCGCATAAGAAGGGTGTTGAAACGATTACAATTAACCGCTTTCGCGCATGTAGCTGAGTAAGCTCATCATCTCTTACTTAAACACTAATTACCATCAACCAAGACGCCATCCGGCCATGGAATAAAATTACCACTGGACCTCAGAAATCTCGAAGCTACAGATACCTCTCTCATTCTCTCTCTCTATCTCTCTCCCTCATTCTCTCTATCTTATTCTCCTACTCTCTCATTCTCTCTCTCTCTCATTTTCTCTCTATCTCTCCCATTCTCTCTCTCACATTCTCTCTCTCATTCTCTCTCTCATTCTTTCTCTCATTCTCTCTCTCTCATTCTCTCTCTGTCTCTCTCATTCTCTCTCACACACTCTCTCTCATTCTCTCTCACACACTCTCTCTCATTCTCTTTCTCTCTCTCATTTTCTCTCTCTCTCATTCTCTCTCTCTCTCTCTCTACTCCTCAAATACGGAATCTTTTTTTTAAACAAAGTTAAGTTTATTCATAGAATTCTGTAACATAGTGCTCCACTTTACTTATGGCCACTATTTAGGCTTAACTTTAAACATAGACAATGTTTAAAAAAAAAACTGTCTTCTTCTGAAACCCAGGCCTGATTTCTACAAGAAAAGCCTTGCATACTCTTCGGCGCAACCCTGGAATTCCCTCCCCTACCATTTAAAATCTATTAGCAACATTTTATCTTTTAACTCCGAACTTTTTCAGCATTTACCAGCTTGTAATTATATACCTACTTAAAATACCTAATCGCCTCTTATACCATGACTCACCAGACACCAAGTTGTGTTTTAAAGAATGTAATTATACTTAACTTGTTTAGATATTATCTTAATGAATGAAAGAATGTGATGTGAGAAGAACTGCATTAAAAGTGTGAGTGTGTGTGTAATATCTTGTTAAATTAATGTTGCTCATTATCTTATATACGTGAATGTGGTAGTTTTATTTTGTTTCCTTAGATATTATTTTATGTATACTTGTATACTTGTACTAAACAGAATATGTGATAAGAATGAAAGATGAGCTGTGATGGACAGAATATCAGACGGACCTGCGTGCCCAACCCTCCATTCTTCGAATATAAAGATTGTTTTCTCTCTCTCTCTCTCTCTCTCTCTCTCTCTCTC
This sequence comes from Achatina immaculata, assembly GCA_009760885.1. Classification (NCBI taxonomy): domain Eukaryota; kingdom Metazoa; phylum Mollusca; class Gastropoda; order Stylommatophora; family Achatinidae; genus Lissachatina; species Lissachatina immaculata. Next base: position 85,238,125 of record CM019691.1, on the reverse strand, counting down.
TCTCTCTGCATATAAAACAGTGTTTCTCAGGCTTGTTCGGCTGCCTCCCCCTTTTATCCCAGGCTACATTTTCAGCCCCCCACCCCATACGTACTACTCGCACAGTGGCCTTTTAAACTAGGAAATGATTTACTCAACTAAAAACTTCAGCTAGCAAACCCGTTTATTTAACAATATGAAAGAGTACATTTATAACTCTAGTATTTTCTCAACTTTTAATGTGATGGATGAGTTTCATGTAGCCACACACGTTTCTCGATATCAGACTGAAAAGTGCTAAGAAGAATGGTGTTACTGCCCCTGTTTGCTGCTTCGTTTTCGCTTAACGCCTACCCCACCTCCAACTCCCCCGTTGTCTCCTTTTTCTTCCACTACCCCCCCCCCCCCAACTCCCCCGCTGCCTCCTTTTTCTTCCACTACCCCCCCCAACTCCCCCGTTGTCTCCTTTTTCTTCCACTACCCCCCCCAACTCTCCCGCTGCCTCCTTTTTCTTCCACTACCCCCCCCCCCCCAACTCCCCCGTTGTCTCCTTTTTCTTCCACTACCCCCCAACTCCCCCGCTGCCTCCTTTTTCTTCCACTACCCCCCCCCCCCAACTCCCCCGTTGTCTCCTTTTTCTTCCACTACCCCCCCCAACTCCCCCGTTGTCTCCTTTTTCTTCCACTACCCCCCCCCCCCAACTTCCCCGCTGTCTCCTTTTTCTTCCACTACCCCCCCCCAACTTCCCCGCTGTCTCCTTTTTCTTCCACTACCCCCCCCCCCCAACTTCCCCGCTGCCCCTTTTTCTTCCACTAGCCCCCCCCCCAACTTCCCCGCTGCCTCCTTTTTCTTCCACTAGCCCCCCCCCCAACTTCCCCGCTGCCCCTTTTTCTTCCACTAGCACCCCCCCCAACTCCCCCTTTTTCTTCCACTACCCCCCCAACTCCCCCGCTGTCTCCTTTTTCATCCACTACCCCCCCCCTCAACTCCCCCGCTGCCTCCTTTTTCTTCCACTACCCCCCCCCCCCCCCCAACTCCCCCCTGCCTCCTTTTTCTTCCACTACCCCCCCTCTCAACTCCCCCGCTGCCTCCTTTTTCTTCCACTACCCCCCCCCCCCACCAACTGATCCTTTTTCTTTCACCGTCCCTCTTCCTTTTCAACACCCACGGGGGGGGGGTGGGGGGCGTTATCGCCCACTTTGGGAAACACTGGTATAAAAGAACAGACGCTCGGGTGGATGGCAGGTACAAATTTAACAAAGAAAGAAGCAACAAGACGCACGCAATAAGGTACTAGAGCACAATGTTGTGTGGCTAACCTTCTCACATAACATTTAAAAAGTGAGAGAAAGGAAATTAGCAAGAGAATGACTGACTCGAACCACGGATTCCTGTGAGACGACCTAAAGCCTTGCCACCAGAGGACCACGCATTATCTGTCGGCCATCTTGAATCTGTAACAAAAGGCGTTCCATAGGTCTAGTGTGTGTCTTGAACTCGTGATATCCGGAAAGGAAACCAGGTCATGGCACATGACACAGAAATTTCACCAGAACAGAATGTGGTTTCTAAAAAAAAACAAAAAAAAAACAAATCCTTGAATATAGCTATCTTACATCCTTCCAGTGCCGTTAAACGTCACGTAGGGCTCGCAAGGTATTTCGCCAAGATTTCCTGTTTTCGGCGAGCTTTTCAACCTCATCAAGGGATTTTATGCTCACCAAACTGGCCTCTTTAACATTGTCCTCTTTAGAGTTTCACGTGGTCAACCTCTTTTTATTCGGCCTGTTATGTTTCACTTGATAGCTTGTTTTGGGATTCTCTGATTGTTTCTTCTCATCACATGACCGACATATGTCCATCTTCTTTTTCTGATCACCCATGAGACAGGTTGTTGTTTGCTCGTCTGTCTTATCTTTGCATTGTTCTTGAATTCGTTACACTTTATACCGAGTATTTCCCTTAGCATTTGTTTTCAAAAGAGTCTAATATCTTGATTTTTTAAAAAGTTGTTTTCCAGCTTTCATACGCATAAATGAGAGTGGATGTTACATTTGAATTGAATAATCTTAACTTGCGTTTTGTGCTTATAACTTCTGAATGCTATATGTTCTCAAGATTGTGTATAGAGCTATACAAAATAATAATCAATGACACTAGTATAGCATGAAACTCAGAGGGGGATAAGTGTTGGCAACACTAGAGGGCGGAAGGAAGGTGTATGTATGGGTGGGAGGGGGGAGGAGGAGGGAAGAAAATAGGTCAGGTGTGGATAATAAGAGTATGTTGGAAATTATACTAATTTTAGGTCAGTGACTTCAATATTTAACAAAGATAAATTAAGACAAAATCAACTCAAGGCTTTTTGCAGACGAAAGACTTACAATTAAATTAGTACGTAATTATTACTAAAAATAGCGCATTCTGACCCCGTTATCGCTGCCGCTTTTGCTAATCTGAGTTCTCGTCAGCGCAACGGAGTAGGTGCACTGTGCTGAGATCCTTCTTCAGAGGAGGAGATAGGAGTTCCTAAATGAACAGTTTTAACATATCCAGACTGAAGAAAATTTCTGGGACTATTCCTAAATCGATCTCCGATTGGCTGGTATAAATAAACTGATTAATAAGCACAGTGGCGCGCTCATTTCCTGTAAGCAGCTGATGCATATTTGCACTAAGAGGGCAGATCATTTGTCTCCGTAAGATCGACTGGTAAAAAAAAAAATCTACTGGCAGTGTTTTACATGGGGACTCGAGTGCGATGATTTCAAATAAGCAACACAAAACTACACATTGACAACGTCACATTTTCTGTATGGTAAACACTTGACAGGAACCTAGGTAAGACATTTTACAGTCGATTGCAATATGTTATCAACGCCATCGGCAAAGGAAAACAACAGGTGAGTTTAATAACGGTTAAAGATGATGATGAACTACATAGGATAGTATGATGATACATCGAGTCACATATCAAAATATGGATGGTAAGTCACGGATAACAAATTCCAGAAGCATGAACAACTATAGCCAACTAGAACCACCTGAAGACTGCGAAACACAAATAGGGACATGGCTTTCTCTCTAACACTTAAATCTTCACATGATCACTAGAACACAAAATACGACCTTTCTCACATAACGTTAGACGAAGACTTCCAAACTCAAATGAACTCAAAATCATACCTTACAAATCATGTTCAGGCTTTCCCTCACAAATCATGTGTCTTTCCCACACAATGCGCATTAATTGTATGCCGAATCTGTAATCAAAATTCAGGGTCAATCAGTCCCAGTATATAAACAAATAACCAGGGGCGTTAATTTTCCATAACACTTGCAGAGGACCACACCCTGGTAAGCACAGCCCCGTAAAGTGTTATCTCTTAAAATGCCCACCTACAGTCCATTTTTCCCAGTTGCGCACAAGTAGCTACCGAGTAAATATGGACTTTATGATAGCCATTCCTGTCAGTTATGTGGTAAGCAGTGTAACAAATACGACTTTCTTTCTGATAAATTTCCTCAAATTTCGAGGATTGGTCTGTTTCAAATTGTCACAGAGAAATATTCTAGGTTTTCTTGCAGACTGAGTGTCCATCCATTATTTGGACTGTTCCTTTATCGCTGCATTCACAAGCTAAATCCGTGTCTCGTACCTAGTTAAGATATTCTGCCGAGAAATTCCTTCCCCTCTTCTAGATAACGTACAAGGAATATCAAAGCTGGTAGTAAGCCCCGACTAGATGGGAAATGTAGCTCATTTTCTGACTGGCAATATTTTTATAATCAGTGCTAAATACATATGCTACATGTACTGGTTTATATATAATATAAATATATATACTTATATATATATTTGTATGTATGTATATATATATATATCTAGTGTAGATGATATACTGTACTTGCAAGTAACATAACAGAATAAAAAATAAGAACGTGCTAAAGAGTTACTCCTTTCCCGTTGGCAGTCTTCACAATATCAATCTTCTTTAACAGATGGCTCTCCCTTTGCCTCTGCCAAATGGAGTAGACCACTTCGAAATCGTAGCCCCATGCCAGTTGGCCCACACAGGCCTGCTCTGGCCTGTATAGGAGTATCCCGTGGGCTAGCTAGAACGTATTGGCGATGTTTTCCCCTAAACTATCATTCTTTTGGCATTTCGCAAACAGTAAACAGCAAACAAGAGGATATTCATTGTTTATGGGCTCTGCGTAGCATCATCTGGCTTAGCTGTGTCTCTCATGACTGATTATGCCAGTAACAATGCTTGATTTTGCATAATGCGCCAAGTTGGTAATGTAAGGTCTACACGCTTTGTGTATTCTTCTTAGATAAGGCACAAAGTCGGCCTCCTGAGTACAAAAAAGTCAGTATTTCAGATAAGAAAGTCCTGATAAAAATCACTGATAATTAACGAGAACTAACATCGCTAAAATTAGTTTTGAATTAGTAAGATGAAACAATACTGGTAATTGGAGTGATCAAAGAAGTAAAGCTTGTATCAATATATATCTTCCTGTAATTCTTTGGCTTTGCGTATTGATTTTAACCGTTAGGATTCACAGACTGAAGGTCGTTTCAATATCAAAATCCGCTTGATCAGCTCTGCTTAGAATCTGTTCAGGTCGTATTGATTCTCATGGCGATGTGGACGCACCAGGAGCCAGGGCGACCGTGGGATGATGTAACCGGTAAAATATTGTGCCTTGGGCGTGTGCTCATCCTGTGTAACGCATTAAAATACAGTAGTAACAAGCGTGCGTGTGTAATGCAGGTATTACATATAAATCATGGAAATACAAATATGTATTACTGACGTTTAAATATCTAGAGAAATAGGACTTTGTAACAGAAACTGAAACGCACTGCGCGCGAATCGTTATTCGAGAAATTTAGTATTGGAATCACGATAAGGTCCAAGAATTTTTTTTCTGTGGGGAAAAGAAGGGGCGGGGGGGGGGGGGGGGGGGAAGAACGGCATATTTAATTGTTCATCTACAAACTGTGTGGACTGTTCTACGCAAACGCTCTTAACTCATCAACCTCAAAGTAACCCCACCCCCAATTTGAAACTAGAGTACCAGGAATATTTCTGCCAAATTCACTTAAATAAAGACGCGTTTTACTGTACTGTGAAGATATAAGGAAAGCTTTGGAGGCACTGAATGAAAATAACAATAAAATGAACGAAAATAACAATAAAATGAACGAACTTGAAAGTTTCCAGTGAACAGTGCGTGAGAAGAAATTATAGATTTCAAACAGGCCATAATTTTGGAATTCAAGAAATTTATCCTTAAAGTAAATATTTGCATGCACGCACGCACGCACGCATGCATACATATATCATCATCATCATCATCATCATCATCATCATCATCATCATCGCCTTTCACTCCCTTGAGAGCATAGGCCACGCATAAAGGCTCTCCAGTTATCCCTTTTCTTAGAATTATCCTCTGCTTCCTTCCATGTGTATCCCTTGTCTCTGAGCACTGTCATAATTCCTCTTCTCCAAGTAAGTCTAGGTCTTCCTCGTTTTCTAAATCCCTGTTTTCAGCATTTTAGTTATTTCTTTGCAAATTAAAGATGATAGAACATATGGAGGATATAAACGAAGTATAATACGCATGAGACTAAAGTTTCGACTAAAAAAAGATTGTCAAGAAGAATTAGAATCAGGCACAAAAACGTAGACCCTGAAGCATGTTCTTCGAGATTTGCTTGGCTGGGAAATATGGTAAATTGAATATCAAGTTAGAACTGACGGGCGAAAGGATATTTATTGAGTACTCTTATTTTTCTTCTGACGCCAAAGGGTTCTGTTTTAATGTGTAGTTCAGCTTTGACAGACTAAAGTAGGTTCTTTGAAAACTTGTTTGAACAGCATGATCGCACTTTAAGCCTTTTTAACTCTGCTCAAGTCATGAAAACCTAGTATCCTAAAATCAGCACTAATAACCAATGCAACATCTTCAGATTAAACTATGAACAAGATGCACCTGTTTAATAAACATTACACATAGTGATTATAGACCATACATCTTCTTGTCATTGTGAATCATTACAGGAAATAGCAGCATACTATAAATTTACCTGAAGTTCAGCTTCAGTTAATATCTGTTGTCGCCATCATAATTTTTTTCAGATATACAACACCAGCATCGTTACACAGAGACACACCACCAGCATAAACCTGCAGAGATAAAACACCAGCATCCTTATAAAGAGATATATCACTAGTATAAACCTAAGGAGATACAACACTAGCATCCTTATAAAGAGATATATCACTAGTATAAACCTGCAGGAATGAAACACTGCATTCCTTATACAGAGATATATCACTAGTATAAACCTGAAGAGATAAAACACCACCATCCTTATACAGAGATATATCAGTTGCATAAACATACAGAGATACAGCACCTGCATTCTTATACAGAGATGAAACGCCAGTTTTATTTATATGTTCCTCTTTGTAAACTGAATTAATAAAAATGTTCCTACTTTTGTTCCAACTAGTCTAACATCCTGAAAAGTAATCTGTCAAGGAGTTTACTGCAGGTATTAAAAAATAAGCAATTTAAAATATAGAGAAAAGACATTCAGTAAAGACCTTGTCAGAACAAAATAACTACGCCCTTATGTAATAATTTGTTCTTGAATTAACTGAGAAAAAGACAATTTGGTTAAGCACAGACAAAAATGTACTAGTGAATTAGTAAAGGCCTAAAGTTGGTCTCTCAGATCCATCAAGAAAACACAATCTTCTTTTGTTGCAATAAGCGACGTCATGACATGGAGAGAATAATAATGGAAGATATGATTCCTGTGAAACGAGATTAGGCCCAAGATATCACAGAAACTTTAAACACCATACGCACTGAGACGTTTTCATGTTGACTATCATTCATGAGAGAGCAACGTACTTAGAATGATATGGCACACAATGATGATGGTTAACAGAAATCAGATAAGACTCTGCTAGCCGACCTTGTCAAATTGACTGCAGATAAGAGAGTCTATATCTAGGATTAATAGGAAACGAAGACAACCATTTTTCACCATTTTGGCTTCGTTTCTTGTTCCGGTTCTATATTCCATATTACTGGAACACAAACAATAACCTGTCTCCGCCACACAAGCCACCGACTGAGAAGGAAATGAATCCCTAGCTGTTTGGATTGCATACAGGGAGTTAAATCTCTGAACTAGTCGAGTTTAACAAAATAAACGGACGGCAATCCGGGTTACTCTCTCTAAACTGGCACGGAGCTTTCAACATGTAAGCCATGCAGGCATGTTTATTTAAGGGAAATAAAAATACTGGGGGTTATGGGGCGGCGAGGGGGGAATCTATCTATCTATCTATCTATCTATCTATCTATCTATCTATCTATCTATCTATCTATCTATCTATCTATCTATCTATCTATCTATCTATCTATCTATCTTGCAATTACAGTGCGTTCGGAAAATAACTGTGCACTATACCAGTATCGATTCCGATATTGTAGTGATATCTTAATGTAGCGAAAGGTATATGTGGCTAGATACAGGAGACGGAATCCATACTGGCTTAGTGCACAGTTAATTATAGAACACCCTGTATATGCCGCCTTAAAATGTATAATAGCCCCTCAATACCGCTGACTCGCCAGACATCACGTTTTGCTCTAAAAGAACACAGTTCAGTACGTAGCTGGTTTAGAAATTAACTTTGTAAATGCGAAAGAATGTTACGGGACAAGAACTTCTTACAAATGTATGTATTTATGTACCTATATGTGTGCATGTTGTCGTGATACATTAATTACTTCTCGTGTATTTTATTATCTTATGTTTGTGAATGTAATATTCTCACTTTGGTTTCTTAGATATGCCTTTTATGTAATTTACATGTCTGTACTAAATGGAATGTATGATAAGAATGAAAGATGAGTGATAAAGTGCAAAATTGTTAGACGGGTCTATGTGCCCAGTTCTTCATTCTTTGAAAGTAAAGATAGTTCGTTCGCTCGTTCGTTCTATTAGTACATCTTATTGGCGACATTTGTCAAGCAAAGACTACAAATCGGCACAGACAACTCAGTATTCTGTCTCCCAGAAACAGATTTATTTTCAATAAATACGAATTAGTTCACGACATTCTATCACACCAATGTTCGTCCAATTGGTAATCACTGTTTAGATCCCAATCGAAAACATAGTAAACGTCTAAACAACTGTTTGTTCCTAAAACCTGGGTTTGAAGTGTATAATAGAAGCCTTGGTCACTCTGCTGTTTACTATTGAAATATTCTTCCACACCACCTAAAACTTGTGAGTAATATTCATTCTTTCAATTTCAAGCTTTTCAGCACCTCTTTGAAGTCGATTATATACTCTCGTAAGACTTGTACTTTCAGTACAGCTGTAGACTTCTGTAATAATCAAAATATGTTACAGGCCGGCATAAAGAGTTGCGTTAATATATTTTAATTTGTGCAGCGCTGTCACTGTGTTGCATGCGTGTAGACGTGATGATGATTATATCTTATGTATTTAGTATGTTTAATATATTATTAAAGTTGTGGATCAGAAATTGAATGTAAACATTTTGTCATTTTTTTATTTCCCTCATGATCTCTGTGTATTTATTAATCAATGTAGTAAACTAAATGTTTGAAGGTTGAGTAAATGTTGTATGATGGAGGGCAGAATGTCATAAGGGCGTGCGTGCCCAGTTCTTTACCCTTTGAAAATAAAGCTTGCTCGTTCGTTCTCTGCCTGTCTATCCCTGTTTCTGCCTACGCTTTTCTTGTAGTAATCCATGGTATCTGCCGAACACCCCTGTTATCTGCGGTGCTAAGTCTCCCGTTATGTTTGTTACTAAAACTTGAGAACATTAAGGCTTTACCAATTTTCTTCTACTGATTTCTGTTGGCCATGACTTGTCGCTGCCTCTTGGTCCTGTTAAGAGGCTAACTGGGTAAAAGACCTCAGAGTAGCACAGTTTCATTCGGATTAGTGTTTTTTTAACCCATGCGAGCCCAAGGCACAAAATAGCCAGGCACCAGTCCTAATATGGTATTAATGTTCTGATTGAGGTATTAATGTTCTGACTGTGGTATTAATGTCCTGATTATGTTAATAACCTGTCATCTTTATTTTTAATTCAGACATTGTAGTAGTTTATTGCTAAGGAGATTACCCATGACATCTATTGCCTAGAACTATCTGCAACGAAACAACTGTCTTAATCTTTTTTTCGCGATCACAAACCCCGAGTGAACTGGACTGCTCCACTGTTTCCTTACGTCCTTCACTAGCCTGTCAAAATAATCATCTTCAACAGTTCCACAGCTAACTAGTACAACCCCAAAAAACCGTCAATAGTTTGGCTTTTCACTTTACACAGATGAACAGAACTGCTGAAAGAAATCTACAATCTAAAAGTTTCAATGTTCATGAGTTACATACCCCATCACCGGTTCCCATACCCCCAGAAGGATATCTCTATCATTGGTCCTTATGCTCCCAAGAGGATAATCCCATCATTGGATCCCATAACCCCCCCCCCCTCCCACCCCCAAGGGGACACCACTGGTTATGAACCCCCGCACTAGAAGATCAAATCAGATAAACAGACGTTTCAATTTTACGTGGCACTGCACTGAACGTTGATGCGCTGTTTTCTTCTGGCTAGGCGGCTGCTCATCCTACAGGAGTCTGTGGTTCTAGCCCCAGTAATTCTCTTGTGATTTTATTTCTTTCTCTCACGTCCAAAAGCGATTTGTTTGTGAAAATGTCCAGGTCTAACCATACAACACTGTGCTCCGTTACTTCACTGTACGAAATATTCGCTATTTCCTGTTCGTTTAATTTGTATCTACACGTGGACGTGTGGTTGCCTGGTCATGAAAGTGCATCCGTTGAAAATTTTTTTTCATAAATTCACGCTTCAATAATTTTGAGGAAAAGTGGTACTAAATTTAGCACGACTTAAGGATATGCACGATACATCGCTTCATAGATTTTAAAAAGGCATTTGATAGCATACACAGATATTCATTATGGATCATTTTAAGTCTATATGGAATACCATCTAAAATTGTCAACGTCATTAAGGACTTATACAGTGGATATGTTTGTGTAGTCAAGACAGAAGAAGGGATGAGTGAATGGTTCCAGATTGAAACAGGCATGAAACAAGGATGTATACTGTCTCCTTTACTTTTTGGGATTACACTAGACTTCATAATGAAAAAATGCTGCACAGGTAACACAGGTATTGACTGGGTACATGGGACCCAACTAGAAGATCTTGATTTTGCTGATGACATAACTCTTGTCAGTAATAATGTGAATTCCATGCAAGAAAAAGCAGATAGCCTGTCTTCAATGGCTAGCAAAATAGGACTTGAAATTAACAAGGACAAAACAAAAATAATGAAAATTCCTCTCAATCAAAGTGGAAAAATACACATAGAAGGGACAAATATTGAAGACGTCAATCAATTTGCATACCGTGGCAGCTACATAGACCAGGATGGTGACACTAGAAAGGAAGTTAGAATCAGAATTGCAAAAGCAGCATCAATCTTCAATTCCATGATGAACTTACAAGACTGGAAATTAACACAAATATAACACTGGTTTAACCAATAGAATTGGTAAAGTTTTCCCGCTACAATGTTTCTACTCATTTTCGTAATATCAGATCCACGTATTTTAATTTTAAAATACTGCAGAAAAAAACTAGGAGAAAAAGCGACCACAGAACCCCCACCCCCTTTTCTAAGGAATTGCTTGAAGTACTTGCACATCGTTATTTGCCTCTCCACTTTTTTTCTCTTCACTGTGAAAGCCATCAATGCCAGAAAACTACACTTACCTCCCTTGCACCTGGAACCCAGAGATGCGTGATTGCCAGATACTGGCAGCTGTCTACATTTCTGAAACTTTCTTTTGAGTACGAAAGTAAAAGAGTTCATGTGTGATTGTTTTATTTTTATTCTTGGGGGTTTTTGAAAAGTCATGTACGGGAAGCAACGTTTTGCTTCTTAGCCCTACACCGTCCATTGACAAAACGGGAAGTTGCGTGTGTGAAGTGTTGCGACTTTCAGAGGAGCCTTGCGTGGACTTTTCCGTATTATCTCAGATTTTCCAGTGAAACTCATTACAGAACGTGAGAAGTTATTCATTTGTGTTCCAGTATAATATTATTTATAACAAGTATATATAATCTTTAAACATTTATATATTTTAACTTTCGTTTTTTTTTTCATGTCATTCTGAACGCGACGTAAAATGTATTTCTTATAAAAATGACATGTTTGCTGAATTCTGATTTCAATTTGCATATTTTGATGTTTTACACGTTTTTATAATTTCGGAGAAATCATCATAATCATCATCATCCTTCGAAGAAATACGGTGTTTAATTAGTGTTTTTGCGGTATGCAAATTATCGTATGGACGGCAGTAAACCACTTAGGCGTTATATTAGGGGATGATATTCATTACTGAAGTGTTATTGTGATAAGTTGGTTACCAAGCGGAATTTCCCTAGGTACTACAAGAAAACAATGCTAGACAGTTGTGAAATGATTATGTTTAAAACAAAAAGAATTTAACATTTTCGTTAAAACATCATAGAAAAAAAAATTAGACTTGTAGAAATTATTTGAGGAAGTTGGAAACATTGAAGGTTTCGTACAGCAAAGATTTAGAGTTAATTTGTATGCCTAGTCTAAAAAAAAAGCAGATAAAGATCTTGAAATATGAGAAATACAAAAAATAATAAGAGAATGACTTTATCGAACCCTAACACTCCGGCAGGACAAGCAGCCGCCCAGCCAAAAGAGGCTAGACTATTTTTCTTTCTTTCTCACGTCTAAACTGCTTTTTCTACTTTTTGTCTTTCTCTCACGTCTAAACTGCTTTGTCTCTTATTTGTCTTTCTCTCACGTCTAAACTGCTTTGTCTACTATTTGTCTTTCTCTCACGTCTAAACTGCTTTTTCTACTGTTTTTTTTCCCGAAACTAATCATACACGCCTTGTTCTAGCGCTTTAGTAATTATGTTCATTATCAGTCCTCTGTACTCCCAAAGGAGTGTCATCAACAAAAGTTCCCCAGCCAGTCCTAACCTGAGGAAGTATAAATGACATTACGCGCAACATTCTTTATATTTTTGTATGACTATGTACAAGTGAAAGCCACCACGAAGAAGCATCGGAAAACTTCTTGAATGTAAACTATTGTAAGATAATAATTGGACGGCTACTGCTTTCACCAACAAAATGAAACAATGATATACCTTACTAAGATGAAAGAAAATTTTGAGTATTTTCCTTCATATCCTCAAGAATCCCCATACGCACGACTTCGTTTTTCTTTAGCTCAGAAAAGGCCGGCAATAGAAATTTATTTAATGAAAAATTCAACAACAAAGTGAAATTTCTTCTTTCTTTCGTATTATTTACACAAGATTATTACAATACTGAAACAAAGTTCAACAGAGCTTCAATTAAACTTTTTATTGCATTCATCATCATCTTTAGGTGCCAAGCGATAGACGCTAGCGACAATGCTTCTCCACAGATCTCTATTTGCTGGTGACTTTATTTTTATCTTGCCAGTGTATTAGATTGATCATGATTCCCCCCCCCCCCCCCACTTCTTTGCCTTCCCTTGCCGCTCTTCCCATATATCTATCCAATTGTTTATGATATTTTTTTGCATTCCGATATTTCAAAATCAAGTTTACATCCAATGCTTCCCCGCATAATCAATTCTTTCCATTAGAACTGATTTTATGGCCTGATGTCATTAAATGTTTCCCGCGAGAAGCTATATTCTCTTTCAATTTTTTGCCCCTTTCTAGAAAGTTTCCCACGATTTAAAGCAGTATTATGTGGTTCTTAATGACGCTGTTTGACAAGATTTTATGGCTCTTGGTAACATTATCTGATAAGACTTTGTGATTCTTAATTACGTTATTTAACAAGACTGATTTTTAATGACATTATCTGCCAAGAAGTTTCGAGTCTTGATCACATTATTTGACAAGACGTTGTGATTTTTTTTATCACATTATTTGACAAAACTCTGGTATTCTTGATCAAATTATTTGACAAGACGTTGTGATTCTTGATCACATTATCTGACAAAACATTGTGATCCTTGATCAAATTATTTGACAAGACTTCGTGATTCTTGATCACACTATTTGACAAAACGTTGTGATCCTTGATCAAATTATTTGACAAAACGTCGTGATTTTTGATCACACTATTTGACAAGAGAGCTGACAAGAAGCACGGTGTAACAGCTCAATGAACTGACCAAAATAAACAGATATTTAAAAGTCTACACACTCGCACACACAAGAACTACACCAACGACACCCAAGCTACGACGTACAATGCAAGGTTTACTTGGCGTAATGGATAATGTTACAGTATTAGACAAGAAAGCAGACAAATGTTCTTGATAAAACTAGGCAGACAGGACTAATGAGGTAGAAGGAAAAAAAACACGAAGTAATTACTGAAAGCAGATTCCCACATTATTCTGCTTTCATTGACATGAAGAAAAAACTATTGATCAATCAACAGAAGATTGCAGGTCCGAGCTGTTGAATCAAAACAAATAATAATTCTACTTTACTTGTCTGCAATGTTCTTTGTATCCTTTGGAACAGTCTGTCCACCATCCCGAGAAGGATATATGTTTCCTGAAGTGGTGCAGCCTATAGAAAAGCCTGTATGCGTAGCATGTATGGCACATATGCATGTATATTCCAACCATTCTTCTTACACAAGTGAGCCAGATATTCCCACAAACACCGTTTCCTTTAAAGAAATATTGAAACTGAGTCTTGTAGCTTTCGAAATACTATAATTTTTAGAGATACGGGGTATCATTTTTAGAGATACAGAGTATCATTTTTAGAGATACAGAGTATCATTTTCCCTCATTTCTGATCTGAGACGATATTTCCAAACAGATGAACCCTTTGTCTTATTTATACTACTGCTACTACTGTTTTACCTTTTACTACTACCACTACCACTACTGCTACTACTGCTGCTACTGCTGCTATTACTACTACGACTACTGCGGCTGCTACTATTATTATTAATATTATTATTACTTTCCGTTCCGGAAAGCGTTGGAAATCATGCTTCTCCATCTTGTGTGGTCCTTAGTATTTCAGATTAGTTCAGATGCTTTTTTCCATGCCACGTGGTGAGTCCCTCCATCATGCGCGGTCCTTGGTGTTTCAGATTAGTTCAGATGCTTTTCTTTTTCCATGCCACGTGTTCAGTCCACTAGGATATCTTTTTCTCTTGATCTTCCTCTCTTATTTTCTCCATTGAATTTTCTTTTCTAGTCATTACTAGGTTCTTCAACGTCTGCCTTCTCATTACATGTCTAAGAAATGTTGATTGTCTTTTTCTTGGCATTTTAACTAGTTTTCATTGTTCTTAATTTTTTTTTAGAACTTCTTTTTTATTTTTGTGTCTCTCCAGGATATCTGTTGCATCTTTCTCCACAACCACATCCCTGTTGCTTCAAGCTTCTTTGTCATCTTTTTGTTGACAATTCAAGTTTCACAATCATGTAGCAATATTGGCTTATATATGGCATTGTAATACTCTTTTCCTCACTTTTAGTTACATTTTCTTTATCGCTTTATCTTTTACTTAATCATAATTATAATATTATGTTAGTATCTTCTTCACGCCGCCAAAAGCTGCCTTTACCTTATCTATTCGTGATTTTATTTCATTTATGCACTTGCTATTAGCTGTTATTGTTGGTCAACGGTAGCTGACTTTGACTTTGACTTTTCCAATCCCCGGGTTTACGAGTTTTCATTCTTTTTCCCTTGTGCCAGATAATGAAATGTACATGCCCTCTTCAGCTGTTCTACATTTCCATACAGAATGTCGGTGATTGAGGAGTGTGGTGGTATCAGGTTCTTCCGAAGGTCCTTCAATGCACTGCAGTCCAGCAGATGATGTTTAACAGTTTCTTCTTCCTGTCTGTTGCAGTGCATGCAGTATGGTTTGTGGTCAGCGGTCAGTCTGTGTAAGTGCTTACTGAGGGTGATGTGTCCTGTTCTCAACCTGAAAAATGTGCATTGGTCTCTACGACATAAGCTGTTGATGTGGTCTCCGGGGTTAGGCTTTGGTAGATGTGTATATAGGGATCTTCCAGTTGGATTACTGGCCCAGCTGTCCATCCACTGCTGCTTGCAGTTGTTGTGTATAATGTGTTTAGCTGTTCTCATGTTGGTGGAGATGTGGGGCTGTGACTTGGTGGCTCAATTCTTTGCCATTCTGTCAGCATGTTCATTTCCTCCTCGACAGTAGTTAAATGTGTTCACTTGTGGCAGTGTCTTCCAATTTGAAAGGATGTTGCACTTTGTTTATTCTCTTCGATATTACCATTGTTTCTGTCTTTTTGTCTCTTCTTTTTGTCTATTCTTTTACTCTCTTCAGTAATCTCATTCACAAATTTCTACAAAAGGCTTTCGCTTTTTTTTGTTGCTATTAGAAGGTGTTATCTGCATATCTCAGGTCCTTGATATTATGGCTTCCTAATTCTTTTCACATTCTTAATTAATGCCTCTCACGTTGCTGTCAGTGTATAATAAGAATAAATCATCTGATGGTACACACCCTGGTCTTACGCTTCTTTTATATCCTTATACACATCTATGTCATTATTCACTCTTATTGATGTTCTTTGCTCTCAATACATATTCTTAATTCTCAAATCTTTACCATCTATATTAAAATTTTCAAGCATTCGTATCATACCTTCATGTCTAGCTCTGTCAATAGCTTTCGTGTAATCAATAAAGCACAAGTATAAATCTTTGTTTACCTCTAGAGATCCTTCTATTATAATTCTTAATATAAAAATTGCGATACTTATACTTTTTCCTGCAATGAAGCCACATTTTTCTTTATGCGATTTCAATTTTTATCTTATTTCGCATTCTCGCGTGAATGTTCTTAATGGCATTTTTGTGATGTGGGTAATTAAAATGATTGTGTGATGTTGATCACATTCTGTTGTCTCAAGTTTCTTCGGAATTTCAGTGAAAACTGTTTTGGACAGATCTGATGGTATATGCCCTGTTTCATAGATCATATTTAGAAGCTTGTTTCTCTTCCTATGCCGATATCTCCTAGTGCCGTGATCATTTCTCTTGTGACGTTATCAGGTTCTGGTTCCTTCCTTTGCTTGTATTTGTTAGAATGCATTTTTTACTTCCATTCCCAGCACTGATGGTCCTTCTTTAAAATGCTTACTTGAACTGCTCATTTCTCTGGTCATTATACAGGTCTCTTGTGTACTCTTGCCGTCTGTCCATGATTTCCTCTTTTTTCCATAATAACTTTTCTTTCAAACAGCCCGTTGTTTTGCTTGTTCTTTTCTCACAAAGGTGTTTTTAAAAGAAATTCTTTGCCATTATAAACCTGTTCTTCAGTCTCACTTCATTACTCTAATAGCCACTTCTCTTTCATTTCAATGCACGGCTTTCTTATTTCTTTTTTTAATCTTTTCATATACTGGTTATTTTTGTTTGTCCTTCTCTTCTCCGTTATTCTAAAAATGTCATCTGTCATCCACTTTTTCTTGGCTTGTCCTAGTCTTTGGTACTGATGCCTTTAATGTTTTTTTAAAATTTATTTAAATAGATAATCATATCTATTTGTAACTTCTATGTTGAATTCCTCTTTTATTTCTTTATCTTTTCCTAGCAATTCTATGTTTAGTTTAGCATTTCTATTCACTACTTTAACAGTCTTTAATTTCAACCTGCCCTACTGCGTCATTGAAAACAAGTGTGCATCTAGTTAGGTCGGTCTTAATACGAGTAAAAGATCACATATATAACAAGATGTGCTTACACATTAATTAAAAGTCGGCTTCACTTACACATTAATTAAAAGTCAGCTTCACTTACACATCAATATCAGTTACACACTGAAGTCGGCTTAATCAGGAAAGTTCTGTAGAAAGTTTAAATAAACGCAAAAAGTCACGCGAACAGACTCTCTCTCTATATAATTACCATTATACTCCTTCCTACAACTACAAGCTTTCCCAGTATCTATTTGATGTCGACTACATGCCTCCATGAATTATAAAACTTAAAAGTTATCTTAAGCTGCTCTTACAGACACCGAATACAATTAATTGTTTTCTGTATAGTCCCGAAAATTTTGTTTAGTAGATAGTCATTTATAATGTATGTAGTTACTTCTATACTGAGTGAATGTTTAAGAGTGAAACGTAAATGTTATATTTTATTTTATGTCTCTCAGCTTCAATGTTAGTTATGTTTGTTATATGAACAACATATTTGTAGAATGTCTGGAATAGAGTGAAAGATGTATGATAAAGGGCAGAATGTCAGACGGGCTTGCGTGCCCAATTCTTAACCCTTTTGAAATAAAGATCAATCAATCAATCAATCTCTCTCTCTCTCTCTCTCTCTCTCTCTCTCTCTCTCTCTCTCTCTCTCTCTCTCAGGCCCCCTGGCTAACGCTTTCTACACTTTACCAGGAGCAAAATGTAAACACTAACATAGTACAAATATGACATTTATTTCAACAAATAATAAATTATTATATAAACATAAACTATTTTATTTCTTGAGTGTTATATATTTTATATATATCTCTCTCTGAACCTTAAGTGCCCAGGGCACATGGGGCTTCCGCAAGGGTTTTCCACAAATGCCTGTCCTTCGCCTTTTTTTCTGCTCTTGCACAGGTGAGCCCTCTATTGCTCAACATCCTTTCTGTTGTTGTTCTCCATGTCTCTTTTGGTCTACCCTTACTTCGGTAATTATTAATAACATATAAATTTCTTTAAAATGAGTTAAGTAAGGACACCCTAGCAAGAACCAGTTAAAGAGTTCGAGAAAGAACACGACCTGTTTAACTACTGACCATAAAAAAACAAACAAAACACAGATTCACGGTGGAAATTACCAGACTAGAAAAAAAAAAGCTGTGAAATTTGTAATCTTCAAGATAAAGTATAAAAGGTGTGTGTAAAAAGTATATATACTTATATAATTTCACTTTATACTGCATTTCATGTTTTAAATGCGTTGCAAATAAATGTATATAGACCGACATACAAACAGACAAAAGACAGATTGATCGGACTAAGGGAGTACAAGAATTAAGAACCAACTACAGAAAACAGACTGGAACTTAGACAGATATACAGACAAAACAGACAGACAGACAAGCAGGCAGATAGATAGATAGATAGATAGATAGATAGATAGATAGATATAGATAGATAGATAGATAGATAGATAGATAGATAGATAGATAGATAGATAGATAGATAGATAGATAGATAGATAGATAGATGATAGATAGATAGATAGATAGATGGATGGATGGATGGATGGATGGATGGATGGATGGATAGATAGATAGATAGATAGATAGATAGATAGATAGATAGACAGACAGACAGACAGACAGATAGATAGATAGATAGATAGATAGATAGATAGATAGATAGATAGATAGATAGATAGATAGATAGATAGATAGATAGATAGACCTAACTCTTCTACAGAAATAACGTATTTACCTTGGCAATTGTTGTCAGTTTTTTGACTCACAAACTTTGTTATCTGCTAATGAACTCAGTGACATTTTTTAAAACTAATTAAAAACTAAGTCTTGTTTTAAAAAAATGATGAAATTTTGTATTCAGGCTCATCAACAGAGTGATTACCCTTGGTTCTGATGCGTTTACCCGGTCCCTGCTCGTTGATGCCAATGTAATTTTAAGTGCCCCAGTTTGACTTGCTAACGTGTGTTTGGTGTTTCAAAGCTAATATGTCGTAATGTATAGTTAAGTTATAAAATTCTCCTCCCTCGTAATCTCAGTCTCTCTCTCTCTCTCTCTCTCTCTCTCTCTCTCTCTCTTTCTCTCAAAAACCTTCAGGGATATACTTGACAAGCATGTTCCTATTAATAAAGAGGTGAGGAAGTGAAGTCCCCCATGGATAACACCTGAGATATTGCAAATCATGAGTGAAAGGGATCAGGCCCACAAAAATAAGGAATTCACTAGCTACCGATTACTTAGAAATAGAGTTCAATATTTAATTAGGCCAGTAGACTGGTTAATGAAGGAGGCAACATCAGACAAACGCAGAGGATTACAATGGACCCTTGACACAGTGCTGGAGGACCTTGACTTTGCGGACGACATTTGTCTATTATCAAGCAGTCACAAAGATATGCAAGATAAACAAGCTAACTCAGAATGCAAACAACATAGGACTAAAGATCAACGTAGAAAAGACAAAGTTAATGAAGCAAAATGTGAACAACAGAAATGTACTCAGAGTAGATAACAAGTTAGTGGAGGAGGTCAACGAATTTGTATACCTTGGCAGCAGAGTAGTAGAAAATGGAGACAGCACAGAGGACATCAACAGCAGACTTACTAGAGCAAACCAGGCTTTTGCAATGCTGCAGACTATATGGAAATAAAAAAAAAACTAAGCATAAATATGAAAATCAGGATATTTAAGAGTAATGTTCTAAGTGTACTACTCTATGGAAGTGAATGCTGGAAAATCACCAAAACCATAGAAAACAAGTTGAATTCTTTCCAGACTAAATGTTTACGAAGAATTAGAAAAATATTTTGGCCAAACACCATAAGAAATAACATCTTATTAGCAGAAATGCAGATGAAACCACTGACAACAATTATTGAGGAAAGACGCTGGCGATAGTTGGGACATGTGCTCCGAATGACTGACAACTCACTACCAAAAATAGCACTAAGATGGACACCACAGGGGAGCAGAAGTAAAGGTAGACCAAAAGAGACATGGAGAAGAACAATAGAAAGGATGTTGAGCAATAGAGGGCTCACCTGGGCAAGAGCAGAAAAAAAGGCGAAGGACAGGCATTTGTGAAAAACACTTGCGGAAGCCCCATGTGCCCTGGGCACTTAAGGTTCAGAGAGAGAGAGAGAGAGAGAGAGAGAGATTTAATTAGGCAAGAAAAGAGAAATGACTTTAGGAACCTGGTTCAGAATAAATCAGACATTAAGTATGCCTGGAAGGCAATTAACATTCTAACAAGTAAGAGAAAACAGTCTGATTTGCAGAGTCATAATCATGTGCCCGCTTGTGAAGAGTTCAGCAATCACGTCAGAGAAGAAATCAATATCTTAAAATCTTCACTACCAACCCCTACTTTTGACTTAAGCCAATTAAATACCTTTATAGATAGCAAATGTGGAAATCTAAAGCAACCCAGTATTCCTTTCATATCAGTTAATGATGTTTATAATGATCTTTCATCTTTAAAGAACAACAACACAGCAGGCCTTGATGAAATTAGCAACAAGATATTACGCTACTCAGCCCCAGTAATTACAGATACATCATTAACATACATTTACAATAAGTGCATTGCACATTGTCATTTTCCTCAGGCTTTTAAAATTGCAAAAATATATCCCCTATTCAAATCTGGTTCGGAGAAAAATCCCTGAAGCTATAGACCAATTTCCTTTCTACTGACTTTGTCAAAACCACTAGAAAAACACATAAAAAACAACCTTACAACACATGCAAGAAAATGATTTGATTGTTGACTGTCAGTCAGGTTTTAGGCCGAAACATTCCTGCCACCCAACTCTCACAAAAATGACAGATGTTGATTATCTAATATAAACGATGATAAATTATGTGATGCTGTCTTTGTTGATTTGAAAAAAACCATTTGACATGATTGATCATGAAATCCTAGTTAGAAAGCTTGAGACTTATAGATTACACACTGACTTGACAAAATTTATTACATCTTTTCTTTCCAACAGAAAGCAGGTAGTTTGCCTCATAAACTTTAAGTCAAGTTCATCTGTAGCTGATAATGCCGTTCCACAGGAATCTATTCTTGGTCCTCTCCTGTTTACCATCTACATCAATGATCTGCTACTTCATCTCAAAAAATAAATTTGTGACCTCTCTGCTGATGACTGCACAGTTTACACTAGTGACAATGACTGTATTAACCTTGAGTCAACTCCTAAAATTGAAATAAACAGTCTAATTAACTGGAGCAACAACAACAGAATGCTAATAAACACCAGCAAAACAAAATCCGTGCTCATTACAACAAGACAGAAATTAAGAAATTCACCAACAACAACACTACAGCTCCATGCTGGAACTTCACAGATAGAGAATGTTAGTGAACATAAAACTCTAGGTCTCATGATTGGCCACCACTTCAGCTGGAATCATCGTGTAGACAATCTAACCAAACTCACTGGACAAAATCTTTACCAGTTTACTAAAATTAAACATTTTCTTGATATAGACACCAGAAAAATATACTAAATATCACAGATACAAACACAGTTGGACTACTGTTCCACAGTCAGGGATGGTTGTTCTATGTTAAACATGAAAAGACTTTACACACTTAAAAACGAGCAGTAAAGCTTATAGATGACAAACATGCAGCACGTATTACAAATACGGATAAACATCTTGGTTTTCTACTCCTCAAAAAGAGATTTCTTTTCAACAAGGCCAAGTTAATTCATAAAATTCTATCGCACAATGCTCCAACCTATCTGTGGTCATTGTTCAAATCCAACCCAAAACACAGTCAACGCTTAAGCAATTGTATTCTCCCATAATTAAGGCTTGACATGTTTAAAAAAAGCTTCTTTTACTCAGCTGCTCGCCTTTGGAATGCCCTACCAATTCATGTAAAACTTATGAGTAATATTCGTTCTTATGACTTTAAACTTTGTCAGTATCTGTTTGATGTCGACTGAATGCTTCCCTAAGCATATTCTAAAGTAGTTTAAAGTACGGCTTTATTGTTGTAATTTTTTTATACTGCTTTTCTGTAAATTTGTTAGTTTTGAAAGAATGTAAGAATGCAAGTTTATTTCATGTTGTTGCATAAATCAGAGTGTAGAGTGTATGGTAATGAGATAAGTTTATTATTTATTTATGTAACCATTTAACTGTGTCTTCGTGATTATTATGCTCATTAACACATGTTGAATGACTGTGACTGAGTGAAAGTTGTATGATGAAGGGCAGAATGTCAGACGGGCCTGCGTGCCAAATTCTTAACCCTTTGAAAATAAAGTATGTTCATTCGTTCGTTCTCTCCTCTCTGTGTCTCTGTCTCCCTCTCGCTTCTCACTTTCTCTTCTTCTACTGCTACTCCTCCTCCTCCTCCTCCTCCTACTACTACTACTACTACTACTACTACTACTACTACTACTACTACTACTACTACTACTCTACTACTACTACTACTACTACTACTACTACCGAAAATACCATACTACGTTTTCAGCCCCTCTTACCATACCTCTCTTTAAGCTTAAGCCCGGGGAATGATAGGAAACAGTCTACACGCACGCACGCACACACCAGCCCTCTCACCTTCTACTCTGTAACGTGGTGTCTACATTACGATGAACAGTGAAGCAATATTTAGATATTTTATTTCCTTCCATTATTTTCCACGCGCTACGCTCAGTGCTGAAAGTATCCTCGATTTCAACATTTCCATCTGTATAAAAGATATAGCCAAGAACAGATAATCCTGTACAAGTTTCTCATCATTTCCTTTCCACGGTCCCTTCAAGACTCCTTGAAAATTGCACTAAAGTCAACTGACAAGACACATGAACGATTGTGAGAAGGGGAGATGCGGGACTTAAAAGCTATATTTTTAAAATTTTCTTGTCGACCAGAAACAGTAACTGATCACCACTTGTCATTACTTGCTTGCTAGAAACAGTAGCTGATCACCACTTATCGTTAACTGCTTGCTGGGAACAGCAAATGATCACCACTTGTCATTACGTGCCTGCTAGAAACAGTAGCTGATCACCACTTGCCATTACTTGTCTGCTAGAAACAGTAGCTGATCACCACTTGCCATTACTTGCCTGTCAGAAACAGTAGCTGATCACCACTTGCCATTATGCGAAAGAAGAAGAAGAAGAAGACCGCTTGCTATTACTTGCCTGCTAGAAACAGTAACTGATCACCACTTGTCATTAACTGTTTGCCGGAAACAGCAAATGATCACCACTTGTCATTAATTGCCTTCCATAAACAGCAACTGGTCACCACATATCATTGATTGTCTGTCAAAAACAGCAGCTGAGCAATACTTGTCATTACTTACTGCGAGAAACAGCCTAATGACAAAATGAATTCTGAAGAGATTTCCACTATTGTCTCTAACCAATATTTTATTTTTTGAAATACGGCTTTATTCTAAATTTTCAGGAGCATCAACTATATTAAATAGTCGCCTTACTTTAAATATTTATGCAGGAAACTACTGTAGAGGGCAGAACACAACACAACTCCCTAGATCATCAGAGGAAGTACCCCCCCCCCCTTCCCATCCCTTCAGACAAGTGTTTCGGGCCTATTTGAACTCCTGGCATTCTAAAGGTTGTGTGGGTGAGGTTGGCCTCTGGGTCATGACTCCCAGAGGTCTGTGAGTTTTTTCCCATTCCAGGATAGAACTATGGTCTTGGAAGTGATATAATATAAAATATATAAAATAATAACAATGTGTAGCACATAATTTTATCTTGCTTTGTTGAAAAATAGTTTTTTTTTTAGTTTTTTTTTAAATACAATAAATTTGGCTTCAAACTTAAACAAATAACCCTGATTTAACTTTTCTTAAATTATTTTAAAAAAAGAACAGCGAAAAGTACTTTCTTTTAAAGATTACGGTTTGGTGTTTTCGTCATTGTATTAGATGATGTTTCACTTTCACACTGATGCACCACGAAACACACTTAATGATATCTAAACACATATTCCGAATACAATGAAACAGTACAAGAAAGACTTTGCAGTTTATCAAGGGAACAAAACTGAAACCATAGAGACACCTCATATATTCTAATTCTACCTTTCAATAAAACATCGAAACACTTCGTCTTCACATCAGATCTTAAGCACGTATTCCATGTGAAACGTATATTTTATAGCAGCTCTCAAAGACTTAACAGGGCATAGTAAGGACATGTTAAGAAAAATAATGTTAAGAAAAATAACTTCATATTTTGCTAAGTTGCACATTATGTATTACAAAAAGACCCGATTGCTTAACCTTGTTTAGGCGCTTGCAATAAAAAAAAAAGAGTAGAATAAGAAAAATAAACTAGGCTTAGAAACAGTTTTAGAAAATTTCTCTTTCAGCATGAAAAGCAAAATAAAGTCCATAAAGAGGAAAGACACGCCCTAGCCAAAGTGACATTAACAATTACTTTTTCATGAAAGATTTACTAATCCACTCATGCTTTCTTTTTATAAGCTCTCTTTTCTTCAGCGACCTCTCTGTTCTTCAACCAGCCCTCTTTCCTTCAGGTGGTATCTCTTCATTTCACAGCTGTTATTGTCTTCACCATGTTGAAGCTCCGAGCGCAATACACTTTGACTTTCATCATCTGCTCAGAGGAGTGTTGTTTGTGACTAGCGGTGATAAAGGTGTGCTGTTTGTGACTAGCGGTGATAAAGGTGTGCTGTTTGTGACTAGCGGTGATAAAGGTGTGCTGTTTGTGACTAGCGGTGATAAAGGTGTGCTGTTTGTGACTAGCGGTGATAAAGGTGTGCTGTTTGTGACTAGCGGTGATAAAGGTGTGCTGTTTGTGACTAGCGGTGATAATGGTGTGTTGTTGGTGACTAGCGGTGATAAAGGTGTGTTGTTGGTGACTAGCGGTGATAAAGGTGTGTTGTTGGTGACTAGCAGTGATAAAGGTGTGTTGTTGGTGACTAGCAGTGATAAAGGTGTGTTGTTGGTGACTAGCAGTGATAAAGGTGTGTTGTTGGTGACTAGCAGTGATAAAGGTGTGTTGTTGGTGACTAGCAGTGATAAAGATGTGTTGTTGGTGACTAGCAGTGATAAAGGTGTGTTGTTAGTGACTAGTGGTGATAAAGGTGTGTTGTTAGTGACAGGCGGTGATAAGAGTATGCTGCCGGTGACAAACGGTGATAAAAATGTGTTGTTGGTGACAAATGATGATGAAGATAACAGACTGACACATCTTCTCACGCTTATCAATCTGTACATGAAAAAAGGGCATGATGTCTATCTGGAAAGCCATAGATTCTTTTTTTTTCTTTACTGAGCTAAAGAACGCCGGAAGCCGGTAATTTTAAACACTTTCATCTTTACTGTCCTCGTTTACTGGTACACTCATTCTGATTCATGGCGATCTTTATGGCCAGTCTTCTAGATTAGCTTAGTTTAATGAATCCAGATTAGCAAAAGACATTGATGTTGATTACATGATATTGGCTTTCATTATAGCGTATTTTAATTGGTAATCCACACAATGATTGTTATATTTTATCACTCGTTAAATTTTTGTTGTTGTATTAAGCTTTCAAGAAACGTATGGCGTTTAGGCTACATATTTAATCGTCCAGGTTTTTTTTTTAATCATCTAGGGTGTACAGTAGGAGACTTGATTTTAGACGGTCATTTTGTAACGCGATAACATTTTCAGTGTCATTTGATAAGCCAACAGAAGCTTCTGTCTTCATGGATGTTGTTCTGTGGCTCTATGGAGTAATAAAACATTTTACGGTAACAAATTAGATATCCTTAGGACCGCAAGGAGCTACAGCTGCTGCTTTTCGAAGGATCGGTTTCTAGAAATGAGGTACCTAGTTTCACTATCTTTGCTCTGTAAAGAATATTTCAGGTTCACTTTTCAGGTCTGCCTGGAACTCTTTGAAAGCTGAAATGGAATCTACTCGTTACTCTAACAGCTGCTATACTTCGACACTTTTTCCAGTTACTTCTTTGTTCTAAGTCAGCATACAAGAAAACTGTCTTCTTAAAAAACTGTACATTTTATTGACAGAACTGTGTGTCAAGGTTTCTGTTTTACAGCAAGAGTCAATGCTGCTGCTAGTGTCTACATTTGTGTCTGCACTTGTTAGTTTCATACGTATGGTCATGAAGTCCTTGGTTGTGTATCGCTACGACTCTTGACAACACTGGCGCCTCGTATTAATTCATACTGCCACAATAATACATAATCACCAGGGACTACTAGACAGATGGTACATAATCCAGCAAGAACATGATTTCGTAAGTATAAAGTTTAATGGACAATACACACACATAACATCAACTCAATATCTAGCCTAGACTAATACTCATCTCTGGCAGAAGGAAAAAAGGTCGCCTACGTGGAACTATAGAGGGCATTGTTAAGAGAGGCTAAATTAGTGAGTATAAAATCCCTTGATGATGTTGAAAAGCTTGCAGAAAACTTGGCAAACTACCATACGAGCCCTGTGTGACGTTTAACGGCACGGGAAGGATGTAAGATGCAAAAAAATACTCATCTCTCATGTGGATTATGGTTGTCTGAAGCACTACGGACTGCCTAACATGCTTGAATTAAGAACTACGATGTAACTGGATTTCCATGAATGCACCGGCAACAACTCATGAACAAATAACAAATGGCCAGCCGTCTTGTCGCCTCGTTTTCGCTCTATGTAATCTTTCATTAGTCCGCGTAGATTATTCATCCCGCTTCCTTCCGCGTATAACAAGTTCGGCTGTTTCCAGTTTAATGTAATTTATAAAGTTCGTTGGTACAACTTCTTTTCGGTAAGATAGATGAGTTAAATTGCAATTAATTTTTCATAACGCATGAAATTAAACTCACGTTCGTAAAATCTCCTACTGAGTTTGCGATATAACCCACAGAATGGTACGTCTTAATATTAAAATGAAATGTAATTTATACTCTTAGATGAAGCATATTTATTACCAGCATCAATAGGGGCGGATATGAAGAGAAACTGGATACCTAATACATTCAGAAATTCGTCTTTGTAAAGCGATACTGTACTGTGATATTTGAAGTACGTGTTACTGATTTTGTGTGACGTATGAAATGACATATCGGGTACTATAATTTGCTGTCAGGGAAAAAATTCATGGACACGAACCGTTTTAATCTTACGGCCGTCTCCAACCACTTGCTTCTCCTGGTTAACTAACAATGAAAAATGCAGTGAGCTCTTACCAGAGTCGCGCTTTCCACTCGCTCGTCTCTAGGCCTAAAGGCAAGGCCTACACGTGCGAATGGCAGCCATCGGCGGTGTAGCAGACTCACAATGCCCGGCAGGAAGAAACTATTTCGGGTGTTGGTAAGTTATTTCCCTTGTCTGTTTCAAGTGTTACAAACTAACAAGTACAAGCAAGGTAAAATAATTGTCACTGTTTTTTGACTGTGTTGCTCTGTACGTGCGTGTAATTTAACTATTAAGTCTGTGACTTTCACGTAATTAAAATTGTTTTTGTCTTGCACGCTATTAATGTTGACTGTTTCTGTGATTCAAAGTACTTATATATATATATATATGTGTGTATATATATATATATATATATATATAACAAAAAGGAATGGAAAAACTATTTATGTCAGTCCATAAGAATAGGGAAGTGCAAAACCTCTATCTTAATGCGAAGAAAACTAAATTGATGACAACTGACAAAACAAACAAGGCAGCTGATTTATGTATCAATGAGGAAAAACTGGAAGAAGTGGAGAGTTTTGAATATCTTGGATCACTACTAACTAATAATGGAGATACAATGAGGGAAATTAAAAGGAGAACATCTATCGCTCTTCAGAAAGTAAAACAACTAAAGAATCTGTGGAGAGGAACAGACAGAACTACAAAAATAAGATTTTTAAGGGCATGCATTTTTCCCATTGCAACATATGCCTGTGAGACCTGGACACTTAACAAAACAATTGAGAAACACATAAATGCCTTTGAATGTAAATGCTACAGAAGAGTTCTTCAAATATCATGAACAAAAAAAAAAGAACAAATATATCCATACTACAAGAACTTAATATTGAAGAAGGCTGGCTAGTAAAGAGTATTAAACAGAGAAAACTTAAATATTTTGGACACATTAAACGTCATGATAATCTAGATAAAACCGTCTTGGAAGGGTACATAATTGGAAAAAGAAAGAGAGGAAGACCAAGGCGAAGATGGCTGCAAGACATCGTTGATGATCTGCAAATGGATGCATCAGCAGCAGGCCATCTTGATCACAACCGAGAGGCCTACAGGAGTGCTGTTAGGGAGGCTAAGTTCCACAAGGGTCATGCAAATGAATGAATATATATATATATATATATTATAATTTGTTTGGACTTAATCATAAGTAAGTGATTCTTTGTTAGTTCTGTCACTTTTAAACTAGTTATTCTTGTTTAAATATCCTCTCTGCGTTTTTATAACTGCATCTGTACACTCATTTTTTCGTTTCGCCTCATTTCATTCGTCTTTTGTGTTTACTTATTCAAACTATAGTTATACGACTAATTCTTCATGTCTTGATATAATCTTGAGCTTAACTGATCTGCAGATATCATAATTTTGGTAGCTGTACTTAATTTCTCTCTATGTCTTTCTCTGTTTCTATTTGTGTGTGTGTGTGTGTGTGTGTGTCTCTCTCTCTGTATCTCTGTGTGTCTTGTCTCTCTCTTTAGCTCTGTCTGTTTGTCTCTGTGTCTCTATTTGTATGTCTCTCACTGTGTCTCTCTCCGTTTCTCTCTGTCTGTCTGTCTCTTTCTCTGTGTCTCTGTCTGCCTGTCTCTCTCTCTATGTCTCTATCTGTCTGTCTCTCTCTATGTCTCTATCTGTCTGTCTCTCTCTCTATGTCTCTATCCGTCTGTCACTCTATGTCTCTATCTGTCTGTCTCTCTCTATGTCTTTATCTGTCTGTCTCTCTCTATCTCTATCTGTCTGCCTGTCTCTCTACGTCCCTATCTGTCTGTCTCTCTCTGTCTCTATCTATCTGTCTCTGTCTGTCTACCTCTGCGTGTGTCTCTGTTTGTCTCTCTCTCTGTCTTTCTGTGTCTCGGTCTGTCCGTCTCTGTGTGTCTCTCTCTGTGTCTCTGTCTGTCCGTCTCTGTGTGTGTCTCCCTCTCTTTGTCTCTGTCCGTCTCTCTGTGTGTCTCTCTCCTTATTTCTCCTTTCTTCACTGCGCAAGACACATAGGGCTATTTGTGTCAAGCTATTTCCACCTTTATCGGTCCTTTGCTGCCCCCCCCCCCCATGTCAGTTTAGCAGGATTATTTTCTCTACTGTATGCCTGCGTGTCTCTACGGGTCGTCCCACACTTCTATTACTCTGTGGAATACACTTCGGAACTGCTCATGGCAAGGATTCATCTGTCATTCTTATGCTGTGACCAATCCGTCGCCACTTCTTCCTTTCAGTCATTGTCGACAATGGTATCATGTCCGTCTCCTGTAACAAGATGTCATTTCTTCATGGCTTTTGGCCAGAACTCCTTTGATCCTAGCCAAGCTACACACAGAATTGAACATGATTTGTAATTTAGATTAGATACATTAATAAGAAATGAAAACATTGTTTTCAGGTGTGGTTGCACGCTGGAAGACCCAGAACCAAGATCTTGAGATTAAGAAAAAGGTCAGAAACGATTGTCACTCTTTATCATGCACTATTATACCAAACTCCTCTGACTGCTAAACTGTTTCTGTGCTTGTTATATTGACTGTTTCATTTCGTTGTATTTCTAATTGTCACATTCTACCATTTTGTTAACACTTCAAAATATGTAAGCGTTTGAATGTATACATGCTTAAATGCATGTGTTTTGTGCAGTTGAATCAGCAAAACACAGGTCCTTGATGAGCTGGAATAACTGCTAGCATAACAGAAAGGTGAGGTTATATTTCTACCACATGCTCCGTTTCTTCTACAGCCAGAGGTACCAGAGGCACGTAACCTGAACCGTACCATGGAAAAGCTCTAATCTTGTGTAGAGCGAATCAAAATGTGCTCTAATCGCAACTAGCGTACAAAAAGTGCTATAATTCGAACTCTCTCTCTCTCTCTCTCTCTCTCTCTCTCTCTGTGAACCTTAAGTGCCCAGGGCACATGAGGCTTCCACAAGGGTTTTCCACAAATGCCTGTCCTCTGCCTTTTTTTCTGCTCTTGCCCAGATGAGCCCTCTGTTGCTCAACATCCTCTCTGTTGTTGTTCTCCATGTCTCTTTTGGTCTACCTTTACTTCTGTTCCCCATGTGGTGTCCATCTTAGTGCTATTTTTGGTAGTGAGTTGTCAGTCATTCGGAGCACATGTCCCAACCATCGCCAGCGTCTTTCCTCAATAACTGATGTCAGTGGCTTTATCTGCATTTCTGCCAACAAGATGTTATTTCTTATGGTGTTTGGCCAAAATATTTTTCTAATTCTTCGTAAACATTTAGTCTGGAAAGAATTCAACTTGTTTTCTATGGTTTTGGTGATTTTCCAGCATTCACTTCCATAGAGTAGTACACTTAGAATATTACTCTTAAATATCCTGATTTTCGTATTCATGCTTAGTTTTTTTAGATTTTCATATAGTCTGCAGCATTGCAAAAGCCTGGTTTGCACTAGTAAGTCTCTGCTGTTGATGCCCTCTGTGCTGTCTCCATTTTCTACTACTCTACTTCCAAGGTATACAAATTCGTTGACCTCCTCCACTAACTTGTTATCTACTCTGAGTACATTTATGTTGTTTACATTTTGCTTCATTAACTTTGTCTTTTCTACGTTGATCTTTAGTCCTATGTTGTTTGTATTTGTTGAATGCAAACAATAATTCTAAGTAGTGCAGAAAAAATGTGTTGTAATCTCATTTAGCGTAAAAAAATGTACTCTAATATCAATTGGAGTACCAAAAAAAAATGTGCTCTGATCTCAACTAGAGAATAAAAGTGTGGTCTGATCTCAAGTAAGTACAAATAATGTGCTCTGATATCAAGTAAGTACAAAAAAATGTGCTGTGATCTCAAGTAAGCACAAAAAAATACTCTAATATCAACTGGAGTATCAAAAAATGCTCTGATCTCAACTAGAGTATAAAAAGTGTGCTCTGATCTCAACTAGAGTACAAAAAGTGTGCTCTGATCTCAAGTAAGTACAAATAATGTGCTCTGATCTCAACTAGAGTACAAAAAATGTGCTCTGATCTCAATTAGAGAACAAAAAAGTGTGCTCTGATCTCATCTAGAACACAAAATGTGCTTTCATCTTAATCAGTAATTGAAAGTTCTCTTCAGTCTCATGAATATTCCCTACGTTTTGCCTTATATCTTTAGCTTATCACTTCGCGAGGCGAACAAGAAGCGTAGCTTGTTGTTTCCGCAAACATAGTTCTCTACAAATCTAATTGTTATAACACAGTGTGCATGATTTGCCTCCAAACATTGTACACAAATCACTTAAGACGTTGGCAGAATAAAATAAAGTAATGAAAGAATGACTGTGACTCGAACTCTAGTCTCCAGCAGAAGCCACAAGAGTAATCCGCTCTGCTATGTCCACTACAAAACGTCTTTTCATAGCACTGCTTGTAGTGTGTTAACCTCCCGTGTGTCCAAGTAGTTTGTTGTGTGTTGACCCCCCCCCCCCGCATGCCCAAGTAGTTTATAATGTGTTGACTCCCCCCCCCCCCCCGCCTGTCTAAGTAGTTTATAAGTTTATAGTGTGTTGACCCCCAAGTAGGCAAGTATACTGTCCAAAAAAAAGAGAAACGCATAGCTTATATAAGCTTCATTTTTTATATGTTATCACAAAAATATTTTCCTAGGTATCTCAAACCAAATAAAAAATTGTCACCCAGATATCAGGTCCATGATTTAGCGTGAATTTTGCTATTCTCGTGTATAGTCAGAGCGCAGTAGCTGCTCTTGCTAATCACGCTTTTTTTAACCATAACTCACGTAGCCTTTATGGAAAAGTGATTTTTGTGGTGAGCACAGCTCACTTCCCACGCAAATGAAACCATATAAAAGGATGAGGTTACACAAACAAATTCAATTAATTTTCAAGCAGACAATTATGGCGCGTCTATCGCAAAATTTACGAAACATTGCTACTGGTCACCTGCACGCAGGTGAAAGTCAAAGTCAGGTTGCCAGGCATTTAAATGTGCAGCAGAGTACCATTAGCCGACTTTGGCACCGTTTCCGAGCCACTGGCTCAGTTGAAGACCGGCACCGCAGTGGACGACTCAGGGTGACAACAGTAGCTGATGATCGCTTTATTCTGATTCATCACCTCAGAAACAGGTTTACAACAGCTTCCTCAAGTGCTCAGTCATTGCTTGCAGGACGTCGTGTCTGATCAAACTGTCCGGAATAGACTGCATGAAGCTAGACTGGTGGCACGACGACCTCACCGAGGTACTATCTTAACGAGACGTCAACGCCAAAATCGACTTGTTTGGGCCAACCAGCATAGGCCCTGGACAACTGACAATCAATGGAGACGTGTCTAGTTTAGTGATGAATCTTCCTTTTTGTTGCACCGCCATGATATGCGGAGAAGGGTCTACCGTAGGCCAAATGAACGTTTTGCCCAAAATTGCGTTGATGAAATTCCGCCGCACGGTGGTGGAGGTGTAATGGAATGATCAATTTCAAAGGAAGGAGTCCATTGGTGCAGATTAAAGGAGGCTTGAATGCGCAACAATACGTCAGTGAAACTTTTCGACCCCATGTCCTTCCATTTTTGGTTGCGCAAAGGTCTATGTTTCAACAGGACAACGCCAGACCCCATTCTGCAAGGTTCACCACACAGCTCCTGACTGCCAACAACATTCTCACCCTTCCCTGGCCATCCCTGTTTCTATACATGAATCCGATCGAGCACCTAAAGGATGAGCTGCAAAGAGTGTTTGTGGCCGAAACGTTTCTCCAGCCAATCGTCGTGATCTGTGGCAGGCACTCCATGAAGAGTGGGCAGCCATCCCACAGGCGAACATCAGACATCTGATCGCATCTATGCCCAGGAGATACAAGTCGCTGATTGATGCAAGAGGAGATCACATATCATACTAACTTGAGAACCCCTGGGACTAACAAATTCTCATCACACAGATGCAAGAAACTGTCAAGTGAGTGTTTAAACCCTTAGGTATTATTGTGTGGAATTTGAAAATTGTATTCCTTCAATTTAAAAAAAGCTATAGAATATCGAAGTTATGGCTAAAATTGGGTCATCAGTAGTTATGCTTTTCCTTCTTTTTTTTGGACAGTATAGTTTGTTGTGTGTTGACCCCCACCCCTTGGGTGTCCAAGTAGTTTATGGTGTGTTGACCACCCACGTGGCAAGTAGTTTGTAATGTGTTGACCCCCCACGTATCCAAGTAGTTTATAGGTTGCCCCCCCCCCTTTTTACGTCCAGTTAGTTTGTAGTGTGTTCACCCCCTAAGTGGCAAGTAGTTTGTAGTGTGTTGACCCCATACGTAGCAAATAGTTTGCAGTGTGTTGACCCCCCCCACGTGGCAAGTAGTTTGTAGCATGTTGATTCCCCTCCCCCCACGTGTCCAAGTAGTTTGTGGGTTGACCTCCCCCCGCGTGTCCAAGTAGTTTGTATTGTGTTGACCCCCCGCGTGGCCAAGTAGCTGCAAGTCCTGCTGGAGTCAGAAGATCAATGTAGTCGTTCTATTACTACTTTTCTTTCTCTCCTGTTGGGTCTATAATGCTCAAGATGTAATTAATCTAGATTAAATATGCATATTTCCCTCTAATACGCTGTACAAGCCTGGCTCTTTCCAAGTGCGATTTAAAAAAAAGACTGCGCCACAAAAGCCGATTCCCTCTTATACAAGTTTGTGAGAATGATTGCTTGTAAAAACCTTGCTATAGTTTTACCCTTTTGTTCCTTCTATTTTAGCGTTTGATTAATAACTTTCTTTTTATATATACACGTTCATACACACAAGGTAATCATAAAATCCTTCCTTGATTAAGGAACACGAAATCTTTAAAAAAAAAAACTTTGCTAGACAAAATGTGAACGTTCTGGTATCACGTATGCTAATTCTTGGAGGCTATAGCCGCAGTCTAGCAAAATAGGACTTGAAATTAACAAGGACAAAACAAAAATAATGAAAATTCCTCTCAATCAAAATCGAAAAATACACATAGAAGGGACAGATATTGAAGAAGTCAATCAATTTGCATACCTTGGCAGCTACACAGACCAGGATGGTGACACTAGAAAGGAAGTTAGGATTAGAATTACAAAAGCAGCATCAATCTTCAAGAATCTTGAGAGCATATGGAATTCAAAAGTTATAAGCACAAAAACCAAGTTAAGACTATTCAAATCAAATGTAATATCCACCCTCATTTATGCATGCGAAAGCTGGAAAACAACTAAAGAAATAGAAAAGAAATTAAACTATTTTGAAAACAAATGCCTAAGGAAAATACTCGGCATCAAGTGGAATGAATTCAAGAACAATGCAGAGATAAGACAGATGACTGAACAACAACCAGTCTCATGGGTGATCAGGAAAAGGAGATGGACATATGTTGGTCACTTGATGAGAAGAAATGATCAGAGAATCCCAAAACAAACTATCAAATGGAACACAACAGGCCGAAGAAAAAGAGACAGACCGCTTGAAACTCTGAAGGACATTATTAAGAGAGGCCAAATTAACAGGCATAAAATCCTTTGATGAGGTTGAAAGACTCGCCGAAGATAGGAAAAATTGGCGAACTACTTTGCGAGCCCTATGTGACGTTTAACGGCACGGGAAGGATATAAGATATAAGATAGCCGCAATCACCAGTATCAAAATGGCGCCCAGAAAGGATGCTCTAGAGACGGTGACTAAAGAGATGATGGAGAACTCACGGTAAGAATGTGAGCTCCGCTTAGACCAGTGGTTCTCAATTAACAAAGTCCGCGGACCCCCTGTTGTTTCAAAATCAAGACTACTAACCCCCATACTTTGTATGGTAGTTATTTGCTTTAAAAAGCAGATTTTTTTTCAGAAAAAGTGGGTAATCTTTAATGAGCAAACGTTACACCATACTAAAAAATAGAGTACATACTTCGTGAATTTTCAAAATGGCAATAATGTAGTTAAGAGAAAAAAAAATAAGACAGCAGTTAACATTGCTACTTATTCTAACAAATGAATAGAATATGAAATGCTTGAGCAAGCCAAGCTGAATATTGTGAGAGAAATCATGTCTCTTTTTATTCCGAACAATCGCTTCAACATCTGCTTGAATAGTTCCTGTTTTTAATCTCAAATCTGGATCAACATCAAGGCCGATCACTGTGCTTGTTTCTGGGGTAACAATATATCGAGAACGTTTTTTCACAAAAGCTGTGTGGAACATATGTGAAATAGAAGGGAACGAGATTCTTCAACGTTTTCTCACCAACTTTCTATCCGAAACTTTTAAACATTTCATAGTGAAAATAAAAACAAAAGGACCTCTAGTTTTTCGTCACGGATCCACACGGCACAGTCCACGGACCACTAATCTGGAACCACTACCTCAGACCTTCTCCAGACAAGAAACGGAACACATTTTTAAGTGCTTGTCTTATCTTGTCCTTCCTCATTTACTGTTAGGTGTAGAGGTGAAGTGCAATTGTCTCCCAATGGCTCGCTTGTTGGCTTCGTACATTGCTTGGTTCATGGACTCTGCTATACTATCGGTCCATCGTTTGCATGGGCGGCCCCTTCCTCTGCCGTTATATCTTCAGATATAATATGAAGATTTGTAAGTACATGAACAAGATTTTTTAAAAAAAGACTCTTTAAGTTGAAGTAAAATTTCCAAAAAAAAACGGCACATGCCTGTACCTAGCATAGTTTTTGTGTAGTAAATGTCTGAAATCACTGATAGACTTTGCTTGCTTCCCGAAGAACATGCCGTGAGAACTAAAAAATATCGTTTTTTCCCCTTCCGGTTTCCACATCTGCTTACCAGACTCAGCGCAGGTAATACAAAGACATTTTAAAGTTAGTCAATGTTTAAGAGTAACGGTAGTCTGTGGTGTATGTTTCGGTCGTACAAAAAAAAGATAGAAAGAAGTAAGAAACTGAGTATAAACAAGAATGACAGAAAGTATGATGAACACATATAAATTAAGAACGTACAACAATCTAATATTTCGGCAAAAATACCAAAAAAAAAAAAAGATTAAAAATGAAAAACTTGCCTCTTTTTGTATCCCCCTCTGTTTTTTCGCATTTTTATTTATTATGTTGTTTTTGTATGTGATCCTTCTACCGAAATATTAGATTGTTGTAGGTTCTTCATTTTCACTGTTCATCTTACTTACTGTCATTCTTGTTATACCCACTTTCAACACTCTTTCTATCTTTTTGTGAAACTGAACCATAAATCGAAAGTCTGTATTACTACAACCACCCCCTACACCCCAAGATGTCATTCTCTTATCTCTCAATGTTTAAGAGCAGCCTGTGCTATTCTGCAGAGGACCACAGGCAGTAAGTTTTAGACCAGATGAACAGGGAACTACTGGTCTAAGCAGTGTTTACATGGTGTGTGATCACGTGCGTTAAGTGAATACAAATTGCCGGCTTGGAGATTTCCCACCAACAGAGTAAAGTTAAATGAATTTGTACTCTTGGCCCAGTCTCCAGCAACAGGAAGTTTATGAATACCGGCGTTCAGTAGCCTGTTGGCTATTTTAAGATCTTGATGGGCGAATGGTAGGATTTTCAAGAAATATTCCTGCAGTATATAAGGAGAACTGGATAATTTGCAACGAGAAAATAAATTCATTCTGGCAGCGTTATATAAGCCTTACTGTACAGTTTATTTTGTATTTTGCTTCTCTTTTGAAACTAACTGAGAGAAAAAAAATACTGGCATGAAAGTAGATGACATAATTTTATTTTGTGTAAACGTGTAATCATGGGCACTGAATTCTGCAGCATTGATAAAGCTAAAGTAAGGTAAAGGTAAATCCTGTCATGCCTTAGAGGCACATAGGAATGCAGATAATATTAGATGTAGATAGTTCAAGATTCAGTAATAGTTCTTCTGTTATGAATTCGAAGAAAAGAGGAGCGATTTAAAAAAAAAAGACGTGAACTAAGCAGTAGTGTACAAATTAAACGAGAGGGGGTGGTGCAGTTTTGCAAAATTTTACCATACCTTTTAGTCTACCCTAACTCTACTATAACCATTTTTCCTGTAACCATCATCACAAATATCTTGCACAAAATAAATATAAACAAAGGTATATGGTGCCGTTTTACAAACTGTTGATGACACTTAATCAAGTGACACTTAATCACTGACACTCCTCAGATACGATCCTCTAACCTTAATCCTACCCTTATCCCTAACCCTACCCCTAATCCTAATCATAATCCTTGCTCCGAGTGATTAAGTGTCGGTGATTAAGTGTTCGCACACCTTCAACTATCTCTACTCTTCTAAGAACCAGTTTTCTCCACAGCCATCATGACAATTATTCTGTACGAAGTATAGACGACGGTGCCGGTTTAAAAACTGTACCATACGTCTTCATGCAATGTGTTCTCTTAGAATCACCTTTTCCTCGCAGACATCATAATCATCACACTTATCCTGTACAAAATAAGTATATGTGAGCTCATTCAACGGCGTCCTGCGATTGGAATGGCAATTTGATCATCAAGACGTCCTACAGAGACGAACGAAAGCCTGTAGTGAGCAGTATTATTATCATCATCATCATACGCTGTGTTGGACAATGTTGACGATCATGTTTCTCCATCTTGCGCGGTCCTTGGTGTTACCGATTAGTTCAGATACTTTTATTTTCCATGCCACCTGGTCAGTCCACTGAGATATTTTTCTCTTGGCCTTCCCCCCTTCCTTTTTTCTCCATGAATTTTTCAGTCAT
Organism: Achatina immaculata; assembly: GCA_009760885.1. Lineage (NCBI taxonomy): Eukaryota > Metazoa > Mollusca > Gastropoda > Stylommatophora > Achatinidae > Lissachatina > Lissachatina immaculata. The sequence continues at coordinate 85,200,316 of CM019691.1, read as the reverse complement.
TGTCATGTTCTCCAACTTGTTCTCCTGTTAAAGGTCCAAGAAATGCGTATTGTCTTTTCCTTATAGTTTTCACTAGTTTTCTTTGTTCTGGAACTTCTCTGAGGACCTTTTCATTTGTTTTTCTGCCTGCCCAGGAATTTTATTGTATCCTTCTTCAAAACCGCCTGTGGAGCGGAGCCTGTCCTTCTACCACGTGCGTCCACCGGGTGGCGGATGGCGAATGGCCTCTAGATACAAAGGTCAGATGTGAATATCTAAATAAACAGCAGCGGACCAAAACAAGTACCATGATACCTTGCAGGTTAGTAGTCTCTTTAGACAAAAGCTGGCGGTGAAAACCAAATACAAACCGAACGAAAGGCAAAGGGAAACCATCGCGGTACTATCATTCCCTTGTCAGAACTTGCTTCACAAATTCAGTGTATAAGCAGTATAAAGTCATTTAATTATCCATTCATTTTTTACATTGCTGAAACAAGTGAACTTGTCTGTTTACCTCTTCTCCAGCAGTAGTGGTTTTACCCCCTCTGTCTGGCTGTACTCCGCTAGTACTAGTTTTACCTCTCTGTCTACCTCTACACGACTAATGCTAGTTTTACCTCTCTGTCTACCTCTACACGACTAATGCTAGTTTTACCTCTCTGTCTACCTCTACCTGGTAGTGCTGGTTTTACCCCTGTCTACCTCTACTCCAGTGACGCCGGTTTTACCGCTTTGTCTACCTCTACTCCAGTAGTACTGCTTTTCCCCTCTGTCTACCTCTACACCACTAGTATTAGTTTTACCTCTCTGTGTGCACCTGCTAGACTAGTATTAGATTTAACCCTCTATCTACCTCTACTCGACTAGCCTTAGTTTTACCTTTTTTTTTAACCTTCTTTGATAAGAGTTAAAGGTAAATATTTTGTTCTATTAGCTTTTTAAATTTTAATAATGTTTGTTATATGCGCAGCATTTTGTAGAAGTCTGGAACAGAGTAAAAGTTGTGGGACAAAGAGCAGAATGTCAGACGGGCCTGCTGTCCCAAACAGGCTTGCGCTACCAATTCTTAACCCTTTGGAAATAAAGACCATTCTCTCTCTTTCTCTTTCTCTCCTATCATCTAGTCTCTCCTTTAGACTTCAGACTTATATAACTAACCAAATGTATGAAATAAGCCAAAATTAGCGCTGAGGCTAACAATAGCAGGAAAACAAATTCAGCTCCATATTGAAATAATGTAATAATATAATCATCAACATAGTATTTTATTTGTAGATAAACATCCCACTGAGGTCTTAATGAAAGTTCTGTAGCAGCTGAAAATGATAATCCAGATATCTAGTGTTTTGATCACAAAACCGATTTCTCTTTACTTGCATTAATAGTTTAATTCTGTGGTAACCATAGTTGTTGAACAGACATAGTTATTCCGAAGTATGGACCATCTTGTGCTGATAATGTTTTTCGTGGTCATGAGTTGAAAATAGTTACAATTTCTTATTAAAAAGATCTAGTTTGTACTCAAATGGTGTTGGGGGGGGGGAATAGTATGTTACTTTTATTTGTCATTACTATGCGTACTGGTACCCTTGTAGCAGATGGTGGGGTGGGGGGGTGTGTCTGGGGACAAGGTAACAACATTCTATTGAGAAACACTAAAGACTTTTTTTCTCCTGGAACAAACCTCAAAAAAATTAGGCAGTCTCCGTTCCATACTCATTTTGTATCCATCTTTATATAAAGCATAAAGAATGGGTAATTTGTCAAGCTATTAAGAGCATAAAGAATGGGTAATTTATCAAACTATTAAGAGCATAAAGAATGGGTGATTTGTCAAGCTATGAAAGTGGTTCCACTTCTATGAAATATTGCTTTACATACTTAGTGTCCCTTCTGTGTGGGAGACTGCACTTTAAAGACGGAATACAATACTCCTCTGATCATTAGACAGTGAAGAGAATTCTTTAATCGTTTCTAGGTAAGACATAAGAAGATGTCTGCCAAGACTTTATCCACAGAATGAAGACTATTAAATTAAAATGGTTACAAATAATGTGCTCAAGTATTCGAGATACGTTTTATTTTTGCAAGGCTTACAGTTGTGCAGGGCGTGGCAGACCAACAGTAAGCCAGATAGTTTCTCAAGGCCACACGACAGGCGTGAGTTCGAGTCCAGCTCTGCTATGGGTCCAGTCAACCCCACTGCAGGAAGTAGATCCAACTTTCTGTTCCGTAACATTCTCTGATCCGGAGAACATCTATATACAAGGCAAAGAGCACAGAAGTAAGTCGCGAAATGGATTGTCAGTATTGTTTTCAAAACAAGATATTACCGTGAAAGTTTATCCCGTATACAAGGTATTCTGCAGTAAGATAAAAACGTGTAAAGGACAAAAAAGGGAGGGGTAATGGGGGGTGGCAAGAAACATAACGAGCTACCACTACAGCAGCGTTGGCGACCGTTTTTTAGTATACGCTAAAAAAAATCTTTTCAGAAACTTCCCTCGTCTGATACTTAGAATTTTATCCTATATTTTGAAGTGTGAAATTTGTGAGCTTTCTAATGCTGAAAATAAAGTTGAATGAGTGCCACTTTGGGCATGCGCACCACCAAGTTCGCCAGCCCCTGTATTACAGATTCTGAGAACCCCAAGCGTATCTGGCATCGAGGTTAGAATACGGGAAACGCGTGGGTAGTTAGGGGAGTTACAAAATAAACTAATTTTTAAAATCACAAAAACGATAACTGAAAAAATAACTAGTAAAAATAACGAATGATAGGAGCAACTGGTTGGATATTAGTCAGATCAGTTTAACCAGCTGGTGAAATCTCAGGCAGATCAATTGGACTTTTCGGGGGGAGTCCAGATTTCAGATCACTTCGTCCAGATGGTTAGTTCTCAGCCCAGATCACTTAGGTACTGTAGTTAGATTTCAGTTATTCCAGACAAGTGCACGCACTTCCATTACCGTTACAAACAAAAGAAACTTCAGAGAACTCGGGGGTGGGACGGGGAGGGAGGGGGGAGGGAGAGCAAGGGGCGAAGAGGATAATCACAGTGACCGAAATATGTATGTGAAAGATAACTAGTGTGATTGGAATGTGTGAAAAATAAATCAGAACTGACTGAAACACGCGGGAAAAGAAGCGATGAAGTTGACTGAAATACGGGGGTGGGGGGTGAGGGGGAATTGAATGACGACGGAAACATGGAAAATAGTGAAATGGTGCCTGAAAACACGGAGTGGATAAACAAGATGGTTGAAAAAAAACAGTGTATAAACAAAGTGACTGAAAGACAAGGCAGGTAAACAGGGCGACTAAAACACTGAATGGATAACCAGAGTAACTGAAAAAATGATCAGCTTTGCTGAAACAAAGCAAAATAATATAAGTACTTATGAGAGAGCGCCCGCGCACACACACACAAACACACACACACAAGTTTGCCTATGTTTTTTTTTTATCAGAGAGAAATAGGAGAAAAAGGAAATGAAAAGAAAGATAGGTTTTTTTTTATCAGAGAGAAATAGGAGAAAAAGGAAATGAAAAGAAAGATAGGTTTTTTTTATCAGAGAAATAGGAGAAAAAGGAATGAAAAGAAAGATAGGTTTTTTTTTATCAGAGAGAAATAGGAGAAAAAGGAAATGAAAAGAAAGATAGGTTTTTTTTTATCAGAGAGAAATAGGAGAAAAAGGAAATGAAAAGAAAGATATGTTTTTTTTTTATCAGAGAGAAATAGGAGAAAAAGGAAATGAAAAGAAAGATAGGTTTTTTTTTATCAGAGAGAAATAGGAGAAAAAGGAAATGAAAAGAAAGATAGGTTTTTTTTTATCAGAGAGAAATAGGAGAAAAAGGAAATGAAAAGAAAGATAGGTTTTTTTCCGAACTGTAGCAGCGGCTCTTAACTGTGGGTATTCATGCCTAATGAGTTCATGGAAACCAAAGATAAGTGGTATGGGACGAGATCTTTGAATAGTTTTGGCAAATTGAACGTGAATATGCTTTCAGCTGTTCTTTTCCCAGTTTTTCATATATAAAGTAAAGCCAAGCTATCTTTTGAAGACATACCAGTATCTAACATGACTAGTTATGATGATGATGATGATGATGATTTTGACAGTCTTGTGAAAGAGGTATGGGGCAATCCATTGATTGTCTATATTGTATAGAAGTTACGAACTCTTGTACAATAGTAATAACATATATATATATATATTACAATAGTAATAACACATATATATATGCTGAAAGTTTGTAAGTGGACAATAATACGCACGTGTGACGTAACAAATGTATGTACTGAGAATTTTTACTTGGTGGATTCAAAGTTCAAAGTTAAAAATTCAGACTCTGGCTTCACTGCGTTCAGGACAACCCTATTAGCTCAGCCGCATGAAGAGTACAAGTATGCTTGCTAATAGTTCCTGTCAAATGTTGGTTGTTTACGATGCGTTTTCTGCCACACAGTTCGGATTTCCTGCCAGCACCTTTAATTTGCCCTAGCTCCAGCAGTCTTTTCACAGCCACATTGTTCTTCTATTCCCGCTCTTCATTTTCCCGCAGTCTGTCAAATACAGCCCTAGCAATGTCCCCCTTGTCCACTGACAGTCTGCCATTTATTTTTGCCTGTCCAGCAAGTCTGTCTGCGACATCATTGCCACGTATTCTTGCATGCCCTGGACAGTAAAGCCACGTTAGGCTTGTCACAGCTGACTGGCTTAACTGACGAACCATCTGTTCATACTTGGTGGATTGTTGATGGATAATGCGTATGTGAAACGTAAAATATGTATGTACTGAAAGTTTCTACTTGATGTATTGTTGATGGATAATGTGTATGTGAAACGTAATATGTGTATGTACTGAAAGTTTCTGCTTGATGGATTAGTCATGGATAATACATATGTGTGATGCAGTAAATGTGTGTATTGACACTTTCATCTTGATGGATCGTTGGTGGGTGGATTTATCTTGCGCTTAAATATTTCAGAAAGTAATTTATCAAAAAAAAAAAGACAGAAGACTATAGTAATACAGAAAAAAGAGAACTAAATATGAATCTATAAGCTCAGGTTGGAAAAATAAAAACACTAAAGAAATGTGTAGAAAAATTCCAGTTAGCAACCCCAAGTAAGTTTGCCAGGTTTTGTGGTTCACAATGGCCAGTGGGCCAGGGTTGCCGTTGGCGTCATTGTTTACCTGCGTCTGATTTCTGCTCAGTTTACGTTATCGTCGGCGATGGAGAACATCTCTTTGTTTATTTCAGACGATGTTTCTTTTCTGTTGCAAGAAAATCTTAAACAGTTGAAGGTCGGACAGTCATAGTGTTACAATCTCGACTACTGGAGGATATGTTCACCAGGAAAAAAATGTTGCATAAACTATGATACTTACATAAGAAAGTTGTATGGGATCCACGTATGATTGCATTTATGAGTGTGTGCATGTGAGTGGATGTATCTATGTACGAAAGTTTCATATATTTATATATATGATATATGTTGCATGGATGTATTTGTATACTTACGAATGTATTTGTGTATCCACGTGTGTACATATATGTGTACATACGAGGGCAAGCCCTAAATTAACCGGAACAGTTCTTATTAACATAAGGTGTACAGACATGACTGAAAACTCCCTACTGTCTTTCAGCAAGCCACCATCAGACCACATTCAATGCAGATCTGCCATTGGTTCACTAATCCCTGGATTTCCCGAGGAAAAAATGTTGTCTGATTCACTGTGCATTCATTGACCTAGCACTGCCTCTTTTGTCTCATCGTCCCTGCTGAGCTTCTTCCCTTCTAGCGCCTCTTTATATCACGATATATGAGATCTGGTGAATATGCAGGATGTGGAGGACGATCGAAACCAAAAACTGTACGTACAGCGATGTTTTGGTCTGACTGACAGTTTCAAGTTTTTCTCGAGCAGATCGCAGTAAGTTTTCCCATTGATAGTGATTCTTCTAGGCATGCCATTTTCAGGGATTAGTTCTTTAAAGCCCCAGAGGAATATGACCATTAAGTTACAGGTTGACCAAATTGTAAGGCGTATTCACAGTATGAGACTAGCCGAAGAGAGCTACAGCAACTAGATTTGACACCCCATTTCTAAAGTTCATATGCCACTCATATACCTATATATACCAAAGCGACTCACATGTCTCCCTATCCTGCCTCTTCATTTTGAAATGAATATCTACAGGTTTATTGCCCTCACTACCCAAGAAAAAGAATAACTGTGCGCTGTTCCTCTCTCGTGCATATTTCCCAGCTTCACAAAGAGCCTGATACCCATGTACACAACTGGGTGACTGGGACGCCTACTTCTGGACTCCAGCCACCGACTATCGCCATGAGATGTCAGTACGCTAACCACTTCGCTACGCAGACGCCCAGATAGCCTGCTAGCGTCGAAAATAATTCCCAGCCTTGTCACGTTCCAGTCACCGGGAAAACGTCGTCCAAAGACTTTCCCCCAGATACCAGGACATGCGCTGGATACATCTCTAGTCTTATCTGTTAAGACCAGAAGAGAGTACTGTGCCTGCAGTGGACAGCTTTCTCACGCCACGGACGTAGTTCTCAACACATTTTCTGAAAACCCAAGCTACGACTCTAGAATTCCTGACTGCACAAAATTTCAGGTTTAACTCTTCGGATAAGAAATCACACCTCAGTTTCAGTTGTGTGAAATTCTAAAGTGCTAATTTTTCATTAATGTTTAAAAACAAACTAAAAGCCTTCGTTAACAGTGTTTATGGTTTCCTAGTGTCTCTTCATGCGTGTGTGCGAGTGGGGGGAGGGGGAATTGGGGAAGTTGTTCTTTGAGATAAAGACAAAAAATAAACTGCTTATTCAGAGCAGGCGCCGTAGAGTGTGCAGGCTGAGCTATCTTTTAATTTTGCCCCCCCCCCCCCTCTCCACCAAAAAAAAAAGACCCTGGATCGTTCCGTGTCTGGAACCCATTTTTATCAGAAGGAGAAACAAGAGTTTAAGCGCGCGACCACAACAGCCCCACATTATTAACTGTGTTGAATATAACACCTGCCATTCTTTCATCTTGGTCAGCATTCACGTTTCTAGTCAGCCGAAACTTTGAGTCCTTGCTAGCATAAAAGTCCACAGTTTTCTCTGTACATTTGTGGACACAGCTTCAGCTTTAGTTGTAAGTTTGGTCTGCTCCACCATTTTCTGGCGACGTAAGTCGTCACGGACGGGCGTAGATAAAGATGATAAGAGGCAGCACCGAGCTAAGGCTTGTAAGAAGATGTACAAAACTCCACCACGCGCACTCCTGGGCGCTGGTTCTTATAAGTCACAGCTAAGTGTTCACTTCTTTCCTAATACTTTTTCATTCATATTTCTTGTATAGTATTCATGTGAATTTATATTTTAGCTTCTCTCCCTGTTTCCTTGTCCTGTATGTTTCTGTGTGATTACGATGTAAACATAAACGTCACAACTGTGTGATGGTTAATAAAGCTGCACTCTGGTGTAAGACTTCATCAAAATATGTGATTTAAAAAAAACACATTTCACTTATATCTTTTTAAATTAATAAAATAATAAAAGCAAATGTTTTTACAACCTGGACTTTGTCAAGTAAGATATCAATGTTGAGATAGGACAGATTCTTGATGGGCCTGCATTCGCTGATAGTTATGATGGTTTCAGCTCTCTAACATGGTCACTTTTAGCTAGCTTTTAGCAAACTGCACAATCGTTTTCTAAACCGGTGCACTTGCTGTCTGTCTTTACACTAGAGCACGCGCACACAAACAGCGGACAACATACACAAACAGCGGACAACATACACAAACGGTCGACAGCGTAGCCCGAAATCAAACCCAGATAAATGTCCGCCCATACGAGAAAGACCGGAAAATGCGACTTTCCAAATATCGTTTTCCATGACGGCAGTGTCAACTTAGCGGCTGTCATTGTGCCAGTTGTGCGTGTTAAATGCGTATTAAATGCGTATTTTTTCTGTCATCTGCTACGATGTTGGCTCGCCCTGTACGTGTTATCTGATATTATAGTCGCATGTGTACAGGACTGTGGATTGTCTGGCACGCGATAACATGACACTAGGGACCCATTTCGCTTTGATGAACATGTTATTATCCAGCTTGGCTTGATTTCTATGGGTGGAAAAAAGGAGGATAAAGGTAAATATAAAACTGAACAAAAAAATGCTTTGTAAAGCTATTACATCCTTGTTCAGTTTTGGTTGCTGCTCAATGTGTATGAAAGCAAATGATCGAATAATATAAAGACCATATTAAAAATTTGTGGTGAGTTTAAATAAAAAAATAACTTCCAGTTAAAAACTTTTTAAAAAAAGTAAAAGGTAAAATCCCGTTTCTATGTCATTAAGACATATTGAGGAACGGTGTTAGGCCCGTATTTCCAAGACCTTCGGCGCACAAAAGCGTGATATGCTCAGTAACGTGCATTGCCAGGTTTACGCTCATAGATATTTCTGGTTCCCATTTTGGAGACTGGATGCACCCCGGGGCCATTTTTCTCTTTTTTTTTTTTTTTGATGTGGTGGTACCGGAAAAGAATCTCCCATTGCTGAGACTTGAACCCCGTGCTACCGGATTAGTAGACCACTCAGCCAACCGCCGGCCATTTTAAAATAAGTTGAATATAATTAATTTGCAACATAAATGGATGCTTGTACTCTATCAGAAGATGTAAATAAACGAAACTTTAATGAACAGAAATACAAGACTTGATCATGGCCCTATTTTTTCAACATTTTCCTTCCAAACTTTCTCTTGTTGCTTTTAAGGAGCATTAGCAGTAGCGAAGCAGACACACAAGATTAAGCCATCATGTTTTTCCACATTCACATACTTTTTTTTTAGACTGCACAAGACAGCTCGTCCAAATAGGACAAACGCTTCTGCTAATTTTAGCTCCTTTAATTTTTCTACTGACAAATGAATACCTTACACGATGTATTGAAGTGCTTTAATCACTTTAATCTGCAAATGGATGCATCAGCAGCAGCAGGTCATCTTGCTTACAACCGAGAGGCCTACAGGAAGGTTGTTATGGATGCAAAATTCCGCAAGGGGCAAGCAAATGACTGACTGACTGAATCACGTTCCGTGAAAGAAGATGTCAGCATAATGCACGTACTCTGTAGCACTGGCGAGAAGCCTGATGAATGGGGAATGTGCAAAGTCCGACACTGACTGAGAGACGGCAAGCTGGCGCATTTTTCTTCAAAGTGGTAGAAAAATTCTTAACGGACAGACGCCAACAATTTTCTGTTGAATGAGAGCAAAACTAATTGGCCAGGACGACTCCTCCCCCTGAGACTTTGCTATCTCCTTCGTGTCTGTGGCACCCTGGTGACTTTCATTTCTGGCCTATTATCAAAAATAGATTCTGCTCGCTGATAGCCTGGTGGTCTTGTAATCAAATTAAAAACCCCTTTTCATTTTTTCTCGGTATTTTTCCCTATAAGCTTCACAACGCCGTCCTTACGTTTGTGCCCTTGCTCTGCCATCTTCTTCCACATTCACATTATTATTATTATTATTATTATTGTTATTGTATCCATTATGTGTGCCAAGTAATGTGATAATCAGTGTCCGGTCTAAAGTATGTGATGTGACTTTACGTATTTGATCATACCATTTTTTTTCAAGATGGTGTTTGCTCCCTCAGTCTGACATTTCTGTTTTCTACTTCTGGAGTAGGCCATATTCAGATACGATCTTCGTTTTTTTGTCTCGTTGTGCATGTAATCCTCGAAGAAGGCTCACGCCGAAATATCGTATGTTGTATGTTTTTCATTTATACATTCTCATACTTTCTATTCGTTTTTTCTCACCTTACTCCCTCCCTCCCTCACTTTGTAAAACCTCACCATACACCTCTATCTACCTCTCCCCAGTCTTGTATATTTCAAGTTAGTCCTCTGGCTCCTAGCAATATTAGATGGTATGTTCTTGCTGGCGGATGATTAGGATTTGTTCTCATCAGACAGCGTCTTCTTTTTCTTCTTTTTCGACCTTTTCTTTCCCAGACGCTGACTTTGACCTCAGATACAAAAATTTGCTGCTTTTTCCTTGGACTCAGTGTCTCCAAGTAGCTTTCTCGTCACTGAAACTACCGAGGGCTACAACTGTTTTTTTTTCAGATCTTCATACAACATGCAATCAAGCAGGAAGGCCGTATGAGGAGGGGGGGGGGAGTAAATGGGGCCGTCCAGCTCCAGGGCTCTGAGGGCTGTTCCTGTTTTAAGAGTGGGCTCGGCGACGAATGCGTCAAGTCTGGCAGTCAGCCACCCAAAATGACATGCTAGCGTCAGGGTTGGTGAATCGTAGCCAGACAAGATCCTGTCCCACCTCTTCGTTGGTACCCCCAGTAACAGGCCTAGTCTGACTAAAGGGACAGAAATCACCATAGTCCCCGTGGTGGTGGTGGTGGTGGCTGTTCAAGAAGCACTGCACACCTCCTGGTTTTAGCTGCACTCAAGGACTGAAAAAAACCGAGCTGCCGTAAACCGATCCCACTCCGACACGAAGAAGAAGAAGAACAAGAACAAGAAGAACAAGAAGAGCAAGAAGAAGAAGAAGAGCAGGAAGAAGAAGAACAAGAAGAAGAACAAGAACAAGAAGAACAAGAACAAGAAGAAGAACAAGAACAAGAAGAACAAGAAGAAGACCAAGAATAAGAACAAGAATAAGAACAAGAAGAAGAACAAGAAGAACAAGAAGAAGTACAAGAAGAAGAACAAGAATAAGAACAAGAAGAATAAGGACAAGAAGAAGAACAAGAAGAAGAACAAGAATAAGAACAAGAAGAACAAGAACAATAAGAAGAACAAGAAGAAGAACAAGAAGAATAAGAACAAGAACAAGAAGAACAAGAAGAACAATAATATTGGGCCCAGAGCCCGATGCAGGCTCAGACTGTTTGAAAAAGGTAAGTGGGTGGTGGGGGTGGTCAGGGAGAGAGGCTGTATATTTCTCGGAGGCCCTGCTACCAGGATTTGCATCTCCGTCATTTCTGAGTCGCTGTATTAGCAAGTTCCACAAACTACTATTTTTGACCAGTGTATATTTAAACGAGTTCATTATTACTATTCATTTGTTTATTATTACAGCAGTTTAGGGGCTCCATTATCTGTATAATTTAACGAGAAATACTTTTAAGATGCAATAAAATCATTGAATGGACCGGAAATAAAAAATAATCATTTACTGGTATTAAAAGCATCAGAAACATTTACAAATATTGACTCGTTCCTTACACTTAAATATTTCATTCAACACTTACATCTGTTGAAAGTTTACTCTAAGACATTGGATCTCATTTAGGCCCAGGAAGAAGGGGAAGTGGGTGGGTCCAACCGTGTATTGCTCTAGAACCTGGAGGCTTCCCCTGTTTTAAGGGAGGGCGTCCAAGATCATGTAGGGGATGAAAACAGAATGGTTAATCAATATGGTATGACCGAGAGTTGTGGGGGGGGGGGAAGATATAACAATGTAATGGTATGTATCATATATTTCTGAATAGTTCCATATTATAGAATTGTTCTGTATTATTGAATCTTACAGATGCTCTTTTATTAAGACATCACACATCGAGGTTTCACAAACATTATTCAGAGCAAGTCCGATGAAATGTTGTCTACAGAATTCATTTAATTCTACGTCTTCTTTCTCTCTCGTGTCGTATCTGGTGTGTGTTCTCTTCTGCTGTTCTTCTCTGATTGTCTGTCCTTTTCTTCTCTTGTCTGGACCGGTCTCTATTCAGTGACGGTCCTTGTTCCTCCGTCTTCGGGCTCCCTCCTCTGTCTCCTCTATCCTCTACTTCGGTACTTCTTCGTCCCATCCTGTCTCTCCGCTCGCCTTTTTTTCTTCAAGTCCAGCTTGATGGATTAACCAATAAGTATTATGGCTCCACTTTTCAGATGTTCACTGATTCCCATGAGCGTTCTGATTGTTCGTCATTCAATCTGCCTCGTGACTTGTATGTCGTAAGTCAATTGTCCAATAGGGCACGCCTCTAAATATTTAATTGGTCAACTGGCCGAGTTGGTCACTCCTTTATTTAAAAACCGCGTGCAATGGCGTCCTAATGCGTGTCATGTGTGTCAGCCTGCGTCAATTTCATCTATACAATTGTTATTTACCTAAGTCATTATCTTACTCTTTCATGTCGGAGGTTTAATTGTGTCCTGTCCTTTTTCATTGTGTCTGCCTTTTCCATTCGTTTTTTCTATTTTGTTTCCTCGTGTCAACGCCCAGTCACCGCATTGTTATCACTGGACCATCCTACTTTCTGTTGTCCTTCCTTTGTATTATCTATATCTCAGCGTCACCGAGTCTCGTCTTTTTCTATTCACTGTTTCTACTGTTTACTTTAGTCCGCGTATTGTTCTAGTATCATGGAAATATTATACCTTTCTCTTCCTTTTCCTACCTACTTTTCTCTGTCGTTATTCGATGTTACTATTTTGTTTACAGTATATTTCCATAATCATGTTCATTAATAATAATACTAACAACTATAATAATTACGTACAAGGCCATGCTACAAGGTGATCCCATGGGATGGGAGGATTTAGTAAACCAGGGAGGAATGGGAGAAGGGCCGTGGGGCTGGTGAGATGGGATGGAAGGATTTGTGTGGGATGGGATTGGGGGGGGGGGTAATTCTGTATCGTTTAATCAAAATTCCCCTCGTGTCATATGCAACTTGCACTCAGATAGCATGTAATTATATGTTCTTTCCTCATTCTCCCATACTTTTTTGTTTTAAATTTTAAAAAAATTTTTTTAAGTTTTAAATTTCCGAGATAAATCAATACAAACTAATATAAACTTGAAGTTCAAAACCTG